>CM066038.1:308941432-310141432 GCA_033557465.1 Ichthyophis bannanicus
GCTAAGTTATGCATCTTTTGCCTTTTTTATGAAAGATTAAGATTTATATCTTATTTAATTAAAAGGACGGGCCCCAACGGCACAAGTTGTGCTTCCTTCTGCTTGGCTGGCCCCTCCGACCAAAAATTAATTCTTGGCTTTAATTTCATTGTTGGTAATACGGGATTCTTGGTCACCCAGTTTTTTTTTTGTTTTTGTTTGGAAACGCTTTCTGCCCTAAGGCAGGTAAGGTTAGACTCAACTGCATTCCCTGGTTGTACGAGAAGGGATCCAAGTCCTCCAGTGACACCTCAGAAGCTGGCCATGCAAGAAGAGCAGAGTCCATAATCCAGAGATTAAGCACGCTCACTTGCCACCGGTCAAACATTTCCTTGAAGAAGCCAGAGTTAAGGCAAGGAGCACAACAGCATGTGCTAAGGCTGTGGCCGCCCTTAGGTACGCATTAACTGTGCTTTAAATTGCAACATGCATTACATGCATTTGAGCTGCATGTGTTGAAGGTCAATTCTAGGACTGCAGGCCTGTCAGGTACACAATAGATAAACACTTTACTAATTTTTTGCAGAAAATGGCCGAAACCCCCACATCATCACCATGCCAAGTTTTTAAACATTCTCAATATGGATCCTGCCAAAACAACATTATCCTGGAGTTAATCAGAAGTTACAGAATCTGGAAGACTAAAAATGTCAAATGTTTGAATTCCTCTTTCGGTTACTGTCAGATCCATTCTGAGTGGAAATGTCATCAATACACTGTCCTCAATCAGGCAAGCCTTTGAAAGTTAGTAGCTTTGGTTTTAGGAAACTGCTCAGGAAGTACATAAAGACTTACAATTACTTCGAAAACTACAGAGGTCTCTGGCTGAGATTGTGTAAAATGTTTACTTCCACTTCCAACAATTTCCCAGATTGGTCTCACACAAAAGATGGACTGTATGGGAAAGGTGGTACTTAATAACCTACTGGCTTAAAGAAAAGCCATATGAGGTGACACACGAATCTGTCATTTGAACAGAAACACTTAAGCGGGAACTGCATGCACTGTGGAATAAAGTTTTGTTGGTTTGATGAGACCAAAGTGGAACTTTTTGGGTTCATTTGCTAAGCAACTTGTGGTAATATAAACACCAAACATCGTTTCCAATTGCTAAGCAATATGTGGTATATTAACATACATAACATCTTTGGATGATATTGCTTGTCCACTTGTTTTGTATGTGATAGTGAGTCTCAGGTTATTTGTGGGAATCCTGTCCTATGTTATAAGCGCCAGGGGGCAGTATTATGCTCGAATACAGGAAGCTTTACAGCAGTCTTGGGTCAGGGAGCTTGTGAAGAGTGAAATGGCAAGATTCAACTTTCAGCGTCCGAACAACGTGTCCAAAACACAAAGCCTAAAGCAAACAACACTGCCGTGTAAATGGTTCGAGTCCAAAAACCAAGCTAGATCTCCGAGTGGCCTCAAGTCAAAGCCCAGACTTGACTTCAAATCCCAAATCTGTGGCAAAGCTTATCGAAGACTCCTATCGCCACAGACTATCTCCAGTTTACCTGAACGCATAGTGTCACTTACCCTGTAAACAGGTGTTCTATGGGGACATGCAGGACGCATCCTCACATATGCGTGACATCGGCACTGATGGAGCGCCCCTCATGGCGCATTCCCCCAGGAAAGCTTTCAAACAGAAACCCTTTGGGAGATGCCACCAGCGCATGCGTAATCCTCTTACCACCTCCCAAGTGTGCCATCTTGCTCAGATGATCAGGATGACATAGCTAAGGAGACAGCAAAGTAAAAGATGGTAAAGAAGCAACTCCAAGGGGAGGATGCTGGGTTTGAGGACTGATTCCTGCTGTCCCTGGAGAACACCTGTTACAGATATAGGATACTAATTGCTTTCTCTCTGTGTGGCACCAAGGACCAAGTCCGTTGGCCCATCACATAATGGTCACTCCACCAGCTATCGGGCTACTGAAAAACCATAGCACAATCACAGTGGCTCCCTCACGGGGAGCCGCAAAGCAGCAGCAATGAGTGATGTGTCCACCGACCACAGTAGGACTCCCTGTGGTTCTGCAAGAAAACAGTAACTCTGGTATCCTGAACACAGAATCGGTGAGAGGGTAGGAAGTTGCCTATACCCCAAAAAAGGATATGGAGGCACAGCTTGGGACCTTGAAATCACTGTGCCCTGTTTGGGACTCTCTTTCCATGCATTAATGGTCTGGCTGAAGGCGATCGGACTGAATGTTGTTGGGTGGCAGCCCTGCTGCAATGTCCCACCACATCGGGCCCACAGAGTGCAAGTTTGCCACCAAAGGACCACCATGGGCCCTGACACGGTGTGCTGTGATGCGGCCTTCCAGCAGAAAGCCTTACCGCCTGCTCTATAGGCGAGTGGCACTACAGTCCCCACGCCCAATGTGGACAATGGTTCATGCGGGTTGTAGGAGATGAAAAGCTGTGCAAGATTTCCGGTGGCCCCGAGTACGTTGGGATATAGAAGAACAAAGGCCCTTTTACAGTCCAAGGTGTTATAAGGACCCCTCTCCCCGGCCCATGAACTGGTGAGTGAGGTCTGTCGGAAAGAAGGTATGGAGCACCACTTCCTGGTTAAAGGGGAAGGCGACACTACCTATATGCAGGAAATTTGGGGTGCTGATAGCGAAGCACCACTCCTGTTTTTGTAGAACCTGTCTATAAGTAGGCAGCCTCCACCACTAGGGACCTGAAGCTCCGCTACAATCTCTGCATAGCGGAGGTGAGCGCCACCAGAAAAAACCACCTTCGCAGCAGAGGGTAGTTAAAGGGTGGCCGGTGAGCCCAGAAATGCTCAAAGGATGCGGCAAGTGAGCTGCCCCAACACTACTGTTGAGGTCTCATTCGGTTTGCCAGAGAAGGCGAACTAGGGGGCTGTCGATAGAGCAGACCCCCGAAGAAAACACGTCACCCAGCGTTGGACTGAGAGGGGCTTACCGATCCAGTGGAGTGGTGATTAAGGGGCCGCACAGGTCGCACTAAGGTGCACCCAGACAGTTAGCACTTAACCCCGGATTGAGAAAAGGTGGAGCATGGTACTGTAAACACCAGTCCCTCTGGGCAAAGAATGACGTCAGCCCCCCTTGCTCAACGCACTAAGCTGAGAACCTTTGCCATTTGAAGGGCATAAGCCTGAATCAACTAGTACGACAAGCCTTGTGCATGTGAGCAGGCCAGCAGGATCTCCTCCACTTTCAAGGCCGAAAAGGTTGCAAAAGGGGCAGAGTCCCCCTACTCACAGCTACGCTGTCAACGACAGTGACCTCAGGTTGCGGGTGCAGAAGAGAGCCGCCCTCCTGAGACGGCAGTCCCGGAGCAGGCCAAGGGGATGCTGGTCTCTACCAACAACCGGAGGAGCAACGGGAACCCATGATTGCCTGGTCCCAACCGAGGGGCTGATCAGCGATGATCGAGGCCTGTCGGCGGTGGGTACCGACACTGTGTCTTCAGCAATCAGCGGCATAGGAGGGAAGGCATACATGAGGGCCTTCAGGACTAAGTGATACAAGTGGACACATCTGCATGCCACTTCTGGATGGGTGGTGCCTTCCAGTGAACAGAAGCATTGGCGCAAATGGGAAGTTGTCTGTGCTGTGTGAACAGGTCCACATCATCGGGTTCACCCCAGAATCTGGAAAAGCCGATTGGCTACCCTGGGAATCCAGCCACCGCCAGTTCATGCGGCGTTGGAGGGGACTGCTCTGCCAGAAAGGTTGTCCTGGCCTTTTAGGTATCCTGCCGTCAGGAGGATACCGCTGTTGGACTGCTAATACTGAGCAGAAGGTGAACCACTGTCCCCGCCCCCCCCCCAGCCCCCCTCTGAAACAAAGGGCACAAGACCCCGATTCCCCCCTGGGTTTTTATTTTTTTTTCACTATAGATCACCACCACCTGGTTGTCCTGTCCTGGGCACAGCACGCATCTGGATGGCTCAGGTAGTGGCAGAAAACTCGCAGGGCCAAACCATATTGCCTGCAGATCTTCCGCAGGATGGTTGAACCTGGCTGGATGCCTCTCATCTGGTGACGAGTTTGCCCTGTGTGCAAGAGTCTCCCTGTCAATGTCTCGCCCAGCCAAGTCAGGAAGTCATCCATGGTGAGGGAGCGCGTTGAAGGGCTCGGGGCCTGGAAGAAGGCATGGGCCTGTCCTCACGATGCTGAAGAGATTGCCATCAACACAAAGAGTCTTCCCAGCATGGACGTTTTCACAGAGACTGTCTCAGATGATTACCCGTGGCCGATAGGAGACCACTGGTCCCGGATACACCGGGACATGGAAAGCTTGGCATGGCCCATCATGTGGAGGCGCGTGTCTGGGATGAATGTTGGAGCACAGGGAGGCCATGTACCTGAGAAGGGCAGCAGAAGCTGCCAGGAGCTGTCAGAAAAGGAGCACTGAGTGGAGGGGGACTGTATGATCCGGCTTGGTCCCTCTGGGCAAGAAGGCGCTTCAACTCGGCAGAGTGTTCGAGCGCTTGTCCCGATGAATTCCATTCTACTGATGGGAGGAGGTTGGCACTTGGGGATAGTTTGGACAAACCCCAAGGGTTGCAGGAACCTGGATGGTTGCATGCGGTGGCCTGCTGCACCTCTGAGGCTGTGCCTCCCTTTATTATGAGCCATTCGTCCAGTAGTGACAGACAGAGACACCAGAACCCTGGAGACGGAGGAAGGTGGCACCATGACTGCCAGGCATTTTTGGGGAAACACTCTTTGAGGCCAGAGGCCAAGCCAAAAGGGAGTCGCACCCTGTACTGCTAGCAAGTGTGGGGTGAATGAGGATACGGCTCTATAAGCAACCTTGATGTCTACAGTGCATAGCCAATCTCCCTGCAAATGGAGCGTAGGGCAGCAATGTTCCAAGGGAGAGCATCCTTGAACGTCTCTCTCACCAGGAATTTGTTGAAACAAGTTAGCACAAGTCCAGGATGGGCCTTAGGCCCCCTGTCCCTTTTTGGCAAGAGGAAGTATCTGGAGTAGAACCCCTTGCCCTTGAGATGGTGGGGCACTGGGATTCCACCGCTTTGTCCCTCAAGAAGACCTGCCAACTCCTTCATTAGAAGGTCCCGGTGGAGGGAGACCTGAGGGGCTCTTCTGGGAAATGGGGAGATGGTCCTGAGTCAGGTGGAGGAGGTAACCCTCCTTGACCACCCAAAGTGTCCAGTAGTCCAGTGGTGAATGGTCAACCACCTCTGTGCATAGTGGGGCCAGATGTCCCTTGATAGGGCTGGATCTCCTGTGGGATGTAGATAGGCTAATGTTCAAAGAGTCAAAAATTCCCTCCTGGCTGTGGCCGGGGCCGGTGCTGGTGGCCTGGGGTTTTTGGAGCCTTCTGCCTTATGAGGGCCAGTGCCCAGGGGTAATAAGGGCCTGTGGGTACGGCTACTAGCCATGGGAAATGGAACTGATGGGGGGTTTAGGACTGGGAAGTGGGAGCCTGAAGTGGTGTGTTTAGGACTGGTAATTGGGCTATTGGGGGGCTTATCGATCTGGTAGATGGGCTTTGGGGGGGCTAGGGGACTGGTAAGTGGCTGGGGGGGTTTCGGCTAGGCACTGTGAAATGTGACTGAGTGGAAGGAGCGCAACAGGGGGGGGTGCGGGGCCATATGCTGAACCTCATTTGCATAATGGACCTATATTTAGCATAAATAGTTGCCACTAAGGTTACCATATGAGCACGGGGTCAGCTTTGTTAGTAAACATGCCCTCTTCAATGAGGTTTATTGGTATATAGGAAAAACTAAATCCAAATGCCAACCGCCAAGCATATTAGGAACTACTACAATCTACAACACTGGCCCATTTTAGAACCCATAGCAAACCCTAAAGGCGGTCACGGGATACGCTCGCGGTAGGACAGCACTACCAGAAAGGTGCCTCACAAAGCACCAATAATACCTACTACCTAGTCAAAAGTGAAGGACCCTGCAAAATGGAGTTCAACCAATACATTTCAGAGAATAAGCCAATACATGACCTACTGGGAAAGAGAACAAGTGGCAATGTCAAATAGGAATTACATAAACAAAATACCTCAGCTCAGTTGCATATGCAGAACATAGACCATAACCAAACAAGGAATCACAATTTAGAAACAGGAAGGCAATAATTAAACTGGGAACCCCAAAAGCCAAACTGGAATGTACAACAACACTGTTATAATAAAACTATAAATCAATTTCCTCTTGTACTAAACAAAGCGCAGACGTTAATGATGCACATTTCCCCAGAGCTTAAATATTCCAGGTAATAAATTCAAAATAAAGAGATATTTTTCTACCTTTTGTGCATTTTTTTTCAGTGCAATTGCTCCAGCCACTTTCTTCTGGTTTCTTCGTGTCTTCTGCTAATTCTCCATCGTCTGCTGTCCATTTGTCCTTTTATTCTTTCTTCTAGTTTTTTTCCATTTTCTCTCTACATCTGCGTTAACATACTAATCTTTCCTCCTTTTGCTCTTTCCCCATTCCTATTTCATCCACTCAAATTTTACCTCTCCATCCTCAATCCCCACTTACTCTCCCATATCCGGCCAATTGTAGATTTGTCTTCCCTCCCACACAAAATATTTTTCCCTCTCCATTTCACTCTCCCAGCTCCATCCCATTCTAATCCTCCCCCAATATCAGCTCCCTTCTAGTTCCAGACCCACCCAGCAGCCGCTCCCTTCGAGTCCCTGCATCAGCCCCTTTCCAGTCCTAGCCCCCCAGAAGCCCATTTCCAATCCATATCTTAGCCCCACCCATCAGCCCATTTCTACTCCTTTCCGAGTCCCACCATCAGGCCCATGTCAAATCCTAGCTCCTCTCCACTCAGCCTATTTCCAATCCAAGGCCCCCATGAGCCTCCTTCCAGTTCTAGCCCCTCCATGAGTCCATCTCAATCCAAGCCCCCACCACAGCCCATTTCAATCTTAGCATCCACCAACAGCCCATTTCCAGTCCTATCCTAGCCCCTCCATCAGCCCATTTCCTGTCCTAGACCCCCCACACAGCCCAGTTCCAGTCATTGCGCCCTCCCCTCATAGCCCATGTCCCTGCCAAGCCCCCGCCCCCTCAGCTAGCGGCGAGTCAAGCTCCCCCATCCACTAAGCCCAGATTTCCATTCCCAAGCCCCTGTCCCCATCAGCTATTTGCAGTTTCAAGCACTCCTTCCACTCAGCCCATTTCCAGGTCCTAGCAAACTCCCCAGCCCATTACCAGTCCTAGCCCCCCCATCACCCCATTTTCAGTCTTAGCCCCCATAGACCATTACCAGTCCGAACCCCCATCAGCCACTTCCAGTCCTAAATCCCCCATCAGTCCATTTCCAGTCTTAGCCCCCCATAGCCCATTACTAGTCTTAACCCCCCCCATCAGCCATTTCCAGTACTAGCCCCCCCATAGCCCATTACCAGTCCCTAACCCCTCATCAGCCCATTTCCAGTCTTAGCCCCCCCATAGCCATTACATCCTAACCCCCCAACAGCCCATTTTCAGTCCTAGCCCCCCCATATCCCATTACTAGTCCTAACCGCCCCCTCAGCCCACTTCCAGTCTTAGCCCCCCCCATAGCCCATTACCAGTCCTAACCCCCCTCCCCGTATCAGCCCAGGTAGATTAAAAAAAACAAACAAACTGGCTGCGGCTGCTGCTGCTGCCGTGGCAGTGGCAGAATCAAGTGTCCTGCCGTGGGGCACCCCCTGCCCAGCAGAGCCTCCCTGCAGCATCAGCTCCCGAGAGTTTCCCTTTCTCGGCGGCTCTGTTAATCCCGTCGGGGCTGATGGGATTTCCCATCAGCCCCGGCGGGCTTAACAGAGCCGCAAGAGGTCAGAGAAGCTCTCCCTTCACGGCTTCTGAAAGCCCGTGCTTTGGGACTCAGGAGCTGATGCTGCAGGGAGGCTCTGCTGGGCAGGGGGACCCCGCAGCGGGATGCTTGATTCTGCCGCTGTCACGCTGGCAGTGGCAGCCGTTTTTTTTAAAAATCTACTTGATTCTGATGTAGAATGTTTTTTGCGCGGGGCTCCATGGACGCCGGGCCCTGTGCAAAAAACATTCTTGCTCAATGGACGGCCGGCCCTTGACATACCCATGTCCCTTGGCCTGCTGACCCTGCTGCATAGGACTGAAAAAGTGGGTAGTTTCTCTAAGCAGCTCCTTTCCTCGTGTAGAAGATCTTTTTACCTGAGCCCTTCCGTCGAGGAGGGGCAGCAGGCTTTGGAGAGCCTGGTCCTCGTCATGAACTCAGTCTCCAGCTCGGAAGCCTTGTCGGTCATGGGTTTGCCAAAGAGGTTCTCATTCTTGGCACAGGACATCGACCAATTTGTCCTGAACCCACTGCTCGAGGTTGGATGAATGTAGCCAAGCTTGGCGCTATGCACCAATGCCCACCAGGTGCTACTCGAGCCACTGACTCGAAACCCATCATAGGCCGCTTGAGACATGAATTTGGAGCACCCACAGACTGCCTTGGCCAGGTTCTTGAACCACTGAAAGGTTCTTCGGAGAGACCAGCTGAGATCCCGGTGAGTTCCTTTGCCAGGTTTCTTGATACATGCCCATGTATAAACTGGTAGGTCTGGATGTGGCCGATGAGCAGTGATTCCTGGTAGCACTTTCTGCCAGGGGCGTCCAGGTGCAGGCCTCCCTGCCAGGGGGTTGGGTCGCCTACCAGAGGTCACTGAGGAGTGTGTCTTCTGGCTTTTCAGACGCACATGGCTGACTCCAAAACCATGGAGTTATGCGGCAGCTGTAACTTCTGGAAGCCTGGGCTCTGGCGGACTCGATACATCGAGTTTGAGCTAGTTGCTCTCCACCTGGACCCGAAGCCGATGTCAACCACATTCGGAGCATCCAGGATGGGAGGGATGGAGCACCGTAAGTGATTCGAACCACGGAGGATCCTCGTACTGGAGGATTTCCCAACTCATCTGCCCGAGGGTCCTCCTCAGACTTTATAGGGAACGCCAAGGCCTTTGACATATCCTTGACAAAATCAAAGGAGAAATCGAGGCTCAGAGACGGGAGAATTTGGATGGGATGTCATGGTGGTGACAGGTATTGGGGGATTCCTGCTTCTCAGAGTTGTCCATTGAGGGCTGCTCTGCAGGCCTCGGGGCTCCCAATGCTCTGCGACCGGTGCCCAGCATACTTGCCAGGGATGATCGCAGTCCCATCGAGTAACAACTCAGATCGTGACCTCAGCCGAGGATCAGACTCTATCCCTGTGGACGTCTTGGATGTTGAGGGCCCTGTGGTTGATGTGGATGAACGGTCATGCCGGACAACAGTGCCTGCTACTGGTCCATGAAGGCAGACAAACTCTGCTCCAGGGCCACCATTCTGGACTCCAAACCAGTAGGCTCCTCAGCCTTTGGGGCGGGCATCGAGAGACTCTGACCTGATGCCGGCTCCCCTGAAGGGGAATCCTCAATGAGGATGGTGTCTGGGGATTGAGTGCCAGTCCTCGTCGAATCCTTTCAAGGCACCTGTGCAAGCTGCTCCTTCTCCGAAGCCTTGGACAAGCGTCGGACTGCGGGACCAGGGCCAGGGGACAACCGGCCAGTCGGAACCATCCAATGATGCCACCTTTGAGGGTTGTTACTTCTTCCTGGGTTCCCTCGAGGGAGACCCCCTTTCTGGGGGCCCATGATAGGGCTCTGGTTCAGGAGGTTCTGCCCAAGGCGTTGAGGCTTCAGTCGAGGCCTTGACCTTTGGAGGCACTGGGGACTTGGGGAGAAACTTATTGTACTGCTGCTGGCGACTCTTGAGGGCCTTACTGGACATCCTTTTGCAGAGACCGCAGGCTGCCGGGTCATGGTCTGACCTGAGGCAGCGGAGACAGCAGTCGTGTGTGTCGGTCAAAGACGTAATTTTTGAGCACCACACTTCTTAAAGCCACTGGTAACCAAGGGAGAAAAAAGTACCCCTGCGAGGTCTAAGACTCTCCGGGCTGCCAACTGGAAAAAAGACATGAGGACTCCAGAAAAAGAAAGAATGAAAACTACCAAAAAGGCCCCGACCTTTATGCCAAGGCAACGAGATCAGGAGGCGGGAAGAATACCAGTGTGATACAGTAGGAGAGTATGAAACTCAGAGAAAAAAAAATCAACTTTTTCCAGGGACAAGCTAGACAAACGTCTGAAGGGCTCCATAGCAAAAAGAAACAGCAAGATGGCACCCTTGGGAGGGAAGGGGACCACGCATGCATGGTGGCATCACCCATATGTGAGGACTGATTTCCTGCTTGTTCCTGGTGAAAGATCAAACTATTGTGCCAGAAAGACTGGGGAAATGCTGCTGCAACCTGCTGTGTCAGGTTTGTAGACTCGTCTTAAATAAAACCTTGTATCTGTTACTGCTTTAAGTATTATGGCATGTGAAGAGTGAAGCAAGGCTCTTTGGTTTCTTATTCCTAATTACTTTTTGAATATTTCTATAATTGTTTTCAGACTGAAAGTGTTAAGTGTATTGTGTAGATTGATTTAAAAAAACCCTCATACTATAATGCATTCTGAATTACATTTTTTTAGACAGAACATAAAAAAATGTACAAGATCCTGTGCATCACTGCTTGTTCTATATCCAATACTATTTTTTTATAGTTGTTTTCTACCATGCTGAGTGGATAGGCATGTAAGTTCCTATGCTTAATACTAACACCTTTCCCCCATGTTTTGCCACCAATCTTTGGTAGTAGTCTAGATAAAGCGGTTGTTAATTCTGATAGCTAACTGAATATTCAATTGCATAGGGACACTCTTATCGGGATACAAGCAGCCGGCTGCATCAACCCGGGTAGAACTGTAGTCTACTGATTACAGGAGCTACCCTACTATCTGCAAGGTCTTTATATCATGCCTTTTGCCTCTTTTCTTCTTATGACATTTGTGGACATTCTCAGCAACCCAACCTGCTACCAATAAACCTCGTTGGTTTCTAGATATTGGCAGGTGGATAGTTTCAGCCAGAGACAGCTAAAGACAATCTGCTGCTAAGCTGGTGCCCCCTCCTCCAGCAGCCAACAATTGAGGCAATTCCCCAGAGCCCTAGTCAGGAAACCCTCCCCCCACTACACACCATTCTCAAAGAAAGCAATATATTCGCAGGCTATAAAGTTGTTGGGGGTTTTTTTTAACTTCATGTTCTTATGCCAGCAAAAAATGTAGCAGAATAGATTCACAGGCTAGCTAATGTAAAACATATTCACCCCTGACATTGCACATTGGATTGGCATGCTATTAAATGCAACTATACAGTCTGCAAAAACAAAATGAGATGCCAGATCATCACAAATCAACGAGCAAAATGAAAAAGCAAGAACCACAGCTAATTTTGTTTTGGTGTTATAAACTGTGCTGTACTTCTCTCCTTTTATTTTTGTACATATATTCTACATCCAAATAAACCCTTCTTACAATAATGAGTGCAAGAGGACATTTCCCTATAGAACGCAACCAGTATTCTCCCTAGAAATATCTGCCAGCCAGGTGGCATTAGGTGTAGCCAGGTGGGTCACATTATAAGCTGGGCTGGCAGCAAAACAATTAGTCTTTCCTTTTTCCACTTCTCTGCTACCCTTTTCCAGTCCTTCTCATTATTTTGTCATGATTAGGTTAGTTGGGTGGTCAGTAAAATCAGCCGGATGGCACACCCATTCAAAAGATCCTGGGGAAAACACTGTCAACATACACAAAATAATTTCTGATTCCATGATCAACTGTAGTATCAGCCATATTAATCTTCACAAGTCATTGACATATTGTGATGGGTAATATAACACCTTACAAAAATTACTCCGGACCTATAGAGAAAAATCTACCATACCAATAATAGTATAATGTAGGAAATTTTATTTGGGGGGCAGTAGCAGATACATACACATGTATAAATATTCTGTATGTCTAGAGAAAACTGCCACTCCCCATTTTCCCAGGATTCCACTAGGTCTACCTGGCAAAAAAAGCATGTGATAAAAGAACCAACCCATCTGTGTTTGTATAATACATTAAGAATATTCACTGATAGCCCTCACTTGGTTTGCAGCTTTGTCGTGCCGTAGAGGGCTTGTGTGCATCAGTGATACTGAGAGCTAAACTATCGGTAGTTTAACCTACTGGCAGGGTCTCCAAGATGGACAGGTCTCAGCTGAGGTGCCAGACCAAGACAAAACACCCCATCTGGGCAGCAACAGAATGGTGATAGTGTTGACGGCGGAGGATCACATTTCTGAGGACTACCCGGCAACAACAGCCAAACTTAAACCCTTACGCGGAAGAAAGGCCCAAGCAATCTACTTCTATTATCCTTTCCATGAAAACCCAATGGATCTATTTACAACAAAACAAATTGTCCTATGAGGTGCTGGAAGATGAGACCCCCCAGGGTCGGAAGGCACTCAACTATCTACTGGGGAAGAGATGAAGACTTTTTCAGAGTAAAGCAGCATTTATGATGTTGGTTGGATCAAAGCCCTTGGGACGTCTGACTGCTGATTTTTCTTTTATGTAGCTGCGCATGAAATGAGATTCAGAAAGCTGTAAAGATATCTACACATTGGAACATGGAACGTACAAAAGCATAAACCAAGGGAAGTTGGAGGTGGTCAAGAATGAAATGGAACATGTACACCTTGATCTGTTGGGGTGTCAGCAAACTGCAAATGGTCTGGCATCGGGCACTTTGCCATCCAGATGATCACATGGTCTACGATGCTTGAAATGAAAGACAAAGAAGAAATGGTGTTGCACTTTATAATAAAGAAGAAACTTGCAAGAACTGTAAAATGAAATACAATGCAGTTCAGCGAACGCTTAATCTCTCATTCGTCCTACGAGGAATGCCTATCACACACACTATAACTTCAAGTATATGCCCAACAACAGCTGCAGAAGAGAATGGAAATTGAAGAGTTCTATGAAAAAGTACAAGCTGAACTTGACAGAACATGCAAACAGGATATCCTGATAGTCATGGGTGACTGGAACGCAAACGTGGCAAACAAAGAAGGCAGCAAAGTAGTTTGGCAAAATATGGACTTGGCAACAGAACTGAAGCTGGAGAAGAAAGACATAGAATTCTGCAAGATCAAACGATATATTCATCCTCAAACACCTTCTTCTAGCACACACAGAGAAGCGACTGTACACATGGACGTCAAACAATGGATTGTATAAAAAATCAAATTGGCTACATCTGTGGAAGTCAATGATGGAAAAGCTCTATAACATCAATAAAGAGCAAAACCTGAGTTTACTGTGGTACAGATCATCAACTACTAGCATGAAAACTCAAGCTAAAGTTGAAAAAGAGCTCAAACCACTCATGAATGCCAGGCAAAAATATGACCTTGAGAATTATAACCACTGGAATTTAAAGACTGCCTGCAAAATCAATTTGCTGCTTTAGATAACAAATGACAGAGCTCCATAAGAGTTTATGGAATGACATCAAGAAGGTTGTGTTTGAAGAAAGCGAGACAGTCTCTACAAAAGGTGAAAAAGAAAAAAACTGCCAAACTGGATGACGGAAGGAAACTTCTGAAAATTGCCCAGAAACGCAGAGAAGCTAAAGCCAGAGGAGAAACGAAAGAATCACAGAACTCAACAAAGATTTCCAACGTGCAGGCAAGACAGGAGCACGAAAAGTACTACAACGACGCATGCAAGGAAAATAGAAGCAGAAACTATTAGAGGAAGAACAAGATCGGCTTTCCTAAAGCGAGGGGGACGAGAGTTAAAGAAAAAGTTACATCCTCGAATTGGAATGGTACAAGATGCTCAAGGTTCTATGTTGAATGATGCCTGAGAAGATCAAGAAAAGGTGGAAGGAATATACAGAGTTTTATACGATAAAGATCAAGTGGACCAAAAGCCGTTTAAACCTGTACCTTACTGGTCGTGAATCATTGGTGGATGAAAGAAGAATTGAAGCAGCATTGAAAGCCTTATCAAAGAACAAAGCACCAGGCATTGAATAGCATTCCTATAGAAGTTATTACAACAATCTGATCGCAGCTGTTACGGTACTTATAAGGCTCTGCCAAAAAATATGGGAAGACAACATCATGGGACTAACTGACTGGAAAAAGATCTGTGTTTATACCAATACTCAAAGAACGGTGATCCAACTGATTGTGGAAATTATCGCACAAATCGCTCTGATCCCACATTCCAGCAAGATTCCTACTGAAGAATTATTCAAAAAGAGAATACAACCCTACCTGGAAACAAGAACTACCTGATGTGTCAAGCAGGGTTCAGGAAAGGGCGAGGAACGAGAGACATCATTGCGGATGCGAGATGGATCCTTGAAAAAGACTAAAGAATACCAAAAGGATATCTATCTATTTGTGCTTTATTCGACTATAGCAAGGCTTTTGACTGTGTAAACCATGATGAAAATCTGGGCCACATTAAGAATGCATGGGTATACCAGAACACCTGATCGTATTCTTACACAATCTGTACCATGTGATCAAGAAAGCAACAGTTCGAACGGAACAAGGAGAAACAGAATGGTTTAAAATAAGCAAAAGGTGTAAGACAAGGCTGCATACTTTCCCCTACCTGTTTAATTTATATGCAGACACAAATCATCAGAGAAGCAAGATTGTATGAAGACCAACAGAGGTGTGAAGCTTGGTGGAATGACTCATCAACAAACCTTCGCTATGGGCTGATGAACACCACATTACTGGCTGAAAGTGAAGATGATCTGAAACATTTGCTTCTCACAATCAAAGAAAAATAGTCTCCAAAATGGGCCTGCACCTTAATGTAAAGAAGACAAAGGATCATGACAACTGGAATAATCAACAGGTTCATCGTTTGAAGGAGAAGAAATTAAAATTGTGAACAACTTTAACTTACTTGGAATCAAACTAATCAATCAAGAAGCAACAAGCAGTCCAAGAAAATCAGACGACGTATTGCTCCTGGCAGGAATGGGCTATGAAAGGACCTAGATAACGATTCTCAAGAGCAGAGATGTCTCTCTCCATCGACAAACGATTCGACTTGTTCAAGCCATGGTATTTTCGAATACACATCATGTATGTGAAAGCTGGACAGTGAAAAAGATATGACAGGAAGAAAATTGATTCCTTTGACTTATGGTGCTGGGCGGCGGAATACTGTGTATACCATGGACGCTCGAAGAACAAAACCAGTCGATACTAGAGGAGATCAAACCTAAGCTTTCTTGAGAAGCTCAGGAGAACAACGACTTCGACTTTCATACTTTGGACACATCATGCGAATAGAGGAGATCATTAGAGAAAGGACATCATGCTTGGCAAGATAGAGGTTCAATGCAAAAGAGGACGGCCAGCAAGGAGATGGATCGATACAATAACAGCAGCTACGGGTACCAGTCTGTCAACAATGAGCCGCCTGACTGAAGACCAAACACAGTTTAGGATAGCTATCCAGAGGGTCGCTATGAGTCGACTCCAACTGGACGGTACTTAACATTACTTAACAACAACATTACTGATAGCAAAAATAGAGTAAAATTAGCATAAATTAGTTTGAGGTGGTATGTTATGCAAGCTACCTAAATCTGTTTTTAGGAACCAATGTCACCAATTCGCTCTGCACTCAGACTGCCTAAGCTAGCCTCAACCTGGGGGGGGGGGGGGGGGGGGGGGGGGTGGGGGAATAAAAAACCAGTATCTTAGCTCTTGCCAGAACCGCTTCTGGCTGGGTCTGAGAAATTGTCTCAGAAACGGCACACTGTCAAAATATGGCAGAGATCCAACGTCAGCTATAGATCTGTGGGAGAGATTCACTCCGTCCCAAGGTTTTAACCCTTGGATACTATCTGATTTTTCCAGCCAGAGAATCGCAGAGGAAAACCAGCAGTCAGTCTGTAAGAGGAAGTTATAGTTCCCAGGTGTTCTGCAAGCCTCTGTGCATGTTCCCAGGTGTGTGCTGGGCTGCATCTTCCAGCGTATAATCCTTTCTCCTGACCCCCTCATCATGGCTGGTGATTGGCTGGTCTCAAATCCTGTATGTCATAGTCAGCAAATCCGGTAACAGCTAATAGGTGGTCCTTCTGCAAACAAAGGTCCATGGTGCGAAAGTTATTGGTATGCAAGCCATACAAATTGTTGCAGAATGATAGTATGAGTTCTTCTGCACTTAGCTGGAAAATAATACTTCAGCGGTGAAGTACATACTTTTGCAGAATTGCTTGATCTGCAAGTTTTAATGCAGAGTTAAAACAAAACAGGAATCCATCTTATTTAATTCAGGCTTTGGTTCAGGTTTTGGTTCAGAGCAGGCCCCATCTTTTAACAGGAAGCCATGCTATTGGTTCAGACATTAGTTTCTGAACAGGAACCAGTCCTACAATCAATGTCCAAAACTCGCACAAGGAGCCTACCCGGAAAACAGCAACGCTCTAAGGGAATCTGTTTACTAAAGCTCGTTAGACTTTTGCAGCTAATATGGTAAAAAAGTGCAAATAGCATGGCTTTAGCTGCAAAAGCTGTGCGTTATTTATTGGGAGCATGCACACCATTTCCCCAGCAGATAATGCACCAAACATGCAGAGAGCATTCCCTGGAAGCACCATGGATGTACATAATGCCACCCACTGAGGTGACATAATGAACACCCATGTTGTCTGCAACTTTGACAGTTACAGCATTACTACTTCTAATCATTTGTACGATTATATATATATATATAAATGTATAGTGCTACAAGGTGCATGCAACACTGAACAGACATGTAAGAGATGGCCCCTGCTCATCAGACGCTATTGATGCCTGCAGTAACTGAATGTTGCACATTCACCCACTCTCCACACATATCCTGCCCACTCTTGCAGATAAAGCGTAGTTACTCACCTGTAACATGTGTTCTCCAGGGACAGCAGGAATCAGTTGGCATCTACTACTACTACTACTGAGCATTTGTATAGTGCTACAAGTCATACGCAGTGCTGCACGACATGTAAGAGGACAGTCCTGCTCATCAGAGCTTACAATCTAGTCAAGACAGACAACACAGAAGGTGCAGGCAGGGATAAAACAAGGGGGGAAAAGAAAAGAAAAAGGAGATCGAGTCAAGATCCAAAAGCATCATTGAAGAGGTGAGTTTTCAGCCTGCCATTTGAAGAGGGTCAGAGAAGGTGCCTGATGTACAGACATAGGTAATTTGTTTCCAGGCGTAAGGTGCAGCAAAGTGAAAGGAGCAAAGTCTGGAGTTAGCAAAAGAAGAGAAGGGCACGGATAGAAGCAGTTTGCTAGAAGAGTGGAGTTCCCGAGGGGGTTGTAAGGAGAGATAAGAGAAGAAAGGTAGTGAGTTGCTGCAGAGTGAATGCATTTATAGGTCAGCAGGAGAAGTTTGAACTGGATGCGGAAATGGATAAGGAGCCAATGAAGTGACTTGAAAAGAGGAGTAATATGGGAATGATGAGCATCGACCGAGCCCTTGTGGAAGCATCTCCCCAACTATCAAGATGGCCTTTGAGAGATGCCACAACACATGCATGGTCCTCTTCCCGCCCAAGGGTGCCATCTTACTCAATCAGATGACATAGCTAGAGCAGACAGAGGATGGCAAAAAAGTTACAGTAACTCCATAGTGAGGAGGGAGGGTTGTGAGGACTGGTTCCTGCTGTCCCTGGAGAACCTTATTAAAGGTGAGTAACTACGCTTTCTCCAGAAATAAGCAGGAAGTCAGTCCTCACATATGGGGACTCCCTAGCTACAGGCTACTGGGAACCTGCAGAAAAACATGGCCCAGCCATGAGCAGCCACAAGCGAGTCTAAGGACCACAGAGTCCAGGGATAACCATCACTCCGGTAGCCTGAACAGAGAAGAGTCAGAGGGTAGGAGTTGCCTAGACCCTGAAGAGATTATGGAGTATGGACTGGCCGAAAGCACTGTCCCGTTGGGACTCCCTCTCCAGGCAGTAGTGAGCTGCAAAGATGTGGACTGAGGACCAGGTGGCGGCCCAGCAGATGTCCTGTCATAGGGACACAGCACAAGCTTTGCAACCGGATCGCCACAGCTCTGATGTGTGCTGTGACCCAGTGCTCCAATGCAAGTCCATTCTGATCCATGGGCAAAGGCAATGCAGTCTGCCATGCAGACAAACAGGGTCCACTTGGTTACAGCCTCCCCCAGGCGACTGGGGTCATAGGAAATGAAAAGCTGTGAGATTTTGCGGTGGCCCTGGGTTAGGTATGTTGCAGGTAGAAGGACAGGGCCCTTTTACAATCAAGAGTATGGAGAACAGTCACCGCCTTGTCGGTGTGGGACCATGGAAAGGTGGTGGGGAGCACCACCTCCTGATTTAAGTGCAACACAGATATCAGCTTTGGAAGGAATTTAGGGTGGATGCCAAAGCACGACCATGTTCTTGCAGAACCTGCTGTAGGGTGGCTCAGTCATCAAGGCCTTAAGCTCGCTGGCTCTGCGTGCAAAGGTGAGCACCATCAGGAAGACAACCTTCCATGAGAGGCAACGCATATGGCAGGTAGCCAGAGGCTCAATTGGCAAGCTTGGTGAGCTGCGTCAAGACCACATTGAGGTCTCATTCTGCTGGGGGGACTCAAGGACTCCAGGTTTGGGTGGAGAAGGGAGCCCTCCTCTTGGGCGATTAGCCCCGGGGCATTCCCCAAAGGGACTGCGACGCTCCATCCAAGAGGCGGAGCAACAAGGGGAACCAAGGCTGCCTGGGCCACTGCGGGGCCGCCAGGATGATGGAAGCCTTGTCCACAGGATCTTGAAGGTGGTCTGGGCAATTAGTGACATGGGAGGGAAGGGCGTACAGGAGATCCTCCAACCACAAGATGAGGAAAGCGTTTGCAGCTACCCAGGACAGGTGCAGCTGGCGACAGCAGAAGTGGCGCAGCTGAGCATTGGCCGGGCTGGTGAAGAGATCCAGATTCAGGGTGTCCTGGAGTTGGAAGAGCCGCTGCGACATCCTGAGGTCTAGTCGCCATTCATGCGGCTGGAGAATCCTGCTCAGTCTGTCTGCTAGAGCACTGTCCTGGCCTGGAAGGTATAGCACCCTGAGAAGCATTCCCCTGACTGATCACGTATGAGCAGAGGGCTACTGCCTCCTGGCAGATGCGGTAAGTCCCTTAACCCCCTTGCTTGTTCAGGTAGAACATTGCGACCCGGTTGTCCATTTGGACCAGCACAGACTGGTGCTGCAGGCGGTGGTGAAAGGCCACAATCACCAGAAAAATGGCCCTGAGCTTCAGCAGGTTGATCTGACACTGACTCTCTACCAGGGACCAGTTGACCTGTGGGCTGAGTTCCTTGCAATGGGCACCCCAGTCCAGTAAGGAGGCATCCGTGTTAAGGACCCACTAGGATTGGAAGGGCACGCCCTCCTGCAGGTGCAAGTGAATTTGTCCCAGAACTTGCCTGTGGCTTGTGTCCACTGGGAGTGAAGGCACCACTGGGCCGCCCAAATGTGAAGGTGGATGTTGGGAACCACATGACTGTGGACACCATGTAGCCCAGCAGGCAGATCATGGACTGCGCCGACATTGTATGTCTGTGTTGCACCTCAGTGGCTAGAGCCACGAGGGACCTGCCCTGTCCAAGGGGAGAAAGGTCTTGGCCTGAAGAGTGTCCAGTTGAGCTCCTATGAACTCCAAACCCTGTGTTTGAGTGAGGTGGGACTTGGGGTGGTTTATCATGAACCCCAAACACTGATGGTGCAAGTTGTGGCCTGTTGCACCTTGGTGGCCATGTATCCCCTTACAAGCCACCTGTTACCGGAGGATGTAGTAAGAGCTGTTAGTGTAGCTGGGTTTAAAAAAGGTTTGGACAAGTTCTTGGAGGAAAGGTCCATAAACCATTATTAAAAAGGGACCCAGGATATCAACGCTTGACCCAATACAAGCATTGTGGAACCTGTGTCTCTTGGGGATACTGCTAGGTATGTATGACCTAGATTGGCCACTGTTGGAAACAGGATACTGGGCTTGATGGACCTTGGTCTGACCCAGTATGGCATATCTTATGTTCTTATGCCAGTTGTCCAGATATGGGAAGACAAAGGCCCCTTGGAGATGGAGGCAGGCAGCCACCACTGTCAGGCATTTGGTGAAGACTCTTGGTGCAGAGACCAGACCAAAGGATAGTACACTGTACTGGTAGTGGTTGCCTCTGACCATGAACCTTAAGTACTGCCTGTGGCTGGGATAAAGGAGGATGTGGGTGTAAGTATCCTTTAGGTCCAAGGAGCATAGCCAATCTCCCTGCTCCAACAACAATGTTCCAAGGGAGAGCATCTTGAACTTCTCCTGCACCAGGAGCTTGTTCAGGTTTCGCAAGTCCAGTCTTTTTATAAAGGATTTTTTTTGCATGTAAATGCTGTTTTAGACATAAAGGATTTTACAAAATTACCCCAGCTTATATGCATAATAGTGCCAAGCAGAGTTTGTTCAGAGTACAGGTGGAGTTGTGATTTGGTGTGTGTTATTTACAAAACAGGTGTAAATACTTAACCTGCTCACAAGTAAACATAAGTGTCCACAGCTTCAATCTAGATGTGATTTCTGCTGCTTTTGCCCTAGTATTTTATGAAGAGACATATCTATGTGCATCTAAAAATAATAAAAAAGCAAGCTTGAAATAGGCATCTAAGGACAATTTTCAAAAGCATATCCATGAATAAAACAGGTTTTTATGGACAGAAATGGGTTTTAAAAAAATGCATAATGTTCATGAATGCACATATAAATGCGTATCTGTATTAAGAAGGTGTTTGTGGGCAGAGTATGCATTTATATGCATTATTTTGGATTTCAAAAACGTATGTGCTTAAGCTTTCATGGAAAAAAGGTACCTGCCTGAATAAGTACAGATTTGTGCATGCACTTTTTCCAAATTGTCAAAGGGAACTTTTTCCCTTTGAAAAACATGTGAAGCCTCCAAGGAAACACATACCTACAGACTTTACACATGCATACTGGATGTTGCCTCTTAAATGTATTTAATTTACCTTATTGGCAGTGTAATTACCTGAAACAAGGTGGGGTGTTGTACAAGGAGCCATTTCCTGCTTGAAGTTTGTAGTCCAGCACCGTTGGGGGCATTCTTTAAGCGCATATCCCAGAAAGTCCTCACGGACAATCACCATAGTGACCCCAGCACAGCCAATGTTCTTCTGAGCACCAGCAAAATTACTCAAAACTGAGAAAAGAGATGCACTGGTTAGTGAAATGTGGCTAAATTTGTGGGATCAAAACCTCTGTATCAAAAGTAAGTGTGCTCAGGGCTCCCAGTTTTGGGATTTTTGCAACATTTTAGATCCAGAATTTGCTTGGTTATGCTAAATCTGCTTTCTGTCATAGAAGCAGATTTAGCATATTTTTACAGTAACCGAGTGAAACGTTTTCTGCTAGAGAAACACAAGAGCCTAAATCATGAGTACCATGTCACCTGCAGGGCAAGATCAGGGTTCCCCGCCTTAATAAGGAAATAATTTCTAAAATACATGCTATACACAGTGTATATGATCTGGATTTAAACTATCTACTTTCGCAAAATGAAACTCAAGGCAAATTACAAAGTACAATTGAGAGTAAAGTGACTTGATCAAGGTCACTGAGTGCCAGTAGCAGAAGCAGAATATGAACCCTGGATTCTGTTTCTCAGCCTATACTGACATCTTCTCCAGAAACATGTTTCCTTTCCCCCATTTGTACCTGTTACTGTGGCAGGTGCAGGCCTGTGACCCACGGTGTCTGACATAGGCAGGCCAGCATGGCTAGCTTGACCTGTAAATGAGGCCTGTGGAGAGGCATATAGGATTGCACATCCCCCAATATGCTGCTATTGTAAGAAAGAACTCAGTAGAAATATTGAATTAGCTTAGATAAGCAGAATTGCAGAATTAAGAAATGGAAAAATACAGAAAAGATGTGTTTTAAAGTTACTGATAAGAAAGAGTACATTTGCAGAGAAATATTGAGGAGTGCTGACAGATGAGTTACAGAACCTTGCTCTTCTGCACGCACAAATGGTCCCATAGCCTTGAAAGTGTGAAAGTAACAAGTTGATGAACTGACCATTGTAATTGGGACTAGAAGGGGGGCAGGCAGGTGTCATGCCTACAGAAGCCCACAGAAGGAACATAATTGGAGAGAAACTTATCAGTACCGGGACCAATAGAAGGGCTACGGGAGGTACGGGAGCGTACCGGGACCAATGAAATGTTTTTCTATACCTAGAATGGAATAGAAGTCTATAAAAGTTGTTGTAATGCTTGAAAACTTTGCTCAGCCATTTTGAAATTGACTTTGCTTGAGACTTGTGCACAAATAAATGATTTGGACCTTCTGAACAGACTCCTGGTATCATTGGTTTGTCTGCGCTTTGCTGCCACATATTCCTTGGTGCGTTGGCCGGGAAGTTGTGGAATCAAAGTGTATATAGGGCAATATACCACGACTTTCCGCCTCTATAGGCTTGGTCCTGCCGGGATCGCGCCCTTCCGACGAGGGCCGCTCCCTGGCGCCACCGGTCCCTTGTATCGGAGGGAGCTGGTCGGACCTCGGCGGGTGACGAGCCCGGCTGGAGTCAACGCCTCGAACCCGAGTGAGGGGAGTCCGAGGTCCAACTCATGCGCCTGCTTGGGAAGTTTTGAGGACCGGATCCGGTGAGTATAGTTTTGATTTTGGGTCTAGACAGAAATAGAAAGAGCAGTACTGCCATTGGAACTTGGAATTTGGAATTTGTAATCTCGAGATATTGGGAATTGGTAAGAGAGCCTGATCAACTCTCAAGGAAGAGCCGAGTAGCCTGGCATGGGAATGCGCTAGGTGAAACCCTCATCCTTTTTGTAATTTGGGAAAAAGACTAGTCAGAACAGATAGAAACGAATGCATTCTGGGAATACGTTGCTAGCATGATTGTGTGAACGAAGTGTGATTGAGAGGTCTGGCAGCACGGACCAAGTGAAGGCGGACCCCTGATTAGCGCATTTCCTGACCGGGCGACCGCGTTCAGGTCGCGAAAAGGGGGAAGCGATTGTCGTCTTGTCTTGTTATCTGTATTCCCTATACGTTTCCAGGGCCGTGAGGACCCCTTACCCACGGTCCGCCCACCTTTTCCCTTCTGTCTGTTGTTGCGCGCACACATCGAAATGGGAGGGGCGGAGTCTACTAGGAACACTCCATTAGAATGTATGATTGCACATTTTAAAGAGGGATATTCAGGAGATTATGGTATTAAAATGACAGCAGCCCGTTTGCAGATTTTGTGTACTAGGGAGTGGCCCGATCTAGACCCCATCTGGCCCCGAGAGGGAACGTTCACCGTAGAGATTATTCAGTCAATACACCGTAGAGTGCGGGTAGCGCACCCCGATCAGTATCCCTATATAGATTCCTGGTTAAGTATTTGTGAAGATCCGCCCTCCTGGGCGCAGCGCTGTTATGAGGAACAGTGCAGAATAATGTTAGCTAAAACAGATTCTAGACAGAGAACGGAACAGCCTAGAATGAAAGAGCAGGATAAGAAAGCCAAGAAGAAACCCATCTTGGCAGATCCCGATTCCCCAGAAGTAGTCCTCAGGCAGCCCCGAACCCCAGGTCCAGTAAGAATAGCCCGGCGGCGTCCTGCCCCAGAACCCCAGAGACTGCCAGAGCCGAGGCGAGACCCAACCCCTGACCCCCTCCTCCTGGAGGAGAGGAAGAGAAAGAATTAGCGGGAAGAGAAGAGGAGGATGTAAAAAGTGAGCCAGAAGCGGAGCTAGAAGAAGAAGGAGGGAATCCCCCAGAAGAAGAAGAAGAGGACAGTGTACAAATTATTGAGAAAGCCAGCGCTAGCACTAGCAAGCCAGTGAAAGAAAAACCCAAAGCAAAACCAGTTGAGAAAAAGAAAGCAACTCCTGCAAAGACAACGACAATAGCCCTTAGATCCCAGACCCAAATGACGCCTGGGACGACAGCCAAACTGTTTCCCTTAAGGCAAGTCCCGGGGGTGCCCGTAAAGAATGATAATGATGAAGTGGTAGCGGGACCCCTAACTTATGTGTATATCCCTTTTTCTACAACTGATTTATTAAATTGGAGGTCGCACTATGCCTCCTATACTAGCAAGCCCCAGGAGCTGACAGAATTAGTAACTAGTATTATGGAAACTCACCAACCCACTTGGCCAGATTGCCGTCAGCTCCTGACCACCCTATTTACCACAGAGGAACGAGCGAGAATTAGAAAAGCAGCTATCGAATGGATGGCAGAAAACCCTGCCGCTCCGGCGCAGGGGCAGAATATAATAGATCGTAGAGAAGCAGCTCAGAGAGAATTCCCGAATGAAGACCCCCAATGGGATCCAAATACAGATGAAGGATCCACCGCCCTAGCCCGTTTTCGCCAAGGCTTTTTACAAGGCCTGAGAAGAGGAGGCCAAAAAGCTATGAACCTTTCCAAAGTAGCAGGAGTTATCCAAGGGATAGATGAGAGCCCAGCAGATTATTATGAAAGATTAACTGAAGCTTATAGAATGTATACTCCCTATGATCCCGAGGCACCAGGAAGTTTATGCATGGTGAATTCTGCTTTTGTAAACCAGTCTCAACCAGACATTAGACGTAAATTACAGAAATTAGAAGGGTTTGCGGGCATGAATGCAACACAGTTATTGGAAGTCGCTCATAAAGTGTATGTGAATCGTGATACTGAAAGACAGAGAGAATGTGATAGAAAGATGAAGAAGAAAGCTGATTTTTTGGCTGCGGCCATAGTTGAAAAGAAAAGGGGAGGTGTCCCTAATCGAAGGAGCAGAGGAAGAGGGCGGGGTCAAGGCGGAGGCCGGACCCAGAGACTAGGCGTGAACCAATGCGCCTATTGCAAAGAGGAAGGACATTGGAGAGATACGTGCCCGCAACTCGAAGACGCCCAGCAGGATGACGAATACGATCATCAGTGGCGAGAAGAAAGACGAGGCCGTCCCCGAGGCCGAGGAGGAGCCAATCGAGAACAATTCCAGCGAGAGAGGGGAGGAGGAGCCATCCAAGCATTGGCCACACAGGCCCATGATGAGGATGACGTGGATTAGGACAGACCGGGCTCCAAGTTTGCTTTAGGTCTCCAGGAGCCTATGGTCGAAATACAAATAGGAGACCAATTTATGAACTTTATGGTTGATACTGGAGCAGAACATTCAGTAATAGACAAAAAGATAGCCCCATTCACCAAGAAAGCAGTCACCATTATAGGAGCAACTGGTGCCAAAGCCACAAAGTCTTTTCTACAAAACCGAATATGCAGTCTAGGAGGACAGCAAGTAACTCATCAATTCCTTTACATGCCCGAATGTCCAGTACCCCTACTGGGACGAGATATGCTAGCCAAGCTTCAAGCCCAAATATCTTTCTCTGAGCAAGGAGAAATGCAAATGACAGTGAATTCCCAAGCCAAACCAGCAGGAGTAATGCTGCTGACAGTACCCCGAGAAGAAGAGTGGAGATACTACATTGATGATTCGATTCAAGATACCTATTTTGAACAAACTTTAAAGAACATTCATGCACCACTTGAAGTATGGGCAGAAGGCAGTCCCCCAGGCCTAGCCAAGCATATAGCACCAGTGATTGTAACCCTCAAGCCTAGCGCTACACCAGTGCACGTCAAACAGTACCCTCTCCCAAGAGCCGCAATTGAAGGCATTCATCGCCACCTACAGAGATTGCTTGAGTATGGCCTACTAAAAGTATGTCAATCCCCATGGAACACTCCACTTTTGCCAGTGAAGAAATCTGAGACAGATGATTATCGCCCAGTGCAAGATTTGAGAAGAGTAAATGATGCAGTTGAAACTATACATCCAGTTGTGCCCAATCCTTACACTCTTCTAGGACTGATACCTGCTGAAGCTACCCATTTCACTGTACTGGATTTAAAAGATGCATTCTTTTGCATAAGATTAGCCCCTGTAAGCCAAATATTGTTTGCATTTGAATGGCAGGACCCCATCTCTGGAAGAGGGGGCCAACTCACCTGGACAAGATTACCCCAAGGATTCAAGAATTCACCTACCATCTTTAGTGCTGCACTAAATCAAGACCTTTCAAGCTATCCAGTAGCCCCGGGGAAGAGAGTACTTCTCCAGTACGTGGATGATCTGTTGATAGCTGCCGTATCAGAAAGAGAATGTATATTAGCCACCAAAGATCTCTTGCAGTTACTAAATGAAGCTGGATATAAAGTTTCCAGAGCCAAAGCACAACTATGCCAAACAGAAGTGAAATACTTGGGTTTTCGTATTACCCAAGGAAGCAGAAGATTAGGCAGAGAAAGAAAAGAAGCAGTATGCAGAATTCCAACTCCAACAACCAGAAAGCAAGTCAGAGCCTTTCTGGGAGCAGCAGGATATTGCCGAATCTGGATACCCAACTTTGCCCAAATTGCCAAACCACTGTATGAAGCCACAAAAGGAGAAGAGAAGTCACCACTGGAGTGGGGACTTGAGCAGGATACAGCCTTTCAGAAGTTAAAAGAAGAATTGATGTCATCACCAGCACTTGGACTACCAGATGTCCACAAACCTTTCCACTTGTTTGTACATGAAGCACAGGGAAATGCCTTAGGCATGTTGACTCAGAAATTAGGAAATTGGGAACGACCTGTAGCCTACCTATCGAAACAATTGGACCCTGTGGCCAAGGGATGGCCACCCTGCTTGAGAGCAGTTGCAGCTACAGCGCTACTAGTGAGTGAAGCAGACAAACTTACACTAGGACAGAACATACGAGTCACTGTGCCACATGCAGTCCTTGCCCTTATGGAACAGAAAGCAAATTATTGGCTCACCAATTCCCGAATGTTGAAGTACCAGAGCATGTTATGTGAAAACCCACAGATACAACTTGAAGTGAGCCATGCCTTGAATCCAGCTACCTTGATACCCATCAGTGAAGAACTCCCAGAACATGACTGCATCGAAGTCATGGAAACTGTGTTCTCCAGTCGACCTGACTTGACAGATGTGCCCATAGACAATCCCGATCAGATCTATTATGTTGATGGGAGCAGTCTCATCCTTGACGGACGACGCTGTGCCGGATATGCAGTCGTCACTCAACACGAAGTAGTTGAATCATCAGCCCTAGCCTCAGGCACATCAGCCCAGAAAGCCGAATTGATAGCACTCACCAGAGCATTGTTATTAGGAGAAAAACTTGTGCTAAATGTATATACAGATTCCAAATATGCCTTCACTACCTTGCATGCCCATGGAGCTCTCTACAAAGAAAGAGGACTCATCACATCCGGAGGAAAATCAGTCAAATATGGTCCCGAAATATTGATGTTACTTGATGCAGTCTGGGCCCCAACACGTGTAGCTGTCATGCATTGTAGAGGACATCAAGCAGGAAAAGGAGAAGTTGCTCGAGGAAATAGATTCGCAGATGCCTCAGCACGACAAGCAGCTATGACAGGACAGATTGCCCCACAAGCTATGCCAATGCAAGCAGCATTGTTTCCAGTACCTTTGAATCTATGGACCCCACGATATACCACCAAAGAATTGGACTACTATTGTGACAAAGAAAATGGAGTATTGAAAGATGGATGGATTGAGCTGCCACCAGAAGAAGGCAGTCAACCTCCGGGAAGAATAGTAATTCCTGAACTGTTAGGACCATCCTTTGTCAAAGCTTTTCACGAAGCCACCCACTATGGGAAGAGTGCTATGGAGAAAGCACTCAGACCACATTTCTACATCCCTCTGATGACAACCATATCAGCCTCAGTAGCCCGACAATGTCAAACTTGTGCCAAAAATAATGCCAAGCAAGGCCTTATTACAGCACCCCAAGTTCAGTCAAGAGGTGTGACCCCCATGCACAACCTCCAAGTTGATTTCACCGAAATGCCAAAAGCCAATGGATACCATTACCTACTAGTATTAGTTTGTACTTTCTCCGGGTGGGTAGAAGCCTTCCCAACCAGAACTGAGAAAGCCCGAGAAGTTACCAAAGCCTTAATGAGAGAGATTGTCCCCAGATTTGGAATCCCAGCAGTAATAGGGTCAGACAATGGACCCTCATTTGTCTCTCAAGTTACTCAGCAGTTAGCAAAAGCTTTGCAGATACAGTGGAAGCTCCACACTGCATACAGACCCCAGAGTTCAGGGAAAGTTGAGCGAATGAATCGTACCTTGAAAGCCCAAATGTCTAAGCTTTGTCAGGAGACACACTTGAAATGGCCCCAAGTGCTCCCCATAGCTTTACTCAGAATACGCTCAGCCCCTGTAAAGTCAACAGGATTTTCCCCTTTTGAAGTTTTGTATGGTAAACCCCCACCAATAGTGCAGGGAGTCATAGGAAATCTAGCCCAGATTGGTTCAGAAGTAACCAGACAAGAACTCCTAGCTCTTAGTTTTGTTCTGCAGACTCTCCACACGTGGATCCAAGACCAGTTGCCTATCAACTTGACAGAACCCTTGCATCCCTACCAGCCTGGAACTTCGGTGTGGATCAAAGATTGGAAGAAGATACCGTTGGAACCCCATTGGAAGGGACCGTACACCGTCATCCTGTCTACCCCAACTGCAGTAAAGGTAGCCGAGATCGACGCCTGGATCCACCACAGCCGAGTCAAGCCCGCCGCCGATCCTGAACCAGAGCGGTGGACAGCAGAGCAGCACCCTGATGTACCCTTGCGAGTTACTCTGAGACGGCAACCAGCAGCATAGACACTTCATCACAAGTGCTTTGCAGTAGCCAAGTCTTTCGAAGAGGATTGCTGTTTTCCATGCAGCAACAGTTTTGTTTCAACGAACCCAATTTGTGTGTGTGATTTGACACACTACTTTGAGACTACATTGACTAAGCCAGACTTCACAAGCCAACTGAATTGCTAAGTTGGTTAATGTGTGCTGGACATCTTGAGGATCTTCAATCAACACTCAGCACCCGTTAAATTGCTTCATTAGCAAACGGGACGAAGAATAATAGACCGTCGTGATCAAGATCAGCAAGCTGAGGATTCAGAAGAACTCCAATCAACATCAACATGTATCTTTGCTTCTGCTTTGCCTTGGTTGCCTTCTTCGGAGGTTTTGAACAGACTTATGCTCTACCTCCATGCACAGCTTGTATTACTTCTACTAGAACTGGACTGAAAGTAACTCAGACTTTGCTTTACCATTCTTACTATACCTGCAAGGGAACAATAACTCGGTGTATCTATAACACCACTGAACTAAATGTTTGCACTCATGGCAAAATTAAAGCATGCTATAATCCGCATCAGAATCCATCCTATTACACGTTGGAAATAAGATGGAAGGATGCAGATGGACCTATATTAGCTGCTACACCACCACTTAAGGACATTACTAAACCTGCTGTTTTGAATTTTGATGCATGTAATGCTATTAATAGAGATAGTCAGTCCACCTGTGGTACATGGGAGAAAGCGTATCGGAATGACCATAAGTATATGTGTCCAGAAGGAGCCACAGGATGGAGGAAGTGTACAGGTAAAAAGGAACCAGGGTATAGTACTGCTACAGCGGCAGACTACTATTGCCCGTATTGGGAATGTGTTTTCTATGCTACCTGGAACACTGGTATAACTGATGAGAAAATAGATAAACGGATGGCTACTCTAACCAAGCCAACCACAAATGATAAATGTCAGAAAGATGCTTGCAACCCCTTACATTTGCGTGTACATAACCCCCATGCATGGAAACAAGGATATAAGTTTGGTTTACGTATTGCAGGAGGGGGAACAGATCCAGGAACCATTGTATATATTAGATTGAATACTCAAGCTCATAAGTCATCTAAATATCATATTCATAATACCTTTTATGAAGCTATGCATGTAAATAAGTTTGAGATCCCTCACCCTTCACAGAATTTGTTTCTAGAATTAGCCGGAGCAGTAGTATCTAGTCTTAAGATCACAGATTGTTATTTCTGTGGCGGAACCCAAATGGGAGATCAATGGCCCTGGGAAGCCCAAGAATTGAATTATTCCATGATTTACAATCAGACTGAATTACACAAGACAACCAGTGAATGGGTGTTAGCGCACTCAATCGTTGGACGTCTTTGCTTTGCCAGAACTGGACCCCAGTTCACCCAAAAAGTAGGACAGCTGGTCTGTCTTAGCCAGAAGTACTATAATGCCACGACTAAAAAGACAGCATGGTGGTCAGGAATCAGACATCCTGAACCTCCTAACCCATTAGCCAGATTTCCTGAACTTGCAGGTCTATGGACTAATCTTGCCAAAGTCCAAGCCTGGCAAGCCCCACCTGGCCTATATTGGATCTGTGGAAACCGAGCATATGCGCAACTCCCACCACAATGGGGAGGAGCATGTGTCTTAGGAACCATCAGACCTTCTTTCTTCCTGTTAAACACTGAACATGGAGAACAATTAGGATACCCTGTATATACTACCCACAAACACAAAGGAGCATCTAGACAGAAAAGAGAGGCCTTACAGATAGGCAAGTGGGAGAAGTGGCAAGGTGATGATTGGCCACCAGAAAGAATTATTGAGTATTATGGACCTGCCATTTGGAATGATGATGGTATGTATGGTTATCGTACCCCAATTTATATGATCAATCGTATTATTCGCTTACAAGCAGTAGTTGAAATAATAACCAATGAAACTAGTCATGCTCTCACGCTCTTAGCTAGACAAAGTACTCAGATGCGCACTGCCATATACCAAAATCGTTTAGCACTTGATTATTTACTAGCAGCTGAAGGAGGAGTATGTGGTAAACTGAATTTAACTAATTGCTGTTTGAAAATAGATGATAAAGGTCAAGTAGTTGAAGAAATTGCTAAAGATATGCAAAGACATGCTTATGTGCCAGTACAGACTTGGCACGCCTTGAAATTTCCTAATTGGTTTGCTAACCTTTTCTCTTGGCTGGGAGGATTTAAGACTTTCGTTATCTTAGTACTAATCCTTGTTGCTGTTGTCCTCTGCTTACCATGTTTAATCCCATGTTGTATGCGTTCCCTTCATAGTGCTATTGATAGTACAGTAGAGCGGAAGACCGCAACTAAAATAATGGCTTTATACAAAGCTAGTCCTAGTAGAAATCCTTCAATCATGATGTGATTCTTCAGAAAGTGATTTAATTCTCACACCTTATTAAGTAATAGGGTGAGATTAATCAAAGGGGGGAATGTGGCAGGTGCAGGCCTGTGACCCACGGTGTCTGACATAGGCAGGCCAGCATGGCTAGCTTGACCTGTAAATGAGGCCTGTGGAGAGGCATATAGGATTGCACATCCCCCAATATGCTGCTATTGTAAGAAAGAACTCAGTAGAAATATTGAATTAGCTTAGATAAGCAGAATTGCAGAATTAAGAAATGGAAAAATACAGAAAAGATGTGTTTTAAAGTTACTGATAAGAAAGAGTACATTTGCAGAGAAATATTGAGGAGTGCTGACAGATGAGTTACAGAACCTTGCTCTTCTGCACGCACAAATGGTCCCATAGCCTTGAAAGTGTGAAAGTAACAAGTTGATGAACTGACCATTGTAATTGGGACTAGAAGGGGGGCAGGCAGGTGTCATGCCTACAGAAGCCCACAGAAGGAACATAATTGGAGAAACTTATCAGTACCGGGACCAATAGAAGGGCTACGGGAGGTACGGGAGCGTACCGGGACCAATGAAATGTTTTTCTATACCTAGAATGGAATAGAAGTCTATAAAAGTTGTTGTAATGCTTGAAAACTTTGCTCAGCCATTTTGAAATTGACTTTGCTTGAGACTTGTGCACAAATAAATGATTTGGACCTTCTGAACAGACTCCTGGTATCATTGGTTTGTCTGCGCTTTGCTGCCACATTACTACTAAATAACCCCCAGTTCTCATTCCACTTCATTGATTCATCCTATCATGTTCATTTACTTCTACTCCCTGGCATCCTTGTTGTAGCAAAGTGCAGTCAATGAATAAATCCAGGAGTCTATTAACAGGGTCCAAGCCAGTTTATTGTGCACAGGCCCAGTCAGTCAAAGCTTCAAAAGGAACTGAGCAAATGTTTATACAGAGACATAACCATTTATACCTCTTTTTCAGTTTGATACATGAGAACTTTCTATTGGTTCTAGCTCGATACATGCAAACTTCTCATTGGTTTTACATTCCCTGCACCTGTCCAATTAGAAATCCCTCCGGAGCCTAGCAAACAGCCCCCTCCCTTAGGATTGCTCTAACAATGTGCAGTTCTTGATTTTGTTACTTTTCTACTGCAAGGTTATCCCTGGCTCCAAAATCCATGTATTGAAACATTTCTGTTCTTTCACACACAAGAGAATAATGGAAGACTTATGAATTCATAAAAACTTCTTATTAAGCAGTTTAAAACAGTTTTCTCATTTCTCACAGATTTTTGGTACTTTTCTAGCTATAATGGGAGTTAGGATCCAGGCCTAACTTACAGGCCTTTCATAATAGCAGGCCATGCTAGGCCATAGCCTACCACATTCCCCCCTTTGATTATCATCACCCGCAAGTGAGAAAGGGTGAGAATTAAATCACTCATTAGTCAATTAACACATTATACAGGTGTAATAGCATAGGGTAATATTGCCACATAGCTAATATCTTTGTAGCTGCCTTCCTTTCTACATTGCTATCAATGGCTGCTGACTTTATTCAACTGTGATGAATCCAGGGTTTGAGTTTTGCAACTTTAACTGCTGTTGGGGTTAACAAGATGACAACATAAGGTCCCTTCCAATGCGGTGTCAACGGTATCTTTCTCCACTCTTTGATCCACACCGAGACTCCAGGCTTGAGAGGATGCAGGGGTTCTGTTAGATGGATGAGCAGCTGGTCTTGTACCCACGTATGAAGACTCTGAAAAACAGAACTTAAAACCAATAGTTTTTGTCTAGTAATTTCAGATCTAATCTGTTCCATATCTCCCTTTATCTCCTATACAATAGGCGGGGTCGCCCATTCAGAATCTCAAAAGGGAAAACTCCTAAAGACTTAGCGGGGCTAAGTATATCCTAAGAAGGGCTATAGGAAGAACCTGGGGCCACTTCAGGTGAACCTCTTGGCAAAGTTTGGACAACTGAGATTTCAGGGTTCTATTCATACATTCTACTTTTCCTAAATTCTGAAATCTGTAGGCAGTATGCATCTGATAATATTAATATCTCGGGGCATACTTAATGGACTTGTTTCCTGAGGTTATCCTCCCTCATTCTTTGTACAGGGCCCCATGTGCATGCAAGGTTGTAAAGGCATACTTGGAATCTGGGTACACAGTTAGACAGAGCCCCTTTTCCTATTGTCAGTGCTCTAGTAAGAGCTATCAGTTCAGCTTTCTGTGCTGAAGTTCCTGGGGCCAGGGCTGAGGACTCAACTACCAGATCAAGGGTCACTACTGCATATCTGGCACAACAATGTCCATTAATGACAAAACTGCTTCCATCTACAAAGAAAGTCCGTCCAGGGTTCTCCAAAGGGACATCAGTTGAATCAGGGTGACTTGAGAATATAGTGTCCATAGTTTCTAAACAGTCATGATCAGGGGGTTCAAGACCAACTGGTAACAATGTAGCAGGATTCAGAGCTTGACTGACCTTCAATTGTATCTGGGGGTTTTCACACAGCATACTCTGATACCTCAACATTCGTGAATTAGCTAGAAGTTTCCTTTGTGTTTCATAATGGTTAGAACAGAGTGTGGTACAGTAACTTGAAGATTGCTCACTAGGAGGGCTGTAGCTGCAACAGCTCTCAAACAAGGGGCCAGTCTTTTGCAATTACATCCAATTGTTTTGACAAATAGGCTACTGGTCGTTGCCAAGATCCAATGAGATTGAATCAACATTCCTGGAACATTTCCTTGTGACTCATGAACATAGAGATTGAAAGGTTTTCTGGACATCTGGTAGACCCAGAGCTGGTGATAACATCAGAGCAGTTTTCAAAGATCAAAAGGCTGCATCCTGTTCAAGTCCCTATTCCAATGGAGACTTTTCCATTCCTTTGGTAGCTTGATACAATGGTTTTGCTAGCAGCGCAAAATTGGGGATCCATATACGACAGTACTCTGCGGCACCCAAGAAGGCTCTCACTTGCCTCCTGGTGGTTGGAGTAGGAATATTGCATACAGCTTCTTTGCGTTCTGGTCCCAGGCGTCTAATTCTGCTGGAAACTGGAATCCTAGGTATTTAACTTGTTTGACATAATTGTGCCTTGGCTCTTGAGACTTTGTATCCAGCCTCATTAAAAAAAGGTGCAAGAGTTCACTGGTGGCTTGTAGACATTCACTTTCTGAGTTGGTGGCTATAAGCAAGTTGTCCACATACTGGAGAAGAACCCTTTCTCCTGGGTTCACATAGTAGCTGGAAAGATCTTGATTTAAAATAGCACTGAAGAGAGTAGGTGCATTCTTGAATCCTTGAAGTAATCTAGTCCAGGTGAGTTGGCCCCGCCTTCCTGTTGTGGGGTCTTGCCATTCAAAAACAAACAAAAGTTGACCGGTGGGGGCTAGGCGCACACAGAAAAAGGCATCTTTCAGGTCCAGGACGGTGAAATGAGTAGCCTCAGCGGGGATCAGTCCTAAGAGAATGTAAGGATTTTGGTACCACTGGGTGTATAGTTTCAGCTGCATCATTCACTCGCCTCAGATCTTGTACTGGGCGGTAATCCCCTGTCCCAGGTTTCTTAACTGGGAGAAGGGGGGTGTTCCAGGGTGACTGGCATTCCTTGAGAAGTCCATACTTCAGCAGTTTCATCAAATGGCAGTGGATTCCTTCAATGGCTGGTCGAGGGAGAGGATACTGCTTCACATGCACTGGTTCCACTCTTAGCTTGAGGGTGACAACGACAGGGGCTATATTCTTCACTAGGCCAGGTGGATTATCTTCTGCCCATACTTCAGGTGGGGTTATAAGGTTGGTGGGTATACAGGAACTAGCTGGCTTGATTGGAGATGCACTATAGAACCGCTACGCTTCTTCTCGGGGAACAGTCAGCACCATCAATCCAGCAGGCTTTGGGTTCACAGTCATTTGCATTTCTCCCCTTTCAGCAAAAGATATTTGTGCCATAAGAACATAAGAACATAAGACATGCCATACTGGGTCAGACCGAGGTCCATCAAGCCCAGTATCCTGTTTCCAACAGTGGCCAATCTAGGTCATACATACCTAGCAATATCCCCAAAAGACACAGGTTCCACAATGCTTGTACTGGGTCAAGCAATGATATCCTGGGTCCCTTTTTAATAGTGGTTTATGGACCTTTCCTCCAGGAACTTGTCCAAACCTTTTTTAAACCCAGCTATACTAACAGCCCTTACTGCATCCTCCGGTAACAGATTCCAGAGTTTGATTACACGTTGAGTGAAAAAATATTTTCTCTTATTTGTCTTAAATAGTTTACCCTGTAGCTTCATTACATGTCCCCTAGTCTTTCTATATTCTGATAGCGTAAACAATTGATCCACGTTTATCCGTTCCACTCCATTCATTAATTTATAGACCTCTATCATATCTCCCCTCAGCCGTCTCTTTTCCAGGTTAAAGAGCCCTAACCTTTTTAGCCTCTCTTCATAGGAGTAGCCTTCCATCCCCTTCACCAATTTGGTGGCTCTTCTCTGTACTTTTTCTAATAACGCTATGTCCTTTTTAAGATACGGTGACCAGAATTGCACACAATATTCAAGGTGTGGTCGTACCATGGAGCGATACAGAGGCATTATAATATCCTTTGTTTTATTCTCCATCCCTTTCCTTATGATACCTAGCATTCTATTTGCTGTCTTGGCAGCCGCTGCACACTGGGCGGAGGGTTTTAACATGTTATCCACGATGACTCCTAAATCTTTTTCCTGGGTGGTGGTTTCTAATGTGGAGCCTTGCATCGTGTAACTATGGGTTGTTCTTTCCTAGGTGCATAACTTTGCACTTGTCCACATTAAATTTCATCTGCCATTTGGATGCCCAGTCTTCCAATTTATCCAGATCCTCCTGCAGTTTTCCAAAATCCTCACTAGTTATTCCCTTTTCCAGGTCATTTATGAATATGTCAAAAAGTAGCGGACCCAGTACAGATCCCTGGGGTACTCCACTATTCCATTGGGAATATTGGCCATTTAGCCCTACCCTCTGCTTTCTATCTTTTAACCAGTTCCCAATCCACAATAGTACACTGCCTCCTATCCCATGACTTTTTAGCTTCACCAAAAGTCTCTGATGGGGGACCTTGTCAAAAGCTTTCTGAAAGTCCAGATACACTATATCAACCGACTCACCTTTGTCTACCTGTTTATGCACACCTTCAAAAAAACATATCAGATTAGTAAGACAAGATCTTCCTTGTCTAAAGCCATGTTGGCTTTCTCCCATTAGGCCATGACTATCTACATGCTGTGTAATTTTGTTCTTTATGATGGTTTCTACCATTTTCCCTGGTACTGACGTCAGGCTCACCAGTCTGTAATTTCCCGGGTCACCCCTGGAACCCTTTTTAAAAATTGGTGTTATGTTGGCGACCCTCCAATCTTCAGGTATTACAGATGATTTTAATGAAAGTTCACAGATTACCAATAGCAGGTCTGCAATCTCATATTTCAGTTCTTTCAACACTCTGGGATGTATACCTTCCGGTCCAGGTGATTTGCTACTATTCAGTTTATCAAATAGTTGTAATATATCTTCCCGGTGTAGCGATATTTCTCTCAATTCCTCTGCAGTATCACCTTTAAATACCACTTCAGTCTTGAGTAACATCCCTACATCTTCCTCAGTAAAGACCGAAGCAAAGAATTCATTCAGTCTCTCTGCTATAGCCTTGTCTCCTCATACTGCCCCTTTTACCCCTCTATCATCTAATGGTCCAATTGACTCTCTCACAGGCCTTTTGCTACGAATGTACTTGAAAAAGTCTTTATTTCGTGTTTTTGCTTCCGTAGCAAGTTTCTTCTCAAATTCCCGCTTTGCCTGCCTTATCAATGCTTTGCATTTAACTTGCCAGTGTTTGTGCTGTTTCGAGTTTTCATCATTTGGCTCTTTTTTCCATTTCCTGAAGGTTGCTTTTTTGGCAGCAACAGCCTCTCTGACCTCACCTTTAAACCATGCTGGCAGTTTTTTGGACTTTCTTCCACTTTTCTTAATGCGTGGAATACAGCTCGTCTGGGCTTCGAGGATAGTATTTTTAAATAACACCCAAGCTTGCTGTAAGTCTTTAACCTTTGGAACCGCTCCTTTTAGTTTTTTCCTAACTATATTCCTCATTCTATCATAGTCTCCCTTTTGAAAGTTAAAAGGTAGTACTGTGGATTCCTTTACTATCTGTCCTCCACTAATTAAATCAAACATGATCATACTATGATCACTATTGCCAAGTGGTCCCAACACCCTTATTTCTTGCACCAGATCTGGCGTTCCACTAAGGACTAGGTCCAGTATGGCTTCCCCTCTGGTCGGTTCATGAACCAGCTGCTCCAAGAAGCAGTCATTTATTTCATCTAGAAACTTTATCTCTTTAGCTCGTCCTGCTGTGACACTGACCCAGTCAATACCGGGGTAATTGAAATCACCCATTATTACTACTCTGTTGTGACATTTGTTAGCCTCCTTGATTTCTTTGAGCATTTCATCATCCATTTGTTCATTCTGGCCAGGCGGTCGATAGTATACTCCCACTGCCATCACCTTCCCCTTCATAAATGGAATTTCAATCCATAGAGATTCTACAGCAAATTTTGTTCCCTGCAAAACTTTAATCCTTTCTGACTCAATGCCCTCTCTAACATAGAGCGCAACCCCTCCACCAATTTGATCAGCTCTATCATTACGATATAGTTTGTATCCAGGTATCACAGTGTCCCACTGGTTATCCTCCTTCCACCATGTCTCTGAGAGTGCAATCATATCTAACCTCTCATTTAATGCTATATATTCTAACTCTCCCATCTTATTGTTTAGACTTCTAGCATTGGCATACAAGCATTTTAGAGACTGTATTTTATTAATATTAATCTGGCTATTGGTAGGTATGGGTAATTTGGAATCTTTATGCTCTGTCTGCTCCTTACTCAAGGGCATTTGGGCTACTATACTCCCTTTTGGAACCTCACTGCTTTTGGTAGTATCCTTCAAGGATACCTTCGTCCGAACCATGTGCTCCTGGGTGACTGTCGGCTTTCCCCTATTTTCTAGTTTAAAAGCTTCTCTATCTCTTTTTTAAAGGTTAATGCCAGCAGTCTTTTTTAAAGGTTAATGCCTGGAGCTTAACAAGCATGTCTCGGCCCAGAAGTGGAATAGGGCATTATACAAGAACTGGTGTGTTATTTTCTGTCCCCCTAGTTTACACATGCAGTTCTGCAGGAGAGGCTTTGTGGCCTTAGCCCCAGTAGCTCTGACAATGGTGATGCATCGAGAAAACAAAGGGGCTACTGGCTTTAGTATTCTGCTCCTGTATCCCCCATAAAGTCCATATATTGGTCCCCTATTTTCAGACTGACCATAGGCTCCTGGGGACCCAGGGAAACTTGGAGTCCGGTCTGGCCTAGTCTTCATCCATGCTGTAGCCCTCTTCGGCTGCCACTCACTCTATGGCTGCTTCCCTCTCTTGCTGGAACACTGTGCTCAGTTTATTTTTTCTAAAATCAAGTACTCCCTCCTCCCCTCCTGGGGGTGGAGTCAAGATACGGGCATTCACTTCTCTAATGTCCTTCTTCTCTGCAATGGGCGCACTGATTCACACCCAGTGGGGGCCCGATCATTTTCACGACCCCTTTCACTTCCTCTGCTCCTTCGATTAGGAAAACCTCCTCCACATCATTCAACTAAAGTATCAGCAAGAAGATCTGCTTTCTTCTTTATTTTACATTCACTTTCTCTGTTACATTCATTTTCACGATTCACATACTTTCTGAGCTACTTCCATTAACTGTCATGCCCGCAAATCCATCCAGTTTCTGCAATTTCTGTTTTATATCTCTCTGGGACTGACTGACAAAAACGCAAATTCTCCTGGACTGCTGGATCGCATGGGGTATATAGTGAGGGCTGCCTGCGCTATTTGGATCCCACTTGGGGCCATCAAGGCTGATGGGTCTGCATAATACTGTTCATTAGTTCAATCAAATCCTATGGTTTCTCAGTGTAGGAGGCATAATGCAGCTTTCAGTTCAGTAAATCAGTGGCAGAAACAAAGCTGGTCAACTGGCTAGTGCAAAGCTGGCCCTGGACCTAGTGCAATGGGATTACGTGACCCTCCCTTTTACTGGTAGTTGTACATCTGAAGGCATACGGCAATCGGGCTGAACTAGCAAATGAATCCCTGCTTGCAGTGTCATCGGTGGACTGTGGCCTACTCTGAGTACTTTAAACTGTGCCGGGGCTTTCGGTCAAGAGGGGGTGCTTGTCCTCCTGCTGCGGAGGTGGCTGGTGACATTTACAGGGAGGTATCCCCCCCCCCTGCCCCAGGCTCTGCCCGGGGTGGTGGCAGAGCTGAGGGAACTGGCCTATAAAGATAATAAACGGGCAGTTGTTTTTTTTTTCTCAAACATTTAACCGGAAATCCTATGTAGGGGAACTGATCAGGGAACATTCTCTGTACAATCTAATAAATACGGGGCCATGCACTCCCTCTCACAGAGCATTTCTGTAGTTTCCAGCAACTCCCTCGCTAAAATTCCTAGTCATACATTTCAACAAAATCTGCGTGGACTCTGAACCCCCCCCCCCCCCCACCAGTCAGGCTGCATTTTCCTGTGGACTAAGCATAATGGATGTGTGCTCATTCTAAATAAGTACAATTTAGATAAAGTCCTTAAAATATAAAACTATTATTTTGCAACATGTTATAACAATAATCCCAACAGAAAGAACTATAGCTCTTAACATGACGGCCACATATCTGTTACGTATGACTGGAATAAAATTACTTGGCATGAAAACTAACTGCCAGCCATAATCAGCATGTCTCTGCAAAAGAAATTACTTTAAATCCTACAGTTTTAGGAAGCAGATATTCAAAAGACATTCCGAATACTTTTTCCATAAAGTGGGTGGATATCTAGAATACATATACATTTTTTTTCCTTCCTATCTTATTTTTATTAACAATAAGTATGTCTTCTATGAGGTGCTTCCTGCAGTATATCAGGAACTAGAATTCAAACACGATGAACTCCTTATTCACTCAGGATTTAAATCACTTTCAAGTCGCGATCTGGTACTACTGGCTCGGAATGGTTCTTAACCTCTACTTCGTAGGACAAAGGGAAAACAAAAGCATTTTCCTGAATTTTTCTATCATTTCCTATTTAAACCATTACTGTACTTACTGAAGGTTTGAACATAAATAACACAAAACAAAGCTAAGCCCACAAATGCATTATACCTATAGCCCTACAAAAATTCTTCTCACTTGGTCCGTACAAGTACAGGAACTCGAAAGGGGTTAATAAGAACTTAACCCTTTCCAGGCTAAGCCCAAAACTATTGGGATCCACAATCCTGACTAAATATTCTTATGAAATGATATATAATACATGACCATAGCAGAAGGAACATCACTTATTAAAACATATTGAATAAAACAGGTACAATTTTCCTGAAATAAGCACAAATTAACCCAGCTACAAAGTATTGAGATTAAGCCTTCACAGGGTTAAAAAGACACTGCACATTCCTTTCTTCAAACACGCCCCGTCTCTCTCCTCTAGCTAGCTTCATGCTGTGCGAAAGGAAAACTGAAATGAGTGAAACAGCTTCTTGAGTTTACAGTGACTCTAGCATAAGCGTATGTGTCTTTTCTTCTTTTCTTACTACTATTTCTTAATCGGTAAACTGTCACAAATTACCCAACAGAATAATCTTACATCATACCAGAAGGGAAACTCGCGCTTTTAACAGATAACAAAAATCAGAGACAAACATCAAACAGTAAGAACAGACGAACACCAAACGCTTCCTCCTTTTCTCACTCACACAAGCAATCATATTTTAACAAGAAATCATTTTTCAAGTGCCCAGGTTTTTCTGACTAACTGACTATTTCAAACAAGAAGGGTCGATGGCTTCAGCTTCCGCTTTCACTTACGCGGAGCTTACTAGGACCACCCTTATGGGAGGTGATCAGGCTCCTTCGTCTCGCCCATACTTATGCGAGATTTTTCCCAGTTAGTCTATACCAACTATACTAAATCAGTCTTGCACATACTCATGCAAGACTGTTTCCCCAGGCTGCACTGACTTTTAAACAAGAAAATATCTACTCACCGGATCCAGTTCCTGATACCAAACCAGTTTGTGGGTTGGACCCTGGACTCCCCCGGGTCGGAGGTGTTGGCCAGCTGGACCCGATGGCCCGCCGAGGCAGGCGGAACCCTCTCCGATACAAAGTGATCGGCGGCGCCTGAGAAGTTCCCCTGCGGTCGGACAGACATGGTTCCAACCGGACCAAACCTCAAGGCGAATTACGTGGATTATTCACTTGAATACCATTTACCACTCGCACTTCCCGGCCCAACGCACCAAGAATATGTTGTAGCAAAGTGCAGTCAATGAATAAATCCAGGAGTCTATTGACAGGGTCCAAGCCAGTTTATTGTGCACAGGCCCTGTCAGTCAAAGCTTCAAAAGGAACTGAGCAAATGTTTATACAGAGACATAACCATTTATACCTCTTTTTCAGTTTGATACATGAGAACTTTCTATTGGTTCTAGCTCGATACATGCAAACTTCTCATTGGTTTTACATTCCCTGCACCTGTCCAATTAGAAATCCTTCCGGAGCCTAGCAACCAGCCCCCTCCCTTAGGATTGCTCTAACAATGGTGCAGTTCTTGATTTCGTTACTTTTCTACTGCAAGGTTATCCCTGGCTCCAAAATCCATGTATTGAAACATTTCTGTTCTTTCACACACAAGAGAATAATGGAAGACTTATGAATTCATAAAAACTTCTTATTAAGCAGTTTAAAACAGTTTTCTCATTTCTCACAGATTTTTGGTTCTTTTCTAGCTATGTGGTAGGCGAAGGCCTATGATCCATGGTGTCTGAAATAAGCAGAGAGGCCTAAGCAGCTTGACCTGTAAATGAAGCCTGTGGAGAGGCCCAAAGGAATTACACATTCCCCTGAATGCTGCTACCATAGAATCAAAACCTAACTGAGCACAATTAAGTATAGCTAAGCAGAATCGAAACTTAGAGAATATAGAAAAACAAGTTTAATTGGTATTGATAAGAGAGTGAAGCTTCTATGGAATTAATTAACTCTGCTGAAAGAAAAGTTACAGTGCCCTGCTTTCCCACATGTTCTAGTTAGCTAAGTGACCTTGGAGGAGAAAAGTATCAAAGCTGGAAGAACTGACCATTGTAATTGGGATTGTAAGGGGGGTAAGCAGGTGCTGAGCCCAGTCAAAGGTCTTCATTGGATGACTACGTAACGGTACCGGGACCAATAGATGAGGTGAAAGGGGTTACCGGGACCAATGAGAAGTTTGCCTATATCTAGAATGGACAAGAAAAGTATAAAAGTTGTTGTTTTACTAACAGCCATTGCTCAGCCATTTTGAATTTGATTCTGCTTGAGACTTGTGCACAAATAAATGATTTGGACCTTCTGAACAGACTCCTGGTATTATTGGTTTGTCTGCGCTCTGCTGCTACATATTCTTGGTGCGTTGGCCGGGAAGGTGTGGTAATAGAGGGTATACGGGGCAATATACCACGACTTTCCGCCTCTACAGGTTTGGTCCTGCCGGGATCGTGCCCTCCCGACGTGGGCTCGCTCTCTGGCGCCACCGGTCCCTTGCATCGGAGGGAGCTGGCCAGACCTCGGCGGGTGCCGGACACGGACGGAACCAACACCTCGAACCCATGAGGGGAGTCCGAGGTCCAACTCATGCGCTTGCTTGGGAACTAGGACCGGATCCGGTGAGTATAGTTTTGATTTGACTAGACAGAAGAGTCAGAGCAGAACTGTTGTTTGAACTTTGGAATTTGATATTTGGTAAGAGAGCTTGATCACCTCTCAAGACGGTCCGATTAACCCTGCATGAGTATGCGTGGGGTGAAACTATCATCTTTTTGATTTTGACTTCGAATTCGAAATTTGATATAGCCTAGTCAGCAGAGACAGGATTGGGCTGTTTTTGGGATACGTTGCTAGCATGATTGTGTGAATGAAGTGTGAATGAGAGGTCTTGCAATACAGACCAAGCTATTCATTAAACTGCCCCATATTCACTCACACCGTCATTCTCTTCTCCCACTCACTCACCCCTATGCTGTTGTAGCAGCAGATAAGCATGCAATAAATAAAACCAGGAGTCATTTCAAGGATCCAAGCCAGTTTAATGTGCACAGGCTCGAGCAATAAGCAATTTCAAAATGGCTGAGCAATGGTTTCTAGCAAAACAACAACTTTTATACCGTTCTTCTCCATTCTAGACATAGGCAAACTTTTCATTGGTCCCAGTAACCCCTCTCACCCATCTATTGGTCCTGGTACCACTACGTAGCTATCCAATGAGGACCTTGATCTGGGCTCAGCACCTGGTTGCCCCCCTTTCAGTCCTTATTACAATGGACAGTTCTTAGACTTTCGATACTTCTCTCCTCCAAGGTCACTGGCTTGCTGGAATATGAGTGATAGCGGGGCACTGTGACCTTGCTTTCTGCAGAGTTAATTAATTCCATAGAAGCTGTGCTCTCTTATCAGTACCAATTAGAGCTGTTTTCTTTCTTTTCTAAGTTTCATTTCTGCTTAGCTATGTTCAGTTAAGCTGAGTTAAGTTTCAATTCTATGGTGTCATCATTCAGGGGGGTTTTCATTCCTCTGGGCCTAACTACAGGCTTCAGTTACAGGTCAAGCTGCTTAGGCCTGTCTGTTTAGTTCAATTAGCATGGATCATAGGCCTTCGCCTACCACATTCCCCCCTTTGATTATTCTCACCCGCAAGTGAGAAAGGGTGAGAATCAAATCACATAATACTAGGTAAAGGTATCACTCTGTGGTATAGGGTAGTAAGTTCACATAGCTAGTATCTTTGTAGCTGCCTTACGCTCTACAGTGCTATTAATAACTGAAGTTATCATTCGCAAGCAAAGTGGCAAGAAACAAGGGAATAACAAGCAGATAGTCAGAGTCCATAATTTGGCAAGAGTGGGTAAAAGAACTAAAGGATTAGAAGGTTCAGGAGCATTTATGCCAGACCACCAAGATGTCTTCTTTGTTGTGCTGTTGTAAATCTTCTGATTTAGACAGTCCAGCTGTCCGATCTTCATAGCAAATTGTGGTCCGGTCCGAACAAAACACAAACTGTCAACAATGGGGTGGGCCAATACCCACTCACTAGTAGTATTATGTAAATCAGTCTGATTGTAGGGGATGGAGTAATTCAGTTCTTGGGCCTCCCAAGGCCATTAGTCTCCCATTGTTGTTTCTCCACAAAACAAGCAATCTGAAACATGAAGACCGAATGCCACTGCTCCTGCTAATTCAAGAAATAAGTTCTGGTGGCAGGAGGAACGTCAAAGTCTGATTTCATGGCTTCATAGAAACAGTGATCTTTTGTCCTGTTCTGGTGGTGGTATGCAAGCTGCACAAGGGGGTAGGGCAAAAGTCATTTCAAAGCACCCCAAAACTGTTGCCAGAATAAAGCAATAATAAGAATTCATAATGGGCATAGTCTCTGGAAAATTGGAGGAACTGTCGGATTTCACAAAGGTAGAGTTGATTGTAGATCCTCAAGCTTCTGCCGTACGTAGACCTACCAGCTTTTTGGCAGGAGTAGGGCTGTAGATTCCAAAGTATCACTGTCCTCTGGGATGTCTCAATTTCTTAAAATATCATAGCATAGTCTCTTAGGCTATTATTGCTTCCTTAGAGCAGTTCACTCTTTAGAAGATCAAAACAGTCTTTTCAGAGTATTTAAACACAGTCTCTTAGAAGATTCAATTTCTTAACACAACACAGTCTCTTTCTGATGATTGTAGTTTTCTCCAGATGCGAGGCTTACCTTCAGATAAACAAACAGTCTTGAAATAGTGCAGTTTCTGAGGGACCAATAAGTCTTAGGTCCATGGCTGTTGTCGTAGGGTGAGGTGCAATGGAGTCTCAGGATGCTGTACAGTAGTCCAGTGATCAGGTTCAAGAGCAGCTGCTGGCTTCACTTGATTATGATGGATCCAAGGTTCAAATTCTGTGACTTTTACTGCAGTTGGAGTTGACAAGATGACAACATAGGGCCCCCTCCAATGCAGGGCTAACGGTATCTTTCTCCACTCTTTGATCCACACCGAGACTCCAGGCTTGAAAGGATGCAGGGGTGCAGGCAAATTGATGATTAATCGATTTTGTACCCAGGTATGGAGACTCTGCAAAACATAACTTAAAACCAATAGTTCATGTCTAATAATTTCAGATCCTATCTGTCTCATATCTCCTTTTATTTCCTATACAATAGGCAGGGGTTGCCCATACAGAATCTCAAAAAGGGGAAACTCCTAAAGACTTAGCAGGGGCTAAGTATATCCTAAGAAGGGCTATGGGAAGAACCTGGGGCCACTTCAGGTAAACCTCTTGGCAAAGTTTGGACAACTGAGATTTCAGGGTTCTATTCATACATTCTACTTTTCCTAAATTCTGAGATCTATAGGCAGTATGTATCTGTTAATATCAATATCTTGGGGCTATACTTAATGGACTTGCTTCCTAAGGTTATCCACCCTCATTCTTTGTACAGGGTCCCATGTGCATGCAAGGTTGTAAGGGCATACTTGGAATCTGGGTACACATTTAGACAGGGCTCTTTTCCTATTGTTAGTGCTCTAGTGAGGGCTATCAGTTCAGCTTTCTGTGGTGAAGTTTCTAGGGCCAGGGCTGAGGACTCAACTACCAAATCAGGGGTCACCACTGCATATCTAGCACAACAATGTCTATTGATGATGAAACTGCCTTCAGCCACAAAGAAAGTCTGTTCAGGGTTCTCCAGAGGGACATCAGTCAAATCCAGGCGGCTTGGGAATACAGTGTCCATAATTTCTAAACAGTCATGATCAGGGGATCAAGACTAACTGATAACAACATAGCAGGATTGAAAGCTTGACTGACCCTTCAGTTGTATCTGGGGTTTTCACACAACATACTCTAATACTTCAACATTCATAGATTTGTTAGCTAGTAGTTTCCTTTGTATTTCATATTGGTTAGAACAGAGTGTGGTACAGTAACTTGAAGATTCTGTCTCAAAGGGATTTTTCTTTTAGTTTTTGCTTACTAGGAAGGCTGTAGCTGTAACAGCTTCTCAAATAAGGTCCAAGAGATTGAGTCAACACTCCTAGAACATTTCCTTGTGACTCATGAACATAGAGACTGAAAGGTTTTCTGGACATCTGGTAGACCCAGAATTGGTGACAATATCAGAGTGTTTTTTTTTTTCAAAGATCAAAAGGCTGCATCCTGTTCAAGTCCCCATTCCAATGCAGACTTTTCCATTCCTTTGATAGCTTGATACAACGGTTTTGCTAGCAGCGCAAAATTGGGGATCCATATACAACATACTCTGTGGCACCCAAGAAGGCTCTCACTTGCCTCCTGGTGGTTGGAGTAGGAATACTGCATACAGCTGCTTTGCGTTCTGGTAAGGGTCCCAGGCGTCGAATTCCGCTGGACAACTGGAATCCTAGGTATTTAACTTGTTGGACATAATTGCACCTTGACTCTTGAGACTTTGTATCCAGCCTCATTAAGAGGGTGCAAAAGTTCACTGATGGCTTGTAGACATTCACTTTCTGAGTTGGTGGTTATGAGCAAGTTGTCCACATATTGAAGTAGACATTTTTCTCCTGCAGTTTCTGGACAACTTGTCAAATCCTTGCTGAGTGAGGCGAGTTCTTGAATCCTTGAGGTAATCTTGTCCAGATGAGTTGGCCCCCCCTCCTTGTAGTGGGGTCTTGGGCTAAGCGTATGCAGAAAAAGGCATCTTTTTAAGTCCAGAATGATGAAATGTATAGCTTCAGCAGAGATCAGTTCCAAGAGAATATAAGGATTTTGGTACCACTGGTTGTATAGTTTCAGCTGCATCATTTATTCTTCTTAGATCCTGCACTGGGCGGTAATCACCTGTCCCAGGCTTCTTGACTGGCTTGAGGGTGACAATGACAGGGGCTATGTTCTTCGCTAGGCCAGGTGGATTAATGGTGATGCATCTGGCCTAGTCTTTATCCATGCTGTAGCCCTCTTTAGCTGCCACTTACTCTATAGCTACTTCCTTCTCCTACTAGAACATTGTGCTTGGTTTATTGTTTTATGACTCTGCAATCAAGTACTCCCTCCTCCCCTCCTGGGGAGGAGTCAAGATACGGGCATTCACTTCTCTAATGTCTTTCTTTTTCTATAATGGGTGCACTGATTTGCACCCAGTGGAGGCCTGCTACTTCTGCGGCCTCTTACACGTTCTCTGGTCCTTTGATTAGGAGAATCTCCTCCACGTCGTTCAATGAAAGCAGCACCAAGCTGATCTGCTTTCTTTTTATTTTACATTCACTTTCTCTGCCACATTCAGTCTTACATTTCACATACTTTCAAATCAACTCTTCCAGTAACTATCATGCTCGCAAATCCATCCAGTTTCATTTCTGTTTTATATCTCTCTGGGACTGACTGACAAAAACACAACTTCTCCTGGGCTACTGGTCTGCATTATACTGTTCATTAGTTCAATCAAATCCTAAGGCTTCTCAGTGTATAATGCAGTTTTTTCAGTTCTAAACAAGTCTGGTCAGCTGACTTTCACTTCTGGTCCAGAGGGGGTGCACATCCCCCTGCTGCGGAGGTGGCTGGCAAACTAGGGAATCTACAGGGAGGAGTCCCCCCCCCCCTCTCCTGGGTTCTGTTTCTCCTAGCAACGCTCTATCCAGGAGGTTGATTTTTTTTAAAAAATGTTCTACTTCTCTACTGTGGGCACATTAGTTCACGCTACCGGGGGGTGACATCATCGGTGGACTGGGCTCCATCCCCCCCTTAAGCACTCTGAACGGAGCTACTTACAGAGAGAGAGAGAGTGACGAGACAGGATATCTAGAGATTCTGGGGCAAAATATGGTGAACTAAGGAAATATGAGCAACTAGCAGAAGCCACTCCCTTTCACATAGCATTCCTGATTGGGACAGAGACATTTCATAGTCTTCAGTAAATCCCTTACTGAAATTCTTGATCATACTTGAAAAGACACTTATTAAAAAACCTTATTACCGTAAACATAAGCTTAAATTGAGCACAGACATACAATTTAGATACAGTTCTTAAAATATCTTATAGAGAGAACTATAGCTATCTGTTACGTATGACTAGAATAAAAATACTTAGCAACTATCTGCCAGCCGTAATCAGCATGTCTCTGCAAAAGAAATTATTATTTTTTTAGTTCAGAAAGCAAATATTCAACAGACATTCCGGATACTTTTCCATAGCTGTGGTGGATATCTAAAATGCATATACACCCTCTTTTTGTTTTGTTTTGTTTTGTTTTGTTTTTTTTAACAATAAATATGTCTTCTATCAGGTGCTTGCCACAGTAAATCAGGTAATAACGTCTTGGAATTTTAAAACAAATGAATTTATCTTGAATTGTAAAGGTCGTCATTAGTCACTAGTACAGATTTCAAAGATAAAATCCTAACACAATTTTCTTATTCACTCAGAATTTAAACCATTCATTCTCAGGTTGCAATCTGCCGTTAGTTTTTGAAACAACAGATATACTTCCTTTATTTTACACAAGCAAGAGACTGCTCAATCGGGAACGGCTGTCTCATTCCCTAGTAAGCTGTGTGAGCCACACCCCTCCGCTCACTGGAAACGAAATGATCACAGTTTCACAGACACACAGAGACATGCTAGCAAGAATCATTTAAATCAGTGTCAAGTCGTGATCTAATAATTACTTTGTAGGTTTATAAGTCAAAGGAAATAAACCCAAAAACAGCTTGCTTAGTTTATCATTTCTGAAAGGTAACAATAAAAATACAGACAAAGCAGAGAATATAACTAAAAACAGTTTACGGAGCTCCGATGAGGTTAATTCGACCTTCAAAACTAAAATTCTGACTAAATATTCCTATCGAATGGTATATAATACCCGACCATAGTAGAAGGAACATCACCATTAAAACACAGTGAATAAAACAGGTACAATTGTCCTGAAATAAGCACAAACTAACAGCATTGAGATTTAAGCCTGCACAGGGTTAGAAAGACACTGTACATTCTTTCCTTCAGACACGCCCCCTGTCAGTTTTTTCACTGTGCAGTAGGATAGCGAACTGGTGAGACCAGCTTTTTGATTTCTAAAGTGTCTCTAGGTGTTTTGAGTCTTCTTTCTGCTTTATTAATACAATTTCTTAATCAGTGAACTGTCACAAATTACTCAACAGAATACTCTCACATTTATAACAGAAGGGAAACTCGTGGTTTCAACAGAGAACAAAAAACAGATACACAGTAGGGCAGACAATACACATCAAACGCTTCACAATCATGCTAGCAACATATCCCAAAAACAGCCCAGTCCTGTCTCTTCTGACTAGGCTATCAAAATCATGATTCTCTATAACAGCTGTACCTCGCGACTACTCATGCAAGGATTTTCAAACAAATTTTCCCCATGCATACTCATGTAGGGACCTCGCGAATACGCATACGAGGTTGACTTAAGTCTTACCAAACAAGAAGGACGATGGCTTCGCCTTGCGCATACTCATGCAAGGGTAATAGGACCGTCCTTGAGAGGTGATCAAGCTCGCTTACCAATTTCCAATTTTCTCGAGATTACAAATTCCAAGTTCCAAATTCTTACCAAAGTTTCGCAAGTTTCAAACTGCAGTTCTAACTCATCTGTCTAGACAGGTTTTCAAAACTATACTTACCGGATCTGGTCCCCGATACTTCACTAGCTTCTGAGTTGGATCCTGGACTCCCCCGGGTCGGAGGTGTTGGCCAGCTGGACCCAGTGCCTGCCGAGGCCAGGCAGAACCCCCTCCGATACAAGAGGATCGGTGAGCCCAGGGAAATTCCCCTGCGTCGGATTGGCATAGTTCCAACTGGACCAAACCTCAAGGCGAATTACGTGGATTTATTCACTTGAACACCATCTACCACTCGCACTTCCAGGCCAACGCACCAAGAATGTAGCAGCAGATAAGCATGCAATAAATAAAACCAGGAGTCATTTCAAGGATCCAAGCCAGTTTAATGTGCACAGGCTCGAGCAATAAGCAATTTCAAAATGGCTGAGCAATGGTTTCTAGCAAAACAACAACTTTTATACCGTTCTTCTCCATTCTAGACATAGGCAAACTTTTCATTGGTCCCAGTAACCCCTCTCACCCATCTATTGGTCCTGGTACCACTACGTAGCTATCCAATGAGGACCTTGATCTGGGCTCAGCACCTGGTTGCCCCCCTTTCAGTCCTTATTACAATGGACAGTTCTTAGACTTTCGATACTTCTCTCCTCCAAGGTCACTGGCTTGCTGGAATATGAGTGATAGCGGGGCACTGTGACCTTGCTTTCTGCAGAGTTAATTAATTCCATAGAAGCTGTGCTCTCTTATCAGTACCAATTAGAGCTGTTTTCTTTCTTTTCTAAGTTTCATTTCTGCTTAGCTATGTTCAGTTAAACTGAGTTAAGTTTTCAAATCTATGGTGTCATCATTCAGGGGGGTTTTCATTCCTCTGGGCCTAACTACAGGCTTCAGTTACAGGTCAAGCTGCTTAGGCCTGTCTGTTTAGTTCAATTAGCATGGATCATAGGCCTTCGCCTACCACACTGTCACCTCTCCACTCACTCACCCATTCCTGGTTGTCTCTTTAGTCACTCATTGCTGGTCTTTCAGGAGGGAAGAGGTACAGGGAAATGCTCATTCTAAAGTTAGCCATAAGGACCAAACTTGCTGCAAGACATCTCCAGTCAGCTCCAGCCTGTAACCAAACAGGTGCTATTGGGGCCTAGTCTGAATATCCATTCCAGGCCTTCATCGCCACCTGAGAACCCTAGTCCTGCCCCTCCCAACATCATGTGATCAGACCTCAGACCTAATGTTGCATGCAAATTGGAAGCAGGCCCCTTCACCTGAATTTCAGGAGTACCACCTGTCTAGCCCCACAAAAACATGGCTCTGATCTCAAACATCCCTGCAGAACTGGGGCCTGCCAGAGAAAAGTGGAGCATCTGGCTTAGAATCAGGACCAGCACTACCCGATAAGCCAGGTAAGCACAGCAGGGTAGGGGGGCCCAGTGTTAAGGGGCACCCAAACGGCAGCTAGCAGTGCCCACAAACAAGCTGTTCCTGTGGGCTGAAGAGGAGAGAGAGGCCGCAATCCCAGTCAGCAGTAGTGCATGTGCCAGTGGGAGCAGCCTGTTCCATGGACTTAAGAGCAAAACGCTGCTGTGGGCCTGTGGTACAAGCTGCTCCCATGGGCCAAAGAGAAGAGAATCCATGATTGCAGCAAAAGTGCTTCAGGAACTGGGACCAAAGTCAGCCATCAACTCATAGCAACCCAGCTACCTCTGGGTTTTCTTGGTAATGTATCACTGGATACCAGCCTTTTCTTCTGAGGCAATAGAGGGTAAAGTGACTTGCCTAAGATCACAAGGAGTGCCAGTGGGAATTGAACCCTTGATCTTCTGGGTAGTAGGCAGTTGCTCTAACCACTAGGCTACTCCTCCACTCTCTTTAGCACCTACAGAGGATGTAGGAAAGGTTTAAAGTTTTGGGGAAATAAAGTTGGGGGAGGGGAATGGTGTGAGAAGGCAGCAGGAGAGAATTTGCAGGGAGGGGTGAAGGTGCAAAAGGTTGGAGGTTGAAGAGGGCAGAAAAGGGCACAATGAATATATGCTAAAGGGCACAAGCTTCCCACCCCACAAAAGGCAGACACTGACACTCCATTCCTGAACCACACACAGGGATCCTTTCCTTATGCCACTGCCACACACACACACAGGCACTCCACTCCTGCGTGACACACATGCGCAAGCACCCCACCCTTGAGCCCCACACCATACACAGGCACTCTACTCCTACACACACATACATACAGGCAGGCAACCCATGCATGCACACACCCTGCACCCCTCTCAAAGGCCGGTACTTTGTTCTATGTGGATTCTTGGGAGCTGACAAGGTAGAAGAGTAAAAACCTCTTCCCACCTCTTGGAAGCCCTGAAAGGATGGCCCCCTTGGCGGAAACCATCCTCTTTAATAGTGAATGAACCGCTGCACCCAAAACCTCCAAAACTCTCTGTTGATCTCTTCCTGGGGTCGCCGATTGCCCCATCTTCTGCTTGTCCTCTACTAACCTACCTCTTTTGGTTTAACCCAGTTTTTACCAGCTTCTCCAGATCTTCCCCAAAGAGTAGCTTACCGCAAAATGGGAGCTTGCTCAGTCTGGACTTGGAGGACACATCTGCTGACCAATTGCCTCGTTGCCTTTGAGGTCATAGAAGACATTCGCTAAATAGTCTGCCCTGGACTCCAACTTTGCTAGTTCCGGAGGTTGCGTTTTCACCTTTTTTGGGATCTCCGAAGATCCCTTGTGCCCAACAGAGGCATGCTCTGGCCACAAACGCTCCACATACCGAGGCCTGCAATGCCAGCACATTAATATCAAATGCCTGCTTCAGGAGCATTTCCAGTTTCCTTGAGTTCTCTGTCTTTTCCAGAAGTGGGTAGAGCCATGACATTGCTCGGGTCCCTCGGAGTGCCCCCTTGGGTACATCCCATTCCTCCTTTGTGTTGTCCTGACCACCTGGAACAGCGGATCCTTTAGAATCACCTCTTCCTCTGGGACCTCCATGCACACATTTAATATTTTTGCATAAGAACATAAGATATGCCATACTGAGTCAGACCAAGGTCCATCAAGCCCAGTATTCGGTTTCCAACAGTGGCCAATCTAGGTCATATGTACCTAGCAGTTTCCCCAAGGGACACAGGTTCCACAATGCTTGTATTGGTTCAAGCATTGATATCCTGGGTCCCTTCTTAATAATGGTTTATGGACCTTTCCTCCAGGAACTTGTCCAAACCTTTTTTAAACCCAGCTACACTAACAGTCTTTACTACATCCTTCGGTAACAAATTCCAGAGTTTGATTACACGTTGAGTGAAAAAATATTTTCTTTTATTAGTCTTAAATAGTTCACCCTATAGCTTCATTGCATGTCCCCTAGTCTTTCTATATTCTGATAAGGTAAACAATCGATCTACGTTTACCTGTTCCACTCCGTTCATTAATTTATAGACTTCTATCATATCTCCCCTCAGCCGTCTCTTTTCCAGGTTAAAGAGCCCTAACCTTTTAAGCCTTTCTTCATAGGCGTATCCTTTCATCCCCTTTACCATTTTGGTGGCTCTTCTCTGAACCTTTTCTAAAATCGCTATATCCTTTTTAAGATACGGCGACCAGAATTGCACACAATATTCAAGGTGCGGTCTTACCATGGAACGATACAGAGGCATTATAATATCTTTTGTTTTATTTTCCATTCCTTTCCTTATCATACCTAGCATTCTATTTGCTCTCTTGGCCGCCGCTGCACACTGGGCTGAGGGTTTTAACATGGTATCCACAATGACACCTAAATCTTTTTCCTGGGTGGTGGTTCCTAATGTGGAACCTTGCATCGTGTAACCATAGTTTAGGTTGTTCTTCCCTAGGTGCATAACCTTGCACTTGTCCACATTAAATTTCATCTGCCATTTTGATGCCCAGTCTTCCTATTTATCAAGATCCTCTTGCAGTTTTCCACAATCCTCTTGGGTTTTAACAACTTTAAATAGTTGTGTGTCATCTGCAAATTTGATCACCTCACTCGTTATTCCACTTTCCAGGTCATTTATGAATATGTCAAAAAGCAGCGGACCCAGCACAGATCCCTGGGGTACACCACTATTCACCTTTCTCCATTGGGAAAATTGGCCATTTAGCCCCACCCTCTGCTTTCTATCTTTTAACCAGTTCCTGATCCACAATAGTACACTGCCTCCTATCCCATGACTCTTTAGTTTTGCCAAAAGTCTCTGATGAGGGACCTTGTCAAGGGCTTTCTGAAAGTCCAAATACACTATATCAACCGACTCATCTTTGTCTACCTATTTATTCACTCCTTCAAAAAAACATAACAGATTAGTAAGACAAGATCTTCCTTGTCTAAAGCCATGTTGGCTATCTCCCATTAGGTCATGACTATCTACATGCTGAGTAATTTTATTCTTTATGATGGTTTCTACCATTTTTCCCGGTACTGATGTCAGGCTCACCGGTCTGTAGTTTCCCGGATCACCCCTGGAACCCTTTTTAAAAATTGGTGTTACATTGGCGATCCTCCAATCTTCAGGTATTAGAGATGATCTTAATGATAGTTCACAGATTACTAATAGCAGGTCTGCAATCTCATATTTCAGTTCTTTCAACACCCTTGGACGTATACCATCCGGCCCAGGTGATTTGCTACTCTTCAGTTTACCTAATAGTTGTAATACATCTTCCCGATGTATTGATATTTCCTTCAATTCTTCCGCACCTTTAAATACCACTTCAGCCATGGGTAACATCCCTATATCTTCCTCAGTAAAGACTGAAGCAAAGAATTCATTCAGTCTCTCTGCCTTGTCGCCTCTTAGTGCTCCTTTAACCCCTTTATCATCTAATGGACCAACTGACTCTCTCATAGGTTTTTTGCTATGAATGTAATTGAAAAGATCTTTACTTCGGGTTTTTGCTTCCGCAGCAAGCTTCTTCTCAAATTCTCCCTTTGCCTGCCTTATCAATGCCTTGCATTTCACTTGCCAATGCTTGTGCTGTTTCCAGGTTTCGTCGTTTGGCTCTTTTTTCCATTTCCTGGAAGATGGTTTTTTGGCAACAACAGCCTCTCTGACCTCACCTTTAAACCATGCTGGCAGTTTTTTGGACTTCCTTCCACTTTTCTTAAAGCGTGGAATACAGCTGGTCTGGGCTTCCAAGATAGTATTTTTCAACAACAGCCAAGCCTGATGTACGTCTTTAAACCTTTGCAACTGCTCCTTTTAGTTTTTCTTAACTGTTTTCCTCATTTTATCATAGTCTCCCTTTCGAAAGTTAAAAGGTAGTACTGTGGATTTCCTTACTATCCCTCCTCCACTAATTAAATCAAAGGCGATCATGCTATGATCACTATTGCCAAGTGGCCCCAACAACCTTATCTCTTGCACTAGATCTGGTGTTCCAGTAAGGACTAGGTCTAATATGGCTTCCCCTCTGGTTGGTTCATGAACCAGCTGCTCCAAGAAGCAGTCATTTATTTCATCTAGGAACTTTATCTCCCTAGCATGTCCTGGCGTGACACTGACCCAGTCGATATCGGGGTAGTTGAAATCACCCATTATTATTACTGTGCTGTGACTTTTATTAGCTTCCTTGATTTCTTTGAGCATTTCATCATCCATTTGGTCATTCTGGCCAGGCGCTTGATAGTACACCCCCACTGCCATTGCCTTCCCCCTTTTACATGGAATTTCAATCCATATAGATTCTACAGCAGATTTTGCTTCCTGCAAAACTTTAATCCTTTCTGACTCAATGCCCTCTCTAACATAGAGAGCAACCCCTCCACCAATTTGTTCAGCTCTATCATTTCGATATAGTTTGTACCCAGGTATCACAGTGTCCCACTGGTTGTCCTCCTTCCACCATGGAAAAACCGGCCAGGCTGGCTGAAAACCGGCCGGTTGGCAACCCTATATCAAAGGGATTCATGTCTCTCCAGCTCCTCGGAGACAGATACTGGAGGCTGGGGGAGGAGCCAGCTGGCTATCCAGAGGGAGGTCATGAAAAGCATGACATGCTCATTCTCCAAGCTACTGGTTGGGCGTGAATACCCAAAGGTGACAGGACTGGACTGGAGGAACAAAATGGAAGCATGAATTTGAAGTGAAGAAAATCATAGAGGAAGCCGGATTTGAGCCAAATGCTTCAGCTGAATGGGCACAAGAGCGAAAATAGCAGGTAGTTGAAGACAGCCAGGGCTGAGGTATAGTGCGCCTCACAGGATGTAGGCTAGGGGGAGCAAGAGAATCCTGAGCAGAAAGCAGTATTATAGGAAACTATAGCCTCATCAACAGAGTTAGAACATAAAGTGGAGGAGAGAGGTGATGAGACAATAGTGGAGAGCGCTAATGGATTGACAGCATGAAGATTCCTAAAAAGATAGGAGGAGCCTGGGCGAGATTGAGGTGGGGCATAATGAAGAGTGAAGCTAACCAGGTGATGGTCAGATAAGGGAAGAGCTGAGATGAGGAAATAAGAGGGTAAACAATTACAACAAGACACATTTTAACAACTCTCTTTGAACTCTTCTTCCATACCTCCACACGCCATGTATGATTTTGCAAATGCAGGAAGGGGAAATGCATCGCTTTGTCATGCTGTTAAGTGTGCTGTTTGCACATGTACACAGTCCCTGACAGATATTAACATATACGATCCCGCACACACACACACACGTGTGTAGCTCCCCAACACACTTCAAGACAGACATTCACATAACCAATAGACCCTATGACAGACATGCACACAGACACACATGCATGCAAGTAGCACCTGACAGTCCCCAATGGCATGCATGTAGTCTCCAGCAGTCTCCATGACACACAGAAAGACACCAACACATGTACCCACAGACATATGCACACACACCCCAAACACTTCCAATGATACACACACTGATGAAGTCCTCAAATGTCTCATCCTGTGAGCGAAATAAGCTATTGTGTCACTCTAGAAACATAAAAACATGGTGGCAGATAAAGTGTGGCCTATCCAGTCTGCCCTTTCATACCAACTACTACAGTCCCCTTTTTCCTTTAGGATCTTCTGTGTTTGTCTCATGCTTTCTTGAATTCAGATATAGTCTTCATTTCTATTACCTCCACTGGGATGTTATTCCATTCATCTGCCACTCTTCCCATAAAGAAACATTTCTGCAAATTACTTCTGAGCCTATCCTCTTTCACCTTGTTGCAGAGCTTTGCTTCAATTGAAAGCAGCTCTCCTCTGGTGCATTTATGCCATCAAGGTATTTAAACATCTCTATCATATTCCCCTTATCCTGTCCTTCATCCAAAGTATACATACTGAGATCTTTAAGTCTGTCCCCATATGCCTTATGACAAAGCTCATTGACCATTTTGATAGCCACTCCATCCTGATCATATCCTTTTGAAGGTGTGGTTTCCAGAACTGCACACAATACTCCAAATGAGGTCTCACCAAAGACTTATATTGAGGCACTATCACCATCTCCTTCCTGCTGACCATTTCTCTCCCTGTGCATTCAAGCATCCTTCTGGCTTTCACCATTACCTTTTCTACCTGTTTAGCCACCTCAGAAACAAATCACCCCTAGGTCCCACTCTTTTGTGAGCAGAAATACTTCACCCCTATACTACAGTATGTCCTCGTACATTCGGCGCTTTACAAGCTTTTTTATCTGCTTAAGAACATAAGATATGCCATACTGGGTCAGACCAAGGTCCATCAAGCTCAGTATCCTGTTTCCAATAGTGGCCAATCACAAATACCTAGCAGTTTCCACAGTGCTTGTACTGAGACAAGCAGTGGATATCCCGGGTCCCCTTTAATAATGGTTTATGGACCTTTCCTCCAGGAACTTGTCCAAACCTTTTTTTAAACAGCTTTTACTACATTCTCCGGTAACAAATTCCAGAGTTTGATTACACGTTGAGTGAAAAAAATATTTTCTCTTGTTAGTCTTAAATAGGTTACCCTGTAGCTTCATTGCATGTCCCCTACTCTTTCTATATTTTGATGGCGTAAACAATTGATCTGTTTACCCGTTCCACTCCATTCATTAACTATAGACCTCTATCATATCTCCCCCTCAGCCATCTCAGAAAAAGTAAGACAAACCAATATCTGAAGCCCAGTGTGCAGCGGCAGCTGAAAGAGCAAATAGAATGCTAGGTATCATAAGGAAAGGAATGGAGAATAAAACAAAGGATATTATAATGCCTCTATCGTTCCATGGTGTGACTGCACCTTGAATATTGTGTTCAATTCTGGTTGCCGTATCCTAAAAAGGATATAGCGTTATTAGAAAACATACCGAGAAGAGCCACTAAAATGGTAAAGGGGATGGAAGGATAACCCTATGAAGGGAGATGGCTGAAGGGAGATATGATAGAGGTCTATGGTTAATGAATGGAGTGGAATGGGTAAACAGATCAATTGTTTATGCCATCAAAATATAGAAAGATATCAGAAAACATGTTTTGTGTTTGCACAAAAGTATGTGGTGGACCCCCCCACAAATGGACGAAGGTCTTGAGGTCAGATGAGACATAGAAACATGATGACAGAAAAAGACCACATGACCTATCTAGTCTGTCCTTCAGAACCATTAACCTTCTGCCCATCATGGGAAATGCCAGGTGTTGGCCAAAGTCATCACGTCCCATCACCTCGGGGCCACCATTCCCACAGTGATACATGCTGGCGGCAGCATGCTGTGAGGATACCTTTCATTATCAGGGACAGGAAAGGTGGGTATAAGTAATGGCATGATGGATGGCACAGTAGACAAGGCATTTATTGTGGGACGCCTGTTACAATATGCTTGAGACCTGAGACAGGGACGAAGATTCACCTTCCAGCAGGACAATGACCCAACACATACTGCTAGAGCTTCTCTAATGTGACAAATAAGAATGCTGTGGAGTGACGTAGTCAACAAGCACAGTTCAATCCAATTGGTATCTGTGGCATCACTGCAGGAGTGCTGTACACCAATGCATCCCAGCAAGATGAAGGGATTTTGAGCACTTTGGGCTTGGGGAATGGGTTCACATTCCAGTGTCTAGATGTGCTTGACCAATAGTGACATTCCCCAGGAGAGTTGCAGCTGTAATTGCAGCAAAAGATGGCTTCACAACCAATTGACAATGGGGGGTGCATATATAGGCACATTCCTGCCTCATGTATTATCTGGCTTACATACTTTATGTGTCTCAGTGAAGGATATCCTGCTACTATACACTTGTTGTCATGTTGTGTACATCACATGATGTCAACCTGCCATAGCCCATGTTGATTCCAGATTGTACCGTCACAACTAACACACAGCAAGCACTACCATTCCCTGAATGTACAATTGGTTTGTGATGCAAATATACATATTCTGAATGTGGTTCCTAGGTTTCCAGGGTTCACCCATGACTCCTGTGGCAAAGTCAACCATTTTGAGCATGGGGGAGGTGAACAGCATAAGGAATTCACCTTAATCAAAGGGCCTCTGTTAGGTGTGCAGGGTCAAAAGGCCAGAGCCACAGTTCAAAGGCAGAAAAAACCCAGCTGGAACAAGTTCCAGGAAATGCTTGACAGTGCAAGAGGGATAGATTGCAAGCACGAGGACAAAAACCCTCACTCTAACAACTGCACTGATTATTCTGATGTCAGAAGGCAGGGGGATTACAAACACCTGGGAGAGAAAGAGGTGGGGTTGGATCCCAGTGAGTATAAACATTGGTTAAATTATGGAGAAGGTAGTAGTGAAAGGAGGAGTGATTGGAGAAGGAGCAGAGGAAGCAGCATAGGACAGACTTCAGAGCAGCATGGACGATGGAATGCTGGAGAAGCGAGAGCAGGTGCTAACCTCTGGAGACAGGCTGAGCTACCCATTGCTGAGAAAGGTGATTTCCCTGAATCACGTTTGCAACAAAGGTAGGAGCCAGGAAGGAGAGAAGCTTTCAGACCACCAGAGAAGTTGTCAGCAGGGCACTCTGATCAAGTGGGTGAGTCAGAACCTATGCAAATGGGAGAACCAGTGTCAGAGCTAGGGGAAGAAGAAGATATGTTGATGGATTGTTCTTTATGCCAAGCTCTAGACTTGTAGTGTCTGAAGGAAAGCCAGCCTGGAAAGAACTGTTCCTCTTGCTGAAGTAACCTCAGAGCTAAGCAGTGAGAAAGTAAATTCCTGTGCATTTTGAAAGGAGGAATTTACTGCAGCATAAGCTAGTGAAGTAAGGCTGTGATTCATGCTTCTGTGTCAGCTGTGTTGAAACTCTACAATGGAGAGAAAGTTAATTGGCTGCTATAAGAGTTTGTGCTTTTCTCCTGTCTTATATGAAAAAGCCTGCTATAAGAGTTTGTACTTTGCTCCTGTTTATAAGAAAAGCCTGCTATAAGAGTCTTGAGGACACTGTGAATGCTTATTTCATAACCTAAGTTTGGTTCTTCACCTGGAAGGGCAGCCTAGAGAAAATTATGTCTGAGTGAAGATAGATTTTCCATAGAAGAAGTAAAGTTTGTTTTTCTATTGCTCTGATTGACAAAGGACAATAAGAAAAGTGGCATCTTGTTATATGCGAAAAGGCTAAGCTTCTGCATTGAAGAGGACTTTAAAAGCCAATGTTGAGTTCTGTTTGTTTTGCCACCAACTTGCTGAACCTTAAGCAAAAATCCTATAATTTGAAATTCTGTAAATGGTACCAGGAACCTGATCTGTTCTATTGTGTTCAAAATAAATTCTTTTTCTATCATAAGCCTTACCCTTGGTTTAACACGACTACAATCCTTCTACTTAAAGCATAAATATAACAGCTGATAGAAGAAGGTTCTCAACCACCACACCCTCAACAACTAGAAGTCTCACTCAGCAATATTCCAACAGTTTGAGTATGGACAGTATGAGGACTGTATCCTGCTGGGTGAATAGTTTGTTTCTTTCTACTATGTGCATAATGTTTATGAGGAACAGGTAGCATGGCTGGTGTTACAAATTGGGCAGGATCACAGACTGTTTTTGGTGAAATGTTTAGGTCTGGATATCTCATAGCAAGAAAACACATGGGCTAATGCATGAGTACTGTTTTAATCTCTGACATGCTATGCACCGGTATTTCTGCCATGGCACATCAAATCACAGCCAGAGCATTAATGCCTTTCTGTAGCTGCATTCCAAATGCACATAGTACTCCCTTATTTCAGATGTCTGTTATTTGGGTTGTGGAAATCTGCAAAGTCTTGTACCTGTCATTGCTATCTCATCAGATCACTGTCTCCATACTGATCTGCACATCACTGTTTGTGTTATCACAATGACATGTGTATGCTCTGCCTTTAGATTCTGTTATTTGTGGGACCATTGTTGACCTTCAGGAATTGATCCATAATACAGTTTACCTTTTCGTGCCCCTATGTCCATGAGGCCATGTAGTTTGGACCAGTATTCCAAGCCTCTGTTCCATGTGGATGTTATTTGGGCCTCTGCAGGTACCTATCTAAACAAGTGATGTGGTCATCATGTTATATCCTCCAACGTGTGCTGGGCAGCAGATCTGCAGGTTACACCTCTCGTATCCTGGATTTCAACATTTCCATCTACTAGCCTTTGTGGCATATCCCTGTTTCCATCTCTTGGCAATCTCTGCCTCTAAGGGGACCCGTGGGGCTGGAATTCTAATTAACAGGTGTTTGCTGTCCATGACGAGTAATTCACCTGTGCTTGATAGCACCTACAGCACTTTGCCCAGTGTTTCCCTGTGATCAGTGAGGCTGTGTAGTGAGACTCTGGAAAATATGAAAGAACTTTAGCAGATGTCATCCAAACAACACACATTTTGGAAAGAGCCGAAGGGCCTGTCCATTCTGCAGGAATGCTGTTTGCACAGGGCCCTGAGCCTAGGAGGAGCCTGCACTACCAACATCACACAAATGCAGTTTATCTCCCAGTAGTGCCAGCATCAGAGGGAGACACTCGGCCTCCATCTCACCTATGTACAGCTGCCAGACTGAACTGCACTCAGTTTTATTCCATCAGGTAGATGTGTTCAACTGTGGGCCACTGTGATGGCGAGATTATGGGCATTTGGTGCCTCCTGGCACTAAGTGCACCTGTGGCCCACACTAAAACTCAGATACTGCATTCCTGAACAATGGCACTCTTCACCTCAGCAGCTGTACACAGGTGAACTGTGGTCTAGCAGGCTTCCTTTATAGCCAATCTGACATGCACAGTTCTCCTCAGGAAGAGAGGGGGGGGGGGAACCTAGGACCAGGGCCGGCCTGTCCATTGAGCAAGAATGTTTTTTGCACAGGGCCCCGCGTTTCAGGGGACCCCGAGCAAAGAACATTCTGCTTTTTTAAAAATTAAATTTAAAAAAAGAAAAAAGCTGGCTGCTGCCGCTGCCGCCGCAGCAGCAGCAGAATGGAGTGTCCCACGGAGCCCCCTCTGCCCGGCTGAGCACCTCTGCACCGGCTTTCAGATACGCGAAGGGAGTGTCTCCCTCGCGTCTCTGTTAAGCCTGCAGGGGTTGATGGGAAGCAGGGGATGATGGGAAATTTCCCATCTGCCCCTGCGGGCTTAACAGAGATGTGAGGGAGACACTCTCCCTTCGCGTATCTGAAAGCCGGTGCAGAGGGGCTCAGTCGGGCCGGGAGAGCTCAGCCGGGCAGAGGGGGCCCCGCGGGACACTACATTCTGCCGCTGCCGTGGCGGCGGTGGCAGCAGCCAGCTTTTTTTTTTTTTTTAATTTTCCATGAGCCGATGGGGGGGGGGGGTTAGGACGGGTAATGGGCTATGGAGGGGGTTATGACTTGACTTGAGGTGGGCTGTGGGCTGTGGGCTGTTGGGGGGGTTATGACTGTTAATGGGCTATGGGGGGTTAAAGACGGGAAATGGGATGTGGGCTGATGGGGGCTGTCTGTAAATGGGGTGATGGGGGGTTAGGACTGGTAATGGGCTATGGTGGGGTTAGGACTGATAATGGGCTATGGGGGGCTAGGACAGGAAATGGGCTGATGGGGAGGGGTTAGGACTTGAGGTGGGCTGATAGGGTTAGGACTGGTAATGGGCTGTGGGCTGATGGGGGGTTAGGACTGGTAATGGGCTATGGGGGGATTAAGACTGGTAATGGGCTGTGTGCTGATGGGGGCTGTCTAGAAATGGGGGTTAGGACTGGTGATGGGCTATGGTGGGGTTAGGACTGATAATGGGCTATGGGGGGCTAGGACAGGAAATGGGATGATGGGGAGGGGTTAGGACTTGAGGAGGGCTGATGGTGTTAGGACTGGTAATGAGCTGTGGGCTGTTGGGGGGGTTAGGACTGGTAATGGGCTATGGGGGGGTTAAGACTGGTAATGGGCTGTGTGCTGATGGGGGCTGTCTGGAAATGGGGTGATGGGGGGTTAGGACTGGTAATGGGCTATGGGGGGGGGCTAGGACAGGAAATGGGCTGATAGGGAGGGGTTAGGACTTGAGGTGGGCTGATGTGGTTAGGACTGGTGGGCTGATGTGGTTAGGACTGCTGTGGGCTGATGGGAGGGGTTAGGACTGGCAATGGGCTAAGGGGGGCTGACTGGAAATGGGCTTATGGGGTTAGGACTGGAAGTGGGCTGATGGGGGGTTAGGACTGGTAATGGGTTATAGGGGGGGCTTAAACTAAAAATGGGGTGATGGGGGTTAGGACTGAAAGTGGGTTGATGGGGGGCTAGGACTGGTAATGGGTTGGGGGGTTGCTAGGACTGGAAATGGGCTGAGTGGAAGGGGAGGCTTGAACTGCAAATAGCTGATGGGGAGGGGGCTTGGAATGGAAATGGGCTGTGAGGGAAGGGAGCTAGGACTGAAAATGGGCTGATGGAGCAGCTAGGATAGGACTGGAAATGGGCTGTTGGGGGGAGCTAAGATTGGAAATGGGCTGTGGTGGAGGCTTGAATTGAAATGGACTCTTGGAGGGGCTAGAACTGGAAGTAGGCTCATGGGGGGGCTTGGACTGGAATTGGGCTGAGTGGAGGGGAGCTAGGATTTGACATGGGCTGATGGTGGGGCTTGGAAATGACTAGAAATGGGCTGATGGGGGGCTAAGATTGGAAATGAGCTGATGAAGGGACTCGGACTGGAAATGGATGGGGGAGCTAGGACTGGAAATGGGCTGATGGAGGGCTAGGACTGGAAATGGGCTGATGCAGGGACTAGAAGGGAATGGATGCTGGGTGAGACTGGAACTAGAAGGGAGCTGAAGTTGGGGGAGGATTAGAATGGGATGGGGCTGGGAGAGTAAAATGGAGAGGGGAAAAATGTTTTGTGTGGGAGGGATGAAAAATCTACAATTGGCCGGGTATTGGGAGAGTAAGTGGGGATTGAGGATGGAGGGGTAAAATTTATGTGGATGAAATAGGAATGAGGAAAGAGCAAAAGGAGAAAGATTAGTATGTTAAAGCAGATTAGAGAGAGAGAATGGAAAAAAAAAACTAGAAGAGAGAAGAAAGGACAAATGGACAGCAGACGATGGAGAGTTAGCAGAAAACATGAAGAAACCAGAAGAAAGTGGCTGGAGCAATTGCAACTGAAAAAAAGCACAAAAGGTAGAAAGATATCTCTTTATTTTGAATTTATTAACTGGAATATGAAAGCTCTGGGAAATGTGCATCATTAACGTCTGCGCTTTGTTTGGTACAAGAGGAAATTAATTTATAGTTTTATTTCTACAGTGTTGTTGTACATTCCAAGTTTGGCTTTTGGGGTTCCCAGTTTAATTATTGCCTTCCTGTTTCTAAATTGTGATTCCTTGTTTGGTGATGGTCTATGTTCTGCATGTGTAACTGAGCTGAGGTATTCTGTTTTATGTAATTCCTATTTGACATTGCCACTTGTTCTCTTTCCCCAGTATTCTCTGAAATGTATTGGTTTAATATTTGCAGAGTTGCCTTTTGATAGGTAGGGTATGGTGCTTTGTGAGTCCTGGTAATGCTGTCAGGATACGGCGGGTTTGCTATGGATTCTAAATGGGCAGCGTTTGTAGTAGTTCCTAATGTGCCTGGCGGTTGGCACTGGATTATAGTAATGTAGAAATCTTTTAGTCTTTCTTTATCCATACACTCATTAAGAGACATGTTTACTAAAAGTTAGTGTATGGTAACATTATGCAAATATTTATGCAAATAAGGCCACTTATGCAAATGAGGCCCCGCACCGAGTTTCCGCACATGGCCCCGCACCCCCCTTGGGCCGCCCCTGCCTAGGACTGGTAATGGTTAGTTGGCAGGGGATTGCAGGATGGGGGTAGTAGGTGGCAGATGCTGGGTGGGCCTGGAATGAGAAGGGAGTTGATGTTGGGGGAGGGCTAAAAGGTGATGGGGCAGGGGGAGCTAGCATACAGAGGGAAAATGTTATTTGTATGGGATTGGGGAGGGGTCTATGATTGTCCGAGTAATAGGAGAGTAGGTAGGGACTGAGGATAGTAGGGTGATATCTGAGTGGGAAACACAGGGATTAAAGGAAGATGTGCAGGAAGGACCCAAGGGGATGGTTCAGTATGTTAAAGCAGATGTGGAGAGAGAATGACAGAAAACTAGAAGTGAGAAGAAAGGACAAACGGACAGCAGACAATGGTGAGCTATCAGTGGACACGATGAAACCAGATGACGGTGATTGGACCAGTTCAAATGAACACTCACATGTCCAAACCGCAAAAGGTGCAGCATACCTGTTGTCTAAGCATTGTTTAGCTCCACCTTGTCAGGTTTGGTATATGTGCACTGTTCACGTCTTTGCATTTTGTCTACTGCCAGAAAAACTTACTTAATATTGCTCATAATGTGGTGTTGTTGTACATTTCAGATTTTGCTTTTTAACAGTTGCCTTCCAATTCCTACATTCTGATCCCTTGTTATTTGCTTGCTGACGTACTAAGTTTAGCATGTTTAACACAGCTGATGCAGTCTGCTCAGGTAGTTTATGTGACAGCGTCACTTGTTCTCTTTCACCAGTAGGTGATATGTTGTTGTTTTATGAGATGTCTTTCTTTAATATTTGCATTGGTGTGTTTTGATAGGTAGGGTTTGGTACTTTATGAGTCCTGGTACTGCTTTATTGTTACAGCAGGTTTGAAATGTGTTCTAAATGGGCACAGATCATAATAGTACCATATGTGCATGGCAGTTGCCACTGGAGTATGACATTGTGGGAATCTGCTGATCTCTCTTTATCCAGGCACTCTTGAGGAGACAAATCTAAGAAGTAGTTTTGACTTGTTTTTTTACAGGTATTAACCGAAGGCCTATTATATTTACTATTGACATGCATTTCGTGATGTAAACATTAATTCATGTAGATTACAAAAGAACTAGAGCCAACTTTGCAATTTCACTGTCATATTCATGTTCAGCATATAAAAATTGATAAGAAATGACTATTTTTATTTCAGTAACATGACGTTTGTAAAAAGTTGTTGACCAGTGATATTGGCACACGTTACCATTATGCATTACATTTACACATGAACCCCTTATGCACATGGTGTCTGCAATGTGTCTCTACACGTGGTCACGCACCACCCTTTGGCCCACCCCTGGATGAGTGAGGCAAACTTTGTATCTGCCAGCAAACCGTTTGGCCTGTGGTCCACTACATGGTAGCTAGTGTGCTTTGTGGGTGATTTTCAGGTGGGTGCAAGCAGACACATGGACATGTGCGCCATATATTGGTCTGGTAATCCTCTATTGTATCATCTGGAGCCAACACAATGGCCCTGAGGAACATAGGGGCCACATCCAGCCTTTGTAGAGTACCCATTCTCCTCCCAGGAGGCCACTATTTTCAACCAATATTTGACATATCTTGCAAGAGTTGGTTGAGACAACTTGCTGATTTCTCATAGTCATAACAGATGTGTGGTAGGTTCTGGTGACCTGTGCAAAGACAGTACAGAGATGTGTTAGGGTGTGACATCCCAGACATCACTGAGAATGCTTACATGGATAGCGATTCAGATGTGAACATCTAGATATGTTTACACACTTGCATCAATGCTGACTAGCTGCCAAGGTCAGAAATGTGCAGTATCTCACACCTGCAGTTATGAGGACTGTTTGCACATTTCACATCTGCTGGATTTTTGGGCCTGCCTTTACCATGAAAACATTTACACATGTCATGTGGATATGTATGGCATTTTTGCCTCAACATGCATCCTGTGCACATCACAGACAAACAGTACCTATTTCTTGGACAGGGCCATTGTCATCTGATCACGTGAACTGTTTTTAGAAACTGGATCTTTCTGGTAAAACAAGGTGCATGGTGGAAACGTAGTACACTTTTGACCCTTTCAGAACCCATGTGCTATCCTTGACACAGACTCAGTCTTACAGCGGCATACTTTATGTGGGTATGTCAACGACATGAGGCATATCAGGCTCCTATTCCACCCAACAGGCAGTTGATCTTGTGATTTCCTTACAAATAATGTAGTGGCAACATGTCTGTAGCTTTTAGCTATCTTAGAGATGTCCAACAGATATCTGCATGTGTTAGGTAAGGGCAAATTGATGCATGAAGATGGAACTCAGATCACATGCATAACACACAAACATCATCAGACACAATGTTGAGGTATGGTATGGCAATTCTGCAGCATCATAAAGGTTGTTTTCTGGGTAATCTAGATTGTACATGCATTACCCATGCGGTGATGTGCCAGCACTGGCCACATGCATAAATTGACAGGAGATCACTGGGATGTCTCTCATTATTCAGAAATCTTGTGGCCAGGGGACACATGCCATCATAAGCTGCTGTATGATCATCACGATATTGTATCTGCTAGATGTTATAACAACTTTATTTATAAGTATGAAAGGCAAGGGCAGGGTGCAATAGAGATGGACAGGCATGTACATCCTGACATTGTGTGTGCACATATGTTACTTGGTGAACTGTCACATTTTCTTTCTGCAGGTGATGCTGGATATGGGTGTCGGGTCTGGTTGCTAAACCCTGTGCATTTTCCATGGTCACCTGCAGAGATGAAGTACAATGAGGCCCATGCCTCCACCCGCTCTGTCATCGAATGCACCTTTGGCAGGTTGAAGAGTAGCTTCAGATGTCTGGATAAGACTGGTGGGGCCTTACAATACCAACCCATGACTGTGGCAAATTCTGGCCTGCTGCATCCTGCACAACATTGCTCTCAGGTATAATATCCCAGTCGACATTAATCCGGATCTGGAAGATGTTCCTGTGTGCCGTCGTGTATGTGACCATGGAAACACAAGTGTGGACACAGTAATCAGGCAATGTCTAATCAAGTAGCTCTTCTCATGTAAGTTATGTGTATATGAGGATATGCATATGTGTACAAATGTACATACTATCCTGTGTGTCTCATATCAGCAACCTGAAATATATGTGTCTACTGTGCTTGTGACTGTACAGAATCCAGTTAGAGGCTATCATTCCGACTGTTGTGGTGAGGTATCTGATTAGCCAAAGAGGATCTACATTCGGTCCAATGTGGTGCGGCTCCATACATATGACAACATGGCAGTGATTTGGAACTGGTGTGTCATACACAGAGGCATCAGAGGTATGCAATATACATCATATACCTGCATAGGTTCCACAGACATAAATTGCTGATGTGCTGATGCTGTAGTGTCAATTGACCTGCATGAATCGAGAAGACACAACAACATTTACATGGATGATGTTCCCTCATGTTCCTAAGTGAAATTGCTCAAAACATATCTTGCATACATACATATAAACCATGTCTATGATATAGCATTTACGTAGCCCTCTGGACTTCGGCAGCTAGAAATGAGATACCACAGTGTTGATGACATTCCCAACTATGGTATTGGGTATACACGTGTGATAGAAGTGGGAGTAGTAGAAGTTGCATTTGTCTTTTTCTTTCCATTGTTGTCCAAACAACCACCATGAATGTGTCCTTGGATGGGCTCCTGACATTGCTCCTAGTAGCTTCATCTTTGACCCAGACATGGGGCATGGTACCAAGTGCACATATGTTGTATATTGCAATGTGTGTGCAGTGAGATCAGCATCATGCAGATACATTGTACAGGCATATGTTTACTATTGGTTCCTGGTGTGAAGTGTGATTGCCCCTTTAGATGTCACAGCAGTAATAATGCTGACTTTAAGATTCCTTCCTGTGAATGATGTGATTATGTTATGTATTGTGTTCATTGTGGAACATGTTCTACATTTGGTCTGATGGCAAATCAGAATGCTTCATCATTCACATCTGCCACATTATGGAACCTAGTTTAGACAACAGGGAATGATGTTTGAACATGCACACACACATCTCATACTTTCCAACCACCAGAAAAAGTTTAAAAGATTGTGAATTGTTTTAAGACTGTGAATGTTGTATTGTTGGAATGTATTGCAAAGGGTTTTTTTTTTTTATGAGGCTACTATAAGTATGCTCAATAAAACAAATTTAAACATAAACCCCTCCTCATTCTCTGTCCAAAGTTGTGCAATGTCTGTGTTAAATCATGTACCCATGTCCCTATTCATGCTCATATATATTTCTAGCATACTCATTACAATCATGACTATACAACAGCCAGACTGGTTTTCACTCTGCTGTGGACTCTGAGAGACTGTTGCTACTGTGACCACAGCACATATTTGAGCCACAGATGCAAAAGACTGGTATAGATGACCATAACTGTAACTGCACATCTTCCCCTCTGTACTATTTAGACACCACATACGGACACATACCGCTAGGGTGATTTTGAGCAGACAACCTTTAGCTGCAGTGTATGCTGCCACACATGTTCCCTTTATTGGTGCACCATCCTCTGTGAGGTTCTGTGAATGTTTGCTATTATGCTTGCAGCACTGTCTTTGTAGAGAGTGGACCACATTTCAGATATCACATGTTCTCATCAGGGTTCTGTTACCCTCATCTCAAAATACTGTCAACTGCAGGCCATGGTGTGTCTTGAAGGACTAGGAAGGGAGACTGTTACTTCTGGAGAGAAATCTCCAACTGTGAGTATATATACTTCTGGTAATTTTCTAAAAAGAATTCTTTGTATTAAAGCTACTTAATTTGTGAACCCACTGTTTTTTGTTGGATCAGTTAGGGCCTAGTAGCAGCAATTAAAGTTTGAATTTAAAACACAGAGGAGAGCTTTCTGGTTACATTTCATACCCAGCAGAGAGCTTGTAGTTTAAATTTAATAGTCACTCAAGGCCAAGTAACAGCAAAGTACTTTTAGTTTAAATTTAACACACAGAAGAGAGCTTTCTGGTTAAATTTAGTACCCAGCAGAGAGCTTGTAGTTTAAATTTCATAAGAAGTTAGAGCCTAGCAGCAGTTAAGAGCTATAATTTAAATCAAATCAGAATTTAGCTTACCTCAGCAGCACAAGACAGGGTACTGTGTAGCAGCCCTCTTTTAATAAGTGTTGTTTCCCTCCCTCCTTCCCCTGGGATAATCATAGCTTTATAGGTACTTACACATCTTAAAAGACAGGAGGTGCTTTCAGGTGAAGCTCATTACCCAAATCAGTCATACACTAAGGACATGAGATTAATTAAGCTTCAGGTGAACAAGGTATATTAAACGTATTAGGTACAGTTTTATTGGTATAAATACCCATAGCAACCCCTAGTAAGTAAGAACTTAAAGATCTAGAGACAAACTTAAAACTAAGATGCAGACAGCAGTCCAGCAGCGGGATGGGGGCTTTCCAGTCTTTTGCATTGAGTGTCACATGTATGATTTTCTCCCAGTTGGTGAGAGGTCTTACGTGTGCACTAGGTGCAAGGAGCTCTTTTCTCTCAGGGAACAAGTCCATTCTCTAGAGGCTAAAGTAGCAGACTTGGAAAACATAAGACAGACAGAGAGGTACATAGACGAGACCTACAAGGATATAGTCCTGAAGTCCCACCTCCAGTCTGGCAGCACCCCTGTTGCCCTGGAGGAGAGAGGTCACGTGACAGGAGAGCATCACCCTGGTGTGGCAGGAAGTGATCCTGTAACTAGGAAAATACTATCTTGGAAGCCCAGACCAGCTGTATTCCACGCTTTAAGAAAAGTGGAAAGAAGTCCAAAAAACTGCCAGCATGGTTTAAAGGTGAGGTCAGAGAGGCTGTTGTTGCCAAAAAAGCATCTTTCAGGAAATGGAAAAAAAGAGCCAAACGACGAAACCTGGAAACAGCACAAGCACTGGCAAGTCAAATGCAAGGCATTGATAAGGCAGGCAAAGAGAGAATTTGAGAAGAAGCTTGCTGCGGAAGCAAAAACGCGAAATAAAGACCTTTTCAAGTACATTCATAGCAAAAAACCTGTGAGAGAGTCAGTTGGTCCATTAGATGATAAAGGGGTTAAAGGAGAACTAAGAGGCGACAAGGCGATAGCGGAGAGACTGAATGAATTCTTTGTTTCGGTCTTTACTGAGGAAGATGTAGGGATGTTACCCATGACTGAAGTGGTATTTAAAGGTGCGGAAGAATTGAAGGAAATATCGATACATCGGGAAGATGTCTTACAACTATTAGATAAACTGAAGAGTAACAAATCACCTGGGCTGGATGGTATACATCCAAGGGTGTTGAAAGAACTGAAATATGAGATTGCAGAACTGCTATCAGTAATCTGTGAACTATCATTAAAATCATCTCTAATACCTGAAGATTGGAGGATCGCCAATGTAACACCAATTTTTAAAAAGGGTTCCAGGGGTGATCCGGGAAATTACAGACCGGTGAGCCTGACGTCAGTACCAGGAAAAATGGTAGAAATCATCATAAAGAATAAAATTACCCAGCATGTAGATAGTCACAACCTAATGGGAGACAGCCAACATGGCTTTAGACAAGGAAGATCTTGTCTTACTAATCTGTTATGTTTTTTTGAAGGAGTGAATAAACAGGTAGACAAAGGTGAGTCAGTTGATATTGTGTATCTGGACTTTCAGAAAGCCTTTGACAAGGTCCCTCATCAGAGACTTTTGGCAAAACTAAAGAGTCATGGGATAGGAGGCAGTGTACTATTGTGGATCAGGAACTGGTTAAAAGATAGAAAGCAGAGGGTAGGGCTAAATGGCCAATTTTCCCAATGGAGAAAGGTGAATAGTGGTGTACCCCAGGGATCCGTGCTGGGTCCGCTGCTTTTTGACATATTCATAAATGACCTGGAAAGTGGAATAACGAGTGAGGTGATCAAATTTGCAGATGACACAAAACTATTTAAAGCTGTTAAAACCCAAGAGGATTGTAAAAAATTGCAAGAGGATCTTGATAATTTGGAAGACTGGGCATCAAAATGGCAGATGAAATTTAATGTGGACAAGTGCAAGGTTATGCACCTAGGAAAGAACAACCCAAACTATGGTTACACGATGCAAGGTTCCACATTAGGAACCACCACCCAGGAAAAAGATTTAGGCGTCATTGTGGATACTATGCTAAAACCCTCGTCCCAGTGTGCAGCGGCGGCCAAGAGAGCAAATAGAATGCTAGGTATGATAAGGAAAGGAATGGAAAATAAAACAAAAGATATTATAATGCCTCTATATCGTTCCATGGTGAGACCGCACCTTGAATATTGTGTGCAATTCTGGTCGCCGTATCTTAAAAAGGATATAGCGATTTTAGAAAAGGTACAGAGAAGAGCCACCAAAATGGTAAAGGGGATGGAAGGATACTCCTATGAAGAGAGGCTAAAAAGGTTAGGGCTCTTTAACCTGGAAAAGAGACGGCTGAGGGGAGATATGATAGAAGTCTATAAATTAATGAACGGAGTGGAACGGGTAAACGTAGATCGATTGTTTACCTTATCAGAATATAGAAAGACTAGGGGACATGCAATGAAGCTACAGGGTAAACTATTTAAGACTAATAAAAGAAAATATTTGCCAAGTGGCCCCAACACCCTTATCTCTTGCACTAGATCTGGTGTTCCAGTAAGGAGTAGGTCTAATATGGCTTCCCCTCTAGTCGGACCATGAACCAGCTGCTCCAAGAAGCAGACATTTATTTCATCTAGGAACTTTATCTCCCTAGCATGTCCTGCTGTGACACTGACCCAGTCGATACTGGGGTAATTGAAATCACCCATTATTATTATTGCGCTGTAACGTTTGTTAGCTTCCTTGATTTCTTTGAGCATTTCATCATCCATTTGTTCATTCTGGCCAGGTGCTCGATAGTACACCCCCACTGCCATCGCCTTCCCCTTTTTACATGGAATTTCAATCCATAGAGATTCTACAGCAAATTTTGTTTCCTGCAAAACTTTAATCATTTTTGACTCAATGCACTCTCTAACATAGAGCGCAACCCCTCCACCAATTTGATCAGCTCTATCATTATGATATAGTTTGTACCCAGGTATCACAGTGTCCCATGGCTTGTCCTCCTTCCACCATGTCTCCGATATTCCAATCATATCTAACCTCTCATTTAGTACTATATATTCTAACTCTCCCATCTTATTTTTTAGACTTCTAGCATTTGCATACAAGCATTTTAGAGACTGTATTTTATTTATATTAATTTGGCTATTGGTAGACATGGGTAATTTGGGATCTTTAAGCTCTGTCTGCTCCATAGTCGAGGGCATTTGGGCTACTTTACTCTTTTTTGGAACCTCTCTGCTTTTGGTAGTATCCTTCAAGGATACATTCTTCCGAACCATCCGCTCTTGGGCGACTGTCGGCTTTCCCCTATTATCTAGTTTAAAAGCTGCTCTATCTCCTTTTTAAAGGTTAATGCCAGCAGCCTGGTTCCATCCCAGTTAAGGTGAAGCCCATCCCTTCGGAAGAGCCCCTCCTTTCCCCAAAATGTTCCCCAGTTCCTAACAAATCCAAAACCCTCATCTCTGCACCATTGTCTCACCCACGCATTGAGACTCCGGAGCTCTGCCTGCCTTTTGGGTCCTGTGCGTGGAACGGGAAGTATTTCGGAGAATGCTACCCTGGAAGTTCTGGATTTCAACTTCATACCCAAAAGCCTTAATTTAGCCTCCAGAACCTCCCTACCACATTTTCCTATGTCATTGGTACCGACATGTACCAAGACAGAAGACTCCTTCCCAGCACTATCTAAGACCTTACCTAGGTGGCACGTGAGGTCCACTACCTTCGCACCAGTCAGGCATGTTACCAAAAGATCCTCACGTCCACCAGCCACCCAGCTATCTACCTGCCTAATAATCAAATTACCAACTATAACGGCTGTCCTAACCCTTTCCTCATGGGCACATGGCCCTGGAGAAACTTCCTCGGTGCGAGAGGGTTTTACATCACCTGGAGGACTGGTCCTAATTACAGGATCACTTCCTGCCACACCAGAGTGATGCTCTCCTGTCACGTGACCTCTCTCCTCCATGGCAACAGGGCTGCTGCCAGACTGAGGTGGGACATCAGGACTATATCCCTGTAGGTCTCGTCTATGTAACTCTCTGTCTTTCTTATGTCTTCCAAGTCTGCTACTCTAGCCTCTAGGGAATGGACTTGTTCCCTGAGAGCAAAGAGCTCCTTGCACCTAGTGCACATGTAAGACCTCTCACCTACTGGGAGAAAATCATACATGTGACACTCAATGCAAAAGACTGGAAAGCCCCCATCTCACTGCTGGACTGCTGTCTGCATCATAGTTTTAAGCTTGTGTTTAGATCTTTAAGTTCTTTACTTACTAAGGTTTGCTAATAAAAGTGTACCTAGTATGTTTAATATACCTTGTTCACCTGAAGCTTAATTAATCTCAGGTCCTTAGTGGATGACTGATTTGGATAACGAGGTTCACCTGAGAGCACCTCCTTTCCTTTAAGATGTGTAAGTACCTATAAAGCTATGATTATCCCAGGGGTGGGTGGGTGTTGGAGAGGGAGGGAGGGAGGGAAATAAGACTTATTAAAAGAGAGCTAATGTTATTTCACTTTTGCAGATTTTGATATCATCCACAAAGAGGCATATCTTGTCTGACAGTTCTTCAGCAATATTACTTGGAAAAATATTTAAAAGAATTGGACTAAGGACAGATCCCTGTGGCATACCTATTTAACCTGTATCTACAACCAATAACAAACATATTTAAAAAACACAGGATTAACCACTTTATATACGCCGACGACATCATGCTCGCTATCCCTATAACCGCTAAAAACCCCTCATATGACACACTATCAGAATGTATGACTGAGACCTCCTCCTGGTTAGAATCTAGCTACCTCAGCATCAACCTCAAAAAAACGGAAGCAATGTTCGTAACAAGGTCATCAACCACAGAGAACACCTTCCCAGAAACAATCACAATTAACAGAACATCCATACCTGTTAGAAAAGAAGTAAAATATTTAGGTGTGATAATAGATCACACACTCACCATGCTACCACACATAAAACAAACCGTAAAAACCATCTACTACAAACTAAAAACTATTCAGCACCTAAGGCCACTCCTAGAAACTCAAGATTTTAGATCTGTAGTAAATACACTAATCACCCCCCACTTTGACTACTGCAACAGTCTATTAATAGGCCTCCCTCAAAAAAGCACATACCTTCTTCAAAGAGCTCAGAACATCTGTGCAAAAGTAATAGCTAAAGCACGTCTAACAGACCACGTAACCCCAATACTGCTAGAACTACACTGGCTCCCAATCAATAGCCGAATCAGATACAAAACTATCCTAACAACCTTTAAACTCATAAAAGACATAGCCCCCTCACACCTATCCACACTACTGCAATCACCAAACAAAACTAGATCACACAGACAAAACGAAGCCCACTCCCTTATCACACCAAAAGCCTTCAGGAAGACAAAGAAAACCACTAGCTCCAGAGCATTCACATTCACTGCCCCTACGCTCTGGAATGACCTCCCAATAGACCTTCGCGTCATAAATGACCTCTATCAGTTCAGGAAAGAGCTAAAAACTTACCTCTTTACTGAACACTTTGAAATCCCATATACCCCCAAAACACCTCCATAACCATGGTATTACACACACAAACCCCCTTGCTCAAAACTAAACAACTCACCCCCCCCCCCGTCTGAAACCCCATACACACCCCCGATTTACGTCATAAAAGGAAATAAATTCCAAAATACACACAAAACACAACCACTGTAAATATCCAATGTAAATAATTTAATGGTTGTTTGTATTACTAATACATCTTGAAGTTGAAGTTTTGTTCAATGTAAATAGTTAAACTTAACCGTTCATTGTAAATAGTTGAATCTGATTGTTCAATGTAAATGTATACATCGGTGTACAATTGTTAAAATGTTCCTTGTAAACCGCCCTTGATCGCTGGAAGGGGCGGTATAGAAAAAATATAGATAAATAAAAATAAATAAATAAAATACTTGAAGGACCAGTTTTCTGCCTACCGCTGATTGCTCCTATCTGGTGTCTGCTCTCGGGGATCCCAACTTCCACGAGCAGACATGGTGAAATGCCCACAATTGTGGCCAGGAGAGCCCGTGAGTGCCTGCAGAGATCCCAACCCCCGCAGGCAGCAGAGGTGCTGAAACCGTCTTGATCACGGCCAGGAGAGCCAGTGAAAGTCTGCAGGGATTGGGATTCCCTTGGGCAGTCACAAGTTCTCCTGGCCACAATCTGTGACTATACAGTTTGCCAAAAAAAAGGTTGCTAAGTTTGCTGCACAGACAGCTGAATAAAATAACCTACTCGCCCTTAACTTTATTCAGCCGTCTGTGCAGCAAACTTAGTAACTTTTTTGGCAGGCTATGCAGTTACCAGCTCTCCTGGCTGCCTCAGCACTTCTGTGACTGGAGGGAAGGGGTGAGTGGGAAGGAAGGGCAGGGGTGAATCCAAGAGGGGGATGTTAAAGAGGAGAGTCTGGGGGTTGGAGAGAGGCAGCAGGAGAGTGGTAGTGTGGCAGGCTATGGCCTAGAATAGTCTGCTAATATGAAAGGCCTGTAAGTTAGGCCTAGATTCCAACCCCCATCATAGCTAGAAAAGAACCAAAAATCTGTGAGAAATGAGAAAACTTTTTTAAACTGCTTAATAAGAAGTTTTAAATGAATTCCTAAGTCTTTCATTATTCTCTTGTGTGCAAAAGAAAGAAATGTTTCAATACATGCATTCCTGGAGCTAGGGATGACCTTGCAGTAGAGAAGTATCAAACCTAGAAACTGCACCATTGTTAGAACAGTCCTAAGGGAGGGAGCTGGGTGCTAGGCCCAGGAGGGATCTCTGATTGGACAGGTGCAGGGGGCGTTGGAACCAATAGAAAGTTTGCATGTATCAAACTGAAGAAGAAGTATAAATGAGTATGTCTCTGTAAAAACTTTGCTCAGTTCCCTTTGAAGCTTTGACTGACTGGGCCTTGTGCACAATAAACTGGCTTGGACCCTGTCAATTGACTCCTGGATTTATTCATTGATTACACTTCGCTGCAGCAGTAGGAGTGGGGAGAGAAGAAATGAATGCATGGGAAGTAAGTAAAGGGCACAATGTGCATGTATAAAAGGCACACCTCTATTCTACCACACATGCAAACGCAGGCAGCCCAACCTCCGAACCACACACACACACACACAGAGGCACCCTATCTCCAAACCACAGATATAGCTTAATGAGTCAATGGGATGGTGGGAGGGGGAGGAGGAGGAGGAGGAGTGGGCACTGTGCAGTGGCCCATTAAGAGCCTGATTTATTAAGCTTTTTACTATGGAAAACATGAAACCACTCTCAGTAAATCAGGCCCTAAAATCTAAAAAGGTAACTACAATGTACCTTTTTAAGGGGGGGAGCAACACGCACTGTGCCCTAGATTTTGGCTTAGGATACCAACACTTTGAATCAACTCTGAGACTGGCCCTGAATAATTCACAATATACTTGGTTTTGAGAGCGATTTTTTTCTCATATGGGGACGTTCTAGCGACTCCACTGTCTGATCTTTTCAGTGCCTCTTTGGAGATCAGAGTGGTGCCAGAGGACTGGAGAAAGGCACATGTGGTCCCTTTACACAAAAGCAGACATAGGGATGACATTGATAACTACAGGTCAATTAGTCTAACCTCTGTGGTTAGTAAATTATTGGAAAGGCTACTAAAAGAGAGGTTTCTGGGGTCAAATGGATTGCAGAATCCAAGGTATCATCATCCAAGGCAGCATGGATTCACCAGAGGCAGGTTTTGTCAGACAAATTTGATTGATTTCTTTGACTGGTGATCAAGGAGTTGGACCGAAGGAGAGCCCCAGATGTGTTGTATTTAGATTTCAGTAAAGCCTTTGACACCGTTCCACACAGGCGACTTATAAACTGAGCACCCTTGGAATGGACCTTAAAGTTACTGATTGGGTTAGGAAATGGGGGGGGGGGGGGGAGGGTGACAAAGGGTACAGGAGGGCCAGGGGTTCAAGTTCCACCTGGGGACAACAATCTCAGGTTGGAGGGACTGAGGTTTGTAGTCCTATAGCAGCGATGGCGAACCTATGGCACGCGTGCCAGCTGTGGCACGCGAAGGCCTTGCAGCTGGCACGCGGGAAGGTCGCACATTAAAAAAAAAAAAAAAAGCTGCCCGCTGCCGCCGCGGCGGCATGGAGTGTCCCGCGGGGCTCTCTCTGCCCGGCGGGACTCTCCCGGCAGCGCTCAGCCCCTCTCTGCCGGCTTGCAGAGACGCGAAGGGAGAGTCTCCCTCGCGTCTCTGTTAAGCCCGCAGGAGCTGATGGGAAATTTCCCATCTGCCCCTGCGGGCTTAAGAGAGACGCGAGGGAGACTCTCTCTCCCTTCGCGTCTCTGCAAGCCGGCAGAGAGGGGCTGAGCAGCGCCGGGAGAGTCCCGCCGGGCAGAGGGAGCCCCGCGGGACACTCCATGCCGCCGCGGCGGCAGCGGGCAGCTTTTTTTTTTTTTATTGCCATGAGCCGAGGGAGGGGGGTTAAGACTGGCAATGGGCTAGGGAGGGAGAGAGGGGGGTTAAGACTGGCAATGGGCTAGGGAGGGAGGGAGGGAGGGGGTTAAGACTGGCAATGGGCTAGGGAGGGAGGGAGGTTAAGACTGGCAATGGGCTAGGGAGGGAGGGGGTTGAGACTGGCAATGGGCTAGGGAGGGAGGGAGGGAGGGGGTTGAGACTGGCAATGGGCTAGGGAGGGAGGGGGGTTGAGACTGGCAATGGGCTAGGGAGGGAGGGAGGGGGTTGAGACTGGCAATGGGCTAGGGAGGGAGGGAGGGAGGTTAAGACTGGCAATGGGCTCGGGAGGGAGGGAGGTTAAGACTGGCAATGGGCGCGGGAGGGGGGGAGGGGGGCTCAGACTGGCAATGGGCTAGGGAGGGAGGGTGTTTGAGACATGCAATGGGCTAGGGAGGGAGGGAGGGAAGGAAGGGGGTTGAGACTGGCAATGGTATAGTTAGGGTGGGTTAAGACTGGCAGTGGGCTGGGGAGGGGGGTTAAGACGCAGTGGGCTATGGGGGGGAGTTAAGACTAGCAATGGGCTGTGGGCTGATGAGGGCTGGCAATGGGCTATGAGCTGATGAGGGCTGTCTGGAAATGGGGTGATGGGGGGGTTAGGACTGGTAATGGGTTATGGGGGGGGTTAAGACTGGTAGTGGGCTGGGGGGGGGTTAGGACTGGTAATGGGCTATTGGGGGGTTAAGACTGGTAGTGGGCTGATGGGGGTGTAGGACTGATAATGGGTTATGGGGGGGGCTAGGACAGGAAATGGGCTGATGGGGAGGGGTTAGGACTTGAGGTGGGCTGATGTGGTTAGGACTGGTAATGGGCTGTGGGCTGATGGGGGGGGTTTAGGACTGGCAATGGGCTATGGGGGGCTGACTGGAAATGGGCTGATGGGGGGTTAGGACTGGTAAAGGGTTATAGGGGGGGGCTTAAACTGAAAATGGGGTGATGGGGGTTAGGACTGGAAGTTGATTGACGGGGGGCTAGGACTGGTAATGGGTTGGGGTGTTGCTAGGACTGGAAATGGGCTGAGTGGAAGGGGAGGCTTGAACTGCAAATAGCTGATGGGGAGGGGGCTTGGAATGGAAATGGGCTGTGAGGGAAGGGAGCTAGGACTGAAAATGGGCTGATGGAAAAGCTAGGATAGGACTGGAAATGGGCTGTTGGGGGGAGCTAAGATTGGAAATGGGCTGTGGTGGGGGCTTGAATTGAAATGGACTCATGGAGGGGCTAGAACTTGAAGTAGGCTCATGGGGGGGCTTGGACTGGAATTGGGCTGAGTGGAGGGGAGCTATGATTTGACATGGGCTGATGGTGGGGCTAGGAAATGAGTAGAAATGGGCTGATGGGGGGGCTAGGATTGAAAATGAGCTGATGAAGGGACTTGGACTGGAAATGAGCTGATGCAGGGACTAGAAGGGAATGGATGCTGGGTGAGACTGGAACTAGAAGGGAGCTGATGTTGGGGGAGGATTAGAACTGGATGGGGCTGGGAGAGTAAAATGGAGAGGGGAAAAATATTTTGTGTAGGAGGGATGAAAAATCTACAATTGGCCAGGTATTGGGAGAGTAATTGGGGATTGAGGATGGAGGGGTAAAATTTGTGTGGATGAAATAGGAATGAGGAAAGAGCAAAAGGAGAAAGATTAGTATGTTAAAGCAGATGTAGAGAGAGAGAGAGAATGGAAAAAAAAACTAGAAGAGAGAAGAAAGGACAAATGGACAGCAGACGATGGAGAGTTAGCAGAAAACATGAAGAAACCAGAAGAAGGTGGCTGGACCAATTGCAACTGAAAAAAAAATGCACAAAAGGTAGAAAGATATCTCTTTATTTTGAATTTATTAACTGGAATATGTCAGCTCTGGGAAATGTGCATCATTAACATCTGCGCTTTGTTTGGTACAAGAGGAAATTCCTATTTGACGTTGCCACTTGTTCTCTTTCCCCAGTATTCTCCGAAATGTATTGGTTTAATATTTGCAGTGTTGCCTTTTGATAGGTAGGGTATGGTGCTTTGTGAGTCCTGGTAATGCTGTCAGGATACGGCGGGTTTGCTATGGGTTCTAAATGGGCAGCGTTTGTAGTAGTTCCTAATGTGCCTGGCGGTTGGCACTGGATTATAGTAATGTAGAAATCTTTTAGTCTTTCTTTATCCATACACTCATTAAGAGACATGTTTACTAAAAGTTAGTGTATGGTAACATTATGCAAATATTTATGCAAATAAGACCACTTATGCAAATGACGTGCTGGCACTTTGAGGAAATTCTTTGGTTTTGTGCGGCAGTTTGGGCACTCGGGCTCAAAAAGGTTAGCCATCACTGTCCTATAGGCACTCCTTGTGGCCTTGGGCAAGCCACTTAGCCCTCCGTTGCCTCAGATACACATAGATTGTGAGCCCTTTGGGGACAAGGGAATATATCCAGTACCTGTTTATAGTAGTTACGTAATGTAAACCGCTTTGATTGAAGGATAAGGCAGTATAGAAAACTGGTTAAATAAAATAAATGGAGCTCACTCTGAGGAGAAGTAGATTCGCAATGGTGTGCCACAGGGATCTGTCCTTGGTCTGATTCTTTTTATCATCTTTGTTAGTGATCTTGCGGAAGGGCTGTCGGGTAATGTTTGCTTGTTTGTGGATAATACCAAAATCTGCAATAGAGTAGACACCCAAGAAGGAGTAGATAACATGAGGAGGGATCTAGCTAAACTTGAAGAATGGTCTAGAATTTGGCAGCTGAAAATCAATGCTAAAAAATGCAGGGTCATGCTTTTGGGCTGCAAAAATCCAAAGGAGCTGTACAGTGTAGGGGATGATGTACTTCTGTCCACAAAAGAGCAGGACCTGGGTGTAATTGTGTCTAACAATCTTAAAATAGCTAAACAGGTAGAAAAGGCGACTGCGAAAGCCAGAAGGACACTTGGGTGTATATGGAGAGGAATGGCCAGCAGAAAAAAGGAGATGATAATGCCTCTGTGTAAGTCTCTGATGAGACCTCATTTGGAGTATTGTGTGCAATTCTGGAGACCACACCTTTAAATGGATATAAGCAGGTTGGAGTTAGTGCAGAGGGTGGCTACTAAAATGGTTAATGATCTTCGTTATGTAGCATATGAGGACGCACTTAAAAATTTTAATATGTATACTTTAGAAGAAAGGCGGGATAGGGGCGATATGATAAAGACATTTAAATACCTCCATGGCATACATGCTCAGGAGGGTCTCTTTCAATTGAAGGCAAGCTCTGTTACAAGGGGATATAGAAAGAGAGTGGATGAGGATGCACTCAGGGGTCATATGCAGCAATATTTCTTTATGGAAAGAGTGGAAGATGTGTGGAATAGTCTCCCAGTGGAGGTGGTGGATGCAAGGACAGTATCTGAATTCAAAAAAGTATGGAACAAACAAAGAGGATCTCTAAAGGTAAAAAGGGGACTATTGTAGTTAATATGGAAGGGCAGACTATATAGGCCATATGTTTTTTTTTCTGCCATCATATTTCTATGTTTCTTTACCCTTGAGTCTGACAATACCACTTTGTACTTCCTCCTCTCTCTAACATATCTGAAAATTTTTTTGTTTCCCTATTTTACTGCATTGGCTAATTTTTTCTTCAATTTATATCTTAGCTTTCCTGACTACTTTATTAGTTTCTCTTAGCTCTTCCAAATATTAATGTTTGTCTTCCTCATCTTTGAACCTGAAGGTTAGAGGAGAAAAATAATTAGCATCTGAAAAGATTTGCCCAAGAATACAAAAATACAAAAAAACCCCTTCTGCAGACAACTACAAAAATAAATCAGTAGCCAAAGCAACATAAAATGTTATCTAATAAAAATAAAATTAGCCCCCTTTCTTAAGAACTCTCAGGCATCCTGTCCTTGATTGGATGGGAAGGAATGTTGGAGGCCATAGTAGTGCTGTCACTAGAACTTGATGACCCATCCTCCACCACCTCCTCCTCCTCTCCTCTTACCCCCTCCCCCTGGAAGTGAGGGAAACATAGCAGGGACCCTGTGTCATGGGGGAAGCTCCCAGTACGTTGGATAGTGGAGGGATATGTTGCTGAGCTTGGCTGGATGACAGCCATCTGCCATCTCTCTTGCTGGATGTAGGTGCTGAAGGAGGATATAGAGCTGATAGTGATGGGTTTGCACTTGGAGTACTGGCTGGAGGCTGCAAATAGGTGGTAGCTGACCTTTGCTGACTCAGTGGTCCCCTCAGATCATGGTAGAGTACATACTCGTACATCTCCTCTAGGAGGTCATGAATATAATCCCTCTGTTCTTGCTGTACCTCCAGGGGGCTGCCTCATAATGCTTAGCTGCTCATGTTATATCTAAAGGTAATCAGCATTTTGTTGCAGTCGCCTTTCTTCGTGCTGCAATAAATGTTGGTTCCAGTGCCTAATGGCACAGCTACCCTCCTCTGGCTCCAACTATGACTCCTCAGCAGGTGGGTCTACATGTTCTACAGGAATGAGTGGTGGTCTTTGAAGGGTCTCTCCATCTCTGTCCCCCTCCTCCTCTATCTCGTCTTGAAGTTCCTGGATTTGGGTTTTGCTTGCTGCCCTTTCAGCTCTGGATGGCTGCTCCTCTAATATGTCATGAGTTTCTATGGGCTCATCTGCTGTACCTGGGTGTTCCTCAGGGATATCCCTGTCATCAACTAGGAGATCATAAGCTCTGGTATCATTCGTAGCATTAACACCATCACTAGTATCTGCAGGTATTTAGAAAGGGTTCACAAAACCCTTTACAGTGTCAGACTCTGAAGCACATATCATGTATTGAAGACATACTTTGTACAAATGCGGGTGTTTTGCTGTCAAAACCTACATTGAGTGCAGAAGAAGTATAAGACTAAGTATAGAACCACAGTCATGGGAAATGAAAGAGCGTGCCAGTGATGTGTAGGTGAATGAGGATCTGTGGTGTAAAGGGAGGAGGAGGCTATCCCAGAAACCATGTGCAAGGTAGGCACTGCAATACTGTATAGCTGGCCCCACCCCAACATGGCTGTAGCCACCATCATGCTCCCTACACCTGATTATATGCCCTCTTTTTTTTTTTTGTAATACTTTTTATTGTGACCCACCATGCACCAAAACAAACAAAGCTCATTGAGCTACATCTACATACATAGCGCAAACTGCGCTTTGCCAAGAACATCAAAACCAAAGGAAACACATTGGGCCAGTTATTCTACATAAGAACATAAGATATGCCATACTGGGTCAGACCAAGGTCCATCAAGCCCAGTATTCTGTTTCCAACAGTGGCCAATCTAGGTCATATGTACCTAGCAGATATCCCCAAGAGACACACGTTCCACAATGCTTGTACTGGGTCAAGCATTGATATCTTCGGTCACTTCTTAATAATGGTTTATGGACCTTTCCTCCAGGAACTTGTCCAAACCTTTTTTAAACCCAGCTACAGTAATAGCCTTTACTACATCCTCCGGTAACAAATTCCAGAGTTTGATTACACGTTGAGTGAAAAAATATTTTCTTTTATTAGTCTTAAATAGTTTACCCTGTAGCTTCATTGCATGTCCCCTAGTCTTTCTATATTCTGATAACATAAACAATCGATCTACATTTACCCGTTCCACTCCGTTCATTAATTTATAGACTTCTATCATATCTCCCCTCAGCCGTCTCTTTTCCAGGCTAAAGAGCCCTAACCTTTTTAGCCTTTCTTCATAGGAGTATCCTTCCATCCCCTTTACCATTTTGGTGGATCTTCTCTGTACCTTTTCTAAAATCGCTATATCCTTTTTAAGATACGGCGACCAGAATTGCACACAATATTCAAGGTGCGGTCTCACCATGGAACGATATAGAGGCATTATAATATCTTTTGTTTTATTTTCCATTCCTTTCCTTATCATACCTAGCATTCTATTTGCTCTCTTGGCCGCCGCTGCACACTGGGCCGAGGGTTTTAGCATGGTATCCACAATGACGCCTAAATCTTTTTCCTGGGTGGTGGTTCCTAATATGGAACCTTGCATCGTGTAACCACAGTTTGGGTTGTTCTTCCCTAGGTGCATAACCTTGCACTTGTCGACATTAAATTTCATCTGCCATTTTGATGCCCAGTCTTCCAATTTATCAAGATCCTCTTGCAATTTTTCACAATCCTCTTGGGTTTTAACAACTTTAAATAGTTTTGTGTCATCTGCAAATTTGATAACCTCACTCGTTATTCCACTTTCCAGGTCATTTATGAATATGTCAAAAAGCAGCGGACCCAGCACAGATCCCTGGGGTACACCACTATTCACCTTTCTCCATTGGGAAAATTGGCCATTTAGCCCTACCCTCTGCTTACTATCTTTTAACCAGTTCCTGATCCACAATAGTACATTGCCTCCTATCCCATGACTCTTTAGTTTTGCCAAAGGTCTCTGATGAGGGACCTTGTCAAAGGCTTTCTGAAAGTCCAGATACACTATATCAACTGACTCACCTTTGTCCACCTGTTTATTCACTCCTTCAAAAAAACATAACAGATTAGTAAGACAAGATCTTCCTTGTCTAAAGCCATGTTGGCTGTCTCCCATTAGGTTGTGACTATCTACATGCTGAGTAATTTTATTCTTTATGATGGTTTCTACAATTTTTCCCGGTACTGACGTCAGGCTCACCAGTCTGTAGTTTCCGGGATCACCCCTGGAACCCTTTTTAAAAATTGGTGTTACATTGGCGATCTTCCAATCTTCAGGTATTAGAGATGATTTTAATGATAGTTCACAGATTACTGATAGCAGGTCTACAATCTCATATTTCAGTTCTTTCAACACCCTTGGATGTATACCATCCGGCCCAGGTGATTTGCTACTCTTCAGTTTATCTAATAGTTGTAAGACATCTTCCCGATGTATCGATATTTCCTTCAATTCTTCCGCACCTTTAAATACCACTTCAGTCATGGGTAACATCCCTACATCTTCCTCAGTAAAGACCGAAGCAAAGAATTCATTCAGTCTCTCCGCTATCGCCTTGTCGCCTCTTAGTGTTCCTTTAACCCCTTTATCATCTAATGGACCAACTGACTCTCTCACAGGTTTTTTGCTACGAATGTACTTGAAAAGGTCTTTATTTCGCGTTTTTGCTTCCGCAGCAAGTTTCTTCTCAAATTCTCTCTTTGCCTTCCTTATCAATGCCTTGCATTTGACTTGCCAGTGCTTGTGCTGTTTCCAGGTTTCGTCGTTTGGCTCTTTTTTCCATTTCCTAAAAGATGCTTTTTTGGCAACAACAGCCTCTCTGACCTCACCTTTAAACCATGCTGGCAGTTTTTTGGACTTCCTTCCACTTTTCTTAAAGCGTGGAATACAGCTGGTCTGGGCTTCCAAGATAGTATTTTTCAACAATACCCAAGCTTGATGTACGTCTTTAACCTTTGCAACTGCTCCTTTTAGTTTTTTCTTAACTGTTTTCCTCATTTTATCATAGTCTCCCTTTCGAAAGTTAAAAGGTAGTACTGTGGATTTCCTTACTATCCCTCCTCCATTAATTAAATCAAAGGTAATCATGCTATGATCACTATTGCCAAGTGGCCCCAACACCCTTATCTCTTGCACTAGATCTGGTGTTCCACTAAGGACTAGGTCTAATATGGCTTCCCCTCTGGTCAGTTCATGAACCAGCTGCTCCAAGAAGCAGTCATTTATTTCATCTAGAAACTTTATCTCCCTAGCATGTCCTGACGTGACACTGACCCAGTCGATACCGGGGTAATTGAAATCACCCATTATTATACTGCGCTGTAACTTTTGTTAGCTTCCTTGATTTCTTTGAGCATTTCATCATCCATTTGGTCATTCTGGCCAGGTGCTCTATAGTACACCCCCACTGCCATCGCCTTCCCCCTTTTATATGGAATTTCAATCCATATAGATTCTACAGCAGATTTTGTTTCCTGCAAAACTTTAATCCTTTCTGAGTCAATGCCCTCTCTAACATAGAGCGCAACCCCTCCACCAATTTGATCAGCTCTATCATTACGATATAGTTTGTACCCAGGTATCACAGTGTCCCACTGGTTGTCCTCCTTCCACCATGTCTCTGATATTCCAATCATATCTTACCTTTCATTTAGTGCTATATATTCTAGCTCTCCCATCTTATTCTTTAGACTTCTAGCATTTGCATACAAGCATTTTAGAGAATGTATTTTATTCATGTTAATTTGGCTATTGTTAGACATGGGTAAATTGGGATCTTTAAGCTCTGTCTGCTCCATACTTGAGGGCATTTGGGCTACTTTACTCTTTTGTGGAACCTCTCTGCTTTTGTTAGTATCCTTCAAGGATACATTCTTCCAAACCATCCGCTCTTGGGCGACTGTCGGCTTTCCCCTAATATCTAGTTTAAAAGCTGCTCTATCTCCTTTTTAAAGGTTAATGCCAGCAGCCTGGTTCCATCCCTGTTAAGGTGAAGCCCATTCCTTCAGAAGAGCCCCTCCTTTCCCCAGAATGTTCCCCAGTTCCTAACAAATCCAAAACCCTCATCTCTGCACCATTGTCTCATCCACGCATTGAGACTCCGGAGCTCTGCCTGCCTTTTGGGTCCTGCGCGTGGAACAGGAAGCATTTCGGAGAATGCTACCCTGGAAGTTCTGGATTTCAACTTCCTACCTAAAAGCCTAAATTTTGCCTCCAGAACCTCCCTACCACATTTTCCTGTGTCATTGGTACCGACATGTACCAAGACAGCAGACTCCTCCCCAGCACTATCTAAGAACTTATCTAGGTGGCGCGTGAGGTCCGCTACCTTCGCACCAGGCAGGCATGTTACCAGGCGATCCTCACGTCCACCAGCCACCCAGCTATCTACATGCCTAATGATCGAATCACCAACTATAACGGCTGTCCTAACCCTTCCCTCATGGGCACATGGCCCTGGAGAAACTTCCTCGGTGCGAGAGGGTTTTACATCACCTGGAGGACAGGTCCTTGTTACAGGATCACTTCCTGCCACACCAGGGTGATGCTCTCCTGTCACGTGACCTCTCTCCTCCATGGCAACAGGGGTGCTCCCAGACTGGAGGTGGGACTTCAGGACTATATCCCTGTAGGTCTCGTCTATGTACCTCTCTGTCTGTCTTATGTTTTCCAAGTCTGCTACTTTAGCCTCTAGAGAACGGACTTGTTCCCTGAGAGAAAAGAGCTCCTTGCACCTAGTGCACATGTAAGACCTCTCACCAACTGGGAGAAAATCATACATGTGACACTCAATGCAAAAGACTGGAAAGCCCCCATCCCGCTGCTGGACTGCTGTCTGCATCTTAGTTTTAAGTTTGTGTCTAGATCTTTAAGTTCTTACTTACTAGGGGTTGCTATGGGTATTTATACCAATAAAACTGTACCTAATACGTTTAATATACCTTGTTCACCTGAAGCTTAATTAATCTCACGTCCTTAGTGTATGACTGAATGAATTCTTTGCTTCGGTCTTTACTGAGGAAGATGTAGGGATGTTACCCATGACTGAAGTGGTATTTAAAGGTGCGGAAGAATTGAAGGAAATATCGATACATCGGGAAGATGTCTTACAACTATTAGATAAACTGAAGAGTAGCAAATCACCTGGGCCGATGGTATACATCCAAGGGTGTTGAAAGAACTGAAATATGAGATTGCAGAACTGCTATCAGTAATCTGTGAACTATCATTAAAATCATCTCTAATACCTGAAGATTGGAGGATCGCCAATGTAACACCAATTTTTAAAAAGGGTTCCAGGGGTGATCCGGGAAACTACAGACCGGTGAGCCTGACATCAGTACTGGGAAAAATGGTAGAAACCATCATAAAGAATAAAATTACTCAGCATGTAGATAGTCACAACCTAATGGGAGACAGCCAACATGGCTTTAGACAAGGAAGATCTTGTCTTACTAATCTGTTATGTTTTTTTGAAGGAGTGAATAATCAGGTGGACAAAGGTGAGTCGGTTGATATTGTGTATCTGGACTTTCAGAAAGCCTTTGACAAGGTCCCTCATCAGAGACTTTTGGCAAAACTAAAGAGTCATGGGATAGGAGGCAGTGTACTATTGTGGATCAGGAACTGGTTAAAAGATAGAAAGCAGAGGGTAGGGCTAAATGGCCAATTTTCCCAATGGAGAAAGGTGAATAGTGGTGTACCCCAGGGATCTGTGCTGGGTCCGCTGCTTTTTGACATATTCATAAATGACCTGGAAAGTGGAATAACGAGTGAGGTGATCAAATTTGCAGATGACACAAAACTATTTAAAGTTGTTAAAACCCAAGAGGATTGTGAAAAATTGCAAGAGGATCTTGATAAATTGGAAGACTGGGCATCAAAATGGCAGATGAAATTTAATGTGGACAAGTGCAAGGTTATGCACCTAGGGAAGAACAACACAAACTATGGTTACACGATGCAAGGTTCCACATTAGGAACCACCACCCAGGAAAAAGATTTAGGCGTCATTGTGGATACCATGTTAAAACCCTCGGCCCAGTGTGCAGCGGCAGCCAAGAGAGCAAATAGAATGCTAGGTATGATAAGGAAAGGAATGGAAAATAAAACAAAAGATATTATAATGCCTCTATATCGTTCCATGGTGAGACCGCACCTTGAATATTGTGTGCAATTCTGGTCGCCGTATCTTAAAAAGGATATAGCGATTTTAGAAAAGGTACAGAGAAGAGCCACCAAAATGGTAAAGGGGATGGAAGGATACTCCTATGAAGAAAGGCTAAAAAGGTTACGGCTCTTTAACCTGGAAAAGAGACGGCTGAGGGGAGATATGATAGAAGTTTATAAATTAATGAACGGAGTGGAACAGGTAAACGTAGATCGATTGTTTACGTTATCAGAATATAGAAAGACTAGGGGACATGCAATGAAGCTACAGGGTAAACTATTTAAGACTAATAAAAGAAAATATTTTTTCACTCAACGTGTAATCAAACTCTGGAATTTGTTACCGGAGGATGTAGTAAAGGCTGTTAGCGTAGCTGGGTTTAAAAAAGGTTTGGACAAGTTCCTGGAGGAAAGGTCCATAAACCATTATTAAGAAGTGACCGAAGATATCAATGCTTGACCCAGTACAAGCATTGTGGAACTTGTTTCTCTTGGGGAAACTGCTAGGTACATGTGACCTTGATTGGCCACTGTTGGAAACAGAATACTGGGCTTGATGGACCTTGGTCTGACCCAGTATGGCATATCTTATGTTCTTATGTCTTTTAAGATGTGTAAGTACCTATAAAGCTATGATTATCCCAGGGGTGGGAGGGAAATAACACTTATTAAAAGAGGGCGGCTACACAGTACCCTGTCTTGTGCTGCTGAGGTAAGCTAAATTCTGATTTGATTTAAATTATAGCTCTTAGCTGCTGCTAGGCTCTAACTTCTTATGAATTTTAAACTACAAGCTCTCTACTGGGTACTAAATTTAACCAGAAAGCTCTCTTCTGTGTGTTAAATTTAAACTAAAAGTACTTTGCTGTTACTTGGCCCTGAGTGACTTTTAAATTTAAACTACAAGCTCTCTGCTGGGTATGAAATGTAACCAGAAAGAAAGCTCTCCTCTGTGTTTTAAATTCAAACTTTAATTGCTGCTACTAGGCCCTAACTGATCCAACAAAAAACAGTGGGTTCACAGATTAAGTAGCTTTAATACAAAGAATTATTTTTAGAAAATTACCAGAAGTATATACTCACAGTTGCAGATTTCTCTCCAGAAGTAACAGTCCCCCTTTCTAGTCCTTCATGACTAAAGGCATTTGCATGTTTTCTGACCTGTAAACCATGTAAATGCCGCTGAATATCCACAACTAATGCCGCTATATACTCTGATGCTAACTGCTTAGCATCGGGGTGTGTTGTGAGTGTTCCACGGAGTGTTGTGGGCAGCTACAGTGGGAAGCGGTGATATTGCACCGCTACCTGGTTAGCGATCTGTGGGTAAAATTAGGTGAAGCAAAAGTTGGGCTAGTTTTACTCGCAGGAGTTAACCGGGTAGCTTGGTAACCCCAGATATTCAATGCTGGGATTGTATACAACCCCGGCATTGAATATCTGGGATTAGAGGTTGGTGGCGCCGGCTAGGCGCCATAGTGACACCTAGCTGTCCCAATTGAATATTGGGCCCATACTGTTTGAACAAAAAATGAACAATAGGAGGCAGTTCTGTAACCCCTTCATAGCCTAGTATCAGACCTTGGCACACCTGTGGTTGTTTTATCCCCTTTTATTCCCCACTTTGTTCTCGCCCTTAGCCTCCCATCCCTTCCCCTCCCTCTCTCGTCCACCGCCCCTGCAAATTGTCTGCCCCCTCACCTCAGGACAAGGGTCTACTATAAACTGGTGACAAAAACTTCCCATAATGCCCAATAGCATTGCTTAGACATAATCTATTAGCATTCTTATCACGCAATATCCAGTCAGCCATTTCCTTCATTGCACTCACCCATCTACCACAATAGGAGCTTGCTCATCAATCCAAGTGGCCAGCGGGACCTTGTGGGCTGATATTATTGCCACTTGTGCAAACTATCACTCTGCAGGCCCATGTCCCCCCTCCCGCAAGGGCATATCCTCCCCCAGCAAGAAAGCGGCATAAGTCTACTCAGTGGGTGCTCTGATCATGCGCTGGATGTGGGCCAGAACCCTTCCCCATTAGTTGTGCAATTGGGAGCACTCCAGGAAGGTGTGGACCCACGTTCCCCTGTGTGCCTTGCAGTGGAGGCAGTCCAGGCTCTCCCACAGATACAGCTGTGCCCCTTTCTCTCTAGTCATTTATGCCCAAATACAGAATCTTGTATTGCATCTCCTGTAATGCCACATTAGGGGTTCTCTGGGGTATAACCACAAAGAGTCCCTCCAATGCACCATCATCTACCATTTCTCCCAGTTCCCATGTCCAGAGTTCCTTCAGGGACTTCCCCCACCCCCTTGGCCTGATGTCTCTGCCCACATACCAGAAAGAAACCTTATTTAGCTTTGGAGGAGAAGTCAGAAAGACTTGATCTAGTGTGGTGAACTCCTGCAAATCCACCGGTGTCCAAAAATGATACTACATTTAGTGATGGCACTGCAAGTATGCCATCAAGTGCTTATTGCTGAGCTACCACTTGCTTTTCATCTGGTTGAATGTGGGGAAGACCAAGCCCCCCAGCTCCAAAAGCTGTCCTACATAGTGGCAACCCTGCTTTCTCCATCTCTGGAAAGTGACTCTTTCTACACCCAGGATGAACTCAGGATTCCCCACCAGTATCACAAAAGGTGACCTCCCACGGGCTCCCCCCAGCTGGATATGCTACCACTGCCATGCTCTCCCCAGCGGATCCAGAAACCCCCTTCAACACCCACTTTCCTCCTCCAGGATTGGCTAGTTTGGAACAGCCAAAAAAAGTTATAAGGTGTGTATCCACCATCCCGGAAGCCTGACAGGGCATAGCATGGGGCCCCCATATGCAATCCTTGCTGCCCTGCCTGAGCCCCGATCAGCTGAAGGAAAAGGAGCTGAGGGCTGCTATCCCTCCCGCTCCTCGACCAGTGGCCAATCAGGGCCCAGCACCTCCGGACCTCTTCAACATAAAGAAGCGCCTCCCGGTGCGCCCGCACCTGGTGGGCCCGCGCCTGAGGGCCCTTTGGCTTGGCCCTTAGGCATGGCACAAAGGCGAGCAGAGCAAAAAGAGACACAGCCCCACTGAAAAACCCCACAAAAGCGGCACAGAAAGCCCCAGCAAGCAGCCAGGAGAGAAGAGCAGCAAACGTAAGTGCAAACCTCAGGACTGAACAAAATCATGCACACAAGTCTGATTCTCCCCCTCGGCCTCATACTCACACTACCCATCACACCACACGCACGCTACCACCACCCACACACATACACACCATGGCCCCCAACAACTACATGGGCATACATAGGCCAACAGCATACCTATAGGGACTCACACGGAACACCCACAACAAGGAGACAAGCAAAACACAAGCCCAACATCCACGCCAAAACAAAGGAAGCACACAAGACACACAACACCCCAAGATCAATAACAATAGAGCTCATAAACGCCAGATCCATATGCAACAAGATCTATACCCTAGTTGACCACATAAGATGACCAACAACCCGACATACTCTGTATCACAGAAACGTGGCTCAGTCCCACTGACAACATTCTACTCAATCAATTGGTGCCCGACACATACACAGCATACAACTGCCCGCGCACCCACAGGCGAGGAGGAGGGGCCCTCATAATTGCAAAGAGCAACCTAAGATTCAAATCAAGAAGTAACACAGACACCCAACACTCTAACACTATCTCAATCGAGAACAAACACATGGCCATATGTCTCACCTACAGAGCACCCCATGCACCACCTGAAGAATTAGCATCAACTCTCAAGGCAGTCTGCGCAGTCAACTCCAGCCACAAATCCACAATACTCCTAGGAGACTTCAATCTTAAGTCCACTAACAAAAAGGATGCAGAAGCATTTCTCCAAGCAATGAGTTCGCTCCAATTTACGCAAATAATCAACACCCCGACACATAGACATGGATCCTCACCAGACCTTATCTTCGCACCCAAATACCTAACCTCAAGAGGCTTAATATCAACACCCATCACAAAACCAGTACCATGGTCTGACCATCACTTAATTGAAGTAAACATTATACCACAAGAGGAGAAACTAAACAAATATCCGGACAACACACCCACACAAAGAAGATTTAAATGCTTCAACAGAGACCAGTTCCTGCAAGACACAATACAAAACCTAAACTCTGAAACAGATGACCTGGAAGCACTAATCATCAACTGGAACAACACCATATACAACGCTGCCAAAACAACAGACTATAGACACATGACACTTCACTGCAACAAACTACAACACAAGCCATGGTACTCAAAAACTATACAAAACGAAAAGAGGAACCTCAGAAAAATAGAACGGAGATGGAGACAGAACAAGTCACCCGAGACCCAGGACCTATACCTAACAAAGCAAAAACAATACAACGAATGCATCAACCAGACAAAAAGGGAATACCATACAAACATCATACACAACTCCAACAACAAACCCAGAGAACTATTCAAAATCGTAAAAGCCCTCACCAAGGACCAGAATACCGAAGACAAAGTGCAAATAGACCCACAAAAATTTGCAAACCACATCCAAGGAAAGTTCCACTCAGCAGTACAAACAAGACCCAGCCCAGCCCCAAAGACTAACACACCTTTAGTGGAGGAGTGGCCTAGTGGTTGGGGCAACATACTTCAGGCCATAAGATCAGGGGTTCAAATCCCACTAGAGGACAGCAACCTTGGGCCAGAAGGATTGGGGTTTCTAGCCCTACAGGTGCTCCTTGTGGTCTTGGGCAAGCCACTTAACCTTCCATAGCCCATGTTCCCTGTAAAATAGCTATCTCCAAGTTATAATGCCTTGTTCAATGTAATTTCAGTTTGTTCAATGTAAACTGCACTGATGCAGAATAGCATGGTACAGTCAAACCTCGGTTTTCGTTTGCCTCAGTTTTCGTTAGCTTCGGTTTTCGACGACTTTTTTTGGTTGCAATTTTGTCCCGGTTCTCGTACATCGGCTCGGTTTTCGTACTTGTTTTTGCGATTGAGCTCTTTGCTTTCAGCGTTCCTTACTGTAATCAAGGAGTGAGAGTGTGGCTTCCGATGTTCCCTGCTGATTGGCAAACTTGAGGGATCTGTGTGTGTGCTGTCCGGTGAGGTGAGAAAAGTGCCGCTGTTCTGCTGATGCTGAGAATTTCAGGCGGGGGAGAGAATCGGCAATCAGAGGTGTGTGAGAGAAGTGCCCGGAGCTGTTCTGCTGATGCTGAGAATTGCAGGCGGGGATAGAATCGGCGATCGGAGGTGTGTGAGAGAAGTGCCCGGAGCTGTTCTGCTGCTGAGAATCGGAGGCAGGGAGAGAGTCGTTCTGCTGCCTGGTTGAGACTTCAGGGCTCGTGCGGCTGCAGCCATTGCCACATGGCTCTGGAACGCATGCTCAGCTCTGGGTGTCTGGAACGGATTAATTGGATTTACATTATTTCTTATGGGAAATATTGCTTCAGTTTTCATACGTTTCGGTTTTAGTCAGACTTTTTTGAACGGATTAATCATGAAAACCGAGGTTTGACTGTATATAAGAGAATATAAATAAAATGAACACCTGGGAAACATTCAACACCCCATCCACAGAGCAACTCTCCCACATCATAACAACAATCAAGACAAGCACAGCCCCCACAGATCTGTGCCCTGGATCAAGGCCACCAAATCAAACTTCATCCAAACCAGCCACAAGATGGCATACTCCTCCCTAACCCAAGGGCGCATGCCAAATCAACTGAAGCACGTAACTATAAGACCTATCCCAAAGAAATCCACACTCAACAAGAACAATCCAGCAGCATACAGACCCATCTCCAGCATTCCACTTTTAGCAAAAATAATCGGAAAAAAAAAAACCTGTACAGCACCAACTATTTATTTATATTCTCTTATACCATGCTATTCTGCATCAGTGTGGTTTACATTGAACAAACTGAAATTACATTGAACAGGGCATTATAACTTGGAGATAACTATTTTACAGGGAACATGGGCTATGGAGGTTTAAGTGGCTTGCCCAAGACCACAAGGAGCACCTGTAGGGCTAGAAACCCCAGTCCTTCCAGCTCAAGGTTGCTCAAGACCACAAGGAGCACCTGTAGGGCTAGAAACCCCAGTCCTTCCAGCTCAATAGTGTGCATAATGTGTGGCATGCATTCCCTGGCCCGACTGACAAATAAGAACATGTCATAAGTGAAAAGATTAATTTTATATGTCTCCTTCCCCATCCACACTCTCTCCAAATCCTTAGTCTCCCGAATCTTAGTTGCAAGGGGCCCCAAGGAGATCAAGAAAAGCATAGGGGACAGAGGGCAACCCTGTTGCATCCCTGCTGGAGCGTAAAAGTCTTTGACAGCTCCCTGTTAACCAAAATCTGCACCACGGAGCAATTATACAAGACCCACACCCAGTCTAAGAAGGAGCCTTGGATGCCAAATGCTTCTACCACCCAAAAAAGGTAGTCCCAAGAAATTTTGTCAAACACCTTCTCTGCATCCAAACTCACGATAATCTCATCACCCTCCTTAGCTGTCCCGGCATAAAGGGCCACCATTACCTTAAGCAAATTAGCCGAGGCAAATCTCCTGTGGACAAACCCCACATTGTCCAGATGGTCAATCCCTGGAATAACCCTGCCCAGTTGCTTCGCCAAAATAGTCGCAACAAGGTTCATATCTTGGTTCAGCAAAGAACTAGGGTGATATGGGCCCACCAGTATGGCATCCCTTCTGGGCTTCAGCAGGACCACCATCATGGCACGGTTTTGCCTTCCTCCCAGCTTTCCATCATAATGCCTCATCACTCTGAGCCAGGAAGTGCTGCACCACTTCTTCCCCTAGTCCAGCCCCATGAAAAAAGTCCCCTTATTCTCCAGATTTCCGGGCCCCGCCACATACAACTCGCTATAGAAAGTGCAAAACTGCTGCCGAATGTCCGCCTCAGGGTTGCAAAGCCTCACCTGTGGATCTTGGACACCTATTATCACCGCCTTCTTTTTGGCTGGGCTCACCAAGTGTGCCAACAACTTGCTACACTTGTACCCCACCTGTGAAGATTATATTTGTAAAGGCAAATATCTCCCTCCGCTCGTTGGTTCAGAATCTCTTTCCGAAGAGCCATATATCGTGCCCGATCTTCTGCCCACATACTCTGGATGTGCTTATGCTGCCATTCCTGTAGCTGTTCTGAGAGGTCTAGCAGCCACTCATACCTTCATTTCTGCTTCTCCGCCACATGTGCAATAGCCACTCCACGCATTACGGCTTTGGCTGCCTCTCACAGAGTCCTGGGGTCCATAGGCAATGTGGTCTTTTTCTGTCGTCATTTTTCTATGTTTCTATAAAAAGGGGACTGTTGTAGTTGTTGATATGGAAGGACAGACTAGATAGGCCATGTGGTCTTTTTCTATTGTCATTTTTCTATCTTTCTATACTGTCATTTGCATTATCCCTCCAATATGTCTCCAAGCCTTGCAAAGGTGGGCATGAAAGCCAGGCTCCCAGTACAAGGTGGGATTCATCTTCCATAGTAACATAGTAAATGACGGCAGATAAAGACCAGTATGGTCCATCTAGTCTGCCCAGTAAGATGGACATCTTTGTTAGTGATATAGCGGAAGGGCTGTCGGGTAAGGTTTGCCTCTTTGCGGATGATACCAAAATCTGCAATAGAGTAGACACCCAGGAAGGTGTAGATAGCATGAGGAGGGATCTAGCTAAGCTGGAAGAATGGTCTAGAATTTGGCAGCTGGGATTTAATGTTAAAAAATGTAAGGTCATGCATTTGGGCTGCAGTAATCCAAGGGAGCAATATAGTATAGGGGGTGAAGTACTTTTGTCCACTAAAGAAGAGCGGGACCTAGGCGTGGTTGTGTCTGATGATCTTAAAGTAGCTAAACAGGTAGAAAAGGCGACGGCAAAAGCTAGAAGGATGCTTGGGTGCATACGGAGAGGAATGGCTAGCAGAAAAAAGGAGGTGATAATGCCTCTCTATAAGTCTTTTGGTGCGACCTCATTTGGAGTATAGTGTGCAATTCTGGAGACCGCACCTTCAAAAGGATGTGAACAGGATGGAGTCGGTGCAGAGGGTGGCTTCTAAAATGATTAGTGGTCCTCATTATAAAGCATATGAGGACAGACTTAAGGATCTTAATATGTACACCTTAGAGGAAAGGCGGGATAGAGGTGATATGATTGAGATGTTTAAATACCTCCATGGCATAAATGTTCAGGGAGAGAGCCTCTTTCAATTGAAAGCAAGTTCTGCTACAAGGGGACATGGGATGAGGGTGAAGGGCGATAGATTCAGGAGTGATATGCGTAAATATTTCTTTACGGAAAGAGTAGTGGATCCATGGAATAGTCTCCCAGTGGAGGTGGTAGAGATGAGGACAGTAACTGAATTCAAAAAAGCATGGGACAAACACAGAGGATCTCTAAAGGTAAAAAGGGGACTGTTGTAGTTGTTGATATGGAAGGACAGACTAGATAGGCCATGTGGTCTTTTTCTGTCATCATATTTCTAAGAGTAAGTGCACCTGCCGCTCCGTGCAGGCCACCCCTCCCCATGTCTTTGTTTAAGGGGTGAACCCACCGCTCCATGTAGGACACCCCTGTATGTTGAGAAATTAGTTAGTTAAGTGTATTTTGATTTTATCCTGCTGCTGTAAAGGGATCCACTGTGTGTCCCATGCCATTTTGAATTCAGTCACTGTATTTGCCACCAACACTTCCATTGGGAGGGCATTCCAAGCATTCACCACCCTTTCAGTGAAAAAGTATTTCCTGACATTGCCTTTCAATTTACCCCCTTGCAGCTCTAGTTTTACAGCTTCCCCATCTTTGGAAGAGGTTTGTTTGTTCATTATTTCTCTTTAAGTATTTAAAGGTCTGAATCATATCTTCCCGTCCCTCCTCTCCTCCAGAGTGTACATATTTAGGTCTTCAAGTCTCTTCTCATAAGGCTTCTGACGCAGGCTCCAAATCATTTTGGTCGCCTTCCTCTGAACAGTTTCCAGTCTTTTTATATCCTTTGCAAGATATGGGGGTATGTTAACTAAAGTGCGGTAAACGTGAATAACGCGCGTTGTACGACGTTAATGATCGTAAGTGCAGTATAACGCGCGTAATCACGCGCCAACGACCGTTAACGTCATACTACGCGCGTTAACCATAGTTAATGATCGTAAAGCCCCGTGGTGCGGTAAAACAACGCAGAAGGTGGAGAGAGGGAGGAGAGAAGTGGTCAATGGGCGGAGAGTGGGCGGGGAGAGGCTCCCCTCACACCAACGCGCTGAATTTCAGAGCTCAAATCCAACGTGAATGAAAACCTGCCGTTAAAGGCACATTAAAGGGGAGAGAAACCATTTAGGTGTCAGCAATGTACAGCCCAGGCAGGAAAACCCAAAAAAAGTGATAAGTGTGATACATGTGCTCATAGCAAAAGGGCACAGAAACACTGATAATGACCCCAACAAACTGGATAAAAACAATAACCAAGTTGGTCAACAGTGGTATCAATGAGAAACACCCCCCCCCCCCGAGTAAGCATCATAGAACAGATAGAAATCGTGGAAGTGTCTATAATCTGTCCCCATACAAGGTGAATGGATCCACAGTGAAATAGCGCTGCTCAGGGTTTCCCCCACCACCAGACAGGGTTCCTATGGCGTGCACATGTCCCGCAACAGCAGGGCGGGCATGTTGGAATGGCAACTGGACAGATGCTGGAGAAGGGGATACAGAGGGCGGTAGGCGGCACATGTCAAGGTACCACCAGGGAATGCACCATCTCTGTGATAACATGGTGGTGCAGTGCACAAAACCACTGTAATCAGATGCAGAAGGTCACAGGTTCAAGTCCCAGCTGTGGATTCCACCATCCCACTCTGCATATTTTACCCACCACTACAAAGTCCTAATACAGACAGAACCTTATTTGCAGATGACGTAAATATGCCCAAAACACCTACATTTTACCCTACAGACCACAGACTCCATAAACAGGCGCATTACCTACAGCAGAGTCTCCCAAATGCAGTCCTGGAGGGCCAAACACCATTCAGGTTCCATGCTGCCTCCAATAAAGATGCCTGTGCTGCATATCTATGCACCACCCCCATGGTATGCAGATGTATCTCTTGCATAGCCATGAGGGACAGCATGAAAACCTGAACAGTGTTTGGCACAACAGGACTGGATTTGGGAAACACTGCCGTAAAGCAGCAGCCAACAGGGGCATACACACCCGCACCCACAGGTCCCATCATCCAAAGCCACCTGGAGAGGCAGGACTTTGGGCTTTGCATGCATCTCCCAATATGAGCACCTGCATACCATAGTAATGCCATCCTAAACCTGGGAATATGGTACACATCTATCAAAAGGTTGCTATGATTACTGGCAGATAGCAATTCCTAGCTCAGGTACAAGTTTTCTCTGAGTGAGCTGCAGCATAGCAACCTTTCTGACGTCTGTGGAGTGTGCTACAGGTCCTGTGTCTGACAGTGTTTACCAACCTGTGCAGTGACACCTACAGTTTTGCGTTTCACAGCCATTCCTGCACTGTGCCCCGGACCGTTGGGGGGGGGGGGGCACAGCTGCCCAACACCTCCATAGCTGCAAAATGCTGGCATAGGTGTGGGGAGTGTGTGTCTGTCTATCAAGTGTGCGTTGTCGGCAAACACCCCCCACAGCCCTCAGTGCTAGCACTGTTGCCAGTAATGGCCTGCCAATGTGCATAATGAGGAGCAAGGTACTGTGGGAATAGGCTGTATAGGGTGGCCTGACCTGGCTGCATCATCTCAAGGCATAGGGTAATGGCTCGGACATTGTAGTGCCCAGCCTCCACCTGCACGAACAGGGTGGCCATAGCATGTCCTGCTGGGAGGTTACTCTCACCCTGACAGGTTCCCCCATAGTGCTCTATGTCAGTTCACTTATCTGCTTGGTGTGTATGCTGACACTCCTGTTCTGGGTGCCTGCATCTCATCCAGGACCATGCACTCTGGACTAGCTGGCGGACTGTCTGCAGCTAGTATGTGTCTTGCTGGAACACCATGCAGGGGCTGGAGGCGTGCTGCTGGAGAATGTCAAATAATGTTGGGGGGCAGCTGTGCATTTCCAAGCCTGCCATTTGTTGACTATTGACCTATGGATGTGTAGCGCTCTGTCTGTCCCCCAACAGGATGGGATGATGGTCCCCTCTACTGCTACCATTGCAGTGAGGTAGACTGTGGATCTATTGGTGGCTGAACCTGTTCTGCACCCTGAGCCTCTCTCCCCCTCCCCCAATATTACTTCATTGGGATGGTACATCTACCATCTGGCTTTACTTTCACTGAGAGCTGCTCTACTAATCACTTTCACATATTTGTATTTGATTATGGATATTTCATGAGTTTATTAAGGGTATCCCATTTTTTTAGCAGGTTACTAGCACTAGGGTTTAATATTACATAATCTTCTTCATATGATCGATGCAAACAAAGCAAGTTCCACCAATACTCAACATTTACTTGTTCCAAGTGCTTCCAATGAACTAAAATTGCTTTTACAGCTAAGCTTATCATGAGGTCTAGTAATTGGTAGTCTTGCTTTCTCAGCATAGGTATTTCGACCATGGATTTATATACTACAATTTGATACGTAATAGGTACTTGTATACCCAGGATGCGAGAGATGCGCTTCCAGACTTGCATCCAGTATATTTGTAAATTCGCACAATGATATATCATATGTTACAGCATACCAACATCCATCATACAAGACCAGCACTGGTTTCCTAGCTGTGGTTTCCACTTTGCCATTTTCAAGGGAGTTATATAAAGCCAGGTGGGCCATAAAGTACAGTGACTGCATGAGAGAGGCTGCTCTAGTGACTGTTATTTGGGACCCCCAAAAGGTGTCCCATATCTTGGGGTATTCAGGTTCTCCAGCCTCCGCCATCCATATTAGCTGAGTTCCTGTACAATGTCTCCTTGCGCCCGATCGCAGCAGTGCAAGGAATTTGGATATTAAGTGTACACCGCTATGCATTTCTTGAAATCTCTGTAAAAGAGGCCAACCGGGTCGTAGCTGTAATGGAGAGACTCCTGCCTTACTTAGACAGTGTCTAAGATGACACCACTGAAATAGGCATACCGCAGGTAATCCAAATTCTTGCTTCAGTGTTTCAAAAGATTTATAATTGTTGTTATGTACCAATTGCCCGAGTGTTCTAATACCACACTTCAGCCATTTCCTCCATATAACAGGTCATCCACTAATTAGGAACCCTCATGACCACACTGATGAACACCCTCATCATAGGAACCCAAGCAAGACACTCCAGATATGCCCTGATCTTCCTTGATATATCAGCAGCCTTCGACACCATCTCCCACAACATCCTCTTACGCAGATTGCAAACAATTGGGATTAAAGACACCGTACTTCAATGGTTTCAATCCTACCTAACTAACAGACAACAACTGATCTGTACCAGCACCACAACCTCACCCCCCTTCCAGCAACACCAAGGAGTACCTCAAGGATCCACTCTATCAGCCATGCTCTTCAACATCTACCTACAACCACTCTGCTCAGTCATACGTACCCACAACATCAACTTCCACATATATGCTGATGACATCATGCTCTACGCCCCGATCACAACCACAAACTCAACAAGTGAACATCTATCAGCATGCTTCTCCGAGGTGTCCAACTGGCTACAAGAAAATAACCTATCCATAAACATAAAGAAAACTGAAGCTCTCATAGTGACAAAAGATCCAGACTTCACACCACCCACACACCTCAACATAGGAACTACACGCATTGAAATACAGCCACAAATCAGATACCTAGGCATTATCATTGACCAAGCTCTAACCCTCAAGCAACAAATTACCAAAACCACTGGAAATATATTCCACAAAACCAAAACAGTGCAGCATCTCAGACCCCTACTCGAGCCTCAAGACTTCAGGACCGTAATGCAAGCTATGACACTCCCACATCTGGACTATTGCAACATAATCTACCATGGATTATCAGCCTCACAGACTAACCCCCTCCGAACTGCCTTGAACACCACAGCAAGAATCATTCAGAGAGCAAAGAAACGCGACCACATCACCCCAATCTTGAGAGACCTACACATACTTCCCTTTGAAGCAAGAACTAAATACAAATCTGTCCTACTCACCCACAAAGCCATCCACCAAACACAGAACACCCAGCTCCGCACCCTGCTGACTCGTCCAACCCATGGCAAAACAACCAGACAGGCCTCCAGCAACTACCTCACCAACCCATACAAAAGAACCAAATGCTTTCAACGGACATGCAATAGAGCCTTTGAACTTTACGCTCCGTCCCTATGGAATTCTCTACCCACCCACGTCAGGAACAATGGAGATCTCCCATCATTCAGAAAACAGCTAAAAACCATCCTATTCCAAGAATATCTCAAGACAACTCCCACCAAAAAAGGCATCACCCCCTAAACCCACCCGTCATGAACTATGATTGAAAATGGTACTATGTTGTCCATGTCTACAGTCCGTCCTACGTCGAGATCATCAATGTTGCCCACTTGGTGATGGCCCCACCCTTTTATCTGATTATCCTCCCCCCCCCTTTTATGTAACACCGCTTTGACCCGGTGAAAAGCGGGATATAAATGCAGTTAAATAAATAAATAGGAACCGCGGATTCAACTATATGGGCATATCTAGCATATGATTTTCAGCATCCTCAATGCATGGTACTATTACTTGACAAGCTTGCTGTGTCACCAAAATGATCTCATTGCACGGGCTTTTCGGGTTCCTAGTCATCCCGATAAGCATATTCATTTGAAGAGGGGCACTCATGGCCTGTCCCACACGTAACCACATAGGACTATCATCTAGGTCCCCTTCGATGGTCCATTGGACTCCTTGCTTAAGTAAAGAGACTATGGGGTATGTTTACTAAATTGCGGTAATGTAGCAGTGGCTACGTTAAGGTGCGTTATGTAACGTTAAGGCGCCTTAACGTTACATAATGTGCCTTAACGTTCCCGGCTGCGGTAAGTCCAGAAAAGGGTGGAGAGAGGGCGGAGAGAAGGGGGTCAATGGGCGGGGAGTGGGTGGGGAGAGGCCCCTTTCACACTAATGCGGAGAAATTAAGGGCTGAATCCTAATGCAACTGAAAACCTGGCGTTAGCACACATTTGCAAGAGAGAGAAACTATTTCAGTGTCAGCAATGTACAGCATAGGCAGGGAGCCCAAGAAAGGTGATAGTAGTGCTCCATTTGCAGCAACAGCATAGTGCCCAGGTATGAAAGGCCACTATGGTGATGGTGCAAATGGGGCATGGGGGCTGCAGGCGGGACATGCAGTGGGAGCTACTGGGGCACAGGGTGGACTAGGCGGTTGCCGAGGTGGCACATAGGAACTCAGAAAATGGAAACCAGCAAGACAGCAGCTGACCAGGGTCAGACATGCCCATGAGTCTATAGCCCACAGTGTCCCATCCAGGAGACATTACCCAGCAGGTATCCCAAGGGGCACATAACATTGACAGGCGGTGCCGTGGGAAGCGTGGACATCTATGTAGGCACCCCTACCCCAGAACCCACACCTTAGGCAGCCGCCTACCTGCCCCCTGGATGGCCTGGGATGGCGCACCACCAGCACTGACAGCATATGGTCATGGTGGCATGGCAGAGGGGGTGGGTGATTGTTCTGGAGGGAGCAGTGGCACCCGCCTGCAGTGGACCTAGGCCATGCCCTGTACCAGTACGTGGTGTGTAGTTCAACAGGAAAGGTCTGGCCGAGGAACATAAGGGTAGCCCCAGGGACAACTATGCTGCTGTGGCAACAGTATAGTGCAGTACACCCAGATAGCATGTCCAAGAGCAGAGGGTCAGAGGTTCAGGTCCCATCTGTGGATCCTGCAGAGCATCTCCCCATAGTTTTAGCCCACAATGCAACCACAACAACAACATGGGCAAACCCCAATGCCATGGTACGGACACCCACTCACAAGGGCTTCACTATCCACAGCTTCATGGAGTGTCAGGCTGTTAGCCCCAGCACAGAGCTGCAGTTATCATCAGAGCACTACTACTACCCCCTGCACAGATTAGCAATGTCGGCACTGTGATCAGGACCAGTGCGGCGGGTAGGGTTGTCAACCACTTCCATCTCTGCACAATGCTGAGATAGGTGTGGGAGTGTGCACATGTCTCTCCATTGTTTTGTGTCTGCCAACACCTCACTGAGCCCACATTGCTCACACTGCTTCCAGCGTTAGCCTGCAAATGTGCATAATGAGGAGCAAGGTATTGTGGGTATGGCCCAGACATGGCGGATTGGCCAGGATGCATCTGCACAGGGTGGAGGGAAATGGCTGAGACACTGTAGTGCTTGACCACCACCTGCATGGACAGGGTGGCCACAGCATGTCACGCTGGGGGGGGGGGGGTTCACTCTCACTCTGACCGAGCAGTGACCATGGCATGTCTATGTTCCCACATAGTGCCACATATTATTTGTTTCCAGTGCTATCTGTGTGTTCCCAGTTCTAGGGCCCAGTCATAGGGTTACCTGCTTGGTGTCTGTGCTGTGCATTCCACTTCTGGGTGCACAGGGTTCCTCTGTGAGCATGCACTATGGACTGGTTAGTGGGCTGTCTGCAGTTCATCTGTGCATGGGGGGGGGAACACCTTGTAGGATGCTGCAGGTGCAGTCTGACTGTGTTGTCTGTTGATGAATGGCAGACGGTGGCGTGGGGCAGTTGAGCCTTCTCCTGCCTACCCCAAGCATCATTGCTGGTCTGCAATGGTCACAGGTATGGCACTGGCACAGCAGCCCTCATCTACAAAAGGGGTGATTGAGGCCCCTTGGGGTATATAGTTCATACCATTTAGACCCATAGTGGCAGTGCTACATCGCCTTCATGTGAGTCTAGACACCCCACTGCCCTGATAACATGGCAGCCAGACCCTAACACCGGGCACGCACTAATCTGGGTGGTGTCTGGTCCCCCAGGGCCATATGTGACTGCAGAACACAGCTGGAACAGATGTACCTTCAGTTGCACTGCTGGGGACACTTGTCACACACTGGCAGTGCTGGGGATGTGCAGCAGGACCTATCTCTAGCACTACATGTACTGTGGACCTAGTGCTGGGCGCCCATCCTATCCCTCAGGGTGCACATGGAACCTGCACAATGGCATGGTCTGTAGCTTCTCTGTGCTCGTATCACGCACCGTCAGTCCATCTTACCAGGCTGCAGTACGGAGAGGTGCAGACCCCATTTGGTGGTCAGCTGTAGGCTGCTGTTCTGCATGTGCAATGCATCATGGGTGCTGGTGGGGTTACCCTATCCTGGCACACAGAGCAGACGGTTTGTGCGGTGACCTGCAGTCCTTCTGGCCATAGAGGTATAGCCTACTGGTTAGTACACTGACATTCTACGTGGAGGTCATGGGTTCGATTCCTCGTTGTTCCCTCCTGTCCAAGGCAGATATTTTGCTTGCCTGTGACAGTCATATCTTTGCAGATCTGTGCTGCCAGCCCATAGTACCCTCACCACAGTTGCCAGCAATCCTTATAAGGCGTTATAAGGCTCCTAATTAGGCACAGTACAAGGCACCTTATTGGGCACAGTACAAGGCACGTTACAAGGCACCTTATTAGGCACAGTACATGGCACGTTAAGGCACGTGCCTTATAACGCGCCTTATAACACGCGTTACCTGACATGCTTGCCATAATGATGCCCTGCCCATGCCTTTATATGGGCATCTGTACCTTTACCGCGGAACCTAACACACATGACATTACCGCAGTTTAGTAAACATGCCCCTATATGTAGCCAATAAAATTCTGGGAAGTGAACCCCACCTCTCTCCTTCGGTAATCTAAGTTTCCATGCTGCAATCCTAGGAATGCTGTTTCACCATAAGAATGTCAACAATAGTTTGTTCAATTTTTTATAGAAAGCTTGGGGAAACAGCACTGGTATCATATTTAAGATATAACTAACTTTGGGAACTATAACCATTTTAATGGTTTCCAACCTACCCCACCAAGTTAGGTACAACGGAGTCCATTTGGCAGTGTAGTCACTTACAATCTTTATACAAATATTTATATTCCAATTCACTGTTTCTTGAATCGTGCATCCATACGTGATCCCAAGTATTTAAAAGAGGATTGTGCATATTGGAATGGATAGTCTTGTAGCAATGATGGCTTAACATAAGAGTTAAGAGGGATTATTCAATCAATTGTTCAATGTAAACCGCACTGATGCAGAATAGCGCGGTATATAAGAGAATGTATATAAATAAATAAATAAATAATAAATTATTGTTGTCTTTGCCAGATTTACTTTGTACCCTGATATTGCTGAGTACTTGTCAATAATTTGTAGCATTGTTGGTAAGGAACTGGGTTTCAGGAAAAGCAAGAGGTCATCTGCATATGCTGATAGTTTACACTGACAACCTTCAAGCTCAATCCCCTCAATATATTTATGCTGTTGGATAGCTATGGCTAAAGGTTCTAGTGCTATATTAAAGAGGAGTGGCGAAAGAGGACAACCTTGTCTGGTATCTCTATACAACTTGAAAGGTATAGAAAGTGCTGAATTAGCCGCAATTCGTGCAGAAGGATTGGTATACAACAACGAGATTCTTTTCACAAACTGCTCCTTAATCCTGAACCATCGTAGGGTCTGTAATAGGAAAGGCCATTCCAGTCTATCAAATGCCTTTTCAGCATCTAATGCTAACCCAATAAACGGATCTGATATTGAATGGGCCTGGGTCAAAATATGCGCTAGCAGCCTACCGTTGTCTGAGGTGGATATGCCTGGTACAAAACCACATTGATCTGAGTGGATAAGCATATTCAGAACTTTGCCCAATCTATTAGCCAGTACTTTTGTGTATATTTTATAATCAGTGTTTAACAAAGAGATGGGCCAATAATTTTCCACCTTCTGAGGATCTCTCCCTGGTTTCGGATGGATGACAATAGTAGCTTCCAACAGGGCTCTCACCTCCGGGTTCTCCTCAGCCCACTATAATAAATCTGAAACATAGGCAATAGCTGTTCTTGAAATGTATGGTAGAATTCCAGTGGGATATCATCTGGGCCAGATGCCTTACCTCTGGCTAGCTGTCTAATTACCTTTTGGATTTCCGTTACACTGATGTCTTCTTCGAGAGACTGAGTTTGGGCCTCTGACAGTTTTGGTCTCTTAATAGTGGAAACCAGATCTTCAAAAGATTTAGCGTCCCATGCTACCTCTGATTGATAGAGATTTGCGTAGAATTCCCTACAGCATCCAAGAATTTGTTCATCTTTGATAAGAAGGTCGCCACTTGTATTTTATAGTGCTGTGATGCGGGTCGCTGCTTCTTTAGCTTTAAGCACCTTAGACAGTAGTGATCCCGCCCGGTTATTTTCATGGTAGTATTTACTTTGCTGTACTCTTATGTACCGCTGGGGATCTGAACTGAGGATGGAATTATATTGGTATCTTAACTTTTGCATCCATAGTAGGACCATAGAGTTAGTTTTCTTAGCAAGGAGTCATTCTCCTGCTCTTATTTGAGAGTCCAACTCCTCAAGTTCTTTTTTTTTTACCTTTCTTCTCTGTATTGAGAATGTTGTTATATGTGCCTGAAGGGTTGTTTTAAAAGCGTCCCACCATCCCCAGACTGATGTATCTGAAGGCAAGTTAAACTGAAGGAATGTTTTTATTTCATTCCATACATAGGTTGTAAAGCCTTTGTCCACCAATAGGGATTTGTCCAGTGTCCACCTTGACTTCATCTGTCATGAACTATCCTTGCTCAAGGCTAGGGCCACCACCACATGATCTGATACTGTTCTTGTACAGATTTCAGAAGAAGTAAGCTGTGGGATGAATCTTTTTGATACGAGAAAAAAATTGATTCTAGTCTGAGAATTATGTGGAAGAGAGTAGAATGTATATTCCCTGTCGTTTGGATGTAGTAAACGCCATGGATCAGTCAAACACAGAGATTCCATCATGCTATGTAGTATTGCATGAGACCTGATTTTTACTTGAGGCTTATACGGCGTCCGATCAATAAGGGGATCTAACACAAGGTTAAAGTCTCCCCCTAAGATTATATGCGTGGATGTTACTTCAGTTAACTCCATGGCAACTTATGAAAAGAAACTAGGATCGTCCTGATTCAGCACATATATATTCATTAACGTATACAGACTCTGATCCAATTGCAGTGTGACTTTAGCCCATCTTCCATTAGGGTCTACTTTAGTTTCTTTGATTACCGGTAAAAGAGTTTTCCATATCAGTATCAATACTCTGCCTTTTTTGCTCAAGGCCAGTGCTGCAAGAGCTACTTGGTAAATTCTCGATGCTACTTTATAGGATTCATTCACGGACAAGTGTGTTTACTGCAGATATACAATACCTGCTTTGTTTTGCTGACAATATACTAGAATTTTCTTACTTTTGATTGGGTTAGCGATACCCTTCACATTTAAAGTGAATAAATTTAAGCTGTTAGCCATTTTTATTTTTCTGCATTTCTTCATGAGTAAAGTGGTTCCTCCTATCATCTTTCCCTGCCTTTTGTACAATGGGCACCCCATTGGATCGGCTCAACCAACACAAACACTTAGTTCTAATTAACAACAGCTGTATGGTAGAGTCCATCCACGCTATGCAGAATAGATCCCCCAGTTCTACCATTGTCATCATTGTTACATATCAGTAAATCTCCTTCTCCGAACAGTCATTCTGGCAGTCTGTAAAATCTGTAATACTTAAGGGTATTGAAGTAAATTCATGACGATTGGCCTCGGATATCTAGTGGTATTTATTTTATGTGAGGAGACCCAATGGGTATGCTCCAACTCAAACGGTTTTGCAAACGTAATTTGTAGCAACTCCGGTATCATCTTTTCTAGATACCCTATCGAGTCTGCACCTTCTGCTTCCTCTGGCACTCCAATCATTCGAATGTTGTTTCTTCTTGCTCGGTTGTTCTGATCTTCTACTTGGCTCTCCAGAGTTTTACGTGTTTCGTGAGTGGCCCCAACTGTGTGAGCAAACTATCGTGTATTTGCATTTGTGCTTCCACTGAGCTCAAGCGTGTGTTTATATCTGACAAATTACCTTTAACTGAATTTAAGTCCTCTTGCATATGCCCAAGAGTAGTGGCGTTTGCAGCTATCATCTCTTTAACTTGTTTCAATTCCAGCAATATTTCTCGGAGGCCATCTGCCACCACGCCCTTTTCCACCACCATTTTCTGCGGGGAGCCCACCTCCTGCTTACATCATTTTGGTGCCGACCCACTTCCCTGCTGGAATTAAAGGCGCTTTGGTTTCAACACCGACATCTTCCACTACTCTTACGATAGCTGTGTGAACTCTAATGTCAATATTGAAGGAGAAAGATTCAGGAATCACTGATGACAGCGGGAGCTGAGATTCTATGCAGCCATTCTGCTTCACAGATGGCTCCACCTCCTGTCTTTTTATATTCTGATGACGTAAACAATCGATCTACATTTACCCATTCCATTCCATTCATTAATTTATAGACCTCTATCAATATCTCCCCTCAGCCGTCTCTTTTCCAGGTTGAAGAGCCCTAACCTTTTTACCCTCTCTTCATAGGAGTATCCTTCCAACCCCTTTACCATTTTGGTGGCTCTCTTCCTCCACATCGACCCTGCCCCCTTCTCCCCTTTCTCCCCTCTGCTACCATGCTCTTTCCAATCATGCTCACCCCCCTTCCACCATTCATCATACACAGCAACCTCTCATCCACCTCGGCACCAACCCCACCCTTTACAGACACACTCCCTTCCCCTCCCAGTCCATGCATCCCTACCCCAATGCCACCTCACCCTCTAGTCAGCCATCCATCCCCTCACACCCCCATGTACCCAAACTGTTTCCTCATGTCCCACTGAGCACCCATCTCCTCCCAGTAGCCTGCAATTAAACACAATGTCCACTAGCCCAGAGGCCATGCCAGCTCCAGATGCTTCATCACAAGTCTGCCTTCGAGACCTTCTCCAGCCCTCTGGTCCCTTCTGCAAGCTGCCCTCGCCAGATGGGCATCTCATGCATGCATGGAGGCTACCCTGAAACTCAATCCGCCATAGCTAACAAGCCCCTCATAGTCTCCTGCTTTGATGCCACAGTCCGTGGGGGGCCCCCATCCAAGTCCAGGCAGACAAACAGGAAACAAACATGCCAACAGGGCGCCAGCTCAAACATGTAGCTTCGTATGGCTCCTAAGAGAAGCCAACCCCAAATCACTTCAGTGCCTACATTGCATCAAAAGTGTCCAGAACCACCTTCAAAACTCCTCCAGCCTTCCAGTCTCTGGCACGGGCTGTCTCCATCTATGGGCATCCAGGGCCGGCCCGTCCATTGAGCAAGAATGTTTTTTGCACAGGGCCCCGCGTTTCAGGGGGCCCCGCGCAAAGAACATTCTGCTTTTTTTAAATGACTTAAAAAAAAAACTGTCTCTGGCTGCTGCCGCTGCCGCTACCACCGCGGCAGCGGCAGAATGGAGTGTCCCGCGGGGCCTCCTCTTCGCGTTGAGCCCCTCTGCAAAGGCTTTCAGATTCGCGAAGGGAGAGCATCACCCTCGCGTCTCTGTTAAGCCCGCAGGGGCTAATGGGAAATTTCCCATCAGTCCCTCGCGTCTAAAGGGGCAGATGGGAAATTTCCCATTAGCCCCTGCGGGCTTAACAGAGACGCGTGGGAGACGCTCTCCCTTCGCGAATCTGAAAGCCTTTGCAGAGGGGCTCAACGGGAAGAGGAGGCCCCGCGGGACACTCCATTCTGCCGCTGCCACTGTGGTAGCGGCAGCGGCAGCAGCCAGAGACAGTTTGTTTGTTTTTTTAATTTTGCAATAAGCCCGGGGGGGGGGTGTTAAGACTGGCAAGGGGGGGGGTGTTAAGTCGGGCAGGGGGGAGGGGGATGGGGGGGTTAAGACTGGCAAGGGGGGGTGTTAAGACTGGCAGGGGGGGTGTGAAGACTGGCAAGGGGGGTGTGTGAAGACTGGCAAGGGGGGTGTGAAGACTGGCAAGGGGGGGTGTTAAGACTGGCAGGGGAGTGTTAAGACTGGCAAGGGGGATGGGGATGGGGGGGTTAAGACTGGCAAGGGGGGGTGTTAAGACTGGCAAGGGGGGGTGTTAAGAATGGCAGGGGGATGGGGATGGGGGGTTAAGACTGGCAAGGGGCTGGGGGCTGTCTGGAAATGGGGCGATGGGGGGGTTAGGACTGGTAATGTGCTATGGGGGGGTTAGGACTGATAATGGGCTATGGGGGGCTAGGACAGGAAATGGGCTGATGGGGAGGGGTTAGGACTTGAGGTGGGCTGATGTGGTTAGGACTGGTAATGGGCTGTGGGCTGATGGGGGGGTTAGGACTGGCAATGAGCTATGGGGGGCTGACTGGAAATGGGCTGATGGGGTTATGACTGGAAGTGGGCTGATGGGGGGTTAGGACTGGTAATGGGTTATAGGGGGCTATAAATTGAAAATGGGGTGTTGGGGGTTCGGTCTGGAAGTGGGATGATGGGAGGCTGGGTCTGGTAAGTGGTTGCGGGTGGCTATGACTGGAAATGGGCTGAGTGGAAGGGGAGGCTTGAACTGCAAATAGCTGATGGGGAGGGAGCTAGGAATGGAAATGGGCTGTGAGGGAAGGGAGCTAGGACTGAAAATGGGCTGATGGAGCAGCTAGGATAGGACTTGAAATGGGCTGTTGGGGGGAGCTAAGATTGGAAATGGGCTGTGGTGGGGGTTTGAATTGAAATGGACTCATGGAGGGGCTAGAACTGGAAGTAGGCTCATGGGGGGCTTGGACTGGAATTGGGCTGAGTGGAGGGGAGCTAGGATTTGACATGGGCTGATGGTGGGGCTAGGAAATGACTAGAAATGGGCTGATGGGGGCTAGGATTGGAAATGAGCTCATGGAGGGACTCATTGGGAGAGTAAGTGGGGATTGAGGATGGAGGGGTAAAATTTGTGTGGATGAAATAGGAATGAGGAAAGAGCAAAAGGAGAAAGATTAGTATGTTAAAGCAGATGTAGAGAGAGAGAATGGAAAAAAAAACTAGAAGAGAGAAGAAAGAACAAATGGACAGCAGACGATGGACAGTTAGCAGAAAACATGAAGAAACCAGAAGAAAGTGGCTGGAGCAATTGCAACTGAAAAAAATGCACAAAAGGTAGAAAGATATCTCTTTATTTTGAATTTACTAACTGGAATATGAAAGCTCTGGGAAATGTGCATCATTAACGTCTGCGCTTTGTTTGGTACAAGAGGAATAATTTATAGTTTTATTTCTACAGTGGTGTTGTACATTCCAAGTTTGGCTTTTGGGGTTCCCAGTTTAATTATTGCCTTCCTGTTTCTAAATTGTGATTCCTTGTTTGGTAATGGTCTATGTTCTGCATGTGTAACTGAGCTGAGGTATTCTATTTATGTAATTCCTATTTGACATTGCCACTTGTTCTCTTTCCCCAGTATTCTCTGAAATGTATTGGTTTAATAGTTGCAGTGTTGCCTTTTGATAGGTAGGGTATGGTGCTTTGTGAGTCCTGGTAATGCTGTCAGGGTACGGAGGGTTTGCTATGGGTTCTAAATGGGCAGCGTTTGTAGTAGTTCCTAATGTGCCTGGCGGTTGGCACTGGATTATAGTAATGTAGAAATCTTTTAGTCTTTCTTTATCCATACACTCATTGAGAGACATGTTTACTAAAAGTTAGTGTATGGTAACATTATGCAAATATTTATGCAAATAAGGCCCCTTATGCAAATGAGGCCCCGCACCGAGTCTCCGCACATGGCCCCGCACCCCCCTTGGGCCGCCCCTGTGGGCATCACTTCACCAGAACTGGCAAGCCCTACAGAGTCCTCCGCTTTCATGCAGACTCTGCGGGGGGCCCCCCCACCCACACATACACATCTGGTCTCAGCAAGGCAAACAAGAAACAAACACCCTAACAGGGTGCCAACTCAAACATGTAGGTCTCTTCGACTCTAAGAGAGGCCATCCACAAACCACTTCAGTTCCTCAGAGTATCAGAAGTCTGAGTCTGGTTAGCATGGGTGTGCTGCACTCTGGAGGGTACTGCAGTGTGAAATGGTTATCCTCTGGGCCAGGAGAGAGCAGTAGGATGCCAGAGCCTGATGGCTTTCCACTACACGTGCCAAGTAATGATTGAAGAGGAGCAGCTTGTGCTCCTGGTTTTCCAGTGCACACTTAGCTCTGTACAGATCCATAAGTTTGTTCTTCTCTACAAAATTGAGGATGCGGGCGATGACTGGCCCCAGGCGTCTGACAGTCTCACATGATAAATCTGCTCAGCTGTCATCCATGGGCCCGCCAGGGAGAGACCCAATTGTTGAGGCAGCTAGGCCTTCACCAGCTCCCAGAACTCCAATTCCTTTATTGACTCCGGCAGGCCAATCACTCTGATGTAATTTCTTTTCCATCTGTTATCTTGATCATCCAATTTGTCCAGAAGGGCCTGCTGACTTTGTTCCAGACTCACCACCCGGGCCTCCAAAGCAACAGACTATGATGCCTGGTGTGTAATGCAGCCCTCAGCCTGCTGCATTTCGGAGTCTGTTTCTGTGCTTCTCTTAAGCTCAACCAGGGAGGCATGCAGCCTACAGAGCTTCTCATTTAGCACAGCTGTGAGCGAGCAGGTGAGATCCCGAATCACCTCTTCCTGCCGGGTGAAGACCAGTACTGGCTGCTCCTCTGCCATTTTTACTTCTTTGGGGTGCGCAATGTTTTGAGCGGCATTCTACTTGTGGACCTGGGATTTTATCACCTCTCACCGCACTGATCGACTGCCCAACACCACTGGAGGTAGGGATTGTCAAATCTGTCAATTTTAATAGCAGAGAGAGAGAGAAGCAGAGCTCTGCCCGGCAGCTTGTCTGCATGATACCAGATCCACATTGTCTATTTATTACATTCTGTGTTTCACAGGCACACATCTTCAATGAACTACCTTTCCCTGCAATGGAAGACTCAGCAGAAGTAGAATTCGGAGAGATGAATGAGCTGCAACCATGAGGAAAGAGGGGTTGTGAGGTTTATGAGGAACCACAGCTAGTGCTATAGACCACTGTATAAAGTGACTTTGCATGGGGAAGGGACTTAACCTTCACAACATGCTTGATAGGCTGACAAAATGGTATATATCTTTCAGGTGCACATTATTCACTTTGTAGATAGGAAGTCCTTGAGCTGTCAAGCCCGCCAACCCCTCTCACTGTCTCCTCATCAGCTGTGGATAGGACACAAACATGCTCAAGGCTGGAGGCTGACCATTTTCAGCTCTTCCTGTCTCTACATGTCTCTATTTCACTTAATGTCCTCATTGTCCCTGTTTCTGTGATAGATGGTGTTGATCTTCACACAGATAGAATGCCAGAGACGCTGCTTGTAGTGAGCACTGACATATGTACCAGTGGGACCAACAGAATGTGATACTTGGTAAGAACCTCCCTGAGCAGTGCAAAAGTTTTCTTTGCATGAGAATTGTTTAGCTTTAGGGGCCATGGCACAGGGACAGGAGCAGACACTTGGTGAACATGTTCTAAAATTGGGAAGTCAGAGGTGTGACCTTACTTTTCAGGGCGTGTAAATGGGTGGTTCCTATGTTTGCAGGTGCATCCAGAATGACCTACTGTATTCCTGGAGACGTTCAGGTAGGATAGACATCCGTAGACCCGATTCCAAAACTGATTACTTGCATAATGTCACTAACTGCTGGTCTGTCAAGGATTGGTATAAGCTGTACTGCTCTTTTGGGATCTCTGCCACCATACCACAGATGTTTCTACTGACATGGTCTCCTTGTATGGACATTCTGGTGTGGTTCTCTGCAGCTCCTGTGTGCACAGAAATGCTCTACTGGGTAGGTTTTACAACACTGATCTACTAAAGGTATCTGGGCCTGTTAGCATTGCTGTGTTGTGCTTTTCAAACATGTCTTGCTGCTGTTGACCACAAGGCAACATTCATGCCATTTGTGCCTGTGAGATTTCTCTTGATGGCAACAGATAAGTGGATGGCAGGTGATATATCACTGCTAATGTGGGAGGCCATTGCAGGATTCTCTGTGTAGACCAGGAAACTGTCTGGGGTTGCATGATTTGACTTTATAAATTGTGGGACATAGATGCACTGCAACTGTATATCTGAGGGACATTGTAAGAGATACAGGACACTTTGACATTTTGATGCTGTGACCATCACATGGGTTGGTCTGCATGTTGGCTATTACACCATATATGTCAATAATAATAGGGACATATATCCAATGCCATCTGTGAGCCACTACCTACGATGATGGACCAACATATCCTCCAACATATCTTATTTCCAAGTACTGTAGTTACAAACACTGTCAGTTATGCAGCAAGCATCTACTGTATGTGGTTTGGTATGTATATATTGATGACCAAACATCTGTGGCTGTGTATCAGGGGAATCTGTGTCTGGGGACTGTGGGTGATTTGGATTGCCTTTTCTTCAACTTGGGTTCCTATTGGACACTAGGGGCCCAATATTCAGTTGGGTAGGCTATGTGCTGCTATGGCACATAGCCATGCCATCCAACCCCTAACCCCAGATATTCACTGCCATGGCGATGGCATTGAATATCTGGGTTTGCCTCTCAGAGGAATTTGACGTAGATCCTAACTGAGTAGCAGCAATTTTGCACCACTATTCAGTTAGCTCCCATGGGTAAAACTAAGCGTAGCAAAAGCTGGCCTAGTTTTAGCCATAGAGAGCTAATCAGGTAGCAGTACAATATCGCCGCTACCTGGATAGCATCAGTCTCCACCTCCGCTCCGCCCCAGAATGCCCACAACAGCTCCAATGCTAACCGCATAGCATCGGGGAGTGTAGCGGGGTTAGAAGGGGATATTCAAAGGCACTAACCATGTAAGTGTCATTGAATATCCCTCTCAGCAGCAGTTACGCAATTTACAGGGCTGTAAACCATGTAATTGCCCTTCAAATATCGGGCCTTAGGGATGTGCATCAGCAAACTGTTCTAAATCATTCAAGTTGAAAGGACACTAAAAAATCCACAGTTTGTTTTACTCCCAACAATTTTAACCCAGGCTGCTTTCAATCCAGTGCTTTTTGGGTTGGTAAGTGGGCATCTTGCTGAAGAGCCAACTCTCAACTGTGTCAGGTTTGGTAATGAAAGATGTAGCTGTGGGTGCTGCCCAAATGAAAACCATACTGGAAAGAGTATTAGGGATTTCATGTAATGAATATACCCAACTGGCTTCATTTCTCACAATCAGAGACTGGCCTTGAATGAGTGTCCTGGCAGTTAGAAGGTAAACATTTTGCAGAAGAGCCATCACATCCCTATGGGAGCTGGCTCTAGTCAGCCTGCTTTCAATAGGGGTAGCTTCTCCAAATGGGTTAGTTTTGCCCATACTATAGCAGTCGCAAACCTCACTTCTATGCCAGAGTATGTGGAGTATGATCTTAGTCTTTCAAATGTATTGCTAATGTATACAAATAGCAGTGCATTATTTATTTATTTATTTATTTAACTATTTCTTTTATACCGCCCCTTCCAGAGATCAAGGACGGTTTACATATAACAGGTTAACAGTCTTGTACACAGTTTGTATACATTTTACATAGAACAATAGAAATCAACTATTTACATTGAACAGTAATATAAACTTTGTAGGTATTAAAGGAAAAACAAAAAGCAGAAACATTTTTTAGGTATTAAAGCAAGAACTTTGTAGGTATTAAAGCAAACACATCTAACTTTTTACAAATGTATATTTACAGTGTGTGGTGTGTGTGTTGTGTGGGTCAGATATTGGTGTAGGTGTTGGAATTTAGTTATCTCTTTATTTATTTATTTATTTAGTTATCTCCTCTTTATCTGCAGAATTCCACTTAACCATAGTTAATCCTCTTAACAGTTTCATTAACTTCTGTGCTTTATCTCCTGCCACACTGGGTCCATGAACAGGCTCACCATGGTCTTTCAACTGTGTCATATTGCTGGTGATCTTCCTTCCTGTTTCCTGTGGGCCCAAGTTAATCTGGTGTGGAGCTCTATGGACACTGCTAACAAGCTTTACTGACTCCTGCTTTGGAGAACTACTCCAAATTTATTTTTGTTGTCATGTACATGTACCAGGGATTCTGCAAAACCATGTCTTGGTTTACTATCAGTGATATTTCGCAAATCTAATCCAGATGTTGGTTGATCATCACTAATTGGACAACCAGGGCCGGTATTAGACATATGAACATGACAAATGAAACATCTTTGGAGTAGTTCTCAACAGCAGGAGACAATAGATTCACAAGACATTAGAGTCAGGTAGTTTTTTCCATAGCACTCTATACCAGACAAAGATGCTGGCATTATAACCCATAAGTCATTGGTTCAAGACCAGCCTCTGGCTGTACAAAATGAAGGTAGTTGGGGGTTTTATACTGCCTGAAATCTCTAGTACTCTTTCCAGTATGGTTCTCATTTGGGCAGCAGCCACAGCTACCTCTTTCATTACCATAAATGCCCTGAAAGGCAAATTTATAACAATGAAATGGAAAAAAGGATCATTTATTGTAACTACGCCCCTATTGGGTACCATATTTAGTACACTTATGTGTAAGCCATAGTTCTTGCAGAATCTACACACCATGGCCCGATATTCAGTAAGACGGCGAAGGCGTCACAATGCACAGGAAAACACATGCTCAAAGAAAGGCACGCATTGTGAGTAAGGCGGATTAAATGCAGGTAAACCACGAATATGAGGGCTAGTGAATGTGCGGCAGGCAGTGCAAAAGCCCATGTATGCAGCTTGAAGACAGATGACATATTGGAGGAATGTGGGCAATGAACGTAGGGGAACAAAATGCATGCATATTTGGAACTTAGCGGACTAACCGCATATCGTGGATATACGAGGTTGGGGGGAAGCCCGCACATCGCTGAACATGCCTTCCAATATACCAGTGTGATATGGTGTGACCATGCCACAGACACAAGTAATAAAAACCGAGCATCGCAATGCCCAGGTGTCCACTGCAAGGCTCCCCATTGGCATACTTCCCAAGTAGCCTCACTTCCTGAGCAGGGGTCACAGACAAAATGGCAAGTCTAAGAAGGCAGGAGAACTCCAGCAGGGAGGAGACAGAAGCTGTAGCATTTGTTGTGCTAAAGTGGGAATGGGTGTTGTACCACAGGGGCCACCACCCTCGAGATGCATGTGGCCAGCTGTAGCTTGGCCCAAGCTACAGCTGGCCACATGCATCTCGAGGGCCATCCAGTTGCAGCTGTGCAGGTAAGTAAGCCATTGGTGCCAGGTGGTGGGTGGGGGAAGGGCATGAAAATAGACTGGCCAAAAGGGGATGGCTCTCAAACCCACAATCTCAGCCTGCCCCCCAAAAGCTATCCATCACACATGGGAGAACAGTCTCTAGGAGACGGCATCCAGTCCTGCAATGTCACACAACTCAGGGCTGCTGCTATAGCAAACAACCAGCCAGCTACTTCTAAAGAAGACACAATGGCTCAGCCTGGAATAGCACTGTAGCCAAACCAAAAGGCCATAGGTTCAAGTCTGGAATAATGTCACAGAACCAGTACACTGTGCAAGATGTCCATGCTGTTAGTCATTATTTGACCATTCCATTCTTCTCTCTCAGCTTCAGGAAGCTGGTCTGCTGGGCACTGTCTTTCATTGGTTCCATTCTTTTCTCCACTTCCGCTCCTTTTCTGTAATCTCCAATTCTAGTACCTCCACCTCCCTATCTTTGCCCTGCGGGATATCCCAGGGTTCAGTTCTCAAACCTCTCCTCTTTAACATTTTTCTGACTCCCTTCACTCTCCTGGTGCAGCAGTCCGGTGTGTCAGCATATTATTATGCAGATGACATCATTCTCCTTCACCATACCTCCTCCACCTCCCTGGATCTTTCCCCCCTCAACACCTGCTTACTGTACATTGCAAACTGGCTTTCCACAAACCTTCTGCATCTCAATCCCTCAAAGACATCGGCAATGTGGTTCACCTTTGGAAACTCTTCCCCCTCACTAGCCCCTACACTCCTCAGCAACCCAATCCCCCTGGTATCTTCTTTTCATTACCTGGGTGTGATACTAGACCCAGAGCTGTCTTTCCATGCACACATTTCTGCCCTCACGTGCTGTTCTTTCTTCTTTCTTCGTCAAATTAGAGAGGTTAGCGTTGTTCTGTCCCCTTCCTCTCTCACCGCTCCTCTCCTTTCTTTGGTAGTTTCCCTCATCAATTATTGTAATATCAGTTTTGACGGTCTTTCTCAACACCAAATCCATCACCTGCAGCTGGTCCAAAATAGCACTGCTCAGAACATATATCTCATACCACCCGTTACAGCCACATCACACCCCATCTAATTCAACTTCATTGGTTACCAGTTCCCCAACGTATTATCTTCAAACTTCTGTTAGGCTGTTAGTGTAGCTGGGTTTAAAAAAGGTTTGGACAAGTTCCTGGAGGAAAGGTCCATAAACCATTATTAAGAAGGGACCGAAGATATCAATGCTTGACCCAGTACAAGCATTGTGGAACTTGTGTCTCTTGGGGAAACTGCTAGGTACATATGACCTAGATTGGCCACTGTTGGAAACAGAATACTGGGCTTGATGGACCTTGGTCTGACCCAGTATGGCATATCTTATGTTCTTAATTCTAACTCACAAAGCCATTTGCACCCACACTCCACAATACTTGGCTGACTCTCTACAGTTCCATCTAGTGCCTCACAGCTTCTGCTCCATACACATCAACCATTTGGAGCTTCCTTCTTCAGTCCGCGCTCACCTGGAACAAACCCGCAATTCAGCATTTTTCTTCCTAGCACGGTCCCTCTGGAACTCTCTTCCTCTCCCCCTCCATCAGAAACAATCATACACAAAGTTTAAGACACTTCTCAAAACTCATCTTTTCTGTCTAGCCGGCCCCCTCTAACTAGCTCTTTTCCTTGCCTACGTTCTTCTCTACATCTATCTCCCCTACCTCTAGTGCGATTGCTGCTCTCCTGTCATGAATTGTAGTTCTTTTCTGCTCCTGGCCTATTCGGCCATTTCTGTGTTTTGCTTTTATCGTAAACTGCCCTGCTGGTTCCCAAAGGTGCGGAATAGCAAGAAACTTAATAAAGATAAAGATTTAAACAGTGCTAATCTCTGCTATATGTCAGCCTAAAGATAAATATGTTGGCTGGAATAGTGTGCATTCCAAACTGGCCCTCTGCAAGGATAATGATACAGGAAGCATAGTGGTATGTATGTGGCAAAGGCAGCTCCACTGATAGGACAAGAGGGGAATGGTGAACAGAGGGTAGCAGGAGAAGGTCAAGGTGTGAGGGCAAGGGGAGTGCAGTGGCAGTGTATAGGCAGAGGAGTGATATGTGTGTTAAGGGAAGAGAAAGAGGGCATATAGAGACTGGGGGCCAGTTGGCCTACCAGCTCTGTGTACACGGTGCAACACCAAAGCACAATGTAAATGCCTGGAGAAGGAACTGCAGGCTCTGTGGTGAAAGGATAGGAGACGGCAATGCAGAAGGTACAGAGGGGGGAAGATGAGATGGTGGCTGTTTTGTACATCATGCATGTGTAGGGGAGGACAGACCTGAGCTGCTGTGTTAAGCATAAAGGACATCTTATGATCCAACCAGTCTGTCCCACAGGGATTTTGGAGTGAGGCAGACCCTGGATGCCCTAAAATGCAGATTAAGAACTATGAAGTGCCATACTGCAGATCTCACTAGCGCCTCCAAGAGGAGATAGCAGCTGCAGCAGGTGAGCCAGAAGTCACCTGTCACAGAAACCCACACCAGTGAAACACATTCAGACAGCTATGTCAACTAGGCCATCAGTGATGTGGGCCTGTGATTCAGCAGTATATACAGTGTCAGAGAGGTCAGTCAGACAGTCGGCATTGCAAGCATGGAATGGAAAGCCATAGATCAGGGGCCCCAGGGTCTAGGCATGGAGAAGGGAAGGCCTAATCCCACAGCCATAGACAATGTCGTAGTGTAACTGAGGTAGCATGGGCCTGCCTTGCTATGTGACTGTACAACATCTAGTTGTGAGATGTCATGTAATGCCACATATACTGAACATGTACTGATTAGAAACTTTGGTTTACGCAGCACAACATCAGCAGGACACTCCACAGAGGCCTGCAGCACAGCAGGACCAGCGCACACATGACACATCTGCCACAGCAGACACCAGCATATCATCACAGCAGCAGCATGGCAGCTCTATCTCTACCAATACCACAACCACTGCGACAGCTTCCACAGCTGGCAGCATAGGGCCTGAGCATCAAGGGAGCTCCAAGAATGGTGAGGAGGAGGAAGGAGAAGAGGAGGAAGAACACATGGTAGAAGAGGGGGAGGAGGAAGAAGAGGAGTACGACATGGGAGGAGGAAAACGCGGAAGAGGAGGAGGAAGACACAGAAGAGGAAGAGGAGGATGAAGGAAAGGGGGATGAGTATAAAGGGGATGAACAGAGGGGGAGGCAAACAGTGAGGAGATGGAGGACACAGGACATGATGAGGACATGAGGGAAGTGCAGGAATGCATGGATGAGGGGCCTGAAGCAGCTGCTGTGGAGAAGACGGAAGGGCAGACAGCAGTAGTGGAGGTTCGTGAACCATTAGTCACTGTGGCTGCAGTGCTGCCAGCACCAGTAAGGGAAGCATCTGGGACCGAAGGGTTGCCATTGCGTCGTCCCACACCCTCTAGGACCTCTCACCCCACAAGCATGTCATCAAGGATGGTGTGAGTGCAAGGGGTCTACCCCTGTAGGATTGGCCAGTCAAAGGCTGCAACAGCAGCCCCCAACAGCCATCTCTGCTGCTCCCCTGTGATGCAAGCAGAACTCAGGAACCTCTGTGCTCTAGGGATGCAGTGATGCATGAGCTGTGGCTCATGAGGGAGGTAGTGGAGTGGGTAGCAGAGGTAATATGTGACAGCCTACAGGACCTCACAAATGCCCTGCTGAGTAACAACACTCAGGCTGAGGTGTTCAGGGGAGGGGAGAGGAGGAAGAGGGCAGTAGACTACACAGTGAGTGGTGCTGTACTGGACACACAGTGGGAGTATGGGCCCATGATATCATGTTAAATGGGAATAGGGTTTGAGAGGGTAGGGTGTGGGGGTGTTTTTGTGGGGAAGGTGTGAGTATATGAGAATGTTTTGTAGGGGGAAATTCAGGGGGAGGAGAAATGGGTGGTATGATATACAGATATGTTTTGCATAATGTTTTCTATGTACCTCTGTTATGTGCTAACTGATCACCGTTTTAAAAAAAGGTTTTTATAGATAAAATTTGTCTAGCTTCCATACATATGTGTTTGGTCTGGCTCTGTTCCCTAGGCAGTGGGGGCTTGCCCTTGGTAGGCTGTGTGGTGTAAATGACAGGTGGGACTTGTGCAAGTATCACTGTCGGTGACCATGCTAACATAGCATAACAGCTCCCACACCCTTGTATAAATTGTGTGGTGTAAATGACAGGTGGGACTTGTACAAATATCACTGTCGGTGACCATGCTAACATAGCATAACAGCTCCCACACCCTTGTATAAATTGTAGCTCTGCCAGGAGTTGCCTTGCCTGTTAGAGGTCCTGACAGATGTGCCTCATCCTGTGAAGTACAGCCCCGGTCATACCCAGGTCCTCCTCTTGCCTTTGGCACCATTGTCAGCAGAACACATGGTATGTGCCCTCTCTTTAAAGCGCAACTTCAACATCAATCAGGGACCATTGCTGGCTATGGCAGGCACCATCTTCTGCCATGCACATTGTGTCGTGAAGGTGCTGCCACACAATACAGTGCCACAACTCCTACATAAGAACATAAGATCAAGGTCCATCAAGCCCAGTATCCTGTTTCAACAGTGGCCAATCTAGGTCACAAGTACCTATCAGTTTCCCAAAAAGACAGACAAGTTTCACAATGCTTGTATTGAAACAAGCAGTGGATTTCCCAGGTCCCCTTTAATAATGGTTTATGGACCTTTCCTCCAGGAACTTGTCCAAACCTTTTTTAAACCCAGTTACACTACATCCTCCGGAAACGAATTCCAGAGTTTGATTACGCATTGAGTGAAAAAATATTTTCTCTTATTAGTCTTGGTTTATACTGTAACTTCATTGTATGTTCCCTAGTCTTTCTACATTTTGCTGGCGTAAACAATCGATCTACGTTTACCCGTTCCACTCCATTCATTAATTTATAAACCTCTATCATATCTCCCATCAGCCGTCTCTTTTCCAGGTTGAAGAGCCCTAACCTTTTTAGCCTCTCTTCATAGGGGTTTCCTTCCATCACCTTTACCATTTTGGTGGCTCTTCTCTGTACCTCTTCTATGTCCTTTTTAAGATACAGCGAACAGAATTGCACACAATATTCGAGATGCAGTCACACTATGAAGCAATACAGAGGCATTCTAATATCCTTTGTTTTATTCTCCATTCCTTTCCTTATGATTCCTAGCATTCTATTTGCTTTCTTGCCTGCCACTGCACACTGGGTGGAGGGTTACAATGTGTTATCCATGATGTGTTATCCATGGAACCTTGCATCATGTAACCATAGTTTGGGTTGTTCTTTCCTAGGTGCATAACTTTACACTTGTCCACATTACATTTCATCTGCCATTTGAACATCCAGTCTTCCAATTTATTAAGGTCCTCTTGCAATTTTTCACAATCCTCTTGGGTTTTAACAACTTTGAATGATTTTGTGTCATCTGCAAATTTGATTACCTCACTCGCTATTCCTATTTCTAGATCATTTACGAATATGTTAAAAAGCAGCAGACCCAGCACAGATCCCTGGGGTACTCCACTATTGACCATTCTCCATTGGGAAAATTGGCCATTTAGTCCTATCCTCTGATTTCTATCTTTTAACCAGTTCCTGATCCACAATAGTACCCTGCCTCCTATCCCATGACTTTTTAATTTCGCCAAGTGTCTCTAATGAGGGACCTTGTCAAAGGTTTTCTGAAAATCCAGATACACTACATTGACTGACCCACCTTTGTCTACCTGTTTATTTACACCTTCAAAAAATATAACAGATAGTAAGATAAGACCTTTCCTGACTAAAGCCGCTTTGGCTGTCTCCCATTAAACGATGACTATCTACATGTTCAGAAATTTTGTTCTTAGTAATGGTTTCTACCATTTTTCCTAGTACTGATGTCAGGCTCACCAATCTGTATTTTCCCGGATCACCCCTGGAACCCTTTTTAAAAATTAGCATTACATTGGCCATCCTCCAATCTTCAGGTATTACTGATAATTTTAATGATAGTTCACAGATTAGTAATAGTAGGTCTGCAATCTCATATTTCAGTTCTTTCAACATCCTTGGATGTATGCCATCTGGTCCAGGTGATTTGCTACTCTTATCAAATAGTTGTAATACATCTTCCCAGTTTATTGATATTTCTTTTCATTCTTCTGCTGCATCAGCTTTAAATACCATTTCAGTCATGGATAACTTCCCTACATCTTCTTCAGTAAAGACCGAAGCAAAGAATTCATTCAGTCTCTCCACTATGGCCTTGTCCACTCTTAGTGCAGGCATCAGTTGCAGATCTCTAAAGTCTCCCTAGTGGTGGACTTACTTGCAGGGTTGTTGTGTAGACAAGCACTACCATTCCTCTCTCATCTCTACCTACACCCCTCCTCGTGAACTCCACAGTTCTGGTGGATTGCTACTGTCTATGCCCTTTTCTTCCACTGCCAACTCTAGACTTTGATCCTTTCACCCTGCTACTCTTTATACTTGGAACAAACTACCTGAGTCTGTACATCCCTGCCCCTGTTCAAATCCTTGCTGAAGGCTCACCTTTTTGGGGCTGCTTTAGGATACTGATCCACTTAGTCCCCTATGTGTCTCTCTACATTCCCTGGTTTTGTCCTTATCCTTAGATGTTGTATAGCCTGTCTTAATGATATTTTAAGCTCTGATGAGCAGTGACCATCCTTACATGTATCTATGCAGCACTGTGTATGCCTAGTATTGCTACATAAATACTCAGTAAGAGAAGTTGTAGTAGGAGCACATCTGCATAGTTGACCTGAGATGTTCCACACATCCATAGAACAGCAAACCTCCACAAAAATGCCACCTCACAGTGTGGTCTCAGGGTCCTGTGTCACGTACATATGGCTGGGTCAGGGCCATTGTCAGCCACATCTGGAGAACATTGGTGGACCCTAAAGTAACTGACTGTGTTAGAAATTGGTTGAGTGGGAGGTGACAAAGGGTACAGGTAAATGGAGCTCACTCTGAGGAGAAGGAAGTTACCAGTGGTGTGCCGCAGGGATCTGTCCTTAATCCGATTCTTTTTAACATCTTTGTTAGTGATATTGCAGAAGGGCTGTTGGGTAAAGTATGCCTCTTTCAGGATGAACTAGAGTAGACATACAGGAAGGAGTAGATAACATGAGGAGGGATCTAGCTAAGTTTGAAGAATGGTCAAGAATTTGGCAGCTGAGATTTAATGCTAAAAAATGCAGGTCATACATTTGGGATGCAAAAATCCAAGGAAGCAGTATTTATTTATTTATTTATGTGATTTTATATACCGCTTATTATAAATCAAAGCGGTTTACAAAAAACTCAAAAATTGCATTATAACATTTATGCATTACATGAAACAATAATACAGTTGTGTCGAAACATAACAATTAACAGAATAAGAATATATATTAAACTACAGTACAGTATAGAAGTGAAATACTTCTGTATATGAGAGAAGAGTGGAACATGGACGTGATTGTTTCAGCTGATCTTAAAGTGGCAAAAAAGGTAGAAAAGGCGAAAGCCAGAAGGATGCTTGGGGGCATAGGGAGAGGAATGGTCAGCAGAAAAAGGGAGGTGATAGTGCCTCTGTATAAGTCTCTGATACAATCTCATTTGGAGTATTGTGTTCAGTTCTGGAGGCCACATCTCCAGAAAAATATAAACAGGATGGAGTCAGTGCAGAGGGTGGCTAGTAAAATGGTTAATGGTCTTTGTTATAAAGCATATGAGGACAAACTTAAAGATCTTCATATGTATACATTAGAGGAAAGGCGAGATAGAGGAGATATGATAGAGATGTTTAAATACCTTTGTGGTATAAATGCACAAGAGGAGAGTCTCTTTCAATTGAAAGCAAACTCTGGTATGAGAGGACATAGGATGAGGCTGAAAGAGGATAGACTCAGGAGTAATATGCAGAAATATTTCTTTATGGAAAGAGTGGTAGAAGTGTGGAATAGTCTCCCAGTGGAGGTAGTAGAGATGAGAACAGTATTGCCATGGAGGAGAGAGGTCATGGGACAGGAGAGCATCACCCTGGTGTGGCAGGAAGTGATCCTATAGCTAGGACCTGTCCTCCAGGTGATGTAAAACCCTCTCACACCGAGGAAGTTTCTCCAAGGCCATGTACCCATGAGGGAACAGTTAGGACCACCGTTATGGTTGGTGATTCGATCATTAGGCATGTAGATAGCTGGGTGGTTGGTGGACGTGTGGATTGCCTGGTAACATGCCTACCTGGTGCAAAGGTAGTGGACCTCACGTGCCACCTAGATAAGGTCTTAGATAGTGCTGGGGAGGACTCTGCTGTCTTGGTACATGTCGCTGTCAAGGACATAGGAAAATGTGGTAGGGAGGTTCTGGGGGCTAAATTTAGGCTTTTAGGTAGGAAGTTGAAATCCAGAACTTCTAGGGTAGCATTCTGCGAAACACTTCCTGTTCCACACACAGGACCCAAAAGGCAGGCAGAGCTCCAGAGTCTCAATGCGTGGTTGAAACGATAGTGCAAGGATGAGGGGTTTGGATTTGTTAGGAACTGGGGAACATTCTGGGGAAAGAAGGGGCTCTTCCGAAGGGATGGACTTCACCTTAACCGGGATGGAACCAGGCTACTGGCATTAACCTTTAAAAAGGAGATAGAGAAGCTTTTAAACTAGATAATAGGGGAGAGCCGACAGTCGCCCAAGAGCACATGGTTCGGAACAATGTATCCTTGAAGGATACTACCAAAAAAATGAAGTTAGGGCACATCAGTAGAGAGGTTCCAATAAAGACAAACGTAGCACAAATGCTTAAAGATTCCAAATTACCCCTGCCTACCAATAACCAGATTAATATGAATAAAATACACTCTCTAAAATGCTTGTATGCAAATGATACAAGTCTAAAAAATAAGATGGGAGAGTTAGAATAGATAGCAGTAAATGAGAAGTTAGATATGATTGGTATCTCAGAGACATGGTGGAATGAGGACAACCAGTGGGACACTTTGATGCCTGGGTACAAACTATATCATAATGATAGAGCTGATCAAATTGGTGGAGGGGTTGCTCTCTATGTTAGAGAGGGCATTGAGTCACAAAGGATTAAAGTTTTGCAGGAAACAAAATTCGCTGTATAATCTCTATGGATTGAAATTCCATGTCAAAAGGGAAAGGCGATAGCAGTGGGGTTGTGCTATCGACTGACTGACCAGAATGAACAAATGGATGATGAAATGCTCAAAGAAATCAGGGAAGCTAACAAAAGTTACAGAAGAGTAATAAGGGTGATTTCAATTACCCCGGTATTGACTGCTTCAGTGTCACGGCAGGACATGCTAGGGAGATAAAGTTTCTAGATGAAATAAATGATTGCTTCTTGGAGCAGCTGGTTCATGAATCGACCAGAGGGGAAGCCATTTTGGACTTTGTCCATAGTTGAACACCAGATCTGGTGCAAAAGATAAGGGTGTTGCAGCCGCTTGGCAATAGTGATCATAGCATGATCGCGTTTGATTTAATTAATGGAGGAGGGATGGTAAGAAAATTCACAGTGCTACTATGATAAGATGAGAAAAATAGTTAGGAAAAAACTAAAAGGAGTAGTTGCAAAGGTTAAAGACTTACATCAAGCTTTGGGGGGTGTTTAAAAATATTACCTTGGAAGCCCAGATCAGCTGTATTCCACACTTTGAGAAAAGTAGAAGGAAGTCCAAAAAACTGCCAGCATGGTTTAAAGGTGAGGTCAGAGAGGCTGTTGTTGCCAAAAAAGCATCTTTAAGGAAATGGAAAAAAGAGCCAAATGACGAAAACTGGAAACAGCACAAGTTAAATGCAAGACATTGATAAGGCAGGCAAAGAGAGAATTTGAGAAGAAACTTGCTGTGGAAGCAAAAACACGTAATAAATACATTTTCAAGTACATTCGTAGCAAAAAACCTGGGAGAGAATCAGTTGGACCATTAGATGATAGAGGGGTAAAAGGGGCAGCAAGAGGGGACAAGGCTATAGCGGAGAGACTGAATGAATTCTTTGGTCTTTACTGAGGAAGACATAGGGATGTTACCCATGACTGAAGTGGTATTTAAAGGTGATACTGCGGAAAAATTGAAAGAAATATTGATACACCGGGAAGATGTATTAAAACTATTTGGTAAACTGAAGAGTAGCAAATCACCTGGACCGGATGGTATACATCCAAGGGTATTGATAGAACTGAAATATGAGATTGCAGACTTGCTATTAGTAATCTGTGAACTATCATTAAAATCATCTTCAATGCATGAAGATTGGAGGATCGTCAATGTAACACCAATTTTTAAAAAGGGTTCCAGGGGTGATTCGGGAAACTACAGACCGATGATCTTGACGTCAGTTCCGGGAAAAATGGTAGAAACTATCATAAAGAACAAAATTACTAAACATGTAGATAGTCATGGCTTACTGGGAGATAGCCAACATGACTTTAGACAAGGAAGATCTTGTCTTACTAATCTGTTATGTTTTTTTGAAGGTGTGAAGAAACAGGTAGACAAAGGTGAGTCAGTTGATATAGTGTATCTGGACTTTCAGAAAGCCTTTGACAAGGTCCCTCATCAGAGACTTTTGGCAAAACTAAAGAGTTATGGGATAGGAGGCAATGTACTATTGTGGATCAGGAACTGGTTAAAAGAAAGCAAAGGGTAGGGCTAAATGGCCAATTTCCCAATGGAAAAAAGTGAATAGTGGAGTAGCCCAGGGATCTGTGCTGGGTCTGCTGCTTTTTGACATGTTCATAAATGACCTGGAAAAGGGAATAACGAGTGAAGTTATCAAATTTGCAGATGACACAAAACTATTTAAAGTTGTTAAAACCCATGAGGATTGTGGAAACTTGCAAGAGGATCTTGATAAATTGGAAGACTGGGCATCCAAATGGGAGATGAAATTTAATGTGGACAACTGCAAAGTTTTGCACCTAGGAAAGAACAATTCAAGCTATGGTTACACTATGCAAGGTTCCACATTAGGAACCACCACCCAGGAAAAAGATTTAGGCGTCATCGTGGATAACATGTTAAAACCCTCCACCCAGTGTGCAGCAGTGGCCAAGAGGGCAAATAGAATGCTAGGTATCATAAGGAAAGGAATGGAAAATAAAAGAAAGGCTATTATAATGCCTCTGAATCTTTCCATGGTGCGACCGCACCTTGAATATTGTGTGCAATTCTGGTCATCGTATCTTAAACAGGATATAGCATTATTAGAAAAGGCACAGAGAAGAGCCACCAAAATGGTAAAGGGGATGGAGGGATACTCCTATGAAGAGAGGCTGAAAAGCTTAGGGCTCTTCAGCCTGGAAAAGAGACAGCTGAGGAGAGATATGATAGAGGTCTATAAATTAATGAACGGAGTGGAACGGGTAAACGTAGATCGATTGTTTACCTTATCAGAATATAGAAAGACTAGGGGACATGCAATGAAGCTATAGGGTAACCTATTTAAGACTAATAAGAGAAAATATTTTTTCACTCAATGTGTAATCAAACTCTGGAATTTTGTTACCAGAGAGTGCAGTAAAAGCTGTTAGTGTAGCTGGATTTAAAAAAGGTTTGGACAAGTTCCTGGAGGAAAGGTCCATAAACCATTATTAAAAGGGTCCCAGGATATCACTGCTTGACCCAATACAAGCATTGAGGAACCTGTGTCTTTTGGGGAGACTGCTAGGTACGTATGACCTAGATTGGCCACTGTTGGAAACAGGATACTGGGCTTGATAGACCTTGGTCTGACCCAGTATGGCATATCTTATGTTCTTATGAATTCAAGAAAGCATGGAACAAACCGAGAAGATCTCTAAAGGAAAAAGGGGGACTATTGTAGTTGATATGGAAGGGCAGATTAGATAGGCCATGTGGTCTTTTCCTGCAATCATGTTCCTATGTTTCTATGTGCCAACCCCATGTAGGTCACACACTGAGTGCCACATGCATAAATGGAAGTGGATATGGTCAGTTGGGCTTTTGGCATTCTCATAGATAGTGTGCTGAGCACTGTGTCAATGCGCGGGAGGTAGGAATGATATCAGGACACCTAAGAGAACAAGAATTAATTTTAAAATGGCACACTGAGGAACTGAAGGGCCTCAATAGTAGTACTGAGTGGCATTGGTTTTACTCATGATCATTACAAGCACGCATATTGATAAGATGTGTATTTAAAGGAGAAGCAGGAGCACATGCATACCATTCCTATGATGTCAGTTGGGATGTGCAATTGAAATGGTGAATGGTGGATCTGCATAAAGATCTATTTTCTTTGGAATTTCATTGTGGAATGGACTTTGCTGGTAACAATGTGTTTGTTCTTCCAGATCTCCCTGAAGAAACCCATTTAGGGTGAAACCATGATCAGAGGACTGGAAGATGAGAAATGGTTAACCGGGTAATAGGTATGGTGACAGGAAGAAACTGTGATGGACTTCAGATATCAGTATTGAGAAACCAATGAGATCTGGAACTGAATAGATTCTGATATTGGCTTGATTATTTGAAGGAGCAATCAATGGACTGATTGAAGAATTCACTTGTAAGATAAGTGATTATTCTGTACAAGTATTATTAATTGCAATTATTTTTGAAAAATAAAAGGGTTTTAGAGGAATGATGAAATGCTAGCTCTAAGCTTAGGTTTCTGAGACTGAGAACATGAATGATTGAGCTCTCTTCCCCGATATATCAAAAGATTTTGGGTAGTTGGAAGTTGTTTAACACCTCTTAAGATATTGTGGGATTATTGATTGTTACTGCTGCACCCTTGCTACATAATGAATTTGTATACAGTGAACGTTGAAACATGGGCAAAATTTATAAATTGACAAAAATGAGATGATGTGATTACCATTTTTGAAACATTTGGGGATAATATATCAAGACATATAGAAGTATCATTTGAATTGTCCTTGGAGATTGCTGACAGCGTTGTATGGCACATATGAAGATATTTTCATTAGTTTTTTTTATTTATTAGGACCCCCATTTTGTTAGGGCCAGCATCAGCCATCTGCCTAGCAGCATTAGCCAACTGTCACCTCTTTCTCCTGGCCCACTGTTGCATCTTTTCCCAGGGTGCTTATGTGCATCATGTGGACAGTTTCCATGGTACTGCTTGCCCTACCCTCTGTTGCTGCATCAATGTATCCCTGACTACTATCTATTCCACTTGCAATACATGCTGTACTTGCCATTACATGGTTTCTATTGCGAACTGCTCGTACATCACTTTGCCACTCGCATCTGTATCCCTGCCATACCCTCTGCCAGGGTTCGCTTGTATTACTGCTGGATTTAACTTGACAAACACAGTAGTTCCACGTCACCTCCCCTATTCCTCACCATGCTGCATTTTCCCTATGCATGCATTTTCCTGCTGACTTATGCTGTGGATACCTGCCTCACTTACTCTGAACCTGCATGTGGAGTGGAGGAGTGGCCTAGTGGTTGGGGCAAGGTACTTTGGGCCGGAAGGTTGGGGGTTCAAATCCCACTGGAGGACAGCAACCTTGGGCCGGAAGGACTGTGGTTTCTAGTTCCACAGGTGCTCCTTGTGGTCTTGGGCAAGCCACTTAACTCTCCATAGCCCATGTTCCCTGTAAAATAGTTCTCTGTGTGCTGTGCTTTCCTGTCTAATCAATGTGTTTATACCTCAAAAATTTCCTGTCATGATTTGACAATTTCCAATCTGTAATCAAACTGCTGCTGATCGCTGGAAGTAGCGGTATACTAAATTAAATAAATGTGCTCTCTTCAATGTGTCTGTGCGCACTTTTGGTCTTCTTTCTCCTTGCTGTGCTGTGCATGCCATCAGTTTCTTGCCATTTACAGTCCTCCCCAGGGACCTATATCACACAGTGCTCCTGCACCTGATGCCACAGGTGTACCCATACATGTTCTGTACATCTTGCCACTCCTGCCACCTCCTTATAAATGCCACAGGAAGCACAGCCTCTTACGTCTTATGGCCCTGAAGTATGTCTTCGGGGCATCTATATCCTGGTATTTCCTATGTCTTCTTTTGGAGAGGGAAGTGACAGATACTTACTGGAACATCCAGCAACTCTGGCATCCCACTTTTAGACTGCATATGTGGGGAAGTGACAGATACTTACTGGAACATCCTGCAACTCTGGCATCCCTTGTCATCCCACTCTTAGACTGCATATGTCACTCACTGACTACCTCAGTACTGTGATCACATTGCCTGGCATGCTTTTGGTGGCCCATTGATCTAATCTTATAAGGCATTCTGTGCAATGCTGACTGCACCCCTCTGTGGTTTCTGCCTGCTTTGGGTTTCTCTTGCTGCCTCCTCCAGGTGCACAGTGTGGACTCCATGGATCTGATGCAGCTCCGCAAGCTGTCCTGACCCGATTCCCCCTCTGGCTCTCCCCGCATGCCCTGAGCAGCAGGACAGGGAGAGCCGGTGGGGGGCAGGAGGAGGTGGGACTGGGGTGGAGCGGGGGCAGACCAGCATGCCAGGACATACAGGGCTGATTCAGGCCACGGTACTGTATGTCCTGCCGAGTCAAAGGGACATGCTGCTTATTCCACCTCGATGGTGGAATAAGCAGCACTGATCCGATGATCGGGCCTGGAGATCCCCCCCGGGGGCTGGGGCTAGGTGCAGCGGGGTCCCCGCCACCCAATCCAGGCTCCGGCTGGCCAGCCATGGGTTGGGCAGCGGGGAAGAGAAGGGACCGAGCCATGGCAGTCAGGGGATCCTGCGGGGAAGATGTCCCTGCAGGCAGGCAGGGGCACTCTGGACCGTTCTCAGGATCAATTATGTGTGCTGCAGGAATGTTTTGTTCTTGCAGTCCAGAATCAGGTCTTAATGGGCCCATCTTCATCAGGGACATCTGGGCGGCCTGGACGTACCCCTCTGGGAATCGGGCTCCATGTATTTACACCTGTAGTTGTGACATTATCCCATCTGGCCCACCACCTTTCCCAGTTTCTGACAAGATAGGTGCCCTTACTGCCTCCCTCTCTCCCATGGACCTAGAACACATCTTTGCTATGGTAAAAATTCTGCTGCCATCTTTTCCCTTACCCACAAAGCTACTGTACTTTGCACTCCACTTCGTGTGTGGTGAGACTGCTGTAAATGGAACTTTTGTTCTGTCCATCTGATCACTACATCCTGCATAGCAGTGGCCCTGAGTGCTTACAGGCATCTCTGTGCTATGGCCTTAATAGGAGCACTGTTCCCTCGCCCTACCTGTCCCCATTCCTCTGCACTACTGTCCAATCTAGAGCCGTGGTGAATATCCAAGTGGCTTAAAATACATGGGTTAGGATATACAATCAAAGATGACCACAAACCCTCCAATTAAATTAAAACGATTTTTTTTGTCAGGTTTAGCTTGCTACATACAATATTTATTTATTGATTTATTTAACCAGTTTGTATATCACCTTATCCTTCAATCAAAGTCGTTAGCAACATAACTTGTGGGTCTACATTCAACAAGAGGGGTATGACAGGACATACATATAGACTATCGGCAATTAGTTCTCAGTTCTCAGTTGGGTGTGCAGACTGTTGGTGGGCCATATGCGGCAGAGTTGTGTTTGTAATTATATTACTTGTCCATAGAAATCCATGAACAGGTGGGTTTTGAGAGATTTGCAGAAGTCCTTGAGGTCGTTTTGGGCTCTTAATTCTTCAGGAAGGGAGTTCCATAGGTCGGGCGCTGAGAGTGAAATAGCTCTTTTGGAGTTGCTTGCTTTGTCTTATGATATCCTGTGGGTGTGCAGAGTCTGTTACTGCCATGGGTTCGCCTGGGTCTGCTTATATCTTTGGTTATTATGGCTTGTAGCACGTCTGCTGAGCAATAATGTATGACTTTGAATATGTTCAGAGTTGCTTTGAATCTCACCCGTGCAATTATCGGTAGCCAGTGCAGCTGTTGAAGTATGGGTGTGATGTGTTCGTACTTGGCGGTGCCTGTAATAATGCACGCTGCAGTATTCTGCAGCAGTTGAAGTGGGTGGATAGTCTGCTTGGGTAGGCCATGGTATAATGAGATTCCATAGTCCAGTACTGAGGTGATAACCGATTGGCATACGGTGCGGAAATGTTCCTGGCTGAGGATTGTTTTAAGTCTAATCACCTCACCTCGAAAGGTGGCTTTAAAGGCCTCCCATACAATATAGAAATGCATATCCACACTCTCATTTCTTTGAAAAAATGTATCAATAAATGTTTCTAGCTTATTTATAAAGCTGACTTCTAACAGGAGTTTGTTCTGAAACCCTAATGCCGAATCGGAGGCTGCTGATGTCCAGCCAAAACGTCTATGGTAACTATAGCATGGTCAGAGATGTGAATAGGACCAATTGTGCAATTTTTAATGGTAGGAAGAAGAAATTTAGACACAAATAAATAATCAATGTGTGTATATGATTGGTGAGGGAAAGAAAAAAAGGTAAACTCATGCAAGGAAGGGTGGGAATGATGTAAAGCGTCTGCAAGACCCAAATTTTCCAACATATCATGCAGAGTCAAACTTGAGTTCCAATAGGGATTTTTATTATGAGATTGTCGATCCATTTTGTCATTTAATATTGCATTAAAGTCACCGCCCATTACCATATTAACTGACCCCCAGGTTAGCAAGGCACAACCAATTCCTTCAAAGAATGAGGAGGAAGGAGATGAGGGTGCATAGATGTTCCTAAGAGTGTAACTACACCCAGCTATAATAATATTGGCACAGATCCGATGTCCCTCATTATCAAACTTTTGCTGTAAAATCAGAACCGGCAAACCTTTCCGGAAGAGAATAGAAACCCCATTTTTCTTATTAATTCCTGCAGAAAAATTATGGTGTTCTACACATCCGATCTTGAGTTTGACACAGGCCTCATAGGTCTCCTGAAGGAAGATCACATCCACATAAGGATTTAAGATAACAGAGAGACTTCTTACATTTTACTGGGTGATTTATACCATTCACATGCATGGAAACCAATTTAACAGTCATTATGGACCCGATTCAGAGATGGGTTCTGCAGGGCTGCACGTCCAGTGGGACGTGTAGCGCGGCAGGCTGTCCTGCCCCGATTACCCCTCCGGCTCTTCCCACATGGCTAGAGCAGCAGGACAAGGAGAGCTGGCAGGTGGCAAGAGGTGGCAGGGTCTGGATAGGGCCAGGGACGGGCCAAGGAGGCAGGACATACAGGGCCAATTCCAGTCATGGCCCTGTATGTCCTGCAGGGTCATGGGGGACGTGCTGATTATTCCACCTCAAAGGTGGAATAATCAGCACAAATGGTGCAATCAAGGCCGGGGATCCCCCCCCCCCCCCTGGAGCCAGGGCTGGGTGCAGGGGAGTCCCCGCTGCCCGATCCAGGCCCTGGATCGGGCAGGCAGCAGGGAAGAGGGGAGTCTGAACTTTGGGAGCCAGGGATGCTTGCAGGGAGGACGTCCTCGCAGGCACGCAGGGGCATGCCAGGCCATCCTCAGGCCCGATTCTGTATGCCGCAGGAACATTTTGTTCCCACAGTACAGAATTTTTATTTATTTATTTATTTAACTGTATTCATATCCCGCTTTTCACCGGGTCAAAGTGGCGTAACATTAAAAGGGGGGGGGTGGGGTGGACAATAATCAAATTCTGGGGTTGGGGCTATCACCGGGTGGCCAACATTGATGATTTCAACAGGTCCTAATGCGCCCGTCCTGCTTGGGGCCATCTGCCCGGACATGCCTCTGCTAGAATCAGGCTCCACATATTAGAAGGATTTCACATTGGCATTAAGTACTGAATAAACCAGGAATAACAGAGAAGTTGTACCATAATAGTCTTCTGCCTGCCATAAAAAAACAATCAAAACCAAGAAATAAACAGAAAAAAAAAACAAAATAATGGTCTTGGTAATCCCCCCCCCCCCCCGACTCTGCTCCGCAACCCTCTCACGCCCCCACCTATAATCCCATAACAACAGGCCAGAGCCACATAGCAAGTTACAGTCAACCACCATTCACCTTGGGGAACATCTGCAATGTGGCTCACACCCTTTTTTCCTGAATATTAAAGTCCCATATATGAAAACACAAAGCATATGCATAACCTAGCATGCTCTTGTACCTCTAGTAAATTAAGGTTTTGGACATATACAGGCTGTGTACTTCCACAAAGTATGTAAGGGATAACCTCTGGAAAGCCAAGCCAAATAGGGAAAAGGCAGAGTATGACAAATGCCTTAGATTCATAAAAGAATGGCAACAAAGTCAGCATACCACATTTTTGCGGGTCTGAATAATTGCTTCTTTGAGCTTCTCTTTCAGTTAGAGCAGAGATGTCTAATACCATTTTATGCATGATTTAAATTGAAGGAATAACTTTGTAGATTTTATGATGTCATAACTACCTGGGGGTTCTTCACTGTTTCAATGCATTTTAACAACCTGGGCATTGAAATCATATGCTGATGTCCAGATACTCAAAAAGCTTTATTGACGATGTTAGCATGTAAATAATTATAAGCGGACCACAACATCCCGCTACACCCAACAATGTACATAGTTACCCTGTTTAACCCTGTATAAAGAACTGCTATACCCAAAATGTAAATAGTTACCCTGTTGAACCCTGTATAACGAACCTGTTTATTGTAAGTCCAGTAAGGCCCTTGCCTACACTAGACAAATGCGTTACTTGTAAACCGCGCTGATTTCAAATAGTGCGGTATAAAAGAAAAAGAAAGAAACATAAATAAATAAATAAATTGAGATCTGGATATGAGTGCATCATTTCAAGTTTGATTTCACAAAAGTCTGTTCCTGAATGACTCTCCTCTCAGTTGCATCTACAGTAACAGGAGGTTAGCTTTATAATGTTCTAAGCCCTTTGTTCTTACAGGTACAGATACTATATTGGAGTTTTGCTGATTTATTTTATACAGTCTTTTTCTGGTTGATGTTTATTCTTACAGAAGAATTTTGCTATGCTGATTTTGTTGTTGTTCTTCTTTTAATTTTAACAGGAGATATTGATATTACCAACATAGTAACAAGGTATTTCCTCCAATAAAAGGTGCAACACCTAATGATGTTCAGATGTAAACCATTAAATTGTGATTAATAAAATTACAGCAAAGAACTTAATACAGGGCATATCAGATAAGCAAACTGCCCTCCTGGCTAATTAGAGCAAGGGAATGGTTTAAACATTGTGGACACATACAGCAAAAACAAACTCGCATACACATATTCATTCCCACTCAACCACTACATATGACATCAAACTGAAAAAAGTCCAAGGATCATAAGATATGCTATGTAGCAGGTAAAAATGCAGCATATGTAAGTATTAGGTCATTTTGACTGTGTCCAAAAAATGTTGCAAGACCTCCGGCTCCTGATATAACACTGTGCGATTTCCATAAATGACCTGTATTTTGGCTGGATAAAGGAGACCATTCTGTGCACCAATCTCTTTCATAGGTTGCCAAAGAAGCATACAAGAACAGAAGGTCACAGGTTCAAAGCCCAGCTGGGGCTACCGCCAATCCTTACCACATATTTTTCCCACAGCTACACAGTGATAGTAAGGACAAACCTTTCATGGCGAGGACATATGCAATGGTACTACATCTATCTTTTACCCCACTGAGCACAGACACCATGTACAGGGGCAGTACCTAGAGCAGAATCTCCCAAATGCAGTCCTGGTGGGCCACACACCAGTCAGGGTCCATGCTGCCACTCATACAAATGCCTGTGCTGTATATCTATGCAGCACCCCCATGGCATGTAGATGTAGCTCATGCATATTCATGAGGAACAGCAGGTAAACCCGATCAGTGTGATGCAAACCTGGACTGGAGTTAGGAATCTCTGCCGTAAAGCAGCAGCCAACAGGGGCAGACACACCCACACCCACACCCACAGGCCCCATTGGCCAATGTCTCCTGGAGAGGCAGAACATTGGACCCTGCGTGCATCTCCCAATACTAGCACCTGCATACCCTAGCAATGTAACCCTACACCTGAGGTATACGGTACACAGCTCTGAGACGCTTGCTAGGAGTACTGGCAGATAGATATCCATACGTTACGCACATACTGCTAGTTGACCCCATCCGAACAATCTGTTTGGTGTTTGCGGTGCGTGCTCCAGCCCTTGCCTCTGACGGTGTTTACCACCCTGGGGAGTGACCCCCAGCAGTACTGCGTAGCATATCCATGCCTTGCCGTGCCCAGCACCGGTTTGGTGGGCAAGGCTAATTACCTCCTCAATAGTAGCACCATGATGGCATAGGTGTGGAATTGTGTGTCTGTCTATACAGTGGGTGTTGGCTGCCAATGTGCATAATGAGAAGCAAGGGACCATGGGTATATCTCAGACAGAGTGGACTGACCAGGATGCAGCTGCACAGGGCATAGGGCACTGGCAGGGGCATGGTAGTGCCCGGCCACCACCTACAGAGACAGGGTGACCTCTGTATGTGCTGCTGGGGGATCACTCTCACCCTGAGTGTGCAGTGACGGCAGCATGGCTAGGCACCCCCATAGTGCTATATTGTGATTCTCCCATGTGATATGTATGGGTGTCCTGTGGGGGCCTCTTCATGGACTTATCTGTCTGTGTGTGCTGCCACCCCAGTTGTGGGTGGGTGCATGCATGTCCATCAGGACCAGCCAGCAGACTGTTCACAGCTGATATGTGTTGTGATGGAGTGCCTTGCAGGGTGCAGTGGCTGATGGCTTGCTGCAGGTGAATATCAGATAGTGGTGGGGTGCATCTTTGAATATCCAGGCCTAATGTCTGTCTGATATTGTGTTATGGATGTGTGTGGAGCTGCTTTGACTGCCCTGTAGGGTGTCTGTTCCCTAGCAGGACTGGGGTTGATGGTCCACTCTACTGCCATCGGGGTGGGGATCTGTTGAGGGGGAAGCCCTGTTTTTGATCCACCTGGGGGTCCCCACTAACTGAGCCAGACAGAGATCTCCAGAATGTTTATGCAGCACCTACCTATTCCACAGGTTATTGCTGCTTTGGAGCTCTGACATGGCCGCATTCAGCCATGCCTGGTGTTGTGGACCTGGTCCTGGGCGCAACATCTCACACTCAGGGTGAGCACAGTAACCGCACAATGTGATGGTGTTTAGCTACTCTTTGCCGTTTGTCCACCCACTCAGGACACCCTACCAGGCCGAGGTGCTGTGTGGGTGCACACGGACACTTCCCCCTACCAGGCCGGGGAGCTTTAGGGGTGCATTTCCCATCCTGTGTTCAATCGTGGACAGCTGATTTGCATGTGCAGTGCATCATGGGTACGGGTGGTTCACAACAGCAGACTGTCAGTGAGGTGACGTACAGGCTATCTGCAGCCAGCCAGGTGCTGCTTACAGCTGTAGAGCTGTAGCCCAATGGTTACGTCACTGCCTGTGCAGCCAGATGTCATGGGTTCAAACCCACAGTGGGGTTATGTGATAGGGGTGTCCACAGATTTATTTTAATTTACTGTACATATGTTGCTGCCAGCAATACCACCCTCAGCGTACTGTACCCATAAGGTGCCTCTGAGGGTGCTTTATGGGGCGCCCTATAGGGCACGTTACGGTTGCCAGCCATATAGGGTGCACTATACATTATCCTGTGTCGCAACATACATGCTGCCCTATAGGGGACATTCTAGGGTGCCTTGGCGGACGGTGCACTGTAACATGTGCCTTATGGGCCGCCTTATATTAATATGCTGTGAGAGTGCGTTTGCTAGTAGTTATCACAAAATAAAATTAAAAAGCCTCCTACAGCACATAACATACTGCCTCAGCTAGCCTTTTTCACTGGGCATTATGAGGGATCGAACCCCTGGTCCCTGCACCATTGGTCAGTGTCTTAACCATTGTGCTGTGGCTGTGTTCCTTTGCTTTGGCATCAGCGCGCCGCCTTATGCCCATCAGCGCGCCACCTCCTGCTGCCCACAATTAGTGCGCCGCCTTGTGCCGCCCAAAATGAACAGTGCGCCGCCTTGTGCCACCCAAAAAGAACAGTGCGCCGCCTTGTGCCGCCCAGATAGTACAGTGCGCCGCCTTATGCCGTACAAAACGAACAGTGTGCTGCCTTATGCCGTCCAAAAGTACTTTGCCTCCTGAACCACTTTTACACATTCAAGGTGTTGCCTCAGCTGGCCTTTTTGTTGCACACAATGGGGGATTGAACCTGTGGTCCCTGCACCATTGGTTAGTGTGTTCACCGTTGTGCTACAGCTCTGTTCTGATATGTGCTCAGCAGCGCCCCGCTTAGCCTTCCCACGCGCTAATGTGGGCCCCGCAAATTAGCGCGATGCGCACACGTACGGTCGGGTTTTTTTCTTTTTTCTGCCTGAACCGCCCACTCCTTATATGGCACACGCACACTACCGCGGCCCCGCACGTTAGGAATGTTTAGTAAACATGCCCCAAGGTGTCTGTCAGGCTGCCCTCAGCCAGCAATCACTGATGCTGGAGGAGATCTGAGGAGCAGGCTTGATTGACAATGTGGGGCAGTTTTTTCAACCGGAGATCGGAGGAGCAGTGCTTGATTGAAGGTGCAGGAGCAATGAGTTCTTTCAACCGGAAGCATTTCACTATCGCCAACAAGTTAACTCATCTTCCCCATTTGCTAAATGTCAAGGGGAGGATGAATTAAGTTGGCTTCCCCAGTTAAGAGGTTAAGATTATCAAAAAAATCATGCCCAGGTCCTGCTCTTTTTCGTGAACAGAAGTACGTTGCCCCCTACACCGTACTGCTCCCTTGGATTTTTGCAGCCCAAATGCATGACCCTGCATTTTTTAGTATTAAATCTCAACTGCCAAATTCTCAACCATTCCTCAAGCTTAGCAAGATCCCTTCTCATGTTATCTACTCCTTCCTCCATATCTACTCTATTGCCAATTTTGGTATCATCCACAAAGAGAGCAAAGAAAACAAGTGTTGTTTTCTTTGCTCTCCTCTACATCTGCAGAAGTGCACCTCCGATCTTCTCTCCTTGGTTGGATTATCTGCAAAAAGGTAAACCGTACCCAATAGCCCTTATGCAATATCACTAAAAAAAGATGTCTAAAAACAATCAGACCAAGAAAAGATCCCTGTGGCACACCACTGGTGACATCCTTCTCCTCAGAGTGAGCTCAATTTACCTGTACACTTTATTGTCTCCTACTCAACCAATTTCTAACTCGGTCAATCACTTTAGGTTCCATCCCTAGGGTGCTCAATTTATTTATAAGTCACCTGTGTGGAACGGTGTCAAAGGTTTTACTGAAATCTAAGTACACCAGATCTAGGACTCTCTCTCTCAATCCAACTCGCTGGTCACCTAGTCAAAGAAATCAATCAGATTTGTCTGACAAGACCTGCTTCTGGTAAACCCATGCTGCCTCAGATCCTGTAATCCATTGAACTCCAGAAACCTCACTATCATCTCTTTTAGCACCGTTACCATTAATTTACTTACTACAAAGGTCAGACTAACCAGCCTGTAGTTCTCAACCTTATTCTTACTTTCACTTTTGTGTAAAGAGACTACATATGCCTTTCTCCAGTCCTCTGGGACTACTCCTGATTCTAAAGAAGCATTGTAAAGGTCTGTCAGTGGAGCCACTAGAATGACCCCAAGTTCCTTCAGTATTCTTAGATGTATCCCATTCGGTCCTATCGCTTTGTCTACTTTTAGCTTTGCTAGTTACTCACAAACACAGTCTTCTGAAAATCATTTGAGATCCCCTTCACTTCTGTTCTTATCTGTGGGTGTTTTCTGAGGTCGAGCTCCTGGCCCTTCATCTGTGAACACAGAACAAAAATATTTGTTAAGCATTCCACTTTATCCTAATCAGCTTCGATATAGTCCTCCGCTTCACTATTGAGTTTGACAATGCCACTTTTGCACTTCCTCCTCTTGCTAACATATCTTAAAAATGTCTTATCCCCCCATTTTATTGCATTGGCTATTTCTTCTTCATTTTGTATCTTTGCTTTCCTAGCTTCTCTAAGTTTTTGCAATAATTCAATGCTTGGTCTTCCTCTCTTTGTGATCTTTTGTATTTTATGAAGGCCACCCTCTTTTTCTTCACCTTTTCAGCTACTTCTTTTGAGAACCATAGTGGCTTCCTTTTCCTTTAACATATAGTTACCTTTCTAACAAAAAGGTTTGTTGCTCCTAAAATATACCCTTACAATTTTGCCCATTGCTTTTCGACATCCCTCGGCTGTTCCCATCCCACTAACAACTCCTTGAGGTGTTGTCCCATCTTGGCAAAGTTAACTTTTCTGAAGTCTAAGACCCTCACTTTTGAATGGATTTTATCAGCCCTAGTCCTAATATTGAATCACACCATCTGGTGATCACTGGATGCAAGATGATCTCCGACTGTAATATCAGATACACTCTCCCCATTGGTAAGCATCAAGTCAAGTATGGCCCCTTCATTGGTAAGCATCAAGTCAAGTATGGCCCCTTCTTAGCAGTTGCCAGAATAGTTCTTTCTGTAGAGACTCTAGTATCTTCTATTAACTCTCTTTCCTCTTCTTCTCCCTATGAAGGAGATCTGTATTTCACACCAATGCAAATGGATTTCCTGTTCCCTCTTTCTGGTTTAACCCACAGTGCCTCCTCGTTCCCTTTAAGCCCTGCAATTCTATAGCTTTAGTATTATTTTTTACATATAGTGCCACTCCTCCTCCCCTTCTTCCTACCCTGTCCTTCCTGAATGGTTGTCCATGAACCATGTCTCTGTAACCGCCAATAAATCCAAGTCAGCCTCTTACATTAAAGCCTCAACATCTGGGATCTTATTTTCCATACTACAAAAATTTATGCACATTGCTTTCCAGATGTTTCCCCTTTTACTCATTTCTACAGAGGTACTTAATGTTTTATTTACCTGAGGGCTTTCACTTACCTGGGTACTTTCTTCACCCATCCCAACAAATTTGGTTGAAGGCCCTCTTCAGTACGTTTACCAGTCCGCTACTTTGACCCTTCTACAGCCTTTGGAAAATCATCCCATGGTCCATGAAACCAAAATTCTCTTGCTGACACCATCCACACAGCCACACATTCATCTCCAGGATGTGAGCTTCTCTGCCTCGGCCTTTACCCTCAACAGTGAGGATTGAAGAGAACACATACCTGTCTGCTTCATCCTCTGTCCCAGAGCCATGAAGTCACTTTTGATATGCTTGGAGGGATTCCTTGCAGTATCATTTGTGCCGACATGGATGAACAACACCAGATAATACTCAGTAGGCTTGATGAGTCTCAGCAAACTCTCCATAACATCTCCGATTTTGGCACCTGGTAGACAGAACATCTTTCTGGACATCAAGTCTGGTCTGCAGATGGATGCCTCAGTACCCCTCAAAAGAGAGTCACCAACCACCACTACCCTTCGCTTCCTTGTGGTACTGATTCCACTCCAGCTCTGGTTCTTCCCTTTCCTGGGATGCTTTCACCTTCTCCACTTCGAAGTCTGCATACTGGTTCTGAAGTTTGAGGGCTGGAGGAGTTGGATTATTGATTCTGTAGGCTCTGGTGACTCGTGTCCTACTCTTCATTCTGTAGCATCCAATTTGTTGGAGAGCTTGGACAAGAAGCATCTCATCAATTTACTTCTCACTGTGTTGAATGCTTCTCAGCCTTGCCACCTCTTCTCTGAGTTCCTCCACTTGTTTCATGAGGGCTTCAGCTTGCAGGCATCTTGTTTTATTTACCACATGGAACCAATCCTTCAATTGGCATTGGGCTGTCTGTCTTGACAGAGGCAGAAGCTGTAACAGGGGCAACAGCTTTGGCAATATGATTTTTCTGAGCTATCATTCAGTTGGTGGAGCTTTGATACCTGTGGAAATGAGAGAGACCTACCAATTTCTCAATTGTCCTTACTAACCGCTTTTATGTGTATTCTAACAGCGCTGTTCTATGTCCCTATGTGTAGTCCTGCTTTCTTGCTAAAGAGTTTTTACTTTACACTGGTAAATTTTGATATTATGTGTCTGAAGTATATAGATTAATGTGTTCCCTTTGGTAGTCTGATGATACCAAAGTAGAACTTTTAGGTCTCAATGCTAAATGATATGTATGACATAAAAAAAATACAGCACATAATCTTGTATCATCATCCCTACCGTAAAGCTTGGTTGTGGCAGTCTTATGTTAAGTATCCATCAATATTGAATCAAGCGGCGTAGACTTTTTGGTTTCTCATTCTTGATTATTTTTTTAATATTTCTATAATTGATCTTTTATGTTGAAAGCATAGAGTCTGTTGTGTAGATCAATAGAACAAATTCCTTCTTTAGGGGCATATTTAATAAAGTGCACTAATAGTTAGTGCAGGTTCTACTGCATGGTAATTGTGCTGTGCTGTTAGCACCAGGCAGCATGATAAAAACCCTTGCTAATCATTAGCATGTGAAGGATGATGAATGAGTAGGTTAGAGACAGAGTGTGAGCACATCATGGTTAGTGCAGGCACCACTGGCACATGCTAACTGCAAATTTTGCCGTTACCAAGGGTGCACTTATTGCCTCATCAGTAAGTGTACCTGCATTAAATGTTGTCCATTAGCACATTCTGGTGCATCTTCCCTCTGTAACTTCAGGGGAACATATTAGATACAACCCCCACAGTTAGCACAGGTCTCTGCACTAAAGCTTGCAGTCTAACGCATGCTGACATAGAGCAGTTTAATAAACATACCCCTTAATGCATTTTAAATCTTTTTTTAGGCGGCAGAATGTGAAAAATGTACAAAGGTACGAGGACCTTTACAAGGAACTGTATATCTGAACTAGTTAATAAAGAATGCTTAGTTTATTCTTTAAAAGATAATTTAGGAAATTGAGAAGGAAAACAAATTTAAATAACTTAAGTCACATTCATTTAAAAGAAATTATATGAAACTAGATGCAAGGGGTCTTTCGTGTGCACAAGATGCAAGGAGCTCTAAGCCTTCAGGGAACAAGTCCGATCTTTGGAGGCTAGAGATGTATATAAACAAGACCTAAAGGGACGTAATACTGAAGTCTCACCTCCAATCTGGTAGCCTCTCAGTTGCCATGGAGGAGAGAGGTCGCGTAAAAGGAGGACATCACCTTGGTATGGCAGGATGTGATCTTGTAGCTAAGACCTGTCTTCCAGGTGATGTAAAATCCTCTGACACCGAGAAAATTTCTCCAGGGCTATGTGCCCATGAGGAAAGCGTTAAGGCGGCCATTAAAGTTGGCGAATCGATCATTAGGCATGTACATAGCTGGATGGCTGGTGGACATGAGGATCATCTAGTAACATGCCTGCCTGGTGCAAAGGTAGCGGATCTTATGCGCCATCTATTTATTTATTTAAGCGTACATTTGTAACCCGCTGCTTCCAGTGATCAGCAGCGGCATCTATACATGGGGGTTTGGCTGTACCGGCCAGAATTAGGGTATATACAATGTGATTTGGGGGGGGCGATAGTGCACAACAATCAAGGGGTTAAAGGATTTACAGTTGATTGAATATTGAGGTTACATACAGGGTCCTTAATACATATAGGGTACTTAATACATATTTACAGTTGCTGTCTGTTAGGACCTACAAGGGTCCTTATATACAATTTACACTTTGTTGGGTTTGTTTCAAGTGGTTACGTACAGGGTACTTAATACATATTTACAATTGTTGTCAGTTAGGACCTAAAGGATTCTTGTACAATTTACACTTTGTTGAGTTTATTTCAAGCGGTTAGCATATTTCATGCGGTTAAGTTGTAATGTACTTGGAAGAGGTGTGTCTTAAGTAGTTTTCTAAAGTATTTCAGGTCACTGATTTCACGTAGGTCACTTGGCAAACGGTTCCAGAGTGTCGGAGCTGCAAGGGAGAAAGCTCGGTTGCTGGTGCAAGCATTAACCTTTGTGAAGTACTTCGGGATACAGAGGGTGTTGAGGTTCAGCATTCTTCTACTTCTGTTGTTAGGTAGTTTAAATATTAGGCTGTTGAGGTGTGAGGGCGCTACATCGTGTATGAGTTTGAAAGTAGTGACTAGGACTTTGTATTGTATGCGAGCTGTGATGGGGAGCCAGTGAAGCTCAATTAGTGTGGGTGTGATGTGGTCGGAGAGTCCTTTCTTCATGATGATTCGGGCTGCTACATTTTGTGCCATTTGTAATATATTTATAGTTTTTCTTGGCAAGCCTTGCAGTATGGCATTGCAATAGTCCAGATGTGGAATGATGAGGGCTTGCGTGACAGATCTGAAGTCATTATGATCGAGGATGTTACGTAGGGGCTGCAGTATTCTTAATTTGTGAAAGATAGCCCGGTTGGTGATTCGAAGGTGCTTGTCCATGTGTAGGTTGCTGTCAAGCATCACTCCCAAATATTTTATCTCTGTTTTGATGTTGTAGTTGTTATTGTTCATGGTGACCGTTGCTGGGGGCTCGAATCCCGGTTTCCTGGAGATACACATAGCTTCTGTTTTCTTGTGGTTAATGGACATATTGTTGCATTGGAGCCAGACTTGAAGTTCGTGTAGGCATTCTTCTAGCTTGCAGAGGTTTGGGTTGTTTACGTCTAGTTGAGTATATAGCATTAGGTCGTCTGCGTAGATATGGTAGTTTATGCCATGGTGCTGGAAGATCTTGCATACTGGTTGAATGTATAGGTTGAATAGGAGGGAGGAGAGGGCGGAGCCCTGTGGAATGCCTTGGGTTTGCGGGCAAGGGGTGGCTTTGACATTGTTGAAATTGACCTGCTGCATTCGGTTTGTAATATAGGAGGAGAACCATTTTAGGGGGGTTCCTGTGATGCCTATGCACTCGAGTCGCTTTAATAGTGTGGGGTGATGCACAGAGTCGAAAGCTGCTGAAATGTCTATGAATATAAGCATATACATCTTGCTCTTGTTTTCCAGACCCTTGAGTAGGTTGTCCATTAGGGCTAACATGAGGGTTTCTACTCCGTGATGCTGTCGAAACCCGTAATGATGCACATCAAGGGCGTTTGTGTCATCGATGTGGTTTTGCAATTGCTGTTGCACTGCCTTCTCAATGATCTTGGCGAGGAAGGATATGCTTGAGATGGGTCGGTAGGAGGTGGGGTCGTCCTTGTTGAGCGCTTTGTTTTTCAGGATGGGACGTATAAGCGACTTCTTGAGAGGCGATGGCATGATGCCTTGCTGTAGTGAAAGGTTCACTATATGGGAGATGTGTTGCGCTATTTCCTCTTTGGTTGCCTTGATCCAGGAGGGTGGACAGGGGTCAAGAGGGGAGGTAGTGGATCTTAGGCAGTTGATGATGTCTTTTATCTGCTGGTCGTTCACTCCCAGGAAGGATGTCCATTTACCACCCTGGTCCAGACTTTCCCGGGTGTAGGTTTTTTGCAAGGAGTAGGTTGTGTTCAGTTTTGGACTGAGGAGTGCGGGTGTTGTGGGACTAAGTTTGCTGGCATAGTGATCTGCAAGCCGTTGGGCTGTCATCGAGCCTTTAGGATTGCTGTCCTGCGGAGGCTTGGTGAGTGCTTTGACGAGGGCGAATAGTTCCCTTGGCCTGTTGAGTGCCTTATTGAGTGTGCTTGTATGGTGAGTTTTCTTTGCTTGGTTGACTTCATTCTTATATGTTGCCAAGAGGTTGAGGTAGATCTTTTTGCATTCATCGGTCTTGTGTTTTCTCCATTTTCGTTCTTGCTTTCTCAGATCTTTCTTGAGATCCTTTAATGCTGTGGAATACCAAGGTTCTGACTTGGTTTTGGTTGTGCTCCTTGGGTGACTCCAGGTGGGTTTTGAGGTGGCCTCAATCCCCATGTTCCAGAGGTTTGCCAGCAGTTCAAGATCCGAGAGATCCATGTGTATGTGTTTTGCAATGGATTCGAGGAGGGCTTCTTTGTTGAATTTTTGGAAATATCTTCGCTTCTGCGATGCTTGGTCAGGTTGTGCTTGGTTAGGGGTTGTGGGGAGCGCTAGAGTTAGCTCGATTTGATAGTGGTCTGACCATGGAACTTGAGTTATTCGCGGTTTGGATTTCAGAAGTTTGGGATGCTTGGTGGGTAGGAATACCATGTCCAGGGTATTACCCTTGATGTGGGTTGCGCTTTGAATGATTTTTTCATAGCCCAGTTGCTCCATAGCTTCATGGAAAATGTTTGCTTGCACTGTGGAGGTCGAGGCTAGGTTCAGGTCTCCTAGGATGATCTGGTTCTTTTTGGGGGCAGTGGCTGAGATGATTTCTAGAGCTGTTGCCAGGGATTCCTGCGGGGAGGCTGGGGGCCTGTAAATTAGACATATGGATAAGGTTCTGTTTTCTATTTTAAGTATGTCAACTCCATCAAGCACACTTAGTGGTGTGCTGGTTAGCGCTAGGTCTGATTTAGCCATGATTAGGACTCCTCCGCCTCTTTTCTTCGAGCGGGGGCAGTTATAGGTTGTATATCCGGGTTTGCTTATTTGGTTGATGATTACTGGGTCTGCTTCGGTTATCCATGTCTCAGCGATGCATAGTATATCAGGCTTCATATCTGTGATGAGGTCATGTAGTATGTGAGTTTTATTTCTTATTGACCTGGTATTTATTAGCATTATGGAGATAGTGGACTGCTTTGGAGACTCGGTCTGTGAGGTCCTGACCGAGTTTTTACCTAACTTGGTGTTTCTTAGATCCTCCAGCCGGCGTTGCTTTTTCGATTTGTGATTGTAGTGGGGTCGCTGTTTTCTATTGGTAACAGTATTGAGCCTGTGAGAGGGTTGTATGCTTACTTTTGTGCGTGGATTCAGGTAAGAGTTGTGGCAAACAAGAACAGGTAGTGGGTTGTATATAAATATTGGTTTCCAGGGGTAAGAGGTGTAAAAGTGTGGGATGGGGTTTCCTATGCAGGTGGTTAATGTTAAGCAAAGGAACCAAAGAATGGAGATGGTAAAGGGGTCCATTTTCTTTTCCTGCACGCTTCTAGACAAGGTTTTAGATAGTGCTGGGGAGGAGTCTACTGTCTTGGTACATGTTCTAAGCAATGACATAGGAAAATGTGGGAGGGAGGCTCTGGAGGCCAAATTTAGGCTTTTAAGGTAGGAAGTTGAAATCTGGAACTTCCAGTGTGGCATTCTCTGAAATATTTCCCGTTCCACACGCAGGAGCCAAAAGGCAGGCAGAGCTCCGGAGTCTCAATGCATGGTTGAGACGATGGTGCAAAGAAGGAGGTTTGGATTTGTTAGGAAGTGGGCAACATTCTGGGGAAGGGAGGAGCTTTTCTGAAGGAATGGGCTCCACCATAACCAGGATTGAACTAGGCTGCTGGCATTAACCTTCAAAAAGGAGATAGAGCAGCTTTTAAACCAGATAATAGGGGAAAGCTGACAGTTGCCCAGAACTCATGGTTCGTAAGAATGTATCCTTGAAGGATACTAGCAAAAGAGGGAAGTTAGGGCATCCCTACAGAGAGGTTCCAAAAAAGATAAAAGTAACTCATATGCCCTTAAGTACAGAGCTGAAAGATTCAAAATTATCCCTATTAACTGATAATGAGATTAATAGGAATAAAATACAACCTCTAAAATGGCTTATGCCACTGCTAGAGATTTAAAAAATAAGATGGAAGAGCTAGGATATATAGCACTAAATGAAAGGTTAGATATGACAACCAATGGGACACTGTGATACCTGGGTACAAACTATATCACAATGATAGGTAGATCAAATTGGTGGAGGGGTCGCGCTCTATGTTAGAGAGGATATTAAGTCACACAGGATTAAAGTTTTGCAGGAAACAAAATACATTGTAGAATCTCAATGGATAGAAATCCTATATAGAAAGGGGAAGGTATTGCCTGGCTAGAATGAACAGATGGATGATGAAATGCTCAGAAAAATCAGGGAATCTAACAAAAGTTACAACATAGTAATAATGAGTGATTTCAATTACCCCGATATCGACTGGGTCAATGTCACTGTAGGACATGCTAGGGAAATTAAGTTTCTAGATGAAATAAATGATCGCTTCTTGGAGCAGCTGGTTCATGAGGGGAATCTATTCTGGATCTAGTCCTTACTGGAACACAGGATCTGGTGTTGGGGCCACTTGGCAATAGTGATCATAGCATGATCACGATTGATTTAATAAATGGAAGAAGGACAACAAGGAAATCCATATTACCACCTTTTAACTTTCAAAAAGGGAGACCATGATAAAATGAGGAAAATAGTTAAGAAAAACCTAAGAGGAATACCTGCAAAGGTTAAATATTTACAAGCATGGGTGTTGTTTAAAAAGGAACACCATCGGGCACCATCAGAACAGCACCAGCTGATTAGCATCGGGCCAGGGAGCAGAAAGGTAATCCCCTCCCCGATTACCGGCCCCAAAGCCTCTCCGGGACACAATTTAAAAAGGAAGCGCCATCGGGCACCATCAGAACAGCAGCCGCACCAGCTGATTAGCATCGGGCCAGGGAGCAGGAAGGTAATCCCCTCCCCGATCACCGGCCCAAGGCCTATCAGCCTTTCCGGGACACAATTTAAAAAGGAAGCACCATCGGGCGCCATCAGAACAGTAGCTGCACCAGTTGATTAGCATTGGGCCAGGGAGAAGGAAGGTAATCCCCTCCCCGATCACCGGCCCCAAGGCCCATCAGTCTCTCCGGGACACAATTTAAAAAGGAAACGCCATCTGGCGCCATCAGAACAGCAGCCGCACCAGCTGATTAGCATCGGGCCAGGGAGCGGGAAGGTAATCCCCTCCCCGATCACCAGCCCAAGGCCCATCAGCCCCTGTTAGCCAGTTGGTAGCCCTCCTCCCTCCTCCATTTTAAAAATAATATCTTGATATGCTAGCCGGAAAAGGGGAGGCCCCTATTGCCCTACCTCCCCTCCTGAACCCCTCCAAAGATCTTATCTTGATGGTCAATGGGTCTACAGGGCAGGAGCGGTCCTCTCCACTCGTGCCCTGTCATCTGGCCATTTCAAAATGGCCACAATCACAGGGGTACTGCCTTCTGGCCTCATACTAGCGGGCAGCACTGCAAGATCACGGCTATCTTTGTTAGCTCAAGTGAAGAGGATTCCTGTTAGATTCTCGGAAAACTGCCTGTGATATCTGATTTTTCACAGGTTAGCTGCTACTGCTGGTCGTTAAATCTTCATAAATCCTGCTAATGCCTTTTAGTAGGCCCCAAAGAGTTATTTAAAAAAAATAATACCACAAAATGAAAGTGATAAAGCACTCAGCATAGATTTATGAAAGAGACTGAAAGGATACAGGTCAATATTCAAAAACACTTATCTGAATAGCAACACCTGCTATCTGGATAAGTGCTCCATGCTGGGCCTATCAGTACATTTTTACCAGCACTATACAGATAGTGCTACTGAAATTCTGCTTGACAACCTCAGCACTATCTGTATTGCCAGGGCAGAGAATGTGTAGTGCCAGAGATATCTGGATGGCAGCAATATTCAGACCACGATCCAAATTATTATCCGGATAACTTTAGGACAGCAAAAAAGGCTAAATATGTTTATGTTTATGTATTATTTCTCTTGATAACCAGGGTAGCAGTGTGGTCTACAATTATAAAATGCAATAAATCATAAGAAAATATGAAAGGAATGCCAATGAAATGCAACTGGTCAGACAGCAATCACACAACAATAGAAGAAAGGGTAGGAGAGGTTAGGAGGAGAAGGAATTAGGAATTAGATGGGGGAGGTTAAAGGCGGTCCAGAAGAGATATGTCTTGAGTTTATCCTTGAATTTCTTGATGGAGGGCTCGAGGCAGAGGTCAGAGGGAAGGGAATTCCAGATGGCAGGACCTAGAAAAAACAAGGTGGAGGCACAGGTAGACTATAATCTGGCAGCAGAAGCAGAGGGCAGCTGGAAGCAGTTGGCATGTATGCTGCGAAGCACACAAGGTGGTACATGAAAATGTAAAAGATCAGAGACATAGATGGGAATGTTAGTATATAATGCCTATGGACCAATAAGTATAAGATCAGTTAATGTAGCCACAAGCAACAGAGCATACTCCTTCACTGCCCCATCACTTTGGAACCAACTACCGCCCGAACTGCGCTCAATAACGGACCTGATGGGCTTCAGAAAAGATCTGAAGACACACCTATTTCAAGAGGCCTACAATGTACCATAAATCAACAATGTACGCACCAAGAGATACAGCGTATTATAAATCAGCGCAAAATGTATATATGTAATATATGTAAAATATAAATGTCTATATACTGTAGAAAAGTATAATTATAGCCGCCCCACCCCCCACTGTACCCTATTATAATTTTGAAAATCCTATATACCTCAATTGAACCTGTTCTACACACTCCAAGGAGACTTACTGTAATCTCTTAATCTTGAAACTATGTTGTATACAATAATGAAACTCGCTCGAGTTGTTTTGAAAATCTGCTGTATACTTTAATGAAACCCGCATGATTTGTTTTTAAAACCTATCACATAACCTTGTTAATCACAATGTAGTGTTTAAATTCTGTCAATGATTTTGATTTTCCCTGTATCCTTAATCAAACCGCTGCTGATCGCTGGAAGTAGCGGTATACAAATATGTGCTAAATAAATAAATAAATAAATAAATAAATTTATACTGGGGACGATAGCGGAGGGGAAGCCAATTGAGACGGATTAGTAGAGGGGTGATGTGAATGAACTGGGTGGCATGAGTGATGATGTGGGCAGCAGTATTTTGAATTAATTGTAGGTAATGAATCTGGTACTATGGGAGACCGAGGAAAATAACATTACAGTAGTCAAGCCTAGATATAACTAGGATAAGTAAGAGAGTAGTGAGAGATGAATGGGACAGACAGGGGTGGACTGCACATATACAGCAAAGAAAGAAAAAGGAGCACTGTATTGTGGTAGAAAGATGAGCATGGAAGGTGAGTGAGGAGTCTAAAGTCACACCAAGATACCGGAGCGAATCTGTTGTCAGAATGGGAGCTGAGGGGAAAGAGGGGGCTAGAGAGGAGATGGCCAGATGAAGGGAACCAGATGGCAGCCATCGTGGAAGGGTTAAGATGGAGAAAGTTGTCGGATAGCCAGGATGAGACACGGGAAAGGCAAGTATTCAGGGGGAGTTTATCGGGAGCAGAGGGACTAATGTGGTGAAGAAGAATGTCATCAGCATAGTAATACATTGAGATTCTGAGCTGTTGGATGATAAGCATGAGGGGGAATAAGGAAAATGTTGAAAAGAAGAGGTGCAAAAACAGAACCCTGGGGATTCCCATAGACAAGTGGGAGAGGCAGAGAGTGAAGGGATGGAGTGCTATCTAGGACATAGAAGGAGCAGTGACAGAGAAATGAATGAAACCAGCAGTGTACAGTGCCATGTATTCCAAGGAAGTGCAGGCGAGATAGAAGAGTGACGTGATCCATCAAGTCAAGGGCTGACAATAGATCCAACGAGACAGCTATAGAAATGTCACCCGAATCAGGAGATTGATGGATTTCATTCAGAAATGAAAGAACAGTCTCAGTGCTATGGCCATTGCAGAAGCCTGACTGGCATGGGTGCAAAGCATGTGTGGATCTATGGTGTGAGTCAAGTTGAGAGAAAACCAGCTTTTTGAGGATTTTTGAGAGAAACAGAAGAATAGAGACCGAACAGTAGTAGGTTGGAATGGCAGGGTCTAAAGACGAGTTTTTCAGAATTGGATGAACCAGGGCGTGCTTCCATAGGGAGGGGAAAAGTACTGGAGGAGAAGATAGATAGAATGAGAGGGAGCAAGGCAAGAGAAGGTATGGGATCAGAGGCACAGGTTGTTTTGTGAGATGAGGACAGAATCTTGTGAAGTTCTATGGAGGAGATGGTGCGAAAGATGGGCCAAGTGTGCAAGAGAGCTGGGGAGGAGGATGGGGGGGGGAGAGAAAGAAGGTGTTGAGGAACCAGGGGACAGGGGTGGTAGGCAATTCAAGAAGGAAGCCTGAAGTGAATGGACATTGGTCTGTAAATGACGTGCAAGTGTGTCGGGGGTTGGAGAGAAAGGCTGGGGGGGGGGGGGGGATAAGGACCTAGCAGCGGATAGAAAGGGAAGGGAGGAGAGGACAGAGCACAATTGCCGAATAGAATTGGGAGGAGAAGATACCAAGTTGTCAAAGTATGAGCAGTTAGTGGTCTGTAACTGTAGGCAGTATTGGTTCTATAGAAACTTTAAATGCTGGAAGGCTGCAGAGGAAGGATGTTTACACTAAAGGTGCTCGGTGCGACGGAGATAGCGACGGCAAAGATGCAGACCGTGATGGTACCAGGGCTGAGAGCATTTCAGTGCCCTTCGGCATGGCCAAAAGGGAAGGATATGGTCCAGGGAGTGAGAAAGTGAAGAGTGCCAGGTATTGACTTGAGTGTTGATCGGGAGCTTAAAGAAACCATCAGGGAATAAGGCATCAGATGGAGGAAAGAGCTCGAGAGAGCGGAAGGAAAGGTGGTGGGATAGGGAGAGATGACCAGAGGGAGAAACAGAAGAGGAAGGAAGTGGTATGGTTAGGGGAAAGTGTAACGAGAAGAAAACGCACCTATGGTCAGACCAGGGAAGGGATAAGACAGATAGAGACGAAGGGGGATGTGACAGACCAAGGGAAGACAGGATGAGATTGAGTGTTTGGCCAGCCATGTGAGCTGGGAGGAAAACATGTTGAGTAAAAGAGAGGTCCTGAAGGAGAATGAGAGCCTTATCACAAGGTGTGCAAGGGGAGTCAAAATGAATATTGAAGTCACCCAGGACAGTGAGCTGGGGTAGAGAAGGGATGCTTCAGATAAAGTAAGAAAAAGGGAATTCTAGAGATCATGGTGAAGAGACAGAGGAGCATAGACAAGGAGTAGTTAAAGAGGATGAGAAGCATCTAGATGAAGGAAAAGGGACTCAGGGTAATGAAAGGTGGTAGAGGGAACTTCAAAGACTGGGAGGGAGGTGTGGAAGAGGGCCGCTACACCACCACCACTGCGACCCTGCTGAGATGTAGAGAAGGTGACAAAATTGGGTAAGAGGCAGCAATGAAGGAGTGGCTCCTCCCCCTCCTTCAGCCAAGTCTCTGTAAGGAAATATTGCCACCATCCTGATAATGGTCCAGTCATTTTCATCCCCACACATACAGGAAGTCTGTATTGGAGGGGGCAGAAGCACAAACAGTTTCGCAGCCCCTGCGGTTTTAGTAATCGCTATGGTGCTGTTTAAGGTAATTACTGCTGCTGCAAGTCCCAGAGAGGGGTGGCAGTGACAGCAATAGGTTGCCCATAAACCATTGGCATTCTAAGTGGCTGCCTTGTTTGCCTAATGGTAGCACCGGCCTTGTAGCTACACTCGAGTTGGCAGTAGAGAACCTCATAGAGCTTTCAGTTAGACAGATCAGGCATAGCCAAAAGGTGTAAGGCCCTCACAATCTCAGCAATAGCAGGGTGGTGACTTTGTAGGTTATTTTCTGTTGAGAAAGCACAAGCATTACCACATAAAAATCTAATCTGACATAACTACCACCCCAACCACACCCACTCTTTTCACATTTAAGAAACATTTGCAAATGCACATGTCCACACATCCATATATAACACAACTATATTGTGAGACTATTACAATATAGATTCAAAGTAATAATAATGTTGAGTATCCTTGGACAGGGTGTGAACACATCCTTTAACTGATATTACTAGACTTTCCCAGCAAATCTAAGGAATGTAAGCAGGGCAGGAACAGGGAGGGCTACTCCCTCTGTTGCTGTTTCACATACAAGCAATGATTTATTTATTTACAATGCAATGATTTATTATGGTGACACACCTGTTGCTCTTTTGGAATTTAAAGGAATACATATTCAGACATGTTGAAACATTTCACACCACTATGATTAATTAGAAAAATGCATTCTAAATCCTAATATAATCTTTCCCTTGCTTCACCTTTACATTTTTTACATAAACTTCATTTTTAGACTGATATGCAAGGCATTATAAATTACATCTTACAAACCACTTCCTACTTTCTGCTTACAACTTGATTCTTTGAAGATAAAATAATAATTATGACATGAAAAATGTACAGTATTTGTGACAAAAATTTGATTTCTAATTTTCAAAAGGTGAGCTGTTTGTTCGGATTTATACAGATAGTCACAATATTTTGATTCTTTTTCAATCAGGACATAATCAGGATGGGCTTTAGATTTTAGTCAAAACTGTGCACAGGAAGCCTTAGGTTAATATACTAAATGCCCCTCTTAAGTATAGTCTTCATGCGGGCAATTTACATCGTTCTCCATCAAAAGTGTCTATATGCAAAATGAATCCTTTATTTTTCTTCTTCACAATATTTCTTTGTCTAAAATTACAGTTTACTTCCTATCATTCTTTGGTTTTGATAGTTCTGAGCCCTGGGTGACAATATGCAGGTTCCTTTTCAGTTTACATGAGATGTTTGAGTTGGGCTGGACCTCAGCTATTTGCTATGCTAACCCCCTGGAACATTTCTGAAATGCACTGAATGCTTGTGTTACCATTGAGAAGTGTGAGGCATCAGATCTAGTGCCCAGCAAGGGAAACCAGAAACTATACTGCTTAAGGAAAGAAACCAGAAGCTATCCTGGGGCTCTACCCTGTTGAACTGGTTGCATGTGTTCCAATTTATGTAATTGTTATTGCTTTCTAAACACATAAGCAGAGAAAGAAAGGAAAAAATTAAACATGGCAAAGGAAGAAGGCAAAAAGGTAAGGAGAGGCCAGACAAGATTAGAGAAAACGGAAAGGACAAAGAAAAAGAAGTAGAGGCTAGGTTGAAAGAGACCAGAAGAGAGGGAAAGCAGGGAGGCAGAGTTGAAGAAAGATATGAAGAGGCCACAAGAGAAAGGAAAGTTGAAGATTATAGGAAAGGGAGACACCAGATGAGTTTACAGAAAAAAGTGAGGAGTGGCTCAGTAGCAGTGATGTATGTTTTCGTAATGACTCTTAAGTCTAACTTCGGTTTCTTGGGTCTTTTGGGGGTCAGGAAAGCTGCAAAGGCAGCATCAAGGCTGGCACTACCATTAGGCAAACTAGGTGGTCGCCTAGAGCACTAGACCTCTAAGGGCGCCCATTGATACTGCTGCCCACTCTTCTCTGGGGCCAGCAGCAGCGGGAAAGGGCCTGAAACCACAACAGAGCACTTACCCATCATCTACGGGGCTGCGTCATGGTTTCTCTGTTGCCAAATCTATTACTTCCGCCTCCTCTGACGCAACTTCTGGTTGCCCTCTGAGAAGGAGGAAGTAGCAGATTCGGTAGCAGAGAAACCGCAATGCAACCCTGACGATGGTGGGTAAGTGCTGCATTGCAGTTTCGGGCCCATTGTCACCACTGTTGGCCTTGGAGAGGGGCAGGCAGCAGTGTCAATGGGCACACAGGGGCAGTGGGGGGGGGAGCAGCAGGATGGAGGGCCCACCTAGAGTGCCTCCAGTCCTTGCACCAGTCCAAGGAAGTATTCAGAGCTCTTTATGAGTAAGGAGTCAAACTCAAGGTGGACTAGTTACTAAGGTGCACTAATGTTAAATTACAGTTAATGTGGGCTATTAGTAACTGGGCCCCATTGAATAGCAAAGGATCTATGGTAAAATAATGAGTGCAATGCTAATTTAACATTAATTAACCATAGTACACATTAGTAACTAGTCCCCTCAGTGTGCACATATATCATGCTCCAAAAGAAGCCACAATCTATTGTTCTTGGCCAAGGACTGTCACTGCAATGTTTAAGTTAGATTGAATGAGTGATACTAAAAAGGAGACAAAAAACATAAAAAGTTGTGAATAAAGATTCATTATGTCACAAATCCACTAGAAGATGATTTGATTGAGTTGGAAATTCAAAGAATAAGAGGAAATTGCCAATGCAAAAAAACAAGAATAGAGGAAAGGAGAAACAGGGAGATCAAAGGAAAAGAGAGAAAGAGGCCAGAGAAAATAACAATTATGGAGACATCAAGTACAATGAGAGAGAGAGAAAGAGTCATGAGAAAGATATGGGAGAAATTAAGGAAATGGTATAGAGAGATAGGAATAAAAGGGAGGGGCAGGAGATCAGGTAGAAAGAGAAAGAAAAAAAAGAAAAAGCATATTCAATGAGATGAAGAATAAAAACAGTATGAACAAGGAAATAAAATAAGCGAAGAATGGAATAGAAGGGGGCACCTGTAAATAAACAGAATAAGGAGGCAATGGAAAGGGAAGTGAAAAGGAAGGATGACAGAAGACAACAGATAATGAGATTTGATGCAGAGAAACAAAGATGACTAACTGTTAGTCAGACCACAAAAGTTTTGCACCAGCTCCAATTACAGTAATTCAAAATGCTGTAGCACTACTGATACAGGGTTGCAAGTGGCATAATCACATCACAACATTCCTGCAAAAATTGCACCAACTACCAATAGCCTACAAGGCCAAATTTAAACCTTTATCTCTAATTTTCAATGCCTTCAGACAAAATGGGATAGAATACCTAAAGAATAAGTTACATAGTATATGACGGCAGATAAAGACATTCATAGTCCATCAAGTCTGCCCAGCAAGGTAGTAAGAGTAGGTGCACCTGATGCTCCATGCAGGTTACCCCTCCCCATGCCTTTGTTTAGGGGTGTACCCCTGCTCCATGCAGGTCACCCTGATTTGTTGAGATAGCAGACACGATGTTATTTTGATTTTATCCTGTTGCTATAAAGGGATTCATTCTGTCTGTCCCATGCCATTAGAATTCTATCACTGTATTTGCCCTCACAACTTCCATTGGGATGGCATTCCAAGTTAGCCTTCTACACACATGATAAACCACACTATCCTTCTCCAACGCCTCCAAGCCATCGGAATCCAGAATACAGTATTGAACTGGTTCCAGTCCTTCCTGTCCAACCGTCAGCAGCAAAATAAGATGGGCAATGTCTTCTCCACCCCATTCACTCAAACTCAAGGCATCCCACAAGGCACCACCCTCTCTGTCCTGCTCTTCAACAAATATCTACAACCACTCTGCTCGATTATCAAGTCCCACAACTTGCTCTACCACCTCTACGCTGACGACATCATCATCTGTACCCCTTTCAACACCAATCAACCCACATTCACAAAGTTACAGCTCTGTTTCTCTGAAATCTCACAATGGCTCACAAGTAACCACCTCTCCATCAATTATTAAAAAACCAAATCCTGAGGCAAGATGGCAGCGGTGATCTGCTCCAAGTGAGCTGGCTCCCTTGGAGACGTCCTGCTTCAGCGGTTTTGCGACTTCTGGAGGTGGTATGGGAAGGAGGAAGCGCAAACAAGCCTCCCTACCATTGGGAGAGGCTCCTTCCACTCTCGCTGTGCAGAATACATTGCTGACGTGTGGCTTTGTTCTTCCTGGATCAGGAGCGGCGTCTTCGGCAGGTTCGGCATTTTCGCCTGACCTGAGCACATCAGGGGTTCTGTTTTCCCCCGAACAGTGGGCCCCCCCATCATGCCCTGGAAGTGTTGCGGCCACCAGTGGAGTGCTTTCCTCCGGCATGAAGACTAGCATGCCGTCGTTGGGAGGTGAAGAGGGATCCATGGCTGGTTCTGCTCACCTGCTTGGAACATCCAGGGAAGGAGTGAGAGCTGAGGCTGCTTCGTTTTTGGAGGATAGTCTACTTCAGGTTGTTCCAAGTCTGCTGACTATCGCAGGAGCTGGTGTGTTGGTGAGACCCCAAAAAGTCACTTTTGATGTGCTGTGGGACGCTATTTCAACTATGAATTCCTCCCTTGTGTCTATATGCAGCATCTGTAAGTACTGAAACTGATTCTTTTCGTATGCAATTTCAAGAATATTCCAGAGTCCAAAAGGAACAGGAGGGGAAGTTGGTTCGGTTGGAAGGAGAACTTGGACAACTTCAAGGTTTACACGGTGCCCATATAAAGGACCGGAGTGTGACCTCTAGACGAATGGAATATCTTGAGAATCAAGTCCGGAAGAACAATTTGAGACTTATTAATTTTCCTAGATCTCCATTGCAGTCGCCTATGGAGATGGTTCGCAGGTATTTCCAGGAGGTCTTGAAGATCTCCCGGGATGACCTGCCACCATTAACAAGGACTCAATACCTTTCTGTGGGCTGGTGTAGCCGGGGAGTTAGCTGTGAGACTCCTATAGAGCCTGGAGATCTTACAGGGTTCCTGCAGAGTTCTGTGGAGTTGATCACAGCTCGTACCACTCTCCTTATTACTTTGGCTTTTGAATCTGATAAATCGTTAATTCTTCAATCTTATTTTAGAAATTTAGTGAGCAGTTTATGGGCTCTCATGTCCACATTTTTCCTGATCTTGCCAGGGATACCCAGCTGAGGAGAAAGGAATTCCTATGTTTTAAGCCCAGGGTACTTTCCCTTGTCGGGACTTTTTTGTTGAAATTTCCTGCTAGATGTCATGTTTCCTATAAAGAGAAATTATATTTTGTTTTTTGAGCCTCGCTAGCTGCTGTAGTTTCTTGTGGCTAGGGAGGATCCTGTGTTTGTTCTTGCCCCCCATACGGTTGACGCATAAGTCTTGCAATGCTATATGTCTATTTTTCCTAGGTTCATAAAAAGATTTCCTGGTGCCTCCTTTGAAAATTTGTGGGCTAATTTAGGCTAATGTTTATTTTTCTTTGTTAATAGCTTATGCTTGTTATCAATGCTATTTGTTTGCCGTTTTGCTTTCATTCATCTTCTCTTGAATATATTTGTATATTCAATAAATATATTAAATAAATAAATAAATAAAAAACAAAGTTCTCTTCATCATTAAAGACAGTACATTCACCCCCCCCCCCCCCGAAACCATAATCCTAAACAGCACTCATATCTAAGTACAGCAAGAAATAACATACCTCGGCATCACTCTTGATCACAACCTCTCCTTCAAACAAGTGAAGAAAACAGCAAACTCAACCTTCTATAAGAGCCGCACCCTCCAACACCTCCGTACAATCCTGGACCTCCCCTCCCTTCCCCTCCCCTCCCCCCCCCCCCGACTTCAGATCAGTACTACAAACAGCAATCCTTCCAATCCTCGACTACTGCAACTCCATTTACTAAGGTCTCCTACAATCAACCATTCTCCAATTATGTACAGCTCTCCATACCACCGTATATACCCTTTTGGCAGCCTTTAAATGAGAGCACATCACCCCCATTCTCAAGCAACTCCATTGGCTTCCCCTCAACAGTCTCATCAAATACAAAACTGAAAGTGGGCAAGGCCATGGGACCAGATGGGATACATCCCAAGATACTGAAAGAGCTCAGACAGGTTCTTGCAGGCCATTAAAGGATGTTTTCAACATATCCTTAGAAACAGGAGAGGTTCCTCGGGACTGGAAAATGGCTAATGTGCTACCTCTTCACAAAAGTGGTGACAGGGAAGAAGTGACAAACTACAGGCCCATGAGCCTTACTTCGGTGGCAGGAAAAGTAATGGAAGCGCTCCTGAAAGAGCGAATAGTGGACTTTCTCAAAACCAACAGGTTGCATGATCCGAAGCAACACGGTTTTACCGAAGGACGATCTTGCCAAACAAATCTGATTGAGTTCTTTGACTGGGTGACTAGAGAACTAGATCAGGGGCATGCGATGGATGTCATCTACCTGGATTTCAGCAAAGCCTTTGATACTGTTACTCATAGGAGGCTTATCAATAAACTCAGCAGTTTGGAGATGGATCCCAAGGTGGTGAACTGGATCAGAAATTGGTTGACTGACAGACGACAGAAGGTGATGGTAAATGGAGCTCACTTGGATGAAGGGAAGGTGATTAGCGGGGTGCCCCAGGGGTCGGTCCTGGGCCCGGCACTGTTCAATGTATTTGTGAATGATATTGCTGAAGGACTGAATGGAAAAGTCTTTTTTGCAGATGACACGAAAATTTGCAACAGAGTGGACTCCCCTGAAGAAGTGGTTAACATGAGGAAAGATCTACAAAAGCTGGAAGAATGGTCTAATGCTTGGCAATTAAGATTTAATGCAAAGAAGTGCAGAGTCATGCACTTGGGTAGCAGAAATCCAAGGGAAATGTACGCGATAGGGGGCGAGAGGTTGGTGTGCACAGATCAGGAGAAAGACCTTGGTGTGATTATTTCTGAAGATCTCAAGGTGGCAAAACAGTGCGACAGGGCGGTGGCAAAAGCCAGGAGGATGTTGGGCTGCATACAAAGAGGAATCACCAGCAGAAAGGAAGAGCTACCTATGCCACTGTACAAGTCACTGGTGAGGCCTCACTTGGAGTACTGTGTTCAGTTTTGGAGACCGTATCTTGCAAAGGATGTAAAAAGACTGGAAACTGTTCAGCGGAAGGCGACCAAAATGATTTGGAGCCTGCGTCAGAAGCCTTATGAGAAGAGACTTTAAATCCTAAATATGTGCACTCTGGAAGAGGGATTGCTACCCCATTGCTACCTCATTGCCTGACTCCACTGCTACCTCATTGCTTGTAACTTAACATATACTGCATAGTGTGTAGAATCCACTGCTACCTCATCGCTTGTAACTTAACATATACTGCATAGTGTGTAGAATCCATTGCTACCTCTTTGCCACCTCATTGCTTGTTAGATAACAAACGCTGCATAGCCCTCCCTATTCCTCCTCCATGGCCCCACATCACATTGTCCTTCTTTTCTTCATACTCCCTAACTGTTTCCCCTCCTACCAGCACCCTCATTCCTTCCCTCCCTATTCCCCCTTTACCATCCTCACTTTTCCCTCCATTCTGTCTTCTAATCTATCATCAGCTCTTGAACTTCATCACTTTCTCCTTCTCATTCAACTATCCCCTCTCTCTCTAAGGCAACCTCACCCTCTCTTCCACCGTACTGTCTCCTGTCTACCCCGTTCTCTGCTACTCCTTCTCCTTCTCTCATCCGGAGATATCAACCCCAGCCCTGGCCCCCCTAGATTTCTGTCTCACTCTGAGAAGAGATCCTCACGTAACTTGTCTAATCTTATCCATATCCCTCTCCTTTCCCCTTCCACTCTCCCTTTCTCATGTGCATTATGGAACGCACACTCTGTCTCTAGCAAACTTGCTTTTGCTCATGATCTCTTTATCTCTAACGCTCTACATCTTCTTGCCCTAACTGAGACCTGGCTCCTCCCAGATGATACTGCATCTACTGCTGCTCTCTGCCACGGGGGCTATCAGTTCTCCCACACGCCTCGTCCCACTGGCCACGGTGGTGGTGTTGGGCTTCTCTTTTCTCCCTCTTGCCAATTACAACCCCTCCTGCTGCCTCAGTCTCACTCCTTTCTCTCTTTTGAAGTCCACTCCATTCGCCTCTTCACTCTACTTCCTCTCCGGGTAGCTGTTATTTATCAACCTCGTTCTCTCATCCCTCGTCCTGTAAGGCGTTCCTTACCTCAGCCCTGGCTCTCTCCCACTATTCGTCATCTTCGCTCCTGTGCCCGCTCTGCTGAGTGTACCTGGTGCAAATCCCGCTCCCCAAAGATTTCCTTCATTTCAAATTCATGCTCTGCTCTTTCAAATCTGCTTTAGCTCTTGCCAAACAAGATTACTTTGTTCGTCTGACTAATTCTCATGCCTCTGATCTTTGCCGTCTCTTCATTGCTCTCAATTCTCTCCTCAAATTGCCTCCGCCTCTGATCCCTCCTTCCCTTTCTGCCCAGGCTCTGGCTGATTACTTCCATGATAAAATTCATAAGATCACTCTCCAGTTTCCCTCTAAATCCCCGATTTCCCTTTCCTGCTTTCATTCTCTCCCCCTTCTCATCCTACCCTCTCTTCCTTCCCCACAATTTCTATTGATGAAACTGCTCTTCTTCTCTCCTCCTCCAAGCTCACCACTTGCTCCTCTGATCCTATCTCCTCCCATCTCCTCTCCTCTATTTCCTCTACCATTGTCCCCTCCATTTCTCATATTCTCAACCTTTCACTCTCCACTGCTACTGTCCCGGCTGACTTTAAACATGCTGTGGTCACGCCTCTCCTTAAGAAACCCTCACTTGATCCCTCTTGTCCTTCTAATTATTGCCCCATCTCTCTCCTTCCTTTCATTTCTAAACTGCTCAAACGTGCAGTTTACCGCCATTGTCTTGACTTCCTCTCTTCCCATGCTCTTCTCGATCCCTTACAATCCGGTTTTCGTCCTTTGCACTCTACTGAAACTGCTCTTGTCAAAGTCTCCAGTGACTTGTTCCGGGCTAAATCTAAAGGCCTTTACTCTGTTCTTATCCTCCTTGACCTTTCTGCTGCCTTTGACACTGTTGACCATGATCTTCTCCTTGACACTTTGTCCTCACTTGGCTTTAGGGACTCTGTTCTCTCCTGGTTCTCCTCATATCTCTCCCATCGCTCCTTTAGTGTATGTTCTGGTGGCTCCTACTACTACATCTACTATTTACCACTTATAGAGTGCTACGCAAGCAGCGCTGGACAGTTAACCTACAAGAGGCAGCCAGTATACAAGAGACAGTCCCTGCCCATCAGAGTCATGCTGATCGGAGCTTACAATCTAGTCAGAAGATTACAGAGCATTGGTCAGTTTAGTGCAAGACACGGTATGGTCTATACAATTTGGTCATGAGAGTCAGCGGGGGTTAAGATAAAATAAGGATAGAAGTCAGGATCTGAAAGCGACAGTGAAGAGGTGGGTCTTCAACCTGGATTTGAAAAGGGCCAGGGAGGGTGCCTGGCATATAGACACAGGTAGGCTGTTCCAGGCGTGAGGTGCAGCAAGGTGAAAGGAGCAAAATTGGGAGTTAGCAGTGCGGGTAAAAGGCATAGATAAAAGTAATTTGCTAGAGGAGCGCAGGTTCCGAGAGGGGATGTAGGGAGAGATAAGAGATGAAAGGTATTGAGGGGCCTTAGAGTGAATGCATTTATAGGTCAGTAGGAGAAGTTTGAATTGGATGCGGAATTGGACAGGGAGCCAGTGAAGCGTCTTGAGAAGAGGAGTAATGTGGGCATGGCGAGACTGGCGGAAGATTAGTCGAGCAGCATGATTTTGTATAGATTGAAGGAGAAGGAGGTGGCTGGCGGGGAGACCAGCAAGGAGTAGGTTGCAATAATTGAGGCGAGAGGAGATTAAGGAGTGGATAAGCATTTTGGTGGTATGTTCAGAGAGGAAGGGGCGGATTTTGCCAATGTTGAAGAGAAAGAAGCGGCAGGTCTTGGCTACAAGCTGGATAGGTGCGGAGAAGGAGATAGAGGTGTCAAAGATAACCCCTAAGTTGCGGGCCAAGGGAACAGGAAGGATAGTAGCTCCGTCCACATAGACTGAGAAAGGGGAAAGAGGAGGGGAGGAGTTAGGGGGAAAGGTAAGGAGTTCAGTCTTGGCCATGTTCAATTTCAATCGGCAATGAGACATCCAGGAAGCGATGTCAGAGAGGCAGGCAGAGATCTTGGACTGGGTTGTTGGAGAAATATTAGGTGTAGAGAGGTAGATTTGGGAGTCATCGGCATAAACATGGTACTGAAAGCCGTGGAAGGAGATAAGTGCGCCAAGGGCTTGGGTGTAGAGAGAGAAAAGGAGGGGGTCCAAGACAGATCCCTGGGGTACCCCAACGTAGAGTGGGGTAGGGGAGGAGGAGGAGCCGCCAGAGCATATACTGATTGAGCAATGGGAGAGGTAGGAGGAGAACCAGGATAGTAGCAGGTCCTTGAAGCCAAGGGAGGAGAGGGTGGAGAAGATTATGGTCAACGGTGTCAAAAGCAGCGGAGAGATCAAGAAGGATGAGGATAGAGTAGAGGCCCTTAGATTTAGCCAGGAAGAGGTCATTGGAGACTCTTGCGAGAGCCGTTTCAGTGGAGTGTAAGGGACTGAAGCCGGATTGTAGTGGGTCCAGGAGGGCCTGGGAGGTGAGGAAGTCGAGGCAGCGGCGGTGGACTGCTCGTTCTAGTAGTTTGGATATGAAGAGAAGGAGGGAGATGGGTCGATAGTTAGAAGGGCATGTTGGATTGAGTGATGGTTTCTTGAGGAGGGGTGTGACAACAGCATGTTTGAAGTCAATGGGGACAGTTTATTTATTTATTTAGACAGTTTTGTATACCACCTTATCCTTCAATCAAAGTGGTCACAACACAATTGGGGGATACATTTAACTTGAGGGGATATGAGACACATACACTAATACTTACAGGGAACATGGGCAATGGAGAGTTAAGTGGCTTGCCCAAGACCACAACGAGCACCTGTGGGACTAGAAACCCCAGTCCTTCTGGCCCACGGTTGCTGTCCTCTAGTAGGATTTGAACCCCTGACCTTCTAGCCTGAGATAACGTGCCCTGACCACTAGGCCACTCCTCCCACAGTTGCAATGGAGAGTGAAAGGTTGAGGATGTGAGAGATGGGGGGTACAATGGTGGGGGAGATGGGGTGTAGGAGATGGGTGGGGATAGGGTCAGATGAACAAGTGGTGGGTTTGGAGGAAGTAAGAAGGAGTGCAGTTTCTTCTTCAGAGATAGGGGGAAGGAGGAGAGGGTATCAGATGAAGTACGGATGGGGAGGAGAATTTTGGAGGGGGGAGGTAGATGAGGGGGAGGGGAATTGGAGGGTAATCTTATGGATTTTGTCATGGAAGTAGTCGGCTAGGGATGGGCAGAAAGGGAGGGAAGGACCGGGGGAGGGGGGAACTTGAGGAGAGAATTGAGGGTATTAAAGAGACGGCGAGGATCAGAGGCAAGGGAGTTGGTCAGGTGGATGTAGTAGTCTTGCTTGGCAAGTGCTATAGCTGACTGGAAGGAGCCAAGCATGAATTTGAAGTGTAGCAGGTCCTCCCGGGGAGTGGGATTTGGATCAGGCACGCTCAGCGGACCGTGCGCAGGTGCGTAGATAGCGGGATGTGGGCGACAGCCAGGTCTGGGGAGTAGATTATTTGACTGGACGTGGGGTGGGTGGGGCAAGAGTGTCAAGAGCTTAGGATAGTATAGCATTGTATGAGGATAGCGCCTCGTCAACGGACTTGGAGGATATAATGGAGGAGAGAGATGGAGAAATGGTGGAGGAGAGAGTCAGGGGATCAATATTATGCAGGTTTTTAAATAGGTCGGAGGAGACAGGACGAGGTTGAGACGGCGGAAGCTGAAGAGTAAAGGTAAAAAGGTGATGGTCAGATGAGGGAAGGATTGAGTTGCGGAAGTTTGAAGGAGGGGAATTAGAGAAGAGTATTAGGTCAAGACAGTGGCCGTGTAGGTGGGTGGGGGCAGTGGAGCAAAGTTGGCGGTCGAACGAGGAGATGAGATCAAGGAACTTTGAGGCCTGGAAGTCAGAGGGGTTGTCGACGTGAATGTTAAAATCGCCAAGAATAAGAGTGGGAGAGGAGGGATCCAGAAAGGCAGAGAGCCAGGAGTCGAAGTCGGCGAGGAAGGTCGATTGGGATTTGTCAGGTGAGCGATAAATAACAGCAACACGGAGGGGAAGTGGTATGAGGAGGCGAATGGTGTGGACTTCAAAGGAGAGGGGGGAGGGTGACTGAGGTAGCAGGAGAGGTTGGCATTGGCAGGAGGGAGAAAGTAGGAGACCAACACTACCACTGCGACCAGTAGATCGAGGTGTATGGGAGAACTGGTAACCCCCATAGCAGAGAAAGGCAATGGAAATGGTGTCGTCTGGGGGGAGCCAGGTCTCAGTCAGGGCAAGAAGGTGTAGGGCATTAGAGATAAAGAGATCGTGAGTAAAAGGAAGTTTGTTAGTGACTGAGCATGCGTTCCATAGGGCACATGAAAACGGGAGAGCGGAGGGGGGGAAGGAGAGGGATATGGATAAGGTTAGATAAGTTACGTGAGGATTTCTTATCAGAGTAACGTGAGGCTTTATTTCTAGAGAAGTGCAGAGATTTAGAGGGAGCAGGGTGCTGGTGGATATGTCTGGGTGTGTGTGCCCTCCAAGAGGGATTTGAAAGAAGGGAAGTGAGGGGTGAATGAAGGATGATATTAATGGTATCAGATATGTTATGAGAGGATTTCTTTTTGGAGATAAGGTTGGGGTTGATATCTCTGTATGAGTGATTGGAGGATGAGTGAGGGAGGGTAGAAGGGGGAGGAGCGGGATGTGGATGAGGTTAGATAAGGTACGTGAGGAACTCTTTTTAGTGTGAGAAAGAAATAGATGGGGGCCAGGGTTGGGGTTGATATTACCTGATGAGAGAAGGAGAAGGAGTAGTAGAGAGCGGAGACAGTACGGCGGAAGCGAGGGTGGGGTTGCCTTAGAGAGAGAGGGGTTGGTTGAATGCGGGGGATGGTGTGCTGAAGCTCAAGAGCAGATGCCAGGCAAGAGGACAGAATGGAGGGAGAAGTGACGAAGGTGGGGGGGGGGGGGTGGAGAGGAGGGAGGGTGTTGGTAGGAGGGGAGGCAGTTGGGGAGGATGAGGGAAAGAAGGACAATGTGATGTGGGGCCATGGCAATGGGCAACAATTTCTATGCAGGGAGTGGGTAGCAGTTCTATGCAGGCAATGGGCAGCAATTCTATGCAGGCAATGGGGTAGCAGTTCTCTGTTGGTGTCCCCCTGGGTTCTGTCTTGGGTCCCCCTTCTTTTTTCTCTCTATACCCAATCCCTTGGTGTGCTTATTTCCTCTCATGGTTTTCAGTACCATCTCTATGCTCATGACTCCCAAATCTATCTCTCTACTCCTGATCTTTCTTCTGCTTTCCGAGCCCGGATCGCTTGCTGTCTCTCTGCCATTGCTGCCTGGATGTTCCATCGTCGCCTGAAATTGAACATGGCCAAGACTGAACTTCTTGTTTTTTCTCCTAAAATTTCCCTTTCTCCTTCTTCTTTTTTAGTCTCTGTTGATGGCTCTGTTCTCCAACCTGTTTCATTTGCTCGCAATTTGGGTGTTATTTTTGACTCTTCGTTCTTTCTCCTCTCATATCCAACTCATCGCTAAGACCTGTTGCTTCTTTCTCTTCAACATTGGCAAAATCCGCCCCTTTCTCTCTGAGCTCACTACTAAAACCCTCATCCATTCCCTAATCACCTCCCACCTTGATTATTGTAATCTCCTTCTTGCTGGACTCCCTCAGTCTCATCTCTTCCCTCTTCAGTCTATTCAGCACTCCGCTGCCCGTTTGATTTTCCGTCAGCCTCGTTTTGCCCACATCACTCCTCTCCTCAGATCTCTTCACTGGCTCCCTATCCGTTTCCGTATTCACTTTAAGCTTCTCCTTCTGACCTATAAGTGCATTCACTCTGTGGCTCCTCAAGACCTTTCTTCTCTCATTTCTCCTTATTTCCCCCCTTGTGTACTCCATTCTTCTTCCCAGTTGCTTCTTGCTATGCCCTTCTCCTCTATTGCCAGCTCCAGATTCCGCTCTTTTCACCTTGCTTCTCCTTACACTTGGAATAAACTTCCTTTGTCTATACGTCAGGCATCTTCTTTGCCCCTCTTCAAACTCAAGTTAAAAGCTCATCTTTTCGCCTCTGCCTTTGGCTCTTGATTTTACTGTTCTCCTTCCTTCCCCTCTTTTATTTCACCTTTCTTTCTTCCTCTTACACTTGTTCTTACCTCTTTCCTTTGTCCTGTCTCTCCTGCTCGTCTCTTTGCCCTTGTTCTTATCTTTTTTCTACTCCTTTTCTTGCTTTGTCTTTTTAGATTGTAAGCTCTTTTGAGCAGGGACTGTCTTTTTGTGTTTTCATTGTACAGCGCTGCGTGCACCTGGTAGCGCTTTATAAATGCTTAGTAGTAGTAGTAGTAGTAGTAGTAGTAACCTCCTGACAAGTTTGCTTCTACCTTCCTTACTGACTTTGACTCCTGGCTTTCCCTCTTTCTGGATTCCTCTTCCCCCACTCTTATTCTTGGGGATTTTAACATCCACGTCGATGACCCCTCTGATCCCGATGCTTTAAAGCTCCTCTCCCTTACCTCCTTATTTGACCTCAAACTTTGTTCCTCTGCCCCCACCCACCAGCACGGCCACTGTCTTGACCTGATATTTTTTTCTAATTCCTCTCCCTCGAACTTCCGTAGCTCAGTTCATCCCTTATCTGACCATCACCTTTTAAGCTTTAATCTTCATCTCCCACTGCCTCAGCCTCGTCCTGTCTCCTCCAACCTATTTAGAAACCTTCATACTATTGATCCCTTGACTCTCTCCTCCACCATTTCTCCTTCTTCCACTATGTCATCCAAGTCTGTCGACGAGGCAGTAACCTCCTATAATGCTGCACTCTCCTCGGCTCTAGATGCTCTCACCCCACCCACCCCACATCCTGTGAGACGTTCTGCACCCCAGCCCTGGCTCTCATCCACTACCCACTATCTACGCTCCTGTGCCCATTCTGCTGAGCGTGCTTGGCTCAAATCCCGCTCCCCGGAAGACTTTCTACATTTTAAATTCATGTTTGCCTCCTTCCAATCAGCCATAGCTCTTGCCAAACAAGACTATTATGTCCATCTGACTAACTCTCTTGCCTCTGATCCTCGCCGTCTCTTTACTACTCTCAGCACTCTCCTCAAAGTGCCTCCGCCTCAGATCCTCCCTCCCTTTCTGCCCAAACCCTGGCTGACTATTTCCATGACAAAATCCACAAGATCACTCTCCAGTTCCCCACAAACTCGGCTATTTCCCCTCCTCCCCCTCTCTACTCCCAACTCTCCCCCCCCCCCCCCCATCCTCGCTACCCTCTCTTCTTTTCCTGTCATCTCTGAAGAGGAAACTGCACACCTTCTTTATTCCTCCAAGCTCACCACCTGCTCCTCCGATCCTATCCCCACCCATCTCCTAAGCACCATCTCCTCCACCATTGTCCCTTCCATCTCTCATATTCTCAACCTTTCACTCTCCACTGCAACTGTCCCTGCAGACTTCAAGCATGCTGTGGTCACACCTCTCCTCAAGAAACCCTCACTTGATCCCACCTGTCCTTCTAACTATCGACTCATCTCTCTCCTCCCCTTCATTTCTAAACTACTTAAATGTGCGGTTCACCGCCGCTGCCTTGACTTCCTCTCCTCTCATGCCCTCCTGGATCCCTTACAGTCTGGCTTTTGTCCTTTGCACTCTACTGAAACAGCTCTTGTCAAAGTCTCCAGTGACTTGTTCCTGAAAAAATCCAAGGGCCTGTACTCTGTCCTCATCCTCCTTGACCTCTCTGCTGCTTTCGACACCGTTGACCACAACCTTCTCCTCGATACCCTTTCCTCACTTGGCTTTAAGGGCTCTGTACTATCCTGGTTCTCCTCCTATCTCTCCCATCGCTCCTTCAGCGTGTGTTCTGGTGGCTCCTCCACCTCCGCTACCCCGCTCCCAGTCGGTATACCCCAAGGATCTGTCTTGGGTCCGCTCCTTTTCTCTCTCTATACCCAGTCCCTTGGTGCACTTATCTCTTCTCATGGCTTTCAGTACCATCTACCTCTCTACGCCTGAACTCTCTCCGGCAACCCAGATCCGGATCTCTGCCTGTCTTTCAGACATGGTTGCCTGGATGTTCCACCGCCGCTTGAAATTGAACTTGGCCAAGACTGAACTTCTTATCTTTCCCCCTAAAACCTCCTCTCCTCTTCCTCCTTTATCAGTCTCTGTGGACAGCTCTGTACTCCTTCCTGTTTCCTCAGTCCGCAATCTGGGGGTTGTCTTTGACTCCTCCCTCTCTTTCTCCACACATCCATCTCGTAGCTAAGACCTGCCGCTTCTTTTTCTATAACATTAGCAAAATCCACCCTTTCCTTTCTGAACACACTACTAAAACGCTTATCCACTCCCTAATCACCTCCGGTCTTGACTACTGTAACCTACTCCTTGCTGGTCTCCCTTTGAGTCATCTCTCTCCCCTTCAATCTGTTCAACACTCCGTTGCATGGCTAATCTTCCACCAGCCTCATCATACCCATATTACTCCTCTTCTCAAGTCACTTCACTGGCTCCCTATCCGTCTCCGCATCCAATTCAAGCTTCTCCTTCTGACCTATAAATGCATTCACTCTACGGTTCCTCAGTACCTTTCTACTCTTTTCTCTCCTTACAACCCCTCCCGGGAACTCCACTCTTCTAACCAATTGCTTCTATATGTGCCCTTTTCTCCTACTGCCAACTCCAGACTTCGCTACTTTCACCTTGCTGTACCTTACGCCTGGAACAAACTACCTATGTCTGTACGCCAGGCACCTTCTCTAACCCTCTTCAAATCCAGGTTGAAGGCTCACCTCTTCACTGCTGCCTTTGGATCTTGACTTACCTGATCTCCTTTTCCTTCCCCCTGTTTTACCCCTGTTTACACCTTCTGTGTTTGTCTTGATTAGATTGTAAGCTCTGATGAGCAGGGACTGTCTCTTACATGTTTGTACGGCGCTGCGTATGACTGGTAACGCTATAAAAATGCTTAGTAGTAGTAGTAGGATAGGGGAGATATGATTCAGACCTTTAAATACTTAAAGAGAAATAATGAACAAACAAACCTCTTCCAAAGACGGGGAAGCTGTAAAACTAGAGGGCATAACATGAAGCTGCAAAGGGGTAAATTGAAAGGCAATGTCAGGAAATACTTTTTCACTGAAAGGGTGGTGGATGCTTGGAATGCCCTCCCAATGGAAGTGGTGGGGGCAAATACAGTGACAGAATTCAAAATGGCATGGGACAGACATAGTGGATCCCTTTACAGTAACAGGATAAAATCAAAATAAACTGAACTATCTAATTTCTCAACAAACAGGGGTATCCTAGACGGAGCGGAGGGCTCACCCCTTAACAGAGACATGATACGTATAGATAAATATGCTATATATTTCTAAAGGCCTCTTTTTCATAAAAGAAGTTAATGTTACATCTTCTCCTACCAGGATGAAGAAGACTGCATTAAAGGGGTATGCAGGAGAAGCAACGTCCTTTGCCTTTGTTCTGACTACAATCGGGGACAGGAAGTGGTTCATGGAGTCTGGGACACTACCTCAAAACTGAGGACAATCCTCAAAAATTGGAGAGATCTGCTGAGCTTATTGCCAGGCCTTTTTACATCTCTTGATATTTCAAGGTGGTCACCTATCCAAATTCTAGCTAGGTCTGGTCCTGCTTAGGTTCAGAAATCAGCTGAGAGCAGGTTCATTCAGGAGAGCTCAAATTAGTCCTCTTTAATGGTAGTTAAATAAAAAGAGAAACAAAAAAGGAAGATAAGGTGATACCTTTTTATTGGACTAACTCAATACATTTTTGAACTAGCTTTCAAAGCCCTGACCTGAAGACTAAGGTTTTAACCTTCGAAGGCTAGTCTAAAAATGTATTTAGTTAGTCCAATAAATAGGTATCACTTTATTTGTTTCTCTTTTTATTTAACTTTGCACAGATTAAAACTGGGTCTCAGAGTTCAACATGTGGAATGACATTTGATTAAGATTGCACCAATCATAGGTTTAACAAGGTGTAGGTAGAAATACACCCATGATGTTGTAAGGAGAGCAATAAATAGAAACTAGGCCTATTTTTTTCTTATGTAAAACCAACATTCCTACCATACCTTGTTCTTTCATGACACTATGATTACCTCATACTTGCATTATCTCACATTAATGGCCCTGCCACTGTCAGCTGAAAGCAAGCAATACATTTCTAACAGGAAGCCTCACCACACTATCTTGCCACTGCCACCAATAATAATGACATCCAGTATTATATAAAATTGCAAGACATTTTAGATAAAGGAAATATAAAATGTTAAGGTGTTGGCAAGTCTTTCTACCATGGAGCTCTAAAATCAAAGGTCAACAGTTCAATTATGTCACTATTAGCCTGACATTGAATGACTAATTTGGTTCTAGGAGTACCTTCCTTATGTTAAAATTGAAGATCAGAAGCTGGAATGTGCTGTAATACATGCTCCCTTGCAAATGCCTAAACGCAATACTACTTTATCATAAGAATGGGATACAAACTGATTAAATTGTAGACAAAGAGATACACACCAAGACAATGAAGACAACTAGTAGAGGGTCCAAGGTATAACTCCTGAAGTCACTTCTGTTCATTATTTTCATAGACAATGTGGTAAATGGGCATGTGGTGGATATGCCTTTGGGAAGGTGACACTACAATCATGGCAAGACAGAGGGCATGAGAAAAATGAAAAGTGATATTAAAATGATGGAGAAGTTATTTGGCAGCAAACTTTAATATGTGAAAGCTCAGTGATGCATTTAAGCTACAATGCATGATGTGGATGGGGGGGGGGGGGGCGGTGACATACTGAGCAGCACCAAAGAGGAGAGAATCTGATGACCTTAGTATTGGCAAAATAATGAGTCCAATGCAGAAAATTAGCATGGCCTTTACACGCAGGAACGCAACTTTTAGGCACAAATTACCACCACGCCAAATGAAGAAAAGAGATGGACGTGCGCATAAACAGCAAAGAAAAAGCAAACCCATACATAATGCTTAGGGTTTTTAAATTATAGGCAAAAAAGCTGCCTGTAATAAAATGGCATGCTAATATCATCTGCGCCCGATGCAGAGAAATGCTTAGAGGATTTTGTAACCAGCCTTAGCACCAATATCTCTACACCTGGGTCTGAGATGACTTAAACATGTTGTGTGTGTCCCTGACAGTATTTTGATGGCATTGGGGGCTTTACCCAATGCCTGGATCACCTGAACGTCCCCTCAGATGATCCAGGCATTGGGGAAAGCCCTCGATGCCATCAAAATACTATCAGGGGACCGATGCCCCTGACAGAAAACAAATCCCTAGTGGCCCAATGGCCCAGATACTCCCATCTGCCCAACTAAAAATAACCCTGGTGGCCCAGTGGTCCTGATCTCCCCACCCACCCAATTAAACTAAAACCATCAAGAGCTGATGATAGGGTGGATCACCTTGCACCCCTGTCAATCAGGCTTCCGTCCTATTCACAGCACAGAAACCACCCTCCTTTCCTTCCTCAATGAACTTCACACCTCTCACAACCATGGGCTCATCTCTATAGCTATCTCTTTGGATCTGTTCTCCGTCTTCAACCTAGTTGATCATGCTACACTTCTCACCTGCCTCTGTGAGGCTGGGATCGGTGTTTCTGTCCTCCGCTGCTTTTGCTCCTTCCTTGTCTCTAGGTCCTTTTCTGTCTCTTCTGGTTCTTCCACCTCACCAACCACCCCATTACCCTGTGGTGTCCCCCAGGGCTCCGTCCTTGCCCCCCCTTCAATGTCTTCTTGGCCCCCCTCACTCTTTTGATTCAACAGTACGGTGTCTCTGCTTATTACTACGCAGACAACATCATTCTCCTACTTCACACCAGCCCCACCGCTCCTGATATTGCCCCTCTCAATGCTTGTCTTTCCTGCATCAATTCCTGGATGGCTTCAAACTTTCTCCACCTTAACCTGGCAAAGACTGGCCATTTGCTTCACCTTCGGCAGTCCCGTCCCCTCCTTAGCCCCCTCGCTCTCTTCCTCCCCCATCCCCTTGGTTCCCACCCTACATTACCTTGGTGTCACCCTAGATTTTGCTCTATCCTTCCATGACCACCTGTCATCCATTATTCGCCGCTCCTTCTGCTCCTTGCGACAGATCCATGCTGTCCGTCCCTTTCTTACGACCTCCGTCCTTGGTTATATTTCTACTTTCCTTCATAATGACTAGGATAGACTACTGTAACATTGGTCTTTTCGGTCTTCCACAATACCAGTTGTGCAGGTTTCAACTTCTTCAAAATACCATAGCCCATATCATCACACATGCCTCCCATGCAGATCACATCACCACACCACTCATTCACCTCCATTGGCTCCCCATCATCTTCTGAATTCAGTTTAAGGTCTTAACTCTCGTCCACAAAGCAATCCAAACCGGCACACCTCAATACCTCTCTAATCTGGTTCATTTCCACTCCTCAGCGCTCACTCCGGTTTATTCATTCTAATCATATGTCCCTTCCCTCCCCCTTGCTAGCACACCTGGAGTCCACTCGCAACTCCTCTTTCTTCTTTCTCAGCCCCAAACTATGGAACTCCCTCCCTCCAGACCTCTGACTAGAACTCTCCTTCACCAAATTTAAGTCAATGTTGAAAACCCATCTTTTCTGCTCTGCCTTCAATATCCCTCCCCGCCTCCCTCTATCCTGAGGCCTACCGCCCCTCTCCCTTCTGTTCTCTTCTTTCGTGTCTCGTCCTACTTTCACTTTCTTTTTGAATTTATGGCTTTCTTTTCCTGTTCCAGCAGCATTTTTGAACCTTTGTAAACCGTTCTGATGTTTGTAACTTGGAGCAATATATTAAAAAACTGAAATAAAGATAAAGATGGTGGGGGAAGTGAGGATGGTAAATTGGCGATAAGGAGCAGGGCCTTGAAAGTGTTGGTAGGAGGGGAGACAATTAGGGAATATGAGCAATAGGAAGAGAAAGTGTTGAGAAGCCATAAATTGAGAGATGGAGAGGAGCACAGAAGCACAGATGTCAGAAGAAATAAAAGGATAGGTGGTAGAAATTGCAGGGGATAAGGTACACCTGTGAGTGATTGTGGTAATGAGCACAGGGCAGCTATAAGAGACTATAAGCCAGGAGGCAGGTGGCTGTGGGGAGGGAGGGTGGAATAATAAGGAAGAGGAGAGAGAGACACACACACACAAACACACACAGCTGAAAACAGAGAGGGAGAGCTGAACAAATTACAAACAAAAATATTGAAAAATGATAGCTCCTTTGAGTGGGAAGCCGACCACACATGCATGGTGGCAACTCCCAGGGGCTTTCTTTGAGGGCTGGGGATTTGCTCCGCGCGGGCTCCGTCAGCACTGACACAACCCAACTGATTCCTGCTGTCCCCAGAGAACACCTGTTACAGGTGAGTAACTACGCTTTTTCTGCTTTTTCTAAGGTTTGTTCACCTTTTCGCCACCAGAGTCCACCACCTTGGCAATGTGGTTTTTGCTCGGGTACTTCTTTTCTTTTAGCTTTTGGCCCATGGGTTTTTTGCTTGCAGTGTAGCTGGTTGAGACATCTGAGTTTAATCTCATGGGGCTCGTTTTTCCTGCTATGCCTAAGACCAGCAGATTTAAGCAGTGTGGCAAGTATAACCGCACTATGTCCTGCACTGACCGCCACAACACCTGCATTAAATGCTTCTGGGCGGACCGCTCTGCCTTTTGATGTCTGCTAATATCCGGATGGAACACAAACTGAACCATATAATTTCTCAACAAATAGGGGCGTCCTACATGGAGCGATGGGGGGGAGGAGCGGTGGGTTCACCACTAAACAAACAAAGAAACAAAGATATGGGGAGGGGTGAAGACATGGGGAGGGGTGCACCTGCTCCTGGTAGGTGCACCACTAAGCAAAGACATGGGGAGGGGTGCACCTACTCCCTAAAAGACATGGGATGGGGTGCACCTACTCCTGCCATATTGCTGGGCAGACTAGATGGACTATACTGGTCTTTATATGCCGTCATTTACTATGTTACTATGTAAGGCACTCTAACAATGAAATACAGGCAAGCAGTTAAAAAGTCAGACCCTAGCTAGAAGTTAGGAACACAGCCTGTAATAGGCTTGCACTTTCCACAGCAAGAAGGCAAATAACAGAGCACATGTGGGGAAGAGGGTTAACAATGCTTCAAGGCGGGGGAGGGGTTATATTTTCAGCACACATAAGAAGCATGTAGGGAGAGGGAGATTTTAAACTCAGAGAAGGCTGCAGAGAACAGAGGTAGAGTGGATAAGGCAATTGAAGTTAATACTTGATCTCCAAAACAGACAGGAGAGAGAGAGAGAGAGAGATGGAGCAGGGAAGTTACAATTGATTATGAGGAGAGAGAGACACACACACAGCTGAAAACAGAAAGGGAGAGCTGAACAAGATCATAAACAAAAATACTGAAAAATAAGGTACTCTTAACAATGATAAGTTAAATAAATAAATGATACATACAGGCAGACAGACCTTACAAGCAGGTGGTTAAAAAGTCAGATCCTAGCCAGAACCTAGGAACACAGCCTGTAATAGCCTTTTTGCCAGAGCTTTACCCAATGGATAATTTTCCCTTCCAAAATGAAAATGAGTATAAATTGCAGCCTTAGTACTTAATTGGTGACACTTATACATATATGTTTGTAAAATAGCCCAGCTACACATTGAAGAGCTTGTATTTACAAGTGGAAGTTGCAAAATAAGTATTTCCAAGTGGAAGCTTACACTCAGTTTTCTCATTTTTAAATTTGTAAAATGACTCCTCCCCCTGTCCACGTACATGTCTGCACATCCTTATGTGTATTTTACAAAAGGCTCTGTGTTCAGTGCAGCCTTTAATAAAATGCTGCCCAACTGAGCATGTCTTGACTTTGATGTCTCAATTTCAGTCTCAACTTACCATGGAAAGTGGGTCTTCGCATCTCCTAGGAATGTTCATGGAACAAATTTTTAGTTCATTTTCAAGTTATTTTATACTGTTTTTTCCTAATTTCCATATAATATTTTTGGATTTGCTTCACACATTTGTTTTAATAAACATTTTTAATGTTCATTAATCAGTTTAAGGTATGTTAATTCATAGGTTACCACGTGTAAAATTGATTTAGCAGCCAACAAATCTTTTACACATACTAATGAACCAAATGCACATCCCAAAGAACACAAAGTAGAATGAAGAGGCTATGATCACCTGGGACATTCCATTCTGATGGATGAGAAACTGGATACGATGAAACCCAACATACTGGTAAAGGAGAAAAACACCAGAACAGCATTGATAATAGAGGTCGGTTCCAAGTGATTATTCTGTAAATCGCATGGAGAGGGAAAAGATACTCAAGTACCAAGAAATGCAGTTAGAGACCAAGAAAATGTGGCAGAAAAATGCTGAAATATTTCCCATAGTGCTGGGTTCTACAGGCTTGATTAAGAAGAACTTTCAAGCACACCTTGATAAATTACCCATACATGTTACATCTTATGAGCTCCAGAAGGAGGCTCTCTTTGGCATGATACAAGTAATATGCCAAGCATCAGCAGTAAATTTGAGAGACTGAGATGATACTCCACATATCCTGGTTTAAAAGTGAAGTTCATTAATGTCATGGTATGTGCAAAACTAACAACACACAAAACAGCTGCCAAGAGCAGGAAAGGATAACCAAAATAGGAAAAACTGCTCTTAATGATAAACACAAATACTACCAAAAGCTACAACCAATAACCAAAAAATCATGATTAGGATGTTTTCTTGAATAAATCTAAAAAGAGTATTAGATTAGAGCTGCACAGTGTTACCCTGGCTGAATATTGTCGTAAAGAGGTCATTCCTCAAGGATTGCGCATTTGGAAAGCCCCTGGGATGTTTTTGGAAGATGAGAACTTTGTGAGTCGTTGGAATCAAATTCTGAATAAATGCTCCCTAGATTTGATGCTGTTGGTTATCGATACAGCTCATACAAAGAATATTGTTCTTAAAAAGGAGTTAGATGATGAGCTGAAGGGTTTGAAAGCTGCTTCTGATTTTGAAAGCCATTATAATGACATTGTTAGTACTCTTGACAAATATCGTTTGGATCTAAAAAATGCAAAAATTAGGAAATTTTTGAAGGATGAGCGACGTACTAAAGATGGTCCGATCTATAATTGGTCCTTACGGCGTGCAAGACAGCAGAATGGTTCTTGGAGAAAAACCGGTGATGAATCTTCAGTATATTCTTCTGATTCGAGTCTGGAAAGTCGTGGTTCAGATCTTCGTGTGAAATTTCAAGATCAAGACAACTTAGTACGTGATTCTTCTAAAAATCAACATGATAAACAACAACATTTTCAAGGGCTATCGACGCGCTCCCGGCGCAAAAAAGATGGGACAACAACTCTGGACTAGCGACAGTTGTGAATTTATCCGGTGTAATTTTAACCCCAGCCCAGATGTCTGTTCTTGCTAGGGGCTTATTGTTTGTATATGGCCCCAGCTATGATAGTTTTTCTAGTAGAGTGGTGGTTGAGCATGTTATACGTTCTTTACAGTTGAAATTGTTTTTCAGTGATGTTTCTTTAATGCCGGATCCTTCTGTTGTCCAATTGAAGTCTTCTTGGATTCCACCTGGCCCTTTGGACCCGCTCCTCCACACTTTCTGACAGGTGGTATTGGCTGATTTAGTACTGTTGGAAATGAAATATCACAATCAGCCGAAGAATTTATCTCCTGTTGATTTTGCAGCACTACAAGAGTTATCAAATATGACACACATTGTTATTAAACGTGCAGATAAGGAAGGGGCGGTGGTGATTTTAAATACCATCGATTATGAGAAAGAGGTTTGGCGACAATTGAATAATGTCAGTCATTATGAAATTCTGCAGGGTGATCCCACTGAGGCTCTCCAGAGGAAGATTCAGGCTGTCACTACTGAAGCTTGTGATTTAGGATATCTGACTAATAAGGAAAAACATTTTTTGAATCCGTTGTATCCAAAGATACCGTTTTTTTACATTCTGCCAAAGATTCATAAAAGTATGCTATCTCCTCCTGGTCGACCTATTTTATCAAGTAATGACTCCTTATTAGAACGGGTAGGGATCTTTTTGGATTCCTTTCTGAAGAGTGAGGTTCTTAAAATCCGTTCTTATGTTAGGGATACCACTCATTTTTTGCAGTTATTAGAGGGTGAATGTCTGGTTGAGCAGGTATCGTTGATGGCCAGTTTAGATGTAGCAGCCCTCTATACTTCTATTCCTCAGGATGAAGCTTTAAAGGTTTTGCAAAAAGGTTGGGATGCCCGGGCGCAGCCATATCGAGTACCGACCTCTGTGTTGTTAACTCTGGCTACCATAGCGTTGAGAGAGAATTATTTTCTTTATAAGGATACCTTTATTCAGCAAATATCAGGTACAGCGATGGGTGCTACGTTCGCACCTTCTTTGGCTAACTTATTTATGAGCGATTATGAAGATCGGTATGTGTATGCCTCTCCGTACAGTCAATATATTTTACGGTGGTACCGGTATATTGACGATATTTTTCTTTTGTGGCGAGGTACTAAAGTGCATCTGGAGGAATTTTTTGCTTATTTGAATACCTGTCATTTTGCTATTAAATTCGATATTAATATTCAGATGCGTGAAATACACTTTTTGGATGTGAAGATATTGAAACAACAGGATAACTTTGTCACTACACTGTATTCTAAACCTACAGATCGAAACACTTTGTTGCACTTTTCTAGCTTCCATCCTCCACATTTAAAGCGTAGTCTGCCATACTCGCAGCTCTTAAGGTGTCAGCGCATATGTTCTGCGGATGAAGAATTTAAATTTCAAGCTAAACATATGATGAGTAAATTTATGGATAGGGGTTACCCTATTGCTGTTTTGAATAAGGCCTATAAAAGGGCTAAATACAATCATCGGGAATGGTTGCTTCATCCTACCAGTTTGCCACCTACTGAGAATCCAGTGCCTACTGTGACTTGTGTTTTACCTTTTTCCAGTCTGTCTCATCGGATTGCATCAATGATACGTAAACATTGGAGTCTTATTAAGAGGCATCCTAAGCTTTCCAATTGTGAGTTACGGATGGCATACAGCCGTGGACGCAACCTTAAAGATCGTTTGTGTCCTGCTGTCTTACGACGTGACATTGTTCTTTCATCACCTGTAAAAGGTCATTCAGCCTGTCAGCATTGTTCATTTTGTGGCATCATGAGTGTGCATATTTGTGAAAAATATCGTCGGCAAGTGAAGTGCCTGACTGTGGCTACGACATGTAACACTGCCTATGTAGTTTATGGTATATGGTGTGAATGTCAGTTATTGTATGTAGGAAAAACTACAAGGCCTTTGAAGACAAGGCTGGCCGAACACAAATATAGCCTCAAGAAGGTACGGATCGATACTCCGTTAATACAGCATTGCGTGGAGTCAAGCCATGTGTTTGAAGATCTTCGCTGTACCGTTTTGGAATTTGTGCCTTTGGATATTTGGAGGGGAGATCGTAAGAAGGTACTTCTACAGAAGGAACAACGCTGGATTTTTGACTTAGGCACTTTGCAACCGGGCGGGTTGAATGACCGCTTGGAATGGACATTGTTCTTTTGACTTTTTTTCTGACTTTTTTTCAGATTTTTCTGACACTTTGCGACTCTGTCTGGTTTAAGGGTTTTATCACTGTGCAGCTCAATAGCCTAGATGTTGATGGTGTGTATGTTTATAGCTTTAAGGGGACGTCATTGTTTAGAACTGTTTTTAATTGGTGGTTGGTTTGTGATATTAGGCGCGTCACACGCTGTGTTGGGATGGCGGGAGGATTCGAGTAGCCATTATGGAAAGCTGATCTCTGCATGACGTAGCTCATGATGAAGCCGATTTATGGCGAAACAAAAGCTTTTGCAGGGCTTAGGTTGTCCTGTTAATGAATGGCAGAAATATCGATTGTTGATACCTTTACTTCCCGCGTTGGAGGTCAGATTTGACCTATTGAAGAGCGTCTATCTCGAGGGCTGTGGACCCAGCTGGCCGCAAGATTACTGTTAAGAGATAAGTTTTTTGAACTTCTATGTTGGTGTAGCTCAGTAGGTTACTTCACCTTTTGTTATTGCTTTTGCAGGTGTCGTTCTTAAAGCTGTTCCGGCTGCATTCAGCCCCATTGCTATTCTATTGCAATTTGTTTTATAGACGCTATTTTAAGAATGGAATGAATGGAATGATTGAGTGTGCTGTTTGTATGTTTGCGTCAATGTTGTAGGTTGATTGATAGGTTTGTACAAGTTTCTAAGGATTTTTCCCAGAGTTAGATTGGTGGTTGTTTTGAAAATTGTATAAGACTTTTGTATATTTTGTTGGAGAGGTTAAGGGAGGCAGTGACCGGTGATGTGAGCGTCTATCAACACCCTATGGTGATTTCTCACTAAATGTGGGTTGTGCTATCTGAGGTCATTTTTGCCTGGAAATGATTTTTTTGTTATTGGTTGTAACTTTTGGTAGTATTTGTGTTTATCATTAAGAGCAGTTTTTCCTATTTTGATGTGCAAAACTAACCCATTTGGAGAATTTGCCTCCTAGAAACAGTTAAGAGAAGGACTACTTAAATGGTGCAGAGTCTGCATGAAAATGTTATGAGGTGATTCTAAGGAGAGCATAAAAAGAGGTGATATGATGGAGACATTCATATATCTTACCACTATAAATAATGCAGAAGAAGATTTGGCAGTGGCATTTCTAGATCAAAGCATCTGGGAAGAGAGCTGACAGGAGGAAAAGCTAGATATGAAGGAAAGCAAGCTGAAAAGTGGCATTTCTCTACCTTAAAGTCCTATTGGCAGAACCTCTCCCCTCTGTGTTCAACATCTCTGATTCTTTCTTCAGGTGTCCAACATCTCCCCTTCATTATCTCACCCCCCCCCCCCCACCCAAGTGTCCATCGTCTTCCTTTCTTCCTCCCCACCATGTCCAACATCCAGAATCCTCCTCCTCTTCCTTTCCCCCCTGTTGCTTCTACCCTATCTCCATCTTTACCTGAAGCTATATCAGAAGAAAACAGAGCTCAGTGCGGGGCCTTTGAGTACCTGCACGCACTCTAGTCCTGCCATGTCCTGCCCCCTCCAATGCAAACTTCTATCAGAGGAGGCAGGACATAGCAAGCCTTGAACACATACAGGTTCTCAAAGGTCCTTCACTGCAATGACAGCAGCATTCAAGTGCTGTGTTTCTGCAGCCAGATTCCTCTACCCTAGAGCAAGCCTAATTCTCCTAGTGGTAAGGCCAGCCCTGCCCAATGGCTTTCTGTGCAAAAAAAAAATAGTTTCAACCACTCAGTGAAACTACTATTAAAATGATTGATAACATCAACCAATTTATCTATATCAATATCAGAATGAATGATACTTGAAACCCTGCCCTTCCAAGGTATTTTGGGAAGGTGAACAAAAGGATCTTTATTCATAAGAACATAAGATATGCCATACTGGGTCAGACCAAGGTCCATCAAGCCCAGAATCCTGTTTCCAACAGTAGCCAATCTAGGTCAGATTCAGCTGGAACAACCTTCCAACACAAGAGGGAAAAACTCTTGCAGTGTACAGTGCATTGCAAAAGTATTCATCCCCTCTGTGTTTGTCCTTTTTTATCGCATTAGTACCCGGAATTAAAATGGAGTTTTGGGGTTAGCACCATGTGATATAGACAACATGCCTTTGAAGGTGCAAAATATTCTTTATTGTGACACAAACAATAATTAAGGCAAAAAAAAAATTGAAAGCAGGAGTGTTCATTTGTATTCACCCCTCAAAGTCAATACATTGTAGAGCCACCTTTTGCTGCAATTGCAGCTACAAGTCTTTTGGGGTATGTCTCTATTAGTTTAGCACATCTAGCCACTGGGATTTTCACCCATTCCTTAAGGCAAAATGGCTCCAACTCCTTCAAGTTAGATGGGTTGCATTGGTGTACAGGAATCTTCAAGTAATGCCACAGATTCTCAATTGGATTGAGGTCTTGGCTTTGACTAGGCCATTCTATGAGATTTAAATGTTTCCCTTTAAACCAGATTTAGCAGTATGTTTAAGGTCATTGGTCTGATGTGGAAGCAAAAATGTGTAATAAAGACTTTTTCAAGTACATTCATAACAAAAAACCTGTGAGAGAGTCAGTTGTACCATTAGATGATAGAGGGGTAAAAGGGGCACTAAGAGGGGACAAGGCCATAGCGGAGAGACTAAATGAATCTTTTGCTTCAGTCTTTAGTGAGGAAGATGTAGGGATGTTACCCATGACTGAAGTGGTATTTAAAGGTGATACTGCAGAAGAAGTGAAAGAAATATCAATACACCGGGAAGATGTATTACAAATATTTGATAAGCTGAAGAGTAGCAAATCACCTGGACTGGATGGTATGTATCCAAGGGTGTTGAAAGAACTGAAATATGAGATTGCAGACCTGCTATTAGTAATCTGTGAACTATCATTAAAACCATCTGTACTACCTGAAGATTGGAGGACGGCCCATGTAACACCAATTTTTAAATAGGGCTCCAGGGGTGATCCGAGAAACTACAGACCAGTGTGCCTGACGTCAGTACCAGGAAAAATGGTAGAAACCATCATAAAGAACAAAATTGCTGAACATGTTCATAGTCATAACTTAATGGGAGACAGCCAACATGGCTTTAGACAAAGAAGATCTTGTCTTACTAATCTGTTATGTTTTTTTGAAGGTCTGAATAAACAGGTAGACAAAGGTGAGTCGGTTGATATAGTGTATCTGGACTTTCAGAAAGCCTTTGACAAGGTCCCTGATCAGAGAATTTTGGCAAAACTAAAAAATCATGGGATAGAAGGCAGTGTACTATTATGGATCAGGAACTGGTTAAAAGATAGAAAGCAGAGGGTAGGGCTAAATGGCCAATTTTCCCAATGTGGAAAGGTGAATAGTGGAGTACCCCAGGGATCTGTGCTGGGTCCGCTGCTTTTTGACATATTCATAAATGACCTGAAAAAGGGAATAACGAGTGAGGCTATCAAATTTACAGATAACACAAAACTATTTAAAGTTGTTAAAACCCAAGAGGATTGTGGAAAATTGCAAGAGGATCTTGATAAATTGGAAGACTGGGCATCCAAATGACAGATTAAATTTAATGTGGACAAGTGCAAAGTTATGCAACTAGGAAAGAAAAACCCAAACTATGGTTACATGATGCAAGGTTCCACGTTAGGAACCACCACCCAGGAAAAAGATTTAGGCGTCATCGTGGATAAAATGTTAAAACCCTTCGCCCAGTGTACAGCAGCGACCAAGAGAGCAAATAGGAGGCTAGGTATCATAAGGAAAGGAATGGAAAATAAAACAAAGGATATTATAATGCCTCTGTATCATTCCATGGTGCGACCGCACCTTGAATATTGTGTGCAATTCTGGTCACCATATCTTAAAAAGTATATAGCGTTATTAGAAAAGGTACAGAGAAGAGCCACCAAAATGGTAAAGTGGATGGAAGGATACCCCTATGAAGAGAGGCTAAAAAGGTTAGGGCTCTTCAACCTGGAAAAGAGATGGCTGAGGGGAGACATGATAGAGGTCTATAAATTAATGAATGGAGTGGAACGGGTAAACGTAGATCGATTGCAGAATATAGAAAGACTAGGGGACATGCAATGAAGCTACAGGGTAAACTATTTAAGACTAATAAGAGAAAATATTTTTTCACTCAACGTGTAATCAAACTCTGGAATTTGTTACTGGAGGATGTAGGAAAAGCTGTTAGTGTAGCTGGGTTTAAATAATGGTTTGGACAAGTTCCTCAAGGAAAAGTCCATAAACCACTATTAAAAGGGACCCGGGCTATCACTGTTTGACCCAATACAAGCATTGTGTAACCTATCTTTTGGGGAAACTGTTAGGTACTTTGACCTAGAATGGCCACTGTTGGAAACAGGATACTGGGTTTGATGGACCTTGGTCTGACCCAGTATAACATATCTTATGTTCTTATGCTGGAAGGTGAACCTTTGTTCCAGTCTCAAATCTCTGGGAGACTGAAACAGGTTTTCCTCAAGAATTACCCTCCATCGTTCCTTCAATCCTAACCAGTTTTCTTGTCCCTGCCAATGAAAAACATCCCCACAGCATGATGCTGCCACCACCATGTTTCACTGTGGGAATGGTGTTCTCGGGGTGATGGGAAGTGTTGGGTTTGCGCCACACATGGCATTTCCCATGATGGCCAAAAAGTTCAATTTTCATCTCATCTGACCAGAGAACCATCTTCCATGTGTTTGGGGGGTCCACCACATGCTGTTGTGCAAACTCCAAACATGTTTTCTTATTTCTTTCTTCAAGCAATGACTTTTTTCTGGCCACTCTTCCATAAAGCCCCAGTCTGTGGAGTGTATGGCTTAAAGTGGTCCTATGGACAGATACTCCCATCTCTGCTATGGATCTTTACAGCTCCTTCAGTGTTATCCTTGCTGTCTTTGTAGCATCTCTGATTAATGCCCTCCTTGCCCGGTCTGTGAGTTTTGCTGGGTGGCCTTCTCTTGTCAGATTTGTAGTGGTGCCATATTCTTTCTATTTTGTTGTAATGGATTTAATGGCACTACATGGCATACTCAGAATTTGGGATTTTTTTATAATACAACCCTGATCTATACTTTTTTTTATTAACAGTTTTTTTATACTGCTTTATCATTTCAAACAAAGTGGTTTACATTATAACAAACTTAGTAATGTACATTAAACAGGGACATTGATAACTTAGATTTTTGAGGCAATGTAGGGGTTAAGTGATTTGCCAAAGGCCACAAGGAGTACTAGTGGGAATCAAACCCTGGATGCTTGGTTCCCAAGCCAGTGCTCTAACTATTAGGATACTCCTCCACTACTTTGCTGCAATTTTGTCTCTGACCTGTTTGGAGGGCTCCTTGGGCTTCATGTTGCTTGCTTAGTGGTGTTGCAGAGTCCGGGCCTTTCAGAACAGGTATATTATACAGGCATGATGTGACAGATCATGTGACACTGACTGTACACAGATGAACCATAATTAACTAATTATGTGATTTCTGAGGTTAATTGGTTGGACCAGATCTTATTTAGGGGTTTCATAGTAAAAGGGGTGAATACATATGCATGCACAACTTTTCAGTTTTTACTTAGTTTTTTTGTATATACAAGGTATTTTATTGTCATTTCACTTCACCAATCTGGACTATATTGTTAGGTCCATTACCTAACATCCAAATGAACCTCCATTTTTATTCCAGATTGTACGTAATGTGACAGAACAGGACAAAAACCAAGAGCTTGAATCTGTGGCATTACTTGAAGACTGCTGTACACCAATGCAACCCATCTAACCTGAAGGAGTTGGAGCTGTTTTGCCTTAAGGAATGGGTGAAAATACCAGTGGAAAGATGCCCTAAACTAATAGAGACATACCCCAAAAGATTTGCAGCTGTAATTGCAGCAAAAAGTGGCTCTACAATGTATTGACTTTGAGGAGTGAATACATATGCACACGCCTGCTTTCAGTTTTCTTTTTGTCTTAATTATTGTTTGTGTCACAGTAAAGGATATTTTGCATCTCCAAAGTCATAGGCATGTTGTGTATATCATATGGTGCTAACCCCTAAAACTCCATTTTAATTCCAGATTGTATTGTGACAAAACAGGACAAACACAGAGGGGATGAATACTTTTGCAATGCACTGTATGTCCACAGTGACTGAGGCAGAGGGAAACACAGAGCCCAGTAGGTCCTTGATGAACAGTTTAATGTGTGCATTACACAACAAAGTACCACCTACACAACCAACACCAGTGCCCAACCAAGCCCACCCCAAACACCCAAATGCTCCCCCAACAGCAAACCACAGACCACCTCCACCTCCACCCACACCCCCCCAACCCCCACCCCCATGCACACCTCACAACGCCCAACCACACCCCACAACCCTGGCAACAGGCAACCAACCTCACCCAGGCCTACCTCCGCACCCCACGTATCCTAACCCATCCCTGTCCCCTCTCCCACCCAGAGGTGACACCACTGGCCCCCCAGTGTTTGGCCATTGGTTGGTGTGGACAATGCCGCACCCCCTGAGACCGGGCTGCTGCTGCTACTCTCCCCACCGGTCTCCCCACATGCCTCATGGAATGGGAGGAAGACAAGCAGGAGGCCCCACACCCCAAGGCGCAGGGCCCAGGATGCAGGACTGCTCCTGCTGGTGTACCCCAACACAGAAGCTGCCCATGCAGTGGCCTGTGTGGACACCCTGTTGGTGGATGGCAGGGCGGATGGTAGAGGCACACCAGAAGTGGCAGAAGGCACAGTAGCAGCAGCTAATGTTGGAGGTGTGGATACAGTCTGGGCAGCCACAGAGGGCAGCACAGGTGCATCAATCAGGACAGGTGCATCCTGTGACCTGCTCAACTGTGCAACCAACAGGTCAATGCATGACCTGAAGTGGCACACAGAGGCATCAAGGTGTTCAGTTGCTGCCAGCTGCCATTCCTGGACTACTAGCTGCCATTCATGGAGGTCCAGCTGCTGTTCCTGCAGTGCCACAATATGTGTGAGGAGTTGCAGCTTCTCACACACATGCACCTTGTGCCCCTCCTGCTGGGCAAGCAGGTGCTCGGTGCAGTGGACCAACTGTACATAGCTGTGTGATTGGCGCTGCCCATTATGTCCACTGCCACCAGACTGGATCGGGGGCTCAGGCGATGGTGCGATCTGGTCCTCTTCTCACCCAAGCTAGTGCCCTCAGGCTCCGCAGCACTGACAGACTCTGTACCCCCATCCACAGGGGCTGCAGGCTGGGAGACACTCCCCTCTTGTGGCGCCTCAGCCCTGCCCATGGACTGTGGCATTGGAGGAGTGTCTGGCAGTGAGGCCTGCATGGGGTCAGTTCTGAGTCCAGCATCTGTGGCAGCACCTGTTGAGAGAAGCAGGGATGAATAACTCAGTGTTGACCCCTGTACGCAGCAACCCACCCCTACACACATACACATTGGCAGCAGTGTTGCACAAAGGCCCCAGGAACACCACACCACAGAGGTGGAGAGGCAGCTGGGAGACTGCAATGCAGACCAGGGTGGTGCCACCACCACAGAGCCACCCAGTGAGCCAGCAGAGGTAAATGTGACAGTGAAATATGCCCATGCGAGCCCCACCCCAAACCAGAGGGGACATATGTGAATATGTGAGGTGAAAGGTGCAGTGGGTGGTTCAATGGGTCCCCACACCATGGGTGCAGGCCCAGAGCAGGAAACATGAAGCAGGTGAATGTCAGCACAGACAGGTACCTTGGATTAGTAGACGCCATGAGGTGTCCATGTCCCCAACACCCTTCAATGTAGTGGTGTCAACAGTGGCCAGGACCTGCTGTTCAAGTTTAGTGAGGTACAACCCCTGACCATCTGGGTCTGCAGCACATGCCTTCCAGCACATGTCACGTTGCACTTGCTGCCACTTTCGCCTTACTTCATCAATGTCCCAGTTATTGTAGTATATCGCGTTCAACTAACGGCATATGGCAAGCCACCTGCCCTGCCTCTCATAAGCACCAACACTGGCTCCATCCATGCCCATGAGGACCCCGAGGTTGGTCAGTATCTCCTCAGTGAGGAGGGTCTGCTCCCCATCACTAAAATTACACTTCCTGGAGGACTCCTTGGGGGCCATGGCAGATGACACAGCACCATCAAGGAAATCAGCATGAGGGAATGGCATTTCATGGATAAGCTGGCTTTACATGTTTTATAGTGGATGGATGTCCAACACCATACATGCCCAGGCGCATAGAATATGGAACACTTCTGTGTGTGCAGATGCAAATATACGTCCATCTTTCCCATGCAGGATATAAAAATGTGTGTGACTTCACACATCCCTCTCTTCCCGTGAGCAACACGTCTACGTCATCATGAGGTCCGACCTGCTAACACATAACAGAGTTTACAACCATACTGCCACTGACATGGTAGGTACAAAGGAGGAATGGTGACCGGGATGGTATGTGTACTAGAGCCCTGATGCATGATGGCAGTGCCAGTGGCCCTGTGGGAGACAGTGGCATGCATGGACCTGAGTGCAGAGGCCAGGTGCCTTGCGCAGGCACACACCACAGGGTAGACTGGGGTGGGCATGGGGCTGTTTGGGGCAGGGAGCGACTGGCTAGCAGTGAGACATGGCAGGGCCTGACCACATGTCACCCCTATACACTGGACTACCCCCACACAGGTGGGGATCTGTGGACCTATGCCCACACAACTGCACCATGAGCACTGTATAGGGGGTGCACATGGGAGGACCTCCCATGCCTGTAGGTGTGATGTCACCAGCATCTGCACACCAAGGATATAGCGTTATTAGAAAAGGTTCAGAGAAGAGCCACCAAAATGGTAAAGGGGATGGAAGGATACTCCTATGAAAAAAGGCTAAAAAGGTTAGGGCTCTTTAACCTGGAAAATAGACGGCTGAGGAGGGATATGATAGAAGTCTATAAATTAATGAACAGAGTGGAATGGGTAAATGTAGATCGATTGATTACATTATCAGAATATAGAAAGACTAGGGGACATACAATGAAGCTACAGGGTAAACTATTTAAGACTAATAAAATAGCTCTCCGGGAACAGCAGGAATTTAGTCCTCACATATGGGTATCGTCGGTACCGACGGAGCCTGCATGGGAACGCTCCCCAGCGTCCAATTAGAAAGCTTTTGGGAGCATCCCACAGCGCCTGTGTGCTGCCTTCCCGCCTTTCCCAACTGCCTCTCTCCAGTTGAGTTTTAAAACTGAGACAAAGAGAGAGAGAGGGAAAGGGAAAGAGATAGATAGAGAAATACAACTCCTACGGGAGGTGGGTGGGTTGTGAGGACTATATTCCTGCTGTTCCCGGAGATCACCTGTTACAGGTGAGTAACTATGCTATCTCCAGGAACAAACAGGAATGTAGTCATCACACATGGGGACCCCCTAGTTTAGATGCCAGAGAGAGACCCCAGAAGTTGTGCGTCCCTGAGAAGGGCTCCACTTCCCCCCATGGATCTCTGGCATCCTACCAGGGATGGTGGATAGGAGTGGATTAGGTATGGAACAGGTGTTGGAGAACAGCCTGACCAAACAAGGCATCCCGGCGGGAGTCCTTGTCCAAGCAGTAATGGGCTGTGAAGGTATGAACCGAGGCCCAGGTGGCTGTTCGACAGATGTCATCGATAGACACAAAGTATAGATGAGCCATTGAGGCTGCCGTGGCTCTCACATTGTGAGCTGTGACATGGCCCTCCAGAGGAAGATTACTCTGATAGGCAAAGGAAATACACTGAGCAATCCAGCTAGATAGTGTTCTCCTGGAGACTGGAAGTCCCAAATCAGAAGGATCAAAAGCAACAATGAGTTGAGAGGACTTTCTATGTTGCTGTGTTCTTTGTAAGTAAAAGGCTAAAGCTCTTTTACAGTCCAAAGTATGAAGGTTCCTTTATGCATTCGATGCATGAGGCCTTGAAAAGAACACAGGTAGGTAGACCGCTTGATTTAGATGAAAAGGCGAGACCACCTTTGGCATAAAGTGTGGATGAGTCCTAAGGACTACCTTGTCATGATGGAACCTTGTATAAGGTGGATCAGCTACTAGTGCTTGCAACTCACTGATGCGACGTGCTGATGTGATTGCAATGAGAAAGATAACCTTCCAAGAAAGGAATTTCAAGGAGGTAGTAGCTAAGGGTTCGAAAGGTGGCTTCATGAGCTGACCAAGAACCAGATTTAAGTCCCATGCCACAGGAGGTGGCTTAATGGGAGGCTTAGTTAGCAGAAGGTCTCTCGTAAATCTTGCTATAAGAGGATGGGAGGAAATAGGTTGTCCACTGAGGGGCTTGAAGGAAGCTGCAATAGCACTCAAATGGACCCTCACTGAGTTAGTCTTAAGTCCTGCATTGGATAAATGAAGGAGAAACTTCAGTAATGATTCCAGAGGTATGGCAATGGGGTTAAGACCCTTCTGCGAACACCATATGGTAAACCTTTTCCACTTGAAAGCATAAGAGCGTCTTGTGGAAAGCTTCCTGGAAGCATAAAGGATATCCTTTATTTGCTGAGGGAGGTTAAGATCATGGAGATCTAGGCCTTCAGCAACCAAGCCCTCAGATGCAGAGACTGGGGATTGGGATGCCATAACATTCCATCCTCCTGAGACAGGAGATCTGGAGCAGACCCTAACTCCAGGGAGGGAGCTTGAGAGAGATGTAGAAGCAGAGGGTACCACACTTGCCGTGGCCAATGTGGAACTATGAGAATCATATGGCCTCTGTCTCTCTGAAGCTTGAACAGGGTTTTGGAAATTAGGGGAATGGGTGGAAAGGCATACAAGAAGTCTTGACCCCAGTAAAGGAGGAAAGCATCCCTGGCCTGAGCCCCCTGAGCCAGAATTCTGGAACAGAACCGGGGAAGTTTGCAAAGAGGTCTATGTCCAGGGTTCCCCAAATTTGAAAAATCTTGGCCACCTGGTCTGCATGCAGAGACCACTCGTGTGGAAGCAGAACTCGAATGAGTCTGTCTGCCCAAGAGTTTTGTATGCCTGGAAGATACACTGCCAGGAGATGAATCTGATGTTCTCTGGCGAGGGCCCATAGTCGCAAAGCTTCGTTGCAAAGCGACAGAGAGCCTGTTCCCCCCTGCTTGTTTACGTAGAACATGGCTATTTGATTGTCCGTATGAATGAGGACTGTCTTGTAGCTGAGCAGGGTGTGGAACACTCGAAGAGCAAGGAAGATTGCTCTGAGCTCCAAGAGATTGATATGTAGATGAGTCTCCTGTGCAGACCAGGTGCCTTGAGTGGAGAGGTCTTGCAGATGAGCTCCCCAATCCATAGGAGAAGCATCTGTTGTGAGAGTTGCCTGGGGTAAGGGTTGTTGAAAAGGGGACCCCAGCAACAGGTTTTGAGTGGACTTCCACCACTGGAGGGACAAAATAAGGCAACTTGTGTTTGCTATTTTGTCTGACAGGCATCCTGATGCCTGGGTCCATTGAGTGGATAAAGTCCACTGGGCTGCCCTCATATGGAGGCGCGCATAGGGAACCACATGCACAGTAGATACCATGTGGCCTAGTAGTTGTAGCATTTCTCGGGCAGTGAGATGAGGCTTTAGCACTGCATGAGAAGCTAACTGCACCATGCAAATGCAGTGGACCTGGGGGAGATAGGCCCTTGCCTTTCTGGTATCCAGCAAAGCTCCTATGAACTCTAAAGACTGAGTGGGAGTTAGACTGGATTTTGGGATGTTTATTACCAGACCCCAATACTGAAGGATACGCATTGTGCAGGATAGAGAAGTCCTGGCCTCTGACTCTGTTGGGGCTCGAATGAGCCAGTCGTCTAAGTAGGGGAAGACGAATATCCCTAGAGTGCGGAGAAATGCTGCTACCACAGCCATGCATTTCGTGAACACCCTTGGTTCTGAGTCCAGGCCAAAAAGAAGCACCCTGTATTGGTAGTGCTTTCCTTGAAAAAAGGAACCGAAGGAACCTTCTGTGGATTGGAAGGATAAGAACATGGGTGTACGCATCCTTGAGATCTAGAGAACAAAGCCAATCCTGACTCTGAAGGTATGGCAGCAGAGTTCCAAGAGAAATGAACAGAAACTCACTGAACCCGCTTCAGTTAGCAATGAATGCTGCCGCCTGTGTCCTGTGTGGGATATCAAGGAACGATCACATATCCCACATACTAAAAGAGTTACACTGGCTTCCAGTAAGCTGCAGGATAGCTTACAAAGCCCTCCTAATGACGTTTAAGGCCTTAAATAACATATCACCCTCATCAATATCAGCGCTTCTTACCCACACTCCCAACAACAGACCTAAGAGATCACTGGCTGCCAATACGCTAATCATCCCAAAAATAACTACAAAATGGGCACATTCAACCAATAAACATGCATTTATGTCCTATGCTCCCAGGTCTTGGAAGTTGGAACAATCTTCCACCTCACATTAGAGCAATCAGAGACCTCATGCAGTTCAGAAAAGCCCTCAAACACCACCTATTCCTTATGCACTATTCACAACACAACAACACCCCCACACCTCCCTCCCCACTACCCAATCTCACAACTTGAACTACATAATCCACAAGGTTCAACCGACAGGTCATGTAATACAGTTTTCACTAGATTACACCCTGCTGTAAATAATCGAATAACCCTAAGAACAACGGAACGATTAAAATGGTAATATGCAAATTGTACATAGTTTCCCCAGTTCATTCCATGTTGTTTTCCCCTGTTTTATGTAAACTCTGATTGCCTTCGCTGTCATTGAGTCATTTTGTTATCTGTAAACCGCACTGATGGAAAAGAGCGCGGTATAGAAGAAATGTTAAATAAATAAAATAAATAAAAAATCATCTTGAATTTCTCTTTGACCAGGAATTTTTTCAATTCTCTGAGGTCCAGAATAGGTCTGTATCCCCCTGTTTTCTTTGGGATAAGGAAATACGGGGAGTAAAACCCTGTATCCTGCTGATGGATGGGTACTTCTTCTATTGCCCCTTGGGCAAGAAGCAGAGTGACCTCCCGACCTAACAGGTTGATGAGAGAGGTCGGAGAATTGAGCTGCCTTATCATTGTGGGAGGGGGCATGCTCAAAAAATGAAGCTTGTACCCCTCTTTTATGATGGAGAGTGTCCAATGCTCTGCTGTTATCTGCCCCCATCTGGGGGCAAAGTGAGACAACCTTCCTGGAATGGTGGAAGGCTGTGGTCCAACGAGAGCCAGGAAGGCTAAGTTCTCTAGCTGAACGTCAAAGGCCTTGAGGAGGCTGAGACTGCTGGGACGGCTGAGGCTTAGCAGTCTTTGCTTTTCCTTGTTTGGGTGGTTGCTGACCTTTCCTGACAAGCTGACCTGCAGAACGTCCCTGCTGAGAATAAGCAGGATAATATCTTTTCTTTTTAGAAAAGAATGGTTTCTTGAAAGATTTTTTTCTAGCGGGATCAGCTGTGGACTTGGATAATCTATCCAAGGTGGAGTTGTCAGCATTCAACTCATTGGCCTTTTCCTGCCAATCTTTACCAAATAGGTTCTCACCAGTACAAGGGATATTTCCCAGTTTGTCTTGTACCCAGAGCTCCAGATCAGATGCCTGGAGCCAAGCAATTCTACGTGCACCTATGGCAATGGCAGAGGTTCTGCTTATGCACTCAATACAGTCAAAAGCTGCACGGTTGACAAATTTAGAAACATCTTGGGCATGTTTGACCTATGTGAGAAAATCCTGTCTTCTATCCTCAGGAAGAAGAGGACTCAAAGCCTCTAAATCACCTGTGACCTCCTTCAGGAACATTCCCATGTATAGACTATAGGAACTGATCCTGGCAGAAAGCATGGAAGCTTGGAAGACACGACGTCCAAAAGCATCCAAAGTTCTGCACTCACGTCCTGGAGGATTAGAGGCATGCCTCTTTGCACTCTTGATCCTTCTCATAGCTGATTCCACTACAATAGAGTGGTGAGGAAGCTGAGTTTTTTGGAAACCAGGACAAGGATGGACTCGATACAGAGTGTCAAGTCTACGAGAATGAGGAGAGGTGGTAAGGCGTGTCTCCCACATTCTTAACCTGAGATCATGCAAGATCTCATGGATGGGCAAGGTAGCTGCCTCCTTAGGAGTTTTGGGATATTGTAAAATTTCCAACTCCTTTGCTCTGGGCTCTGTTTCAAGGGCCACAGTAATGGACAGACCCCGAGCCACCTCCCTGATAAAATCCTGAAAGGAAATATCCTCTGGAGGAGACATCCTGCACTTAGGGGAGGAGGGCTCCTCTGGGAGAAGCATTCCTGCATCGACAGAACTGTCAGAATCCTCAGATTCTTCTGAGGACTCGAAGTACCGTCTGTCCGGATGCTCCTGAAGAGCCCGATACCCGTACCGACCGAAGTCGGTACCGGGAGTAATCGGTACCGGAGTATCGGTTCCGGAAGGCATCGAATGACTGGGTGCCGGCAATGCGGACACCGATGTCGATGTCGATGCTATCGGTACCGGTACCGATACCAGTGACGGAGTCGGTGACGGCACCAGTTGAACTGTCTGATGCAGTTCTGAGGGCGTCGATGCCGCAAGGAGAGCCGCCAGACTGCGCTCAATAGCCAGGACTCTCTGGTCTATCGATGCTGCCGATGCCTGGATGTCGGTACCGGAGAAGATCGCCGGTACCCCAGAGCATGGCACCAGTAGTTCTGCCGAGGTCGAGGCCTCGAGAATGTCCTGGAGCCCCAATAATGCTTTGGAAGCCGAAGCCTCCCGCCGGGGCAATTTTGCCGGTGCAGAATCCCCAAGGGCAATGCCAGAGGCATCTCGATGCTTAGAAGGAGATCTACCCTTTGAGGACTGGCTAGACTTATGTTTAGTTACCTGAGATCCACGAGAGGAAGACGAAGCCCTGGAAGACGTCGATGCCACCGAAGCTGCATCAGAGGGAAACAGGGTACTGAGCTTGGCAGCTCGGTTCTGTCGACCTCTCTTGGACATCATGGCACAGGCCATACATTCCGAGATGGAATGGTCAGGACCTAAACATTTCAGACACCACTCATGGGTGTCGGTGACGGAGATGGTATCGCCACACTTGGTGCAGTTTTTAAAACCTGAAGAGGGTTTTTCCATTATGGAAAAAATCCTGGGCCTAAGGCCCAAAATGGCGCGTGCACCTGGAAAAAGTGGGAAAAAAGTACTAAGAATTTTTTTTTTTTAAAGAAAAGAAAGAAAGAAAGAAAAACCGGCGGTACCGGTAAAGCATCGAGGAAGACAGACACAACCACAAAAAGAAGGAAAATTTTCTGCGGTGACAGGAACACGACCTGCTGGCTCCGGGGAAAACGAAGAACTGGAGAGAGGCAGTTGGGAAAGGCGGGAAGGCAGCATGCAGGTGCTGTGGGATGCTCCCAAAAGCTTTCTAATTGGACGCTGGGGAGCGTTCCCGCGCAGGCTCCGTCGGTACTGACGATACCCATATGTGATGACTACATTCCTGCTTGTTCCTGGAGATAATATTTTTTCACTCAACGTGTAATCAAACTCTGGAATTTATTACCGGAGGATGTAGTAAAGGCTGTCAGTGTAGCTGGGTTTAAAAAAGGCTTGGACAAGTTCCTGGAGGAAAGATCCATAAACCATTACTAAGAAGGGACCCAGGATATCAATGCTTGACCCAGTACAAGCATTGTGGAACCTGTGTCTTTTGGGGAAACTGCTAGGTACGTATGACCTAAATTGGCCACTGTTGGAAACAGGATACTGGGCTTGATGGACCTTGGTCTGACCCAGTATGGCATATCTTATGTTCTTATGTTCTTATGAATCCATGACCTGTGTTAGATGCTGGGACCATACCACTCTATGCAGGCACACAGACAGGACACGGTACCTGTCCATGTGAAGGTGCTTGCAGCTCTAGCCTTCCTGAGGACAGGCACGTTCCTGGGCTGAGCCAGGCAGTGGTGTCATGCAGTTTCAGCCAGTTCCTAGATGCCTTTGTGGGACGTGCTGCATAGTACATAACCTTCCCATGCACCCCACAGCAGCAGCAGCAGACCATGCTGGCATTCAGTAAGATTGCAGGGTTCCCGTCCATCCTGGGGGCCATTGACTGTACACATGTGGCCCTCTTCCCACTGCACCTGCATGAGGCAGTGTACAGGAACCAGAAGGCACTGAACATGCAGGTCATCTACAACACTCAGATGGAGATCCTGGATATCATGGCATGCTTCCTTGGCTCATATCTTGATACCTGCAAACACAAAGAAGAGCAAAAGGCTCTCGCAGAGAAACCAGGAACACACAAGGCAAGAGACGTATGTTGGTCACAGGTGCCTTTATTGGTGGACCCCAACGCGTTTCGGCATTGCCTTCATCAGGGGCTGTATAGCTCAAAAAATAAATACATTAAAACAATATAAATCAACATAAATCAAAAGATGTAAAATAAATTTGTAAAACAAAATCACAGCAAATTGATATTAAAAACATATAGAGATAAATACACTGAAAGCAAATAGATGTAGGGAAAAGCATTATATGACAAACAATATATAAAAGATGTAGGGCAGAGGATAAACATGCCTAATAGGGTCATGACAGAAAAAATACAGGTGCAAACACAATAAGAGAGTTACATAGCTACAGTTTTAAAGGCTACCACAGGTTGCACTAGTGAGTATGAATTCATTTGTACACAATTTTCATTGTGTTTTCACCTGTATTTTTTCTGTCCTGACCCTATTAGGCATGTTTATCCTCTGCCCTACGTCTTTTATATATTGTTTGTCATGAACTATACACCTCCTGATGAAGGCAACGCCAAAACACGTTAAAGGCATCTGTGACCAACATACATCTCTCGCCTTGTGTGTTCCTCATGCCATGATACCTACATTTTGGTCCAGTCAGGGATACATGCAGACTTCGAGGACAGTGCCATCACCGGTGGCTGGCTGTTTGGTGGGTGGACACAGGACGGCATCCCACGCATATACATGCCTACAACCAGAGGCACAGGGGCATGGTCAGCCGTGTGCATGCAGGCAGGCCATGCCCACAGGGGGGCCACACCATAGCTGTGGGTTGGCCATATGTGGCAGTGGGGCCACTGGTGTCCCAGCCATCACATGGTCATGGGGGGCTGGCCACATTCACCACATGGACATGTTGGGGGCTGGGGCATCGCCGCAGCTGGGGATGCACAGGGGTCAGGGCTGGCTGGCCCCAGGCATGGGAGGGGTCCCACATGACACAGTTGCAGTGCACATGCATGTTGGACCTGGTAAGTTGGCATGTGGTGCATGGGTATGCTGACACCCATGTAGCTGACCACAGCGCAACATGTTGACATTCCTGCCACTGTCATTCTCCACAGGAGATACCCATTGAGGGACTGGCTTATGACCCCCATTGTCAACCTGCTCACACCTGAGGAGCTGAGATACAACCAGTCACACCAGCTGACCCACTCCATCTTTGAGCAGACATTCAGCTTGCTGAAGAGCCGCTTCAGTTGCCTTGACCGGTTCAGTGTTGAGCTGTTGTACACCCCGCCCAAGGTGTGCAGGATATTCCTGGTGTGCTACATGCTGCACAACTATGCCCTGTGCCAGAGGCAGCCCGCACCTGATGCAGCAGTCAGCGACCCCAAGGGTAAGGTGGATGACATGGTGGCCCCCCAGTCATCTCATAGTCCTGCCTACCAATATACTGTAGTGACAAGGACGATGGCAGGCAGGTGAATATGAGTGCGGTCTTTCTTGGATCCATTGTGGGTGTTTTTTATGCTTGATGTGTAGAAAGTCTATAATGTGACTTGCTGTGCCTGTGTAACTGGCTACCCTGTAGATGAATAGTGTCTACTGCTGTGGGCCTGAGGTAAACCCTTTTAGTATAGTTGCAGTGTTCTTAGTAGTAGGCAGACTGGCTAATCAGATGGACAGAAAGGGATGGTGTTTGCTCAGAGTTCTGTTGACTTCTGTACCTTGTGGTGTTCTTTGCTTGCAAGGATGTCACCTTATGAATGTTGTTTTGTTGATTCCTTTAGTTGAGTGGGTTGGAGTTGCTTCTTGCTGGGTTGGTGATTTTTTGAAGCACCTAATTCCCATGCCAAAGGGCCCTCTGGTGAGGCCCTCAAGAATGAGCCCGCCAGGTGCGAGCACCCCCGCAGTGTGTTGTGATTTAAATGGCTTGCTCCTTCCTGATTGGGCCATGGTAGAGGGAGCGGGAGGGGCCTGCAGCTCCCGCTTCCACCCCCAATGCTGCAATTGGGTCCGGGAGAGTGGAGAGTCTGGCGGGCAGGCCCCTGCAGGCAGTCCCCCCTCCCCCACATCTGCCAATGCGTGCTTTCTGGTCCCAAATGTACAGCCCCCCACCTGTACCCGGCCACCCATGTGTCCCCATGCAGGACTCTCCCCTACCACCCCATGCAAGCACCCCGACACAGCCATGCATGTGTTTCACCATCCACACACACTGGCAGTTTGTCCCCCCACCCCAGCCCTGTGCTCCCCTGGTCTACACACCCTGTCCAGGCCTGGGCATTCACGGCCGCACCCAGCTGTAGCCCCAGTTCATCCAGCACATGGGTACATCCATTGTGCTGCTGCTGCATCCCCTGTACCCCTGCCCCAGCCAGCCAGGCAACCACAGATACCCGCTCCACCACTGCATCCAGTGGTGGACAAACAGGCCTGGTGTATGCAGGGGAGGTACCCACCCTGGCACCCCATCTCCTCCTCCCATACACAGTTTGGTGGCATGGCCGCTGCCTGCTGCACTGATTCAGCCTCTGGCACCTGCTGGTACTCCACATGCTCGGTACCTGCATGGGGGGTTATGTCATGTAACTGTGCATGCCATTCCCAGTCACACATTTGGGCCCTATGTGCCACCATACCCCCTTTGGCCCCGTATGGGCCCCATTCTGATTAGGATGGCCATGCCCCTGTGCACCCAATTAGAATGGGATGCACAGGGGCAGATGCGATTCTGAACCCATGGGGCATGTCTAGCCCCGTGGGTTCAAAATTGCAACTAGATCTGTACATGCAGACCAGGACCTGACTCTGGCTAGCCTGCATTTATAGGCCTCTACCCAGCTAACCCAGTCAAGACCACGGGGCCACAGCACCATTGCATCTGGTTGCCACGGCACCATTGGGGTCACGGCACCATTGCAACCGGTTGCCATGGCTCAGCAACTCCATTCAGGGGCTGCAATCCCCGGCCGCCAACCTGTTCCTTGCTTCCCTGCAGCCTGACCCTCGATCTTGCCTCCCACCTATCTTTTTGGCTGCCCGTGCCTCCTGTCCCCCGCTGTCTCAGGGAACATCTTCCACCTCAGAGGTGGAATAGTTTCCCGTACAGCCTGCCAGCCCCAGACATACAGGACCGACATCTGAATCAGCTCTCTATTTCCGGGGCTGCGGACTGCCCATTGCCCACCCTAACTCTGCCTCTGCCCCGCCCCTTTCCTGCCCCTGGCTAGCTTCCCTGTACAAACACCATGTACATGCAGGGAAGTTAGTTGGGGGTCAGCAGAGGGGGCCGAATAGCGGGGATGAATGTCCCAATGTGACATCCATTCACGCTACTCATGGCTCAGAATGACCCCCTTTGTGGACATACATGCAGACATAGTGTTCCATGGATACTGGGTTTTATTAGTGGCACAGCAGCATACCAATACACAAACAGGCATGTGCTCCACCTGTAACCTCGCAATGTTGGCTACCTGGTTCTGCCACCTCCTCGCATTGGCGAGGACGGGGACAAAAGCGCCTTCGTGAACCACTGCACTGCCTGGGTGAGGGCCTAGAGATCACCCCGAATGCCCTGAAGGTGCTCTGCTATGCGATCCAGGGGCCTGCTCCACTGCACCCATGGTGCCTATGCCATGCTACTGCCATATTACACAGTGGCGTGTCAGGGTCCAGCTCACCGTGGCCACACATGTCCCCACCCCCGGCCCATGATTCCCCCATCCCCTCCCTCCACCCCCTACCTGCTCCCGTCCCCTCCCTCCACCTTCTGCCTGCACTCATCCCCTCCCTCTGCCCTTGCCTGCTTCTGATTCTGCCACCCCCTCCCATCCCTCCTCTGTGTTACGCCTCCTCCATACATGGTGTCTCTGGGTAGCATGTCACTGATTTCCCCCTCCTCCAGGGATGACTCTTATTCCTCCCCCTGCTCTTCAGGGCCACTCCACCAGGTGTACCCAGCCTCCCCACCCTCAGCCCCTGCTGTGCCCCCCTCTGTGGCCAAGGCCTCCCACTGTTGAGTGCTCTGCCCATTCCCCATGGCACCAACCTGTCCCTCCCTCTCAGGGGAGCGGGGAATCTCCTTGAGGACAAGGGTATAGACCTCCTCATCCCCACTCTCCCTTAATGGGGAGGTGCTGGATAGCACTATGGGGCAGGTTGTTGCAGTGTTGTCAGTCTCAGTGGTGGTCAGGCTGTGAGGGCTGGCTGTTGCTGGGGCTCACACAGGGACATATAGACGCTGCTGTGGCTGCTGCTCATCACCCTCCTCCACCTCCTCTTCCTCTGCCTCCTCCTCTGCCTCATCCCCCTCATCATCTTCTTCATCCTCCTCCTTCTCCTCTGCTGCGGGGGGGGGGGGGGAGGTCCTCAACCGGGATGGCTATGTAAAGGATGCAGAGATGTGGCTGTTAATTACAATAGGTGGGGGTGTCCAGCTTCCATATCCCCATTGTCAAACACCTCCCCATGTTCTGTATGCTGTCACCCATGTGGTGCCTAGCCACAATGGCCCTGTGCCATGTCATATGTCATGGTTCCATTCCTGTGCCATACCTCCACACTCACCTTGCTCCCGCTGCAGCTGCTGCCAGAGTCTCACCAGCATCCGCAGGTGTGTGTGGCATATGGCCCGGAAGTGCACCCGGTAGGCCTCATGCAGGATGTGGAAACATCTGTGGAGGCAGAAGGGAGGTATGTTACATATGCACATTTCTTTCTCCACCTCCCCCAGGTCTGTCACTGCAGCTGCCTGCCTGCCATACCACTACCTGCCTACACTGGACCCAGTCACATCATGCTGCCACATTTCCAGTGCTACCTCACCCCAGTCCAGGCCTTGCCCTGGTCCCCCGGGCCTCTCCTGTCCTGTGTACCTGGATTGCTGACTGGCCAGGCCATAAGCTGAGAGGGCCACAGGGCCAGTGGTGCTTGCCCTGTGGTGCACATTGTGGGCCTTGCATGCTGGTTTCAGAACTAGCAGCTGACGTCATGTTATGTGATTGCAGATCATGCATTTGGGCTGCAGCAATCCAGGGGAGCAGTATCATGTGTATAGCGTGGTGTGGTACCTCTGTACACATTTCAGGGTCCCCATCACCCCATTTTCAGTCCTAACCCCCCTCCCCAAATCAGCCCAGGGAAATTTAAAAAAAACCTGGCTGCTGCTGCTGCTGCTACTGCCGTGGCAGCAGCAGAATCAAGTGTCCCGCAGCTGGCCATGATTGTGTCTGATGATCTTACCAGGGCTGGTCAGATGGGCCAGGCAACAGCAGATGCTAGTGGGATGCCTGGGTGCTTTGGGAGTGGTATGGACAACAGAGGACAGGTGGTAATAGTACCTCTGTATTTGTCCTATTTTGTCATATTACAACCTGGAATCGACATGGAGTTTTGGGAGTTAGCACCATGTGCTACACACAACATACCAACATCTTTGATGGTGCAAACTACCCTTTCTTGTGACACAAACAATACTTCTGAGGAAAAACCTTGCCTATCTTTTAGGCACAGAGAGCTAAGCGGGTAGCATCAAAAACCGGTGCTAACTGGTTAGCCCTTTCCTCGTCCCCCGCTCTGCCCCAGAACTCCCCTAACGTACCCCGACGCTAAACGCATAACATCTGGGCGCGTTAGGGACATATCTGGGATTTTCGAAGAGCACTACCCACATAGGTGCCCTTTGAAAATCCCAGATATGGCATTTAAATTGGTAACTAGGGCAGTTACCTATGTAAATGCCTTTGAAAATCAGGCTCCAGATGCCTAACATTCAGGAATTGAGGAACTGACAGAGTCTGCTTGAGGACAACTTTTGACAACTCGGCCCTGATCCAGGGATGCACAACAACAATGCTAGAATGTTTCCACTTACAACTCAGCATACAAAATAACTGGGCGTTTTTCAAAGGAAGTTATATAGGAGTATCCTAGTGGTTGGGGCAAGGTACTTCAGGCCGGAAGGTCGGGGGTTCAAATCCCACTAGAGGACAGCAACCTTGGGCCGGAAGGACTGGGGTTTCTAGTCCCACAGATGCTCCTTGTGGTCTTGGACAAGCCACTTAACCCTCCATTGCCCATGTTCCCAGTAAGTATTAGTGTATGTGTCTCATATCCCTGCGTGTTAAATGTATCCCCCAATTGTGTTGTGACCGCTTTGATTGAAGGATAAGGTGGTATACAAAACTGCCTAAATAAATAAATAAAATAAAATAAATATTTACTGGTGGCAATTATGGGGGCTATTTTAGAAGCCCTATTCACATTTTAAATGTGGGTGCAGCGGGAAAAAAAGTGGAAGCTGTGTTCACCTCTAAAACATGATTTCAGAAAGGCCACAAGATCCTTGTCTGTTACATCAATCTCTGTATCTTTTCCCAGGAGGCGTACTATTAGGGTTGCCAACTTTTTCACCGAGAAAAACCCGACACCTGTGGCTTGCCATGCTCCACCCATTCTCCGCCCCTAGTCCCACCCCTGCCCCGCCCCCAGCCCCACCCACAAAAATTTCCGAGGATACGTGTAGGCTAACTTCCTTGGTCAGATAATAATTAAACTGGGAACCCCAAAATCCAAACATGAAATGTACAACACTGGAGAAATAAAACTATAATTTCCTCTTGCACTAAAGAAAAACGCAAAGATGTTAGCAATACACACTTCCCAGACCAGACATATTCCAGTTAATAAATTCAAAATAAAAAGTATTTTTCTACCTTCTGTTTGGGCGTTTTATTTTTCAGTTGCAATTGCTCCAGTCACTTTCTTCTGGTTTCTTCGTGTCTTCTGCAAGCTATCCATTTGTCCTTTCTTCTCTTTTAGATGTTTTCCATTCTTTCTCTATTTCTGCTTTAACATACTGATTGTTTCCCTTTTGCTCTTTCCCCCAATTCTTTCCTTATTCCTTTATCATCCGTTTAAATTTCACCCTTCCATTCTCAAGCCCCTCTTACTCTCCCATTACCGGCCCATCATAGACTTTTCTTCCACACAAAATATTTTTTCCCCTCTCCATTCTCATTCCCCATCCATTCTAGTCCTCCCCCCAAATCAATTCCCTTATAGTTCTAGGCCCACCCAGCATCCACTCCCTTCTAGTCCCATTCTCCCATGCCCCACATCAGCCCATTTCCAGTCCTATTCCAGCTCTTCATCAGACCATTTCCAGTGCTAGCCCTCACATCACAGGCCATTTCCAGTCCTAGCTCCCCCCCCCCCCCCCAAATCACAGCCCATTTCCAGTCCAAGTCCCCCATCACAGCCTATTTGCAGTCCTAGGCCCCCCCCCCACCATCACAGCCCATTTGCAGTCCGAGTCCCCCCGCACCATCACAGCCCATTTGCAGTCCTAGCCCCCCTAATCACAGCCTATTTCCAGTCCAAGATCCCCCTTCCTCCACCATAGCCCATTTCCAGTCCAGGTCCCCTCCACCCCCATCACAACCCATTTCCAGTCCATGTCCCCCCCCCCATAACCCTTCTACAGTCCAGGTCCCCCCCCCCATCACAGCCTATTTCCAGTCCAAGTTCCCCCCCCCCCCCATAGCCCTTTTCTGGTCCAGGTCCCCGCCACCCCCCTCACAACCCATTTCCAGTCCATGTCCCCCCCATAACCCTGTTACAGTCCAGGTCCCCCCCCCCAATCCCAGCCTATTTGCAGTCCAAGTCCCCCCCCCCTTAGCCCTTTTCCAGTCCAAGTCCCCCCCCCCTTTAGCCCTTTTCCAGTCCAAGTCCCCCCCTTAGCCCTTTTCCAGTCCAAGTCCCCCCCCCTTAGCCCTTTTCCAGTCCAAGTCCCCCCCTTTAGCCCTTTTCCAGTCCAAGTCCCCCCCCCTTAGCCCTTTTCCAGTCCAAGTCCCCCCCCCCCTTAGCCCTTTTCCAGTCCAGGTCCCACCCCCCTTAGCCCTTATCCAGTCCAAGTCCCCCCCCCCCTTCGCCCTTTACCCGTCCCGGTCCCCCCCCCCCACACCCCCCACTCCTGTCCTGGCCCCCCCCCCCCCGACCAGCATCGCGGCTGTCTGAGGCTTCAGAGGGAGCCGGGGAAGCCCGCGCGAGGACCCGGCTCCCTCTGTACAGCCACCAGCGTGAAGAGCCTTTTCCTTCACGCTGGCGGCTGTTCCTGTGAAGCCGCGAATGCTGGGAAAGGTTAAAGGGCAACCTTTAACCTTTCCCAGCATTCGCGGCTTCACAGGAACAGCCGCCAGCGTGAAGGTAAAGGCTCTTCACGCTGGTGGCTGTTCAGAGGGAGCCGGGGCCTCGCGCGGGCTTCCCCGGCTCCCTCTGAAGCGGAGAAAAGCCGGTTTTTTTGCTCTGGCCGCTCCCGATCTTGCGGCCAGAGCAAAAAAAACGGCTTTTAAAGGGCCGGTTTTGCCTCTGCGCCGGCAGCCGGCTTGGCCGTGGAAAAACCGGCCAGGCCGGCTGAAAACCGGCCAGTTGGCAACCCTACGTACTATGAGAGTTTGGGGGCAGTGCCAGCATCTGCACTCTGTGATATGCAGCGATGCACATCAAGGCAGTTCCAGGCTCCTCTCACTAGGGGGAACACAAGTTTTGTGCAAAGGTGTACATAAGGGTAGTTCCGTGCTCCTGTCATTAGGGGTAGCACTCGCAGGTGGCTGAGGTCTCCAGTCATAAGCAACTATAGGAGCAGAGCTAAGGGAAGTCAGGTTTCCTTAAAAAATCTATTGAGCAAAGGCCACCTTAAGAGGAAAGCAATGCAGGCAACCAAGGCAGCAGGGTGTAGCCTGAATGTATGCTTAAAAAGCAGTGCAGGAGCAGTTAAAGGAGGAGGCCTTGGGAAGGAAGGAATGGTAGCCTTCAAGATCTTGCCAAGTTTGGACAGGAAGCCCTACATGTTGGGTAGGTTAGAAACCTCCAGGCATGGGTGGCCCAAGGTGGGTGCAGGGCCATGTGCAGAGACTTGGTGCGGGGCTTCATTTGCTTAAATATTTGCATAATGTTACCATACACTAACTTTTAGTAAACATGCCTCTTAATGAGTGTATGGATAAAGAAAGACTGAAAGATTTTTACATTACTATACTCCAGTGCCAACCGCCAGGCACATTAGGAACTACTACAAACATTGCCCATTTAGAACCCATAGCAAACCCGCCATATCGTAACAGCACTACCAGGACTCACAAAGCACCATACTCTACCTATCAAAAGGCAACACTGCAAATATTAAACCAATATTTTTCAGAGAATAACAATACATGATCTACTGGGGAAAGAGAACAAGTGGCAATGTCAAATAGGAATTGCATAAACAGAATAGCTCAGCTCAGTTACACATGCAGAACATAGATCATCACCAAACAAGGAATCACAATTTAGAAACAGGAAGACAATAATTAAAATGGGAACCCCAAAAAACAAACTTGGAATGTACAACACTGTAAAAATAAAACTATAAATTAATTTCCTCTTGTACTAAACAAAGCACAGACGTTAATGATGCACATTTCCCAGAGCTGACATATTCCAGTTAATAAATTCAAAATAAAGAGATATTTTTCTACCTTTTCTGCTTTTTTTTCAGTTGCAATTGCTCCAGCCACTTTCTTCTGGTTTCTTCGTGTCTTCTGCTAACTCTCCATCGTCTGCTGTCCATTTGTCCTTTCTTCTATCTTCTAGTTTTTTTCCATTCTCTCTCTACATCTGCTTTAAAATACTAATCTTTCTCCTTTTGCTCTTTCCACATTCCTTTTTCATCCACTCAAATTTTACCCCTCCATCCTCAATCCCCAGTCTCCCAATACCCAGCCAATTGTAGATTTTTCTTCCCTCCGACACAAAATATTTTTCCCCTCTCCATTTCACCCTCCCAGCCCCATCCCATTCTAATCCTCCTCAACATCAGTTCCCTTCTAGTTCCAGCCCCACCCACCAAACGCTCCCTTCTAGTCCCCGCATCAGCCCATTTCCAGTCCTAGCCCCCCATCAGCCCATTTCCAATCCTATCCTAGCCTCACCATCAGCCCATTTTCAGTCCTAGCTCCCCCATCCATTTCCAATCCTATCTGAGTCCCTCCATCAGCTCATTTCCAATCCCAGCCCCCCATCAGCCCATCTCTAGTCCTTTCCTAACCCCACCATCAGCCCATGTCAAATCCTAGCTCCCCTCCACTCAGCCCATTTCCAATCCAAGCCCCCCATGAGCTTACTTCCAGTTCTAGCCCCTCCATGAGTCCATTTCAATCCAAGCCCCCACCACAGCCCATTTCCACTTAGCACCTCCCCAACAGCCCATTTCCAGTCCTATCCTAGCCCCTCCATCAGCCCATTTCCTATCCTAGCTCCCCCCCACTCAGCCCATTTCCAGTCCTAGCTCCCTCCCCTCACAGCCCATTTCCATTCCAAGCCCCCCTCCCCATCAGCTATTTGCAGTTCAAGCCTCCTCTTCCACTCAGCCCATTTCCATTCCAAGCCCTCCTCCCCATAAGCTATTTGCAGTTCAAGCCCCCCCCCTTCCACTCAGCCCATTTCCAGTCCTAGTCCCCCCATAGACCATTACCAGTCCTAACTCCCCCATCAGCCCATTTCCAGTCCTAACCCCCCATCACCCCATTTTCAGTCCTAACCCCCCTCCCCAAATCAGCCCAGGGAAATTTAAAAAAAACCTGGCTGCTGCTGCTGCTGCTACCGCCGTGGCAGCAGCAGAATCAAGTGTCCCGCAGCTGCGGCTCCCCCCACCCCCCCCCTCCCCGCCTGCCTGGCAGAGCCCTCCCTGCTTCAGTTCCCTCAGCGCGGGCTTTTCAGAGTCACGGAGGGAGAGTTTCCCTTTCTCACAGTTCTGTTAAGCCCGCCGGGGCTGATGGGAAACAGGAAATGTTAACTGTTAACTGGAATATGTCCGCTCTGGGAAATGTGTATCACTAACGTCTTTGCATTTTTGTTTAGTACAAAAGGAAATTAATTTATAGTGTTGTTGTACATTCCAAGTTTGGCTTTAGGGGTTCCCAATTTAATTATTGTCTTCCGATTTCTAAATTGTGATTCCTTGTTCTTTGTTTGGTGACAGTCTATTTTCTGCATGTGTAACCGAGCTGAGGTATTCTATTCTTGTAGTTTCTGTTTGACAGTGCCACTTGTTCTCTTTCCCCAGTAGGAGATGTATTGGTATTCTCTGAGATATATTGATTTAATATTTGCAGTGTTGCCTTTTTAATAGGTAGGATTTGGCGCTTTGTGAGTCCTGGTAGTGCTGTTATGATACGGCTGGTTTGCTATGGGTTCTAAATGATTGAAATGATAAAGTGGTATATAAAACCTGTTAAATAAATAAATGGTCAGTTTTATAGTACTTCCTAATGTGCCTGGCGATTGGCACTGGAGTATAGTAATGTAGAAATCTGGTAGTCTTTCTTTATCCAGACACTCATTAAGAGGTATGTTAACATTATGCTAATAGTTATGCAAATGAGACTTCTTATGCAAATGAGGCCCACAATGAGCCTTTGCACATGGCCCCGCATCCCCCTTGGGCTGCCCCTGCCTAAAGGCACAGAACCCAATTACTGGACCATCTCTGCCAGCAGCTAGAGTCATTTCTTTGCTCCACCACTTCAAGGCCACTATGACCACTGCCATCTTAGCCACTGGCAGTTTCCAGTCTTTTGTACTGTCACAAAAGATATCCGCCAGTCAGCCATATTACAGTATGTCTCGCAGTTCTTTCTTACTCATACATCAGAATATGTAGCCTTCCTTCAGATCGTGTAGCACAGGCAACTAATCATGACCCCGTTCTAGGAGTGGACAGAGTTTCATCTGTACTGAGACACTCATGAGGGAGGAAGGCCATCTACTACAACAAGAAGACATTCCATTCACTGAACATGCAGGTGGTCTGCAGTACACAGGGGGAGATAGCTGATGTTTTTCCGAGATTCCCAGGTTCCTGCCATGACTCACATCCTGATCCACTCTGGTATCTACAAGAGATTTGAGAACAGAGAAATCACCAATGGATGGATGTTAAGTAAGTCCTGCACCAGCCCACTCCATTATCTAGACATGTGCATGCTAGGAGGTCTTCCAGCTCAATCAAAACATGTTTCTACTGGGCTATCTACTCAATGTTTTTCTCAGTTTTTTGCAACCTCATTCCATCTAGCCCAAACATCAGAATTTCTATCCTTGGCCAGGACCACTGGCTATATCTAATTCCAGAAACCAGTATGTACGCATTTTGAGTTTGGTATGCCTTTAGATGTTATGTTGTGCGATATGTGAACACTGCATAAGCCAGATCAGCTTGCCTGAGGAGTAGAAGTCAGGCCTGGGAATTAAATTCAGATAGTCTTCCACATGTGCAGTACTTCCCAAGTTCCCTAAGGAAGAAGAGGATCTTCTCCATCAACTTTTGTCACTTTCCCCTCCTCTCTGTCTCTCGTCCAATTGCTGGTCACTGTTGTCCCAGGTCTTCGAATACTTCGGAGGACTAAGGAAAAAACATTGACTCTGCCACACATCTAGCCCAAGAAGAGGAATCACATAGGAGCCAAAGGAGGCTAACACATCTATTCTGTCATTAATATAAATTGTATAAACTTTTTCAAAAATATAACAGGTTGAGACAGTACAGTATTACGTCACATTAATTTAATTACAATGTTTTACAATGTTCAGTTTGGTTGAATACTTGAGAAGCAGATGTGGGTGTGAAGGGATTCATGAAAGGCATTATGATAAAACAAATGCAAATGGGCAAAATATCTTGAGCATGGCATATGAACAGAATATGGTGCACATATTTTAGAAAACAGGAGTGCCATCTGCTGTCACACAGAAGCAAAAGCAGGTAAAGCCATCTACAAAATATCCCTGTGAGAAAACGACAAAGAACTGCAAAGCGATACTAGGTGAATGCCTGACTGGGTAGTACCTCTTACTGATAAGCAGTCCAAGGGTGATGCGGGGACATGTGCAGAGACTCATTGTGGGGCCTCTTTTGCATATCCACTGGATTCCATTTGCATAAATGTATTTAATTTTAAAATGCAGCAGCGGCACTCCGGTTGTTTTTATTTTAGATTTTGCTGCCTCTGGCCTGCCTCTGCCTTCCTGCTGCTTTTTTTTCTTGCTGCAAGCATTCTTGAAGAAAGTGGCGGGAAGGCAGAGGCAGGCCAGAGGTGGCAAAATCTAAAATAAAAACAGCCGGAGTGCCCCCGCCGCCGCTGGATGAGAAGTGCAGGTGGAGGGAGTGGGGACAGGAGAAGGACAAGGAGAGACAAAGGGGAGAGACAGGGGAGCAAATACTAGACAATGGGGAGAGACAGAAGACAAAGGGGGAGACAGGGGGCATGCTGGATAAAGGGGGAGACAGGGGGCAAGTGCTGGACAAAAGGGGGAGACAGGGCAAATACTGGACAAAGGGGGAGACAGGGGAAAAATGCTGGACAAAGGGGAACTGGGGACATACTGGACAAAGAGGGAGACAGGGGGACAAGTACTAGACAAAGGGGAGAGACAAGGGGGCAAGTGCTGGACAAAGGGGGAGAGAGGGAGGCAAATGTTGGACAAAGGGGAGAGACGGGATAAATGCTGGATAAAGGGGAGAGACAGTGCAGGTTAGGATTATAATGGGCTGATGAGGGGGCTAGCACTGGTAATGGGCAGATCGGGGGGGTTAGGACTGGTAATGGGTTGATTAGCGGAGGCTAGCACTGGTAATGGGGTTGAGGAGGGACTAGCACTGGAAGTGAGCTGATTGGGGGGTCTTCCAGGGATTAGACAGTACTGCATGTGAACTTAAAGCACCATCCTAAGATCTCAAATGCCTGTTCAAACCGAAAAGTCTTAAGACCTGCCTTAAAGTGCTTGAAAATTTGCTCAACAAGCAGATGTGATGGTAAGCAGTTCCAAGAATCAGGGGCCATGAAAAAATTGCAGATTGTTGTGTAGCCTCAAACCAGTAACTAGTTTTCCCCAGAGGTAGGAGCGAGGGGCTGGTGCTAAAAGGAAAAAATGCTTATTAAATGTAAAGCACACAAAGGGGTATGTTTATAAAAGGTTAACACGCGTTAAGTAAAGTTAATGTGCATTAAGTGCTGCAATGGCCCATAGAAATTTAATGAGCAGTGGCAGCATTTAATATGCGTTAACTTTTAGTAAACATGTCCCAAAATGACACTGGAAGGACACTGTACCTGAATAGAACATGTTAATTAATTTCTTTGCATTTAAAATCAAATTAGATTGATAAGGGATATGGATTTCTTATTAAGTAAAATAAAAATGAGCTTAATATGCACAAGCAACAGTGGAAAATGCAGTGTGCCACTTTCAATCAGCACAGATGCAACAGCAATATAAGAGATGAAAATACTTTTATGTCTGCTTGCAGTAAAGTATCAACATTTCACGACAGTTTCCATGTATCTGAACACAATGTCCCATTTACCTGTATCCTTGGTCATCTCCCACTCAATCAATTTCTAACCCAGTCATTCACTTTAGGGTCAATCCCTAGGGTGCCCAATTTATTTATGTCACCTGTGCGGAATCGTGTTAAAGACTTTATTGAAATCTGAGCACACCACATCTAGGGCTCTCCCTCAGTCCAATTCTCTGTTTGCCCAGTCAAAGGAATTAATTAGATATGTCTGTCAAGACCTGCCTCTAGTGAAACCATGCTGCCTCAGATCCTGCAATCCATTGGACTCCAGAGACCTCACTATTCTCTGTTTTAAAAGCATTTCCATTAATTTACTCACCACAGAGGTCAGACTAACTGGCCTGTAATCCCCAACCACATCCATCAAGAGTACTATGTCCAGCTGACTAACTCACCATCTCTTTTCAACTCAACTCTCTCCTCAAAGTATGTTGAATGTGTATATAGTTGATAGTACCTAGTATGTTGGGTGTGTATATAGATGATAGTACACAGTATGTTTAATGTGTATATAGTTATCTAATACTGCAAATAGATACCAATGTGGAACAGACGCCAATGTGTATATAGCCACCTAATATTGAATATAGTCGCAAAGCAATACTGTACATCTGTGATCTGGATGATCAACCTGTATATAGTTAGACAACCTGTAAATAGCTGCCAGCCGATCCGGTCACCTGTGACCTGATCGCTTAGCCTGTACATAGTTATCCTCGTTAGTCCCAAGTTGTAACACCTGTTCATTGTAAGTCCAGTGCAGGTTCTGCCTGCACTGTTCAAATTTTGTTGACTGTAAACCGCACTGATTCTAAAGAGCGCGGTATAGAAAAGACGTTAAATAAATAAATAAATAAAGTGCCTCCGTCTCCAATCTCTCCTTCCTTTTCTGCCCAGACCTTGGCTGACTACTTCCATGACAAGTCCACAAGATTACTCTTGAGTTCTCCCCAGGGTCATCTCCACTCCCCCTTTCTCCAGTTCACTCCCAAATCCTTCCCTCAACCTCTAGCATCCTTTCCTCCTTTTCTAAGATCACCGAGGAAGAAACCACACATCTTCTCTCCTCCTCTATACTTACTACCTGCTCCTCAGATCCCACCCATCTACAAAACTCCATCTCCTCCACTGTTGTCCCCTCCATCTGCCATAGCCTCAAACTGTTGCTTTCTACTGCAACTGTTCCTGCAGCCTTCAAGTATGCTGTAGTTACACGTCTCCTCAAGAAACAATCTCTTGATCATACCTGTACTTCTAATTATCAACCCATCTCTTTCCTCCCCTTTTTTTCTAAATTATTTGAATGTGCAGTTCACCGTCACTGTCTTGACCTTCTTCCTCTCAGTCCCTTCTGAATCCACTGCAATCTGACTTTCGCAGTCTACATTCTGCTAATATGGCTCATACCAAAGTCTCCTATGGCTTATTTCTCACCAAATCCAAGGGCCTTTACTCAGTCCTCATCCTTCTTGACCTGTCTGCTGCTTTTGACACTGTTAATCACCACCTTATCCTCGGTACCCTGTTCTCAGTTGGATTTAGGGGCTCTGTCTTCCTCCTCCTCCTACTAACCACTTATATAGCACTACAAGGCATATGCAGCACTGGACAAACACATATAAAAGACGGTCCCTGCGCGTCAGAGCTTATAATCTAATCAAGACAGACAATACAATAGATGAGGATGAGGGTACAAAAAAAAGGTGAAGGGTCACAAGCACTGTTCCCTCTAAGCTGTGCGCGTGTGCGCGCGCACACACCTCGCCGAGCGAGCGCACATACTTTATAACAGAGCGCACAAAAATTACGGTTCTGATTCTGATAGAAAACAACACAGACATCTTAAAATTTAAAAGTTGCTGTGTATTTACGGTTTTCACAAGTTCTACAATATTATCTAGTGCAATCAGTGTGGTGTACATACTGTATTCTGATGTGTAGTCATATTTTAAAGTATAGAACTCCGAGTGTCGTTATGTGCCGCACAAAAATTTAACCTTCCTTCAAAAGCTGCACAGCTGATATTTTATGCGCACACAGCCTACAGAAAATTAGAGGGAACATTGGTCACAAGGAAAACAGGAAGTGAAATACTTAGGCGTAAAACTGGATCAGACCCTCAGTATGGAATCTCACATCAAAAATATAGCGATAAAAATACATTACAAACTGAAACTACTAAAACAGCTCCGTCCACTGATCCATCTACATGACTTCAAATCTGTTATACAGTCAATCATCACACCTCCTTTTGACTTCGCTAACACCATTTTATAGGGCCTATCAAAACAAAATCTCAGATGGCTTCAGTTAGCTCAAAATGTGGCAACCAGAGCAATCTTAAATATTAGTTCCATAGAACATATTACACCCATCCTATCGGAACTCCACTGGCTACCAATTTATTGCCGCATAAGCTACAAAATACTTGTAACCACCTTCAAGATAATCCACAATATAGCCCCATCCTTCCTGAACACCTTAATCACTATTGAAACCTCAAACCGAAACCAAAGGAGTAAGAACAAACGCAAACTCAAAATACCAAAGGACTTCAAAAAAGCCAAAAAATTAAAATAAAAAAGCATTCTCACACTCTGCTCCAATCCTCTGGAATGATCTCCCCGAGGACATCAGAGAGCTAAAGGACATCATGACATTCCACAAAAAACTTAAAACATACCTTTTTACCTCACGCTATGGCTCACAATCAAATTCTGAATTTCACAAATCCAACTATGGTCACTTCTTCAGAGTCATATATTTGTCAATGAAATAAATTAATACTCATGTCAATACCATGAAAGTGTGTCTATCTCTAATATCGCAAAATCATACATGTTAAACGTAATAATTACTCCAGGCAACGTAGGTCTCAAACTGATGGGTGTGACAATTATTCAGACTTATGTATATGTTCTGAAAATCGCCCCAATTTGCATCAATGACCTTATAATATCTATCGTTGCTTGGAAATATCTTATATAGTTAATTACTAGAGAACTTAGAGATTGTGCTTAGCTTTTAACTTCGTCCCCTATATCTGCGTTTCACCGCCCTCCGGTTTCTTCAGGGGGTTATGTGGAAAGCACTGCAGTTTAAACGATAATCATGCTGACAATGTATAGCCACTTTCCATAAACTAAAAATTAAAATTATACCACATGTATTAATTAAGGAAACCATCTACCTGTTCTCAATCAAATCTCAGGGACTGAACAATCTCTCTCATCTCTTGTCAAAATTTTTCAATCCATGTCCGAGCATAGAGGCTTACAAAAACGCAGCGCATGTGCAGTGTGTCTTATGGACCCCATTGGTCCCTCCCCCCTCCTGTCATCAACCGAAGGGGTGTGTATTTCATCCGCACACCTCCCATTCAATGCGGGCATTTAAGCCACCCGGAATCACGGATTGCAATATATATATCCAGCGTTGTTCATGCCAGATTAAAGTTTGTTCCTTAGATTTCCCCTTCTGACCTGTCTATATCGGGGCAATGCAAAAACACCGAAGTTCGTCAAATTTATGGTTGTGACCGAGGCAATGCTCCACTATGGGAGCTTCACGCCGTTGACATTTTATTCTACTTTTATGCTCGTACATGCGTGTTTTAAATTCCCTGATAGTTTTTCCCACGTATAGGAGGCCACAAGGGCACAGTATGCAATATATCACATGCGTTGATGTGCAAGAAGTTGAATTATGCATGCGATAAACTATTCCATGATATTGGAATTCAGTGATTTCCATAGTGATATTGCATATGCCGCATTCACCACACTTCTTATGTCCCACTTGAACCGTCTCCAACACGCCCATTGGCTTTAAAATCGCCGGGCTCAATAATTCCTTGAGATTCTTGTTGCGTTGCCAGACAAAGCAGACTGTCTTGTCTTCTAGATAGGGAATACTGTTAAGTACATTTGCATGTCGTTTAATAATGCATTTAAGCTGATAGCTAAACGGAGAATATTGAGTGATCATGTTAACATTTGACCTTATGCTTATCTCCTCCGCCGGCTTCTTTTGTGGAAACACTAATAATTCTCGGTTACTGTATAATGCTCGTTTATATGCTCTATCAATCACCCCTTTCGGATACCCCCTAATGCTAAAATTTTGTTTCAAGATTTTTGATTGAATTTGAAATCCTGATCATCTGTGCAATTCCAGCGGTAGCGTATATATTGTAATAGAGGCAAACTGTTTCATAATTGCGATGGGTGTGCACTACTGTAATGGAGAAATGCGTTTCTATCCATTTGTTTTCTAAAAACCATAGTGTTCCATCCAGAAGTCTTCTTTCTAATCTTAACATCTAAAAAAGTAACTTCCTCCTTATGATAGGTACAAGTAAATTTAATCTGTCGATTTCTACTGTTTAACCACTCTGTAAATGCACTGTAAAAACTCGCCTCCGTTCCCTCCCACAATAAAAAAATGTCATCTATAAACCTTCTCCACAGCTTCAAATGGGTGAGGGGCGCAGTATCTATCCATTCTTCCTCAAATCGCTGCATGTAGAGATTGGCCACCGATGGGGCACATGTGGCGCCCATTGCCACTCCTGCCCGTTGATGGTACAACACACCTTCGAAAACGAAAAAGTTCTCAAAAATGGTAATCCTAGTTAAATCAGAGAGAAAACTCAAGAAACAGTCCGATAAATCTCCTCATAAGTGTTGACATCTGATAATTGTCCCCGTGCTTCCTCTAAATATTGATTCTGATGTTGGACCACTATTGCCCCTCCCTTATCAGCTCGCCGGATCACCAACTCCGGTTGGTTCATTAGTGCCTTCAGACCTCTCTTTTGCGATGCAGACAACGTACTGACTGTTCTCCTTTTGGACTTTTCAAATTGTTGCATATCTTTTATAATCAGTTCCTTATATAGTGTCAACACAGGATGTGTAGGGCCTGGTGGAGTCCAGTTAGATGTCAACACTTATGAGGTTTTATTTAAGGTTCCCACTCAGGCTTTAAAACAACGGGTAAAATCTGTTACATCTCCAGCATTGGAGGCTAAGTTAATATCAAAAAAGGAATGGACCTTTTTGAATCCAATAGATCCGACGGTTGCCAAACTGTATTTAGTGCCCAAGATCCACAAAAACATGCAGAATCCACCAGGTAGGCCTGTAGTGTCAACCAAAGGAACGGTGCTTGAGCCGCTGTCGATTTACATAGATTCTTTTTTAAGACCATTGATGAAGACCATACCATCATACATATGTGATACCACTCACCTTTTACAAATTTTGGAGGAACATACCCAGTTGGCAAGTATACCTGGGATCTTTTTAGCCACACTGGATGTTATGTCATTGTATACAGTAATACCACAAGACGAAGCTTTTGGTAGTGTGATGGCAGCTTTACGGAAAAGAGGAGATTTATCGGACAGTCTCTTGAGTTATCTCTCTGATTTAACTACCGTATTTTCGCGCATGTAATGCGCACCCACATATAACACGCACCCACATATAAAGCGCAATTTTTGGCCAGTCCTGCATTGAATTTCTCACATAATGCGCACGCGTGTATAACGCGCATGTGTCGACTGCACTGTGAGGTGTATAAAAGGCCCTCGGTTCCATTATACCTTACATAAAGACTTTGCAATCTCTTCTATTATAATCCAGTCATCATTTCCGGAATTAAACGCAAGTCTTATACTGCGGACTTCAAGCTGAAAGTTGTGGCAAAAGCTGAAGAAACAAGCAACAGAGCAGCAGCAAGAGAATTTGATGTTGGTGAGTCATCTGTTCGCGACTGGAGAAAGGAGAGAACGGCGCTAGAGGAGATGAACCCACGAAAACGTGCGTGTCGGAGTCCCAAAGAAAAGTGGCCAGAGCTAGAGAGTGACTTAAACAAGTGGATTCTGTCTAGAAGGGAGCAAAATCAAGCTGTCTCAACTATCGCAATTAAATTCAAAGCAAAACTGCTGGCCAATGAAAGAGGAATTTCAAGTTTCCACGCTAGTTTCAACTGGATTTGCAAATTTATGAAGAGGAATGGTCTTTCTGTGCGAATAAAAACAACTGTAGGCCAGAGGATTCCGGATGACTGGGAACAAAAGATGGCGGATTTCGGCACATTTGTCAGCAAAGAAATTTCGGAGTTCAACATTTCGGCAATGGATGTTATTAACATGGATGAAGTTCCTGTGTCTTTTGACATTCCACCAACCAGGACTGTAGCTGCTTCGGGTTCAAAAACTGTCGCAATAACAACAACTGGACACGAGAGGGCTTGCTTCACTGTAGTCCTGGGTTGCACAGCGAGTGGGCATAAATTGAAGCCAATGGTTATTTTCAAGCGAGTAACCATGCCCCGCGAAAAATTTCCACAAGGTATTGTTGTTCACTGTAACAAAAAGGGGTGGATGGACTCTGAGGTCATGAAAATATGAATTGATAAATGTTATAGGGCCAGGCCTGGAGGTTTCTTTTCTAAAAGGTCTTTGTTGATATTCGATTCCATGGCTGCCTATAAAGAAACAAATGTGAAAAATTATATTAATTCGGCTGGTGCCCATATTGCAGTGATACCGGGTGGTCTTACTTGCAAGCTGCAGCCGCTAGATATAGCTGTTAATCACCCCTTCAAAACGTTCATCAGACGAGAGTGGGATAATTGGATGCAGCATGGAATTCATGAATTCACTCCATCGGGACGATTAAAGAGGGCTACATTAACGGAAATCTGCAATTGGTTGTGTTCTGCTTGGGACAAAATATCCCCGGAAACCATCAGAAAGGGATTCCGAAAAGCCGGCATTGTTTATAAGAACGAGGATCGAGTGCGCAGTGATGACGAAGATGATGATGATGATGATGAAAACGTCGAAAGGAGTGACAATGAAAGTGCATATGTTACGGAAGAGCGTCTCCAGACGGTTTTAAATTATTTCAATGATGATGTCGATGAGGGGAGTGATTTTGAAGGTTTTATGGAATCGGATGATGAAAATTAATTAAATATATTTTTAAACAAATATATTCTTGTGAGGCCTCTTTTTTGGGATCGGTTACTTGTAATAAAGTTTAGATATAGCGCGCCCTCGCAAATACCGTGCAGGAGGGTTGCGCGGTAGGTAAAAAAGTGTATAGCGCGCGCGCTATATGCTTGAAAATACGGTAGGCTTACCATTTTTGAGAAGGTTTATAGATGACATTTTTTTATTGTGGGAGGGAACGGAGGTGAGTTTGTGTGCATTTACAGAGTGGTTAAACAGTAGAAATCAACATCTTAAATTTACTTGTACCTATCATAAGGAGGAAGTTACTTTTTTAGATGTTAAGATTAGAAAGAAGACTTCTGGATGGAACACTACGGTTTTTAGAAAACAAACGGATAGAAACACATTTCTCCATTACAGTAGTGCACACCCATCGCAATTATGAAAAAGTTTGCCTCTATCACAATTTATACGCTACCGCCGGAATTGCACAGATGTTGGGGATTTCAAAATTCAATCAAAAATCTTGAAACAAAATTTTAGCATTAGGGGGTATCCGAAAGGGGTGATTGATAGAGCATATAAACGAGCATTATACAGTAACCAAGAGTTATTAGTGTTTCCACAAAAGAAGCCGGCAGAGGAGATGAGCATAAGGTCAAATGTTAACATGATCACTCAATATTTTCCGTTTAGCTATCAGCTTAAACGCATTATTAAACGACATGCAAATGTACTTAACAGTATTCCCTATCTAGAAGACAAGACAATCTGCTTTGTCTGGCAACGCAACAAGAATCTCAAGGAATTATTGAGCCGGCGATTTTAAGGCCAATGGGCGTGTTGGAGACGGTTCAAGTGGGACATAAGAAGTGTGGTGAATGCGGCATATGCAATATCACTATGGAAATCACTGAATTCCAATATCATGGAATAGTTTATCGTATGCGTAATTCAACTTCTTGCACATCAACGCATGTGATATATTGCATACAGTGCCCTTGTGGCCTCCTATACGTGGGAAAAACTATCAGGGAATTTAAAATACGCATGTACGAGCATAAAAGTAGAATAAAATGTCAACGGCGTGAAGCTCCCATAGTGGAGCATTGCCTCAGTCACAACCATAAATTTGACGAACTTCGGTGTTTTTGCATTGCCCAGATATTGACAGGTCAGAAGGGGAAAATCTAAGGAACAAACTTTAATCTGGCATGAACAATGCTGGATATATATATTGCAATCCGTGATTCCGGGTGGCTTAAATGCCCGCATTGAATGGGAGGTGTGCAGATGAAATACATACCCCTTCGGTTGATGACAGGAGGGGGGAGGGACCAATGGGGTCCATAAGACACACTGCACATGCGCTGCGTTTTTGTAAGCCGCTATGCTCGGACATGGATTGAAAAACTTTGGCAAGAGATAAGAACAGTGAGAGATTGTTCAATCCCTGAGATTTGATTGAGAACAGGTAGATGGTTTCCTTAATTAATACATGTGGTATAATTTTAATTTTTAGTTTATGGAAAGTGGCTATACATTGTCAGCATGATTATCGTTTAAATTGCAGTGCTTTCCTGAAGAAACCGGAGGGCGGTGAAACGCAGATATAGCGCTGAAGGTGGCATTGGGGACGATGTTAAAAGCTAAGCACAATCTCTAAGTTCTCTATTAATTAACTATTTATTTTATTTATTTAGCATTTCTTTTATACCACGCTATTGACATCAGTGCGGTGTACATCAAAACATAACATATGCATTTCAGGGTCACTGAGATGCATTTACATTTGAACAGGGATTGGAACTTGGATAACAGGGTAGATTAACAAAAGTTATACAATATAGTATCTACATTATATCATAGTGAGAGTAATTCCTTATCGGGACTACGCCGGAAAGTATCTGGTGAATAGCTGATGTTTTAGGGCCTTTCTAAGTTGGGTTAGATCTGTAATAGCTCTGATGTCAGGGGGGAGGGAGTTCCAGGCTTTCGGGGCATAGAAGCAGAAGGCTCTGTTAGTTGTTGACTTTTTGCATCTTGTTGATTCTTTCGGGACTGTTAAAGTGTTTACTGCTACGGATCTTCTACTTCTAATAGGAGCTGAGGTATGTATCAATTCGGTGATGATTATGGGGGACTGTTTAGGGCTTTGAAGGTCATGATTATATTCTTATATAGGATTCTAGCTTGAAGAGGTAACCAGTGAAACCTTTTCAGGATTGGTGTGACGTGGTCATTCCTCGATATTCCTTCTAGCACCCTGGCTGCTGTGTTCATTGCCAGTTGGAGAGGGTTTAGAGTTGCTTGTGGGAGACCGTATAGGATTGCGTTTACAAAGTCAATGTGGGGCATCACCAAAGCTTGGAAGATTGTTCTGAAGTCCGTGTACTCGAGTAGTGGTCGTAGGTGACGAAGTGTCCTTATCTTGTGATAAATTGATTTTGTTGTGTTTTTTATATGTGCCTTCATGTCCATTCTTTGGTCGAGGGTAATGCCTAGGTTTCTGATGGTAGATTTGGCTGTTAGTTCTGTGCCCTTTACCTTTAGTGGGGGTGGGGGTGCGAAGTCCTGGTTCTTCGTTATGACATTACGTCAGTCTTGCTGTGGTTGATTCTCAAGTTCTGTGTGAGGAGCCATTCCGCAACTGCGTTGAAGCAGTTTATCAGTGGGGTAAAATCAGGTTGGTCTGTCGTGAAAGGCATATAAAGGAGAATATCATCGGCATATGCTAGGCAGGATATGTTGAAGGAACGAATTAGGTCACAGATGGGTTGAATGTAAATATTAAAAAATAGTGCAGATAGTGAAGAGCCTTGAGGTACTCCTTGGTGCTGTAGAAATGGGACAGATGTTATGGTTCCAAGTCTAACTTGTTGCCATCTGTCGGAAAGGTAGGATTTACACCAGCTCAGCGCTGAGCCATGGATACCTTTTTCTTCAAGGCGTTCAATAAGGATCTGATGATTCACAGAGTCAAATGCAGCTGAGATGTCCATGAATATAAGGACAAAGCCTTGTCTAGTGTTGTCTATGCCGGTGATTATCTTAAGAACATAAGAACATAAGATATGCCATACTGGGTCAGACCAAGGTCCATCAAGCCCAGCACTCTGCTTCCAACAGTGGCCAATCTAGGTCACACGTACCTAGCAGTTTCCCCAAGGGACACAGGTTCCACAATGCTTGTATTGGTTCAAGCATTGATATCCTGGGTCCCTTCTTAATAATGGTTTATGGACCTTTCCTCCAGGAACTTGTCCAAACCTCTTTTAAACCCAGCTACACTAACAGCCTTTACTACATCCTCCGGTAACAAATTCCAGAGTTTGATTACACGTTGAGTGAAAAAATATTTTCTTTTATTAGTCTTAAATAGTTTACCCTGTAGCTTCATTGCATGTCCCCTAGTCTTTCTATATTCTGATAAGGTAAACAATCGATCTACGTTTACCCGTTCCACTCCGTTCATTAATTTATAGACTTCTATCATATCTCCCCTCAGCCGTCTCTTTTCCAGGTTAAAGAGCCCCAACCTTTTTAGCCTTTCTTCATAGGAGTAGCCTTCCATCCCCTTTACCATTTTGGTGGCTCTTCTCTGAACCTTTTCTAAAATTGCTATATCCTTTTTAAGATATGGCGACCAGAATTGCACACAATATTCAAGGTGCGGTCTCACCATGGAACGATATAGAGGCATTATAATATCTTTTGTTTTATTTTCCATTCCTTTCCTTATCATACCTAGCATTCTATTTGCTCTCTTGGCCGCCGCTGCACACTGGGCCGAGGGTTTTAACATGGTATCCACAAGGACGCCTAAATCTTTTTCTTGGGTGGTGGTTCCTAATGTGGAACCTTGCATCGTGTAACCATAGTTTGGGTTGTTCTTCCCTAGGTGCATAACCTTGCACTTCTCCACATTAAATTTCATCTGCCATTTTGATGCCCAGTCTTCCAATTTATCAAGATCCTCTTGCAATTTTCCACAATCCTCCTGGGTTTTAACAACTTTAAATAGTTTTGTGTCATCAGCAAATTTGATAACCTCACTCGTTATTCCACTTTCCAGGTCATTTATGAATATGTCAAAAAGCAGCGGACCCAGCACAGATCCCTGGGGTACACCACTATTCACCTTTCTCCATTGGGAAAATTGGCCATTTAGCCCTACCCTCTGCTTTCTATCTTTTAACCAGTTCCTGATCCACAGTAGTACACTGCCTCCTATCCCATGACTCTTTAGTTTTGCCAAAAGTCTCTCATGAGGGACCTTGTCAAAGGCTTTCTGAAAGTCCAGATACACAATATCAACCGACTCACCTTTGTCCACCTGTTTATTCACTCCTTCAAAAAAACATAACAGATTAGTAAGACAAGATCTTCCTTGTCTAAAGCCATGTTGGCTGTCTCCCATTAGGTCATGACTATCTATATGCTGAGTAATTTTATTCTTTATGATGGTTTCTACCATTTTTCCCGGTACTGATGTCAGGCTCACCGGTCTGTAGTTTCCCAGATCACCCCTCGAACCCTTTTTAAAAATTGGTGTTACATTGGCGATCCTCCAATCCTCAGGTATTAGAGATGATTTTAATGATAGTTCACAGATTACTGATAGCAGGTCTGCAATCTCAAATTTCAGTTCTTTCAACACCCTTGGATGTATACCATCCGGCCCAGGTGATTTGCTACTCTTCAGTTTATCTAATAGTTGTAGGACATCTTCCCGATGTATCAATATTTCCTTCAATTCTTCCACACCTTTAAATACCACTTCAGTCGTGGGTAACATCCCTACATCTTCCTCAGTAAAGACCGAAGCAAAGAATTCATTCAGTCTCTCCGCTATCGCCTTGTCGCCTCTTAGTGCTCCTTTAACCCCTTTATCATCTAATGGACCAACTGACTCTCTCACGGGTTTTTTGCTACGAATGTACTTGAAAAGGTCTTTATTTCGCGTTTTTGCTTCCGCAGCAAGCTTCTTCTCAAATTCTCTCTTTGCCTGCCTTATCAATGCCTTGCATTTGACTTGCCAGTGCTTGTGCTGTTTCCAGGTTTCATCATTTGGCTCTTTTTTCCATTTCTTGAAAGATGCTTTTTTGGCAACAACAGCCTCTCTGACCTCAGCTTTAAACCATGCTGGCAATTTTTTGGACTTCCTTCCACTTTTCTTAAAGCGTGGAATACAGCTGGTCTGGGCTTCCAAGATAGTATTTTTCAACAACACCCAAGCTTGATGTACGTCTTTAACCTTTGCAACTGCTCCTTTTAGTTTTTTCTTAACTGTTTTCCTCATTCTATCATAGTCTCCCTTTCGAAAGTTAAAGGGTAGTACTGTGGATTTCCTTACTATCCCTCCTCCACTAATTAAATCAAAGGCGATCATGCTATGATCACTATTGCCAAGTGGCCCCAACACCCTTATCTCTTGCACTACATCTGGTGTTCCACTAAGGACTAGGTCTAATATTGCTTCCCCTCTGGTCGGTTCATGAACCAGCTGCTCCAAGAAGCAGTCATTTATTTCATCTAGGAACTTTATCTCCCTAGCATGTCCTGTTGTGACACTGACCCAGTCGATGCCGGGGTAATTGAAATCACCCATTATTATTACTGCACTGTAACGTTTGCTAGCTTCCTTGATTTCTTTGAGCATTTCATCATCCATTTGTTCATTCTGGCCAGGCGGACGATAGTACACCCCCACTGCCATCGCCTTCCCCTTTTTACATGGAATTTCAATCCATAGAGATTCTACAGCAAATTTTGTTTCTTGCAAAACTTTAATCCTTTCTGACTCAATGCCCTCTCTAACATAGAGCGCAACCCCTCCACCAATTTGATCAGCTCTATCATTTCGATATAGTTTGTACCCAGGTATCACAGTGTCCCACTGGTTGTCCTCCTTCCACCATGTCTCTGATATTCCAATCATATCTAACCTCTCGTTTAGTGCTATATATTCTAACTCTCCCATCTTGTTTTGTAGACTTCTAGCATTTGCATACAAGCATTTTAGAGACTGTATTTTATTCATATTAATTTGGCTATTGGTAGACATGGGTAATTTGGGATCTTTAAGTTCTGTCTGCTCCATACTCGAGGGCATTTGGGCTACTTTACTCTTTTTTGGAACCTCTCTGCTTTTTGTAGTATCCTTCAAGGATACATTCTTCCGAACCATGTGTTCTTGGGCGACTGTCGGCTTTCCCCTATTATCTAGTTTAAAAGCTGCTCTATCTCCTTTTTAAAGGTTAATGCCAGCAGCCTGGTTCCATCCCGGTTAAGGTGAAGCCCATCCCTTCGGAAGAGCCCCTCCTTTCCCCAGAATGTTCCCCAGTTCCTAACAAATCCGAACCCCTCATCTCTGCACCATTGTCTCATCCACGCATTGAGACTCCGGAGCTCTGCCTGCCTATTGGGTCCTGCGCGTGGAACGGGAAGCATTTCGGAGAACGCTACCCTGGAAGTTCTGGATTTCAACTTCCTACCTAAAAGCCTAAATTTAGCTTCCAGAACCTCCCTACCACGTTTTCCTATGTCATTGGTACCAACATGTACCAAGACAGCAGACTCCTCCCCAGCACTATCTAAGACCTTATCTAGGTGGCGTGTGAGGTCCGCTACCTTCGCACCAGGCAGGCATGTTACCAGGCGATCCTCACGTCCACCAGCCACCCAGCTATCTACATGCCTAATGATCGAATCACCAACTATAACTGCTGTCCTAACCCTTCCCGCATGGGCACTTGGCCCTGGAGAAACCTCCTCGGTGCGAGAGGGGTTTACATCACCTGGAGGACAGGTCCTAGTTACAGGATCACTTCCTGCCACACCAGGGTGATGCTCTCCTGTCACGTGACCTCTCTCCTCCATGGCAACAGGGATGCTGCCAGACTGGAGGTGGGACTTCAGGACTATATCCCTGTAGGTCTCGTCTATATCCCTGTAGGTCTCGTCTATGTACCTCTCTGTCTGTCTTATCTTTATCTTTATTTAAAATTTGATAAACCGCTTTTCGTCGTAACATAAAGCGGTGCACAATAAAAGGTTGGCAATGCACAAACAATGAAAAGAACGCCAAAGTAAAATAGAAAAGCAAGTATAAAGAATAAAGGTATAGACAAATAAAGTGACAAAACCAAAACTGTACAAAACAAACTAGAGGGCCAATAATTAAAACATAAATTAACAGGGTATTTTTAAAAACAAGTGTGATAAAAAGGCCCAAAAAGGGGGAGACAAAGCTAAACCATGTTTAAACAAAGGACACAACTAAACAAAACAAATGGACAAGGTGGACATAATAACAGATAATTGAGAGGACATCAGGGAGGACCATCGGGAGAGAGATGAAAGGTGTTGAAGAGGGTGACAAGTAGAGTCTCCACACCGTGCGCTTCCCTAAAGCCATGTTGAGAAGAGTCCAGGGGGGCTTCAGTGTCAATGTGTTGTTGAATTTGGTGCTGCGCTACCTTTTCAATTATTTTGGCTAGTAAGGGGATGCTGGATATCGGTCTGTATGATTCGACCTTTAGCGGATCCAGTTTATTGTTCTTCAGCAGTGGTCTGATGGAGGTATGTTTTAATGTTCCTTTTGCAAACGATTGTTCCAGGATTTTATTTAGGGAGGGGCTTAGTTCACTGCGGAGCTCTCTGATCCAAGATGCTGCGCAAGGATCATTTGGCGCAGTGGTAGCATTGATGGAGGTGATGATGTTTTCAGTCTCTTTGGGTGACAAGGTGTTGAATTTGGTCAGTGGGGATGGATGCGGCGTCTTGGGTGGTTGGAAGAGTCTAACTGGACCGGGGGATTTGGCTGTCTGTATCATTTTTGATTTTAGGTAATTAGCATAGTCCTGCAGTTGAATTGCGTGTGTTTGTTCCGGGATTGGTTCTCGTGCTAGCGTCTTTACTATGTTGAATAAGTCGTGGTGCTTGTGTGATAAGGAAGCTTATCATAGCTCAGGAAGGGGCTATAGAAAAGGTGAAGTGTCTCTGAACAAGCAACCTGTCAGTGCTGGTAGAAATGAGAAAACAGAATTTTGCCATAAAAAACTACCAGTCCCAGAATGCACCAGGTTTCCAAGAGCCATTAGAGGAGCTGAAGTGGGGAAACGTGTGTTCAATCAGGAGGGCTATGAGGTAATCCCTAAGCACTCATCTCAAAGGGCAGGGCCTGATTCAGCACAGCTGCGCTGTGTTAGGGAGGAGCACTCATCCAGGCAGAATAAGAGTAGAGTTTATTCTACAGATGACCATCTTCATGATCACCTTGGATATCCAGAGAATTGTCCTCAGTATCCTGAGAATCAGCTTGAGTTTGATCATCAGTTTCATCTGAAGGATCATCAGAAGCAGAAGCCAAACCGGACAGACAGAGAGGCAAAGAAACCCTCTGGAAGGAAGAGGAGAAAAGCCTTTGAGAGGTCTAGAAGAGTCCAAGGCAGTACGTATACTGGGAGGTATTCCAAGGGCCAGCATAGACCATTGGACTGGGGAAAGCCAGAGGAATGGTGCTGCAGAACAAGGAATCACCAGAGGCTACCTGTGAGGGAGACGGCTGCACGTGGAAGGAACTCTAAGACCTATGCCAGAAGGTATGTGAAGAGAGATCCAGTGTCCAGGGATCAGGACTGGAAGGCTGGACATAAGAACTGGACTACATACTGGCCAGGCTATATAGAGAGGAACTATAGCAACAATGGAAGCTCAGGTATGAACACTGATCTATGCCCTAGCTATAACCTTGAAAGACAGCAGGGAAATAAGTGTTCTCCTGAAAGTGCTCCATTGAAAGATTCATCTGTGCCAATTCATGATAGTGACCCTATGCTTGTTGATGAAGGGGAAATAATAGCAGATCAAGATATTGTTTATATGGACTGCTCTCTATCCAAACTCCGTTGGTAACTTTCTGTGATAAAGCACAGCAGCCATCACAAAGAAAATATAAATTTGTTCTTTATTCCACTAAGAAAAGCTCCTGAAGCAGGATTTGACTCACACAGTAGAAAGCCAGCCTGCTAAAGGGTTTCAGCTGGATAACTGATAGCAATTGAGCTGCACCTAATTGCTTGTGAGCTAGGAGAGAATTACTTCTGGATCTGTGTGGAAAGTAATCAGAAGTTAACCTTACAAGAACAGTTTATTTCTTTCTTTGTGGCTTTTCGTTTGTTAGAGATATGCTAAGAAAACATTAGCTAATTGCCTGACAAGTTTGAAGGTTGTTTTCCTGATTTTGATTTTTGACTTTGTTTTACCAAGTTAAACACTGCAAGCAAGTAACCTAATTTATGTGCTACCAAGCATATCTGTGCTGGGAGAAATAACCCCATAAATAAAGAAGTATCTTATTGGCTTTAACACTTGTGCACAACTAAATTATTGTCAGCAGCTGTGTCTGGTGTGAATGAACTACATTACCCACAATACCTTGCAAAAATCATATAAATATATGCATTGTCAAGACTGTGAAGATTCTCACCCAGGCAGCCGTCTGACACTTGCTTATTGATCGCATCAGGAGGTCTGTATGGAACTGCTTTCTTCTCTCCGCTATTTCTTGGCGATGCTTCTCTAAGTGTGAGCAGTATATTGTGTGTGCTTCGATGGAGCGGGACCAACGCCAACGTCGCTCGAGCTTTCTTAGGTGGAGAAGTGATGATTGCAATTCGTTCGAGTACCAAGCTACATGTGTACGGTTCTTGGTTCTTCTGTTTGTATCAGGGAGTTGTGAGCTAGCTCTGAGGGTGTCATTCCAGGTGTTGATCAGATTGTCGAGATCGGGCTCTGAAGAGTTTAGGTGAGGAAGGAGTTTCTTTAGTCTCTCTTCTTTGTTGAAGGAGTGAAATCTTCTTGCTGGTGACTTGGGAGGGATGGAGTTGGGGTTCTGATTGTTGGGATAGGTGGGTAATTGGAATCTGATCAAGCTGTGATCAGACCATGGTACTGGTGTTATAGTTATTGCGAAGTCATAGTTTGCTTCCAAGATGGCCTGAGGGGCGAATATCAGGTCCAAAGTATTTCCCTTCACATGTGTTGGTGCTCTGACTATCTGACTATCTGACTGAGTCCGAGGTCAGCGAGTGCTTCGAGAAATGCTGAGGTTTGTGAATCTTGTAGAGTTGGGAGATTGAAATCACCCATTAGCCAGCTTGATGATCGAGATTTGTCTGTGTTGCAGGCGAGGTCTATTATTGTTGATAGGTCCTCTGCCGAAGTTGTCGGGGATCTGTAGACTAGATTGATTGAGCAAGTGTCATTGGAGATAGATATCATGTTGAGATGGGTTGTGCTGGTAGTGGTGCTCAGCTGAAATTGAAGTTCATTTTTCACAAGGATGAGTGCTCCACCTCCTCTTTGGTTGGGTCGATGGCATGTATGCAGTGAGAAATTGTGGGGTGACATCTGGTTGATAATGACATTGTCGCAGTCTGATAACCAAGTTTCTATAACCATCAGGATGTCAAGGTTGTAGTGGTTTATTAGGTCGGTGATCACTGGCCATTTTGTGCGAATTGATCTGGCATTGTTAAGGGCGCATTTCAAAGGTCTTCGATGATGGTGTTTCTCGACCGGAGGCTTTTTGGTGTGTTGGAGGGCAATATGGAGCAGGTGGGGATAATTTGGGCGGAAGGTGTCTGATGAAGATGTATGGGTATTGTTTGCCCATTCCTTCCAGGTGTTCCGCAGTATTGGTATGGAGTTGGTACTCGGGTTGAAGGCGTTTGACCAGTTAGGCAATGCTGTAGTGAGATATATGCTGGCTACGGCTAAGAGTGTATGCATCATTCTATATAACAATATACTAGCTATAGTGGTGGTAGAGACACTGGCTAAAGATATAGCTGGATAAAGTAACAATGCTAGCAATTAGCAGGCAGCAGTAACAGTAAAGTAGAGTAAGGGTAGCAGAGTAACAAATAATAGCAACAAATGTGGCAAAGACTCATATGTGGTATCAGGACTCTACTGTTGAGAAGGTAAAGGACTAATAGTCACAATTAGATATAGATGGGTTATACTTGCGACAAGTAGGAGGGTAGGAGGCAATTAGTTGGAGAGATGGGAGTTCGAGTTACTGATGCTTTTTCTTCCAGAGTGGTGAGCGTAGGGTAGGTTTGTCGTGTCTGCCGTTGGCTGGGCGGCCTTTACCACGGAGGTACTTCAGTGCAGGAGTAGTATGTCAGTGCGGAGCGAATCTTCGAAAGCAACAGGGTCTGGAGCTTTTGGCAGTTGACTTAAGCTGCTCTGTGACGGCCACTGCCTAAGGGCCATGCCAAAGGGCCCTCTGGCGAGGCCCTCCGCCGGATGATGCCTCTGGTTTTAAAATGTTGTGCGCCTGCCCCGATTGGGCAGCACGCAAGAAGGCCTGGCTCCCGCTCCGGAGGCTCGATCCCCTGCAGGGAGAGCTGATGATGGTGCCGGGAGCTGCTGGTTCACCGCGCCGGATGACGCCTCTGGTTTTTAAATGTTGTGCGCCTGCCCCGATTGGGCAGCACGCAAGAAGGCCTGGCTCCCGCTCCGGAGGCTCGATCCCCTGCAGGGAGAGCTGATGATGGTGCCGGGAGCTGCTGGTTCGCCACGCCGGATGGCGCCTCTGTTTTTTAAATGTTGTGCGCCTGCCCCGATTGGGCAGCATGCAAGAAGGCCTGGCTCCCGCTCTGGAGGCTCGATCCCCTGCAGGGAGAGCTGATGATGGTGCCGGGAGCTGCTGGTTCGCCGCGCCGGATGGCGCCTCTGGTTTTTTAAATGTTGTGCGCTTGCCCCGATTGGGCAGCATGCAAGAAGGCCGGGCTCCCACTCCGGAGGCTCGATCCCCTGCAGGGAGAGCTGATGATGGTGCCGGGAGTTGCTGGTTCGCCACACCGGATGGCGCCTCTGTTTTTTAAGTAAATATTTAAGATATTTCCAAGCAACGATATATATTATAAGGTCATTGATGCAAATCGGGGCGATTTTCAGAACATATACATAAGTCTGAATAATTGTCACGCCCATCAGTTTGAGACCTACGTTGCCTGGAGTAATTATAAAGTTTATTCCACGTCTCTTTACTGGGTTTGCTCTTCGTGACGTGGGTTCGTGCCTGAGCGTTAGACGGTAATTATAAAGTTTAACATGTATGATTTTGCGATATTAGAGATAGACACACTTTCATGGTATTGACATCAGAGTATTAATTTATTTCATTCACAATCAAATTCTGACACACAAGCTGACATCAACGTATCACACACACACAACAGGGCAAATAGAGCACCAAATATATGATAGAATCATGTTAGTAAAGTCCTGTTAGAGCTACCCAAAACATCTGTTATGCTCGAATATTGTACAGTATATAGTTAAAGGTTATGTGTTCTCTGTTCTGCTGTCATCTCATCAATGTAAATAGTTCCATATGGTTCCATGTAACTGAATAAGTTCCTGTTAGTGTACTATTCAGGCCATTGTTTCTTGTAAACCACGCTTGATCCTTTGGAAAGCGTGGTATAAAAATGTTTGTTAAATAAATAAAATAAAAAAAATTAAGATCCAAAGGCAGCCTCAAACATGGATTTGAAAAGGGGAAGAAAGGAAGCCTGATGTACTAATGGAGGTAGTTTGTTCTAGGCATAAGGAGCAGCAAGATGAAAGGAGCAGAGCCTGGAGTTAACAGTAGAAGAAAAGGGCATAGAGAGAAGCAAGCTAATAGAAGAGCGAAGTTTCCGAGGAGGGGGTGTAGGGAGAGATGAGAGAGGAAAGGTAGTGAGGAACAGTAGAATAAATGCATTTATAGGACAGAAGTTTGAACTGAATATGAAAATGGAAGGGGAGCCAATGAAGTAACTGGAGAAGAGGTGTTATATGAGTATAATGGGGCTGGTGGAAGATTATTCAAGCAACTGAGTTCTGAACAGATTGAAAGGGAGAGAGATGAGGCAGAGGGAGACTGTGGATAACCCCCTGTGTCGGGGCCCTCCCCACAGATATTTGGAATTGTGGTCAAGTGGGTAAGGATCAAGTCGGGCCCTCTCAAGCTGGTGCGCTCAGATAAGGTTCCCTCAAAATAAAATATGAAATATTAATTTTAAAAAATGATGCTGAATAGAAAGAATTAAGTGTAATTGATGACAAATTAATTTTTTTTAAAAAACCCTAATGTAGTTAGATGTTAAACAGATCAAGAAGTATATTTACTAAAGTGCGCTAAGGTAGCATGCAGTAGCGCGCGCTAATGGCAGCAATAAGGTGTCTTAATATGGAAAGCGCCCTGGACATGTAAGGGGCGTGGTGGCGAAAAGCATCCTATGTGTCCTTTAGCGTGCACTAACGGAACCTGGTGTGGTAAGGTAACAAGCAGGCACTTTAACATACGCAAAAGGCTGCAACCTCAACGCAGGATGAAGGAGCAGCAATAGAAGACAATCTGAAGGTGATGGATGGATGGACAGGTGGTAGTTAATGGACCAGACGAATCTTTGCCAGCAGATATTGTTGTCAGTAAGTGGGATGTGCAGATGACACCCACGGATAATTTAGCAGTGTGGTTTGCACATGTTACTGTCAGTACTGTCAGAGCTTTGCATAGGAGAGGCCTGAAATTTGTCTAGATGGAGTCAGCATGCTATCCATATGTTCAGCAAAAGAAAGACTGAGCATGAGTGGTGTTGTGGAGCAGTCCCAGTAGAGGTGTGTTGTATCTGATGTGTAGTCACACATGTTCATGCACGTGTCATGGTGTAGCAGCTGCATGTCAAATACAGGACTGCATATGACGGTCATATAGTGAGTGTGGATCTGTGGTTCAGATGGTGGGAGCAGAGAGTGTGTGCCAGTCTGATAATGCAAATTTGATGGCACACATGCAGATTAGAAACATAGAAACAGAGAAAAATGACGCCAGAAAAAGACCACATGGCCTATCTAGTCTGTCCTTCCATATCAACAATTAAAACAGTCCCCTTTTTTCCTTTAGAGATCCTCTGTGTTTGTCCCATGCTTTTTTGAATTCAGATACTGTCCTCATATCTACCACCTCCTCTGGGAGACTATTCCACGGATCCACCACTCTTTCCGTAAAGAAATATTTTTACATATCGCTTCTGAATCTATTCCCTTTCACCCTCATCCCATGTCCCCTCATAGCAGAACTTGCTTTCAGTTGAAAGAGGCTCTCCCTCTAAGTATTTATGCCATGGCGGTATTATCATATCACCTCTATCCCGCCTTTCCTCTAAGGTGTACATATTAAGATCCTTAAGTCTGTCCTCTATGCTTTATAATGAAGACCACTATCCATTTTAGTAGCCACCCTCTGTGCTGACTCCATGCTGTTTATATCCTTTTGAAGGTGCAGTCTCCAGAATTGCACATAATACTCCAAATGAGGTCGCACCAAAGATTTATACAGAGGCACTATCACCTCCTTTTTTCTGCTAGCCATTCCTCTCCATATGCACCCAAGCATCATTCTAACTTTTGCCGTCACCTTTTCTACCTGTTTATCTACTTTAAGATCATCAGACACAGCCACGCCGAGGTCCCTCTCTTCTTTAGTGGACAAAAGTACTTCACCCCCTATGTTTGTCCAAGATGTAGGTGTGCCATGAGGACCCTGAAATACCATTGCAGTGGGTGTGTCGGCTGCCTTAGCTGGTCCCACAAGAGCACAATCTACCTCAAACATGTGGATGAAATAAAGCTGCATGTCTGTCTCTCAGTCAGAATATGGAGCAAGTAACGATGCATGAGGATTGCAGCAGAAGGGCACTGAAGGAGTGGGATATGCTAGCATGTATAATGTATATGTGACTCCGTTTCCAATGCCCATTCAAGCAACTGAGTTCTGAACAGATGAAGGAGAGAGAGATGAGGCAGAGGGAGACTGTAGATAGCCTCCTGTGTCAGGGCCCTCCCCATGGATATTTGGAGTCGTGGTCAAGTGTGTAAGGATCAAAGTGGGCCCTCTCAAGCTGGTGCACTCAGGTAAGGTTTCCTCAAAATAAAATATTAAATATTAGCCCTCTGCAAGTTGTACACCAGAGGCAAGAAAGTATTGCTGTCAGATATGCATGAATGCAACATGCATGTCTGACCTGTTAGGCCTCACTGTGGAACTGCTACATCTGCAAAGGCACACCCTGGCCTGCAGTTAACAGTATTTTCAGATGAGGATAACAGAACCCTGATGAAAACATGTGGTATTTGAAATGTGGTCTACCCTCCACAAAGACAGTGCTGCAAGCATAATAACAAAAATGCACAGAACCCACAGAGGATGTTGTACCAAGAAAGGGAATGTGTGTTGCAGCATACACCATAGCTAAAGGTTATCTGTTCAAAAGTACTCAGGTGCTATATATCCATATGTGGTGTATATATGGTATAGAGGGGAAGATGTCCAGTTACAGTCCTTTGCATTCTGTGACTCACACAAGTGCTGTGGTCACAGTAGCAAGTCTCTCAGGTCTCACAGAAGAGTGAAAACCAGTCTGGTTGTCCCATAGACATGATTGCAATGAGTATGCTAGAAATATATATCAGCATGATTAGGGACATGGGTAAATAATAGAACGCAGACACTGTACAGGTCTGGACCAAAGAATGAGGAGGGTTTTAAAAAACATCTATTACAAACATCAAGCTGGTATCTGATGTGTCCAAACACAGTGCTTTAACCACCATGCTAAACCTGCACAGCATCTGCCATGACAGGAACTATCAACAAAGGGAATGTATGTATCTGCCTGCAATGTTGAATTAGGTTGATAGATCTATATTACCCCTGTAGGATGTGGCTGCATGTTCAGTATATATGCGATGGAGGCCCAGATCAGCTCCCACGGTCAGGGTCCAGTTTCCCACGCCTGTCTACTGTGTGGGTCGTGTATCAGCTGGGGTCACATTACCAACACTCTCCAATGAGCCACAGCTGAGGCAACACACTCTGTCCTTCTGATAGCCTTGACTGAAAAGAGCATGCATGAAATAGCCCACACTGAATAGGTACAAGGTTGCCTGGGGCTTTGCTGAACCTGCACCCTTCTGGATGGTATGTGGATCAGGCCAGAACATAATGAACAGAAACTAACTGGAGAGTACTGAACCAGCCCTCTGCTGTGTCCAAACACAATGCTCTAACCACCATGCTAAACCTGCACGGTACCTGCCATTGCAGGAACTACCAACAAAGGGAATGTATCTATCTGCTTGCAATGTTGAATCAGGTTGATAGATCCACATCACCCCTGTAGGATCTGGCTGCACGTTCAGTAAACATGCGATGGAGGCCCAGACCAGCTCCCATGGTTGGGGTCCAGTCTCCCAAGCCTATCCACTGTGTGGGTCATGCATCAGATGGGGTCACATTACCAACACTCTCCAATCGGCCACAGCTGAGGCAACACACTTTGCCCATCTGATAGCCTTGAATGAAAAGAGCATGCATGAAATAGCTCACAATGAATAGGTATAAGGATACCTGGCCTTTTGTTGAACCTGCACCCTTTTGTATGGTATGTGGACTGGCCCAGAATAAAATGAACAGAAAAGAACCGATGGGCAGAGAACTGGCCCTTTGGTGTGTCCAAACACAGTGCTCTAATCATTATATCCTAATATTGCACAGCATTTGCCATCGGAAGACTTACTAGTAAAGGGAATGTATGTATGGATGTATTTCCGTGCAATGTATCAGCAGGTTGTCAACTCATTCTCACCGGACTGTGATAGACCTGTCGTGTTGTGCACATATCTGTCATGGTTCAAAGTATCTGATGTCATGGATTGGGTATGAGACTTGACTCATGTTAAATGCATCTGCTTCCCTCACACCAACAACCCTGTGCAATCCCCCAAACCTCACCCAAAGCAGAAATGGCCTCAGATGCATGTCTTTGCCCATGTTATGAAAGAGATCATGGGAAATGATGTCTGTTGGCAAGTACATACAGATGCAGCATATTGTTTTGCACTACATGCAATTGAGTCAGTCGCATGCTGCATACCAACAAGTGTAATGTCCACTTGGCAGTGCTATATACAAGCACAGTGCAAGAACCCTGATGCTAGGCCCTTAAAACATTTGACTGTGGAAAATCAACCAACAATACAACAGCATGTGCCTGCCTGCAATGTGTGAACATGTAGGCACCTCCCCATGTCAGCATTTGATGGGCTGGTGTGTAGTGCAGATATGGGAAGGGCTCAAGATATGTTTCCCACAAGTCCTATGTACAAACATTGCTATGTCCAAAGCTCATCCCCAGGACATATCTGATGTAGAAGCTAGATTATGTGCATTGTGCTGCATGCCCCTCATTGCAGTCCTACAGTCTGCAGGCCTTATTGTCATGACCATGTGTGTAGACAGTATGTGGGTTATTTTGAGGCACCAACATTGATGATCTATGCCATGCCCTATATTACATTCCTGCCTGTTATGTTAATCATGCTGATCCAGCACATGCATACCCTGCACCAACAGTGGAGATGTATGGAGAGCCCCAAATGTGGTTGGGATGGTGTGTGTTCAAGGAGGTATGAGTGGGGGCTGTCTGTCGCTCATCAACCTGGATGCCCATTGCTGAATTAGTTATAGTGCTATCTGTGTCCTTGGTAGCCCTGTCAGATGAGGATATTATTTGACCCACAAGTTGCCCAAAGTCATCCTGGATTTGGAGTGATATCTGTGGACAACATGAAAATAAGAAAGGAAGGGATGCAGGGGATGATATGCAGATGAATGGGCTGGCATAATGTAGCTCTGGCAGTATGGCAATAACATGGTATGTGTGCAGCATTGTGCAAGTGGGTGACAGAGAAGAACACACAACTGAGCCATGGTTATCAAACAATAAACAAACTCTATATTTACACTGTATAAACAGATGAAAACACACAACGGTAAACAAAATATCTCTCTAGCTCTAGAAACATGTAAAACCATGTTGTAAAGGCACACAGTGCCAACAGTGTGCCTGGTATGTGGCCCAACACATTGCAGTTCCTGGCCAGGGGTGTTGGCATCACATGGGACCCAAGAATGCAGGGGGCTGGGGAGAACACACACCCCCATGGTGCACTATTCCTGCTGGGGGCTACCATGGGATGATGGCCCATACTCTGCGAGGCCGGGTCCATGCCCCTCTGCCTCCACAGCTCATGGGCAATCAGGACTACAGCATCCACCAGCTGCCCCACAGTCCTTGTCAGGGCACACTGGCCCTGTGAGAAGGCAACCAATGCCACAGCCAGGGTGCCGTCCCGATCCCCCTACCCCAGGCCTCATGAATATGGGGTCCTTGTGGAGACCTCAGTCCACACCCTGGCTGAGGCACTGTGTGCCCCCCATAGGGATGTCTCCACCAGTGCAGCAGGGCTGTGGGGCAGCTGACAGGACTCCACTGGGCCTCCTGCATTCATGGGTCCTAGGTATCTATCTGCTGGTGGGTTGCTGTGCCTGGGTGGCACCTTGGGGGCTGGTACCCCACCACCACTGCCCCATCCTCCTCCTCTGGCTGACCCTCCCCTTCTTCCTGTCCCCACACATCTTACATCTCCATCTCCACATCCTCCTTGTCACCCTCTACCTCCTTCTCCTCCTCACCCCCATCAGGCATGTCCTCACCCATGTCTGAGGCCTCCTTCTCCTCCTCCTCTATGTCCTCTCCTTCTCTGTTTTTGCCTTCTTCCTCCTCCTCCTCCTCCTCCATTTCTGCCTCTTCGACCTCCCTCTCCTCCGCCTCCTCTCTGGACATGTGTCCCTCCTCCAGTGCCTCCGCCACTGCAGCCTGGCCTGCCGGCGCCAACCATCCTGGGTCCTTGCTACCTCCTGACTCTCCAGCCATTGCTGGTGTCTGTACGGGCTCTGTGAATGAAAGCAGAGAGTGCCACATCAGTCACATTTTCTGTGCCCGCAGGGAAGTCATCACCTGCCACAGTGTCTGCAACCCTTATACATACATGACAGTCCACCGACCATACAGCAGGTCAGTCATACACAGTGGGCCATGTGGTCCCACAAGATCAAACAGGATGTGAACTGCAAACATGAGATGCATCCAGGGGAGTGTGGACATGATAGACAAGGAGTTGAGAGTTGCCCAGCCTGTGTAGGCAGCAGCAGTGAGGGCTGCATACCCTCTGCTGTGATTGGGACTGGGTGGGCAGCTGACCTACCAATTCTGGATGCCAGCCTCACAAATCAGAGATACATGTTGTCCCCTGTGGTGTCTGCACTGAGCAGTGGAAGGGGGTACACAGACAGTGGCAGTGCTCCAGCACTGTGGGGTCCCTAGCAGGGTGTGCATGGTATGCTCTGGGTGGGGGAGGGTGTGTGACCTTCAGTGTGCATGCAACCATAGGTCATCAGGTTAGGTCTGACATGCATTCAGTGTGTTCTGTAGGGACGGTGAGGTGACATGCCCTAGGGTTGCCCACCAGCATGCTGGGGACAGCAGGAGGTTACCAGCACTCCTGGGGTGACTGCTAGTCCACAGCTGCTGAATATCAGCAAGGGGGTGGAAACATATGTTGACCTGGCTGAGTGACCAAGATGCAGATAGGTGCCCTGATGGTGTGTTTGAGGTGGTATGTGTGGATTCACAGTGTGTCATTGGGACAGGACAGGCAAGTCTGGTGTGACAGTTGGATGTGTGTTGTACTGGAGAGTGTGGGGCATTGATGTTGATGGGTTGGCATAATGGGGAGGGATGGGAGGACTGGGGTGGCGGTGGTGGGTACTGGTATGGTGGTCCATTATGTGGGCATGGCAATGTTCCATTTCAGGCGCCAGTAATACATCCCAGCAGCAATGTACAGCAGCCAGGCAGAGACCATGGCATGGGGTGAGGGCGGGGGCACACATATGGTGTGATAGAACTGCGTGTTAAATGCAAATCATAGTTTCCATCTGAAGGGGTGTATGCACCATGGAATTGTGTGTGATGTGGGCTGGGATAGACCCAGGGCAGCCCTGGGATGCACCAACTTGGAATGGAGTACAACAGAGGTGTACCAACAGGAAAAGCCCTGATGGGGAAATGGGCAGGTGTGGATAGAAACATAGAAACATAGAAATATGACGACAGAAAAAGACCACATGGCCTATCTAGTCTGTCCTTCCATAACAACTACAACAGTCCACTTTTTGCCTTTAGAGATCCTCTGTGTTGGTCCCATGCTTTCTTGAATTCAGTTACTGTCCTCATCTCTACCACCTCCACTGGGAGACTATTCCACGGATCCACTACTCTTTCCGTAAAGAAATATTTCCGCATATCACTCCTGAATCTATCTCCCTTCACCCTCATCCCATGTCCCCTCGTAGCAGAACTTGCTTTCAATTGAAAGAGGCTCTCTCCCTGAACATTTATGCCACGGAGGTATTTAAACATCTCAATCATATATCACCTCTATCCCGCCTTTCCTCTAAGGCAGGGGTCTCAAACACGCGGCCCGCGGGCCGCATGCGGCCCGCGAGACAACTTTGTGCGGCCCGCGACGGCGGAAAACCAAAAATCCCCCAAAACCCTGGCTTCTGCTGCTGCCGTTGCCGCCGTGGCAGCAGCAGAATCAATTGTTAAATTTAAAAAAAAAAACTGACTTCTTCTGCTGCTCACGCCGCTGTCCTGCGGCCCCTTCCCCCCTGCCCGGAGCCCCGCCTCGGCTCTCAGCGGCGGGATTTACAAGCCGCGAAGAGAGTATTCCCCCCACGCGCGGCTTGAAAAACCGCGCGAGAGGGGAATACTCTCGTCGCGGCTTGAAAAGCACGCCGCTGAGAGCAGAGTCGGATCTCCGGGCAGAGGGAAAGGGGCCGCAGGACAGCTGCTTGAGCAGCAGAAGTCAGGTTTTTTTTTAAATTTGACAATTGATTCTGCTGCTGCCACGGTGGCAACGGCAGCAGCAGAAGCCAGGGTTTTGGGGGTTTTTTTGTTGGCCGGTAATGAGCTATGGAGGGGCTGACTGAACTGGAAGTGGGCTATTGGCAGAGGGGTGAGGGGGGGGGGTTATGACTGGTAATGGGCTGGGGGGGGTTATAACTGGTAATGGGCTATGGTGGGGGCTAGGACTGGAAATGGGCAGATGGGGGTTAGGACTGGAAGTGGGCTATTGGCAGGGGGGTTATGACTGGTAATGGGCTGGGTGGGGTTATAACTAGTAATGGGCTATGGTGGGGGCTAGGACTGGAAATGGGCAGATGGGGGTTAGGACTGGAAGTGGGCTATTGGCAGGGGGGGTTAGGACTGGTAATGGGCTGGGGGGGGTTATAACTAGTAATGGGCTATGGTGGGGGCTAGGACTGGAAATGGGCAGATGGGGGTTAGGACTGGAAGTGGGCTATTGGCAGGGGGGGTTATGACTGGTAATGGGCTATGGTGGGGGCTAGGACTGAAAATGGGGTGATGGGGGATACGACTGCAAGTGGGCTATGGGGGGGACTAGGACTGGTAATGGGCTATGGGGGGGGTAAGACTGAAAATGGGGTGATGGGGGGGTAAGACTGGAAGTGCGCTATGGGGAGGTTAGGACTGGTTATGGGCTATGGGGGGTCTAGGACTGGTAATGGGCTGGGGGGGTTGCTAGGACTGGAAATGGGCTGAGTGGAAGGGGGGCTTGAACTGCAAATGGCTGATGGGGAGGGGGGCTTGGAATGGAAATGGGCTGTGAGGGGAGGGAGCTAGGATTGGAAATGGGCTGATGGGGGGCTAGGATTGGAAATGGGCTGATGGTGAGGCTAGGATAGGACTGGAAATGGACTGATGCAGGGACTAGAAAGGAGCAGATGCTGGGTGGGGCTGGAACTAGAAGGGAGCTGATGTTGGGGGAGGATTAGAATGGGATGGAGCTGGGAAAGTGAAATGGAGAGGGGAAAAATATTTTGTCTGGAAGAGAAGACAAATCTACAATTGGCCAGGTATTGGGAGAGTAAGTGGGGATTGAGGATGGAGGGGTAAAATTTGAGTGGATGAAATAGGAATGAGGAAAGAGCAAAAGGAGAAAGATTAGTATGTTAAAGCAGATGTAGAGAGAGAGAATGGAAAAAAACTAGAAGAGAGAAGAAAGGACAAATGGACAGCAGACGATGGAGATAGCAGAAGACACGAAGAAACCAGAAGTGGCTGGAGCAATTGCAACTGAAAAAAAATGCACAAAAGGTAGAAAAATATCTCTTTATTTTGAATTTATTAACTGGAATATGTCAGCTCTGGGAAATGTGCATCATTAATGTCTGTGCTTTGGTACAAGAAATTATTTATAGTTTTATTTCTACAGTGCTGAGGTATTCTGTGTAATTCCTATTTGACATTGCTACTTGTTCTCTTTTCCCAGTAGGTCATGTATTGTTCTCTGAAATGTATTGATTTAATATTTGCAGTGTTGCCTTTTGATAGGTAGGGTCTGGTGCTTTGTGAGTCCTGGTAGTGCTGTTATGATACGGGGGGTTTGCTATGGGTTCCAAATGGGCAGTGTTAGTAGTAGTTCCTAATGTGCCTGGCGGTTGGCACTGGATTATAGTAATATAGAAATTTTCTAGTCTTTCTTTATCCATGCACTCATTATGCAACATTATGCAAATATTTATGCAAATGAGGTCCCTTATGCAAATGAGGCCCGTGTCTTATGCGGCCCCCGGGTTACTTTACAAGTCCTCATTCGGCCCTCAAAGCAATTTGAGTTTGAGACCCCTGCTCTAAGGTGTACATATTAAGATCCTTAAGTCTGTCCTCATATGCTTTATAATGAAGCCCATTAATCATTTTGGTAGCAACCCTCTGCACCGACTCCATCCTGTTCACATCCTTTTGAAGGTGCGGTCTCCAGAATTGCACACCATGTGGACCCAAAGCCCTTATGAGCCATGCGGTCCCTGTTCGCCTTCCAGTATTTCAGCAGACAATGTGTCAGGGACTGTTGATTGGCTGGTGACTATACAAACCAGGGGTCAGCATCATTGCTGACCAGACATATGTAATTTTGTCGGATGTTTCTGTTCCATGTAAACCGCGCTGATGTCAAATAGTGCGGTATATAAGAAATGTTAATAAATAAATAATAAATAAATTACTACAGGCCTTTGGAACCAGGCACCTTCTGGTACTCCATGGCATGATCTAGTTTCATTCAATTGTGTGTTGAGGTTGACCTTGGGAAGGGTGTGATGCTGTTGACTACATGACTGATGTGTCAGCACCATCTTTGCTATGTGCATTTATTTCATGACCACAGCAGCCAGGCACATGTTGCATCACAACATGTGGGTCCATAGGGTCAATAGGTCAGCTACTGCATGCTAATGTGTACCTCTATGTGGTCTGGACAGTGTCCCATTCCCCCATGCCAGGCATACTTTCACATCTGTAGGTATATGTACAGGGAACATCATGTTTGGTACACGGTGCATGGACAAATGTCTGCTGGTGTGGTCCAATGGGGTCATATGGCCATGGTCATTGCATCATACATGCTGTTGTGCCACACACATGCCACATTACGCACCATCTGCAGCTGCATTCAGCTTCCCCTGCAGCTGTCTGAGGAACTCCAGCTGCTTCTGGTGCAGTTCCCGCCCCTTTTTCCACAACTCCTCCACCTAGGGGGGAACAGGGATAGATGCTATCAGTGCCATTCCAGGCATACCACTGGTGACACGACAGCAGACCCATCATGGGTATGTGGTATGTCACAGTATTCTGGTTGCAGGCTGCAGCTAGCCAGGCCCTTCGAAGTTGCCTCCCCCCCATAGCAACACAGCCTTCAACACTGGGCACAACCCCCATGGCATTGTACAGGCATGGTGTGGAGACACACATGTTGCCACATTTCTGCAACTTTCTGTGATCCTACCTATGTGCTGCCTGCGGAGTTGTTACAGAACACCGTGAGGGTGTCACATGGCACAAGATGTGGCCCATGTGGCCAGTGTGCGAGGTTACATTGCATAGTTGTCCCACACTGTTGCTCCCACACCCCAGCCCTGCCCTGCAACATTGTTTCAGCACATCATGTGCACATATATGTGCTACTGATTCTGGCTGCCCTAACATGTTCTATGACAGCTGTCCATGGCCGCTACCTGTTTCAACCCCCTGTATGTGGTCTGGCAGGTGAGGTATGGGCAGAGGACAGCCTATCACTACATGTTCAGATTCCAGACTATACTTATTCTACCTTTACCTATCAGGTGCTGATGATTCCTAGATCACACCACAAATAGGGGAAAGCAACTCAGCACCCACAATCTCAATTTCTTGTCCCAAGATGATTGGGCCATGGACTGGCTCAATCACATCATGGGTCCAGTAATCCGCCCTCAGGTGGGTCACATATCTGTTCATTATAATCAGTCTGCCCTGAGGCTCATCTCATACATGGCAAACGATATCGCAGATATTACATACATTACTCACACACCTCAAATGGTTTAAACCATTACATATCTTGCGCACAGCTGTTGTGCCTGAAACCCTTAGACCCATCATGAAATGTACATTATGTAGATATGTGACATGTAAGGCGTCATGATGTGTTATCTCTTAGACACTCCCCTAAATCGCAGCACATATTTTATCTCCATATCTCCCTTATGCTTTCGAGGGTTTCCTCACAGGTGTCACTGAATACCACTGATCTCTGCAGTGGAGACATCATGAACTGATCCCAAAGCAGCCACAGACACCCACATGGCATTTCCATACCACTTCCTCAGGGGAGGCTCCTAGCTAACAATTCACCAGCAGGTCTCCTCTTCCTCAAAGGAGGGTCCTGGCTGTCATTCTGACAGTGGATCACCATACAGTCAAACATACTAACATGTGTAAGCTGTGGCCAGCTCTGATAATTCCTCCTGGGCAGATAATAGATTGTGTGGGAATGCGTCCTTCCTGTTGGCCATCCATGGGAGGCAACAGATGTTTTCACTGGAACACATTTGGGATGTCAACACGCTGATGGTGCAATGATGCTGTTGGACATGGTACTGGAGGCATATCGCTTTTTAGTGGTGGAGATCTCAGGAGTTGCGCTCACTCCACAACAAGGTCATGCCTTGGATAAAGATTAAACACTGGTTCCCTTGATATGATTAGATTCCTGTCAGTTGCATTTGTATCAGGAACATCCCTTAAGGAATGTTCATTTTGGAGCAACATTTCTCAGCCACTGGGACAGGCATTGTGATGGAGGCATTGTGATGGAGGTGGCTGCTGCTGAGAGCATCAGGCTCAGAATGGTTTTTGGAGATGAATATAACCTATCAATATGGGATCATCTTTCAGCTGTGGATGTCCCCCAACCATAGTGTCCCCCAACCATAGTGTCTAGGTATATGGCCATTGTAATGACATCTTCACATACGCAAACGCTGCAGACATCGTCACCTACTGAGCGGCATGCCCTGAAGGAGTTACAGGAGTTCAGTGACAGAGTCATTCGACAGGCAGAAGATGGATAACGTATTGTGGTTTTACATAGACCTGCATATTGGGATGCCTCTGCTACACAACTGGGTGACAGTTCTGTATATGAGCTGTAGTCTGTATACCAAAGGGCAGGGTTACAACCACGTATTGCGATGCTCATGGAGAGGGCCTGTGAAACAACTTTTAGCACATGGGAGGGGTTACCATTTCAGGATATATGTGCCCCAGGGGTTGCCATTTTCTCTCAGTTCAAAGAGATACATAGGGATTTCCATAACCCTCTGGTGTGCCCCACAGTATCTATGAGGGGGACTGTGCTTGTGCCCCTATTGCTTTATATTGGACAATTTTACATCCCTTGGCCATGATAGTGCATCAGATGTTTGTGGTACATTGTAAGTTTTGCATCATTTGCATGAGAGGATCCAGTCTGGCATACATCTTGGGGCTTTCTTGGTGACCCTGGATGTGGCATCTTTGTATATCAGCAAACATCTGTTGTTCCCTGTAAGTATTAGTGTATGTGTCTCATATCCCCTCATGTTAAATATATCCCCAATTGTGTTGTGACCACTTTGATTGAAGGATAAGGTGGTATACAAAACTGTCTAAATAAATAAATACCAGTGGATTTGGACATACAGGTGGTACTGTCATCACTGAGTCAGAAGGGCAGCTTTGGAAAGACCCATATACATGTTTTAATGGCTTTGTCCATTTTGTTCATTTTGTGGATCAGATATACCGTCAACATGAAGGTGTTGCAATGGGGGCAATGTTTGCCCCTTCTATTGCAAAATGTTGTGTGACATCATATGTATCGCAATGGTTGGGACCTGAATCATCTTATACACGGCATCTTGTGATGTTGCATATGCATCCTGATGGCAGTTTAATGCTGTGGGATGATCCCTCCACACTTCTGATACTGTTTGTTTATTGACCGATTGAACATGTTGCTAACATTCTGTTTTCTATGGTATAGGATTATCGCCAAAATGCAGTGTTTGAATGTTCTGATTAGGAAGGGAAAGCCCGCATTGTTTTATTTTGCTGTTGATAGACATTGGTGTATGTGGATAAAGAGACATGTTCATTCAGGATATCTATGGGTGAATATAGGAGTGGGCCAGAGGGAGAATGCAGAATGTTGCAATTAGTTTCATGTTGTATAGAACAAGGCCATGTGTTGGCAGATCTGCAATATATGTGTGTTGCAATGGTAGATGACCAATTGGCTGATAGGGATCGACTACTAGATAGGTCCAAACTATATTATTGTTTTTGGATACAGACTGTGAGGCCAGGTGGACAGCCTGGTCGTGTTGACTGGAATCCATGTTTGTTATGGGGGAGGGGGGTGGACTACATTTGATACTTAAATGTTCAACTGCTAACATGTTAGGTACTGTTTGTTTGTAATCCGGGGGTTATGCACTGGTTCTGGGAAGAGCAGTGGGTCTCTGATATACGATACATGGGTGTGGAAGGATTGACATCGGTTAGGGGTGGCTTTGGCAGCAATATTGGATGTGCTTGGTGGGCCGGTAGGTTTTAGAACATTGTGCTCTGATTGGATGCCTTGGTGGATATCAGCTGTTAATGATGGCAGTGAATGTGGGCCCCTATGTGGAGTAACATGCTGCTGACATTGACAGTACAGTGGAATGTTTGATTGGTTAAGGTGGCAAGGCACCTTAAAACTCTTCAAGCTGCCTTACATGACATTTGGACATCCAACATGAGCACAGGGCATCTTACCATAGTACAGTGACCCCTTTCGCTTACAGGGCCATGGCATCTATTCCTGAGCCTGTGAGATATCTGCCTACCCACCAATGTGACATGCCCAGGGTCACTGGGGAGTGTCATTGGGAATCTTACCCTTGATATGCTTTGTCTATCCATCAATGCAGACAGTCAACATTTCACAACCATCACCCTACCTGGGTATTCATCAGCCAATGAACATGCCGTGGAGCCGGATTTGTATCTCCATACCTGACATAGGCAGGTATCTGATCCCCTTGACTACACCTTGACACAGTCAGGCACACTACTGGCAGTCATTGGGGATAATACAGGTCCCTACTAACAATGTGCTACACCCAGGACAAGATTCAGCTTTACAGGCACATTTGGAGGCCATAGTATGGCACACCTCAGGCTCAGCTTTGGCAATGCACATGGATTACGTGATGCATACAACACACAGTACTGCGGCTTTTCATGACACACTGGTGCTGGCTACATCTCATGTGCAATCATGGTGGCTGTTCTTCACTGTTCTTCACAGGCCATACTAACCACATACTCATATGTGTCTGCAGTTGCAGTGTGCAATACTGACCAGTGTCACAGCACATGTACAGGATGTGCTATCCCCTGTGACCTGCTACACAGGGTGATCTGGGCACAGCTGCACACACACAAAACATAGACCACTTTTGAGCAGCATCTGGTCCATAACGGACCATCCTGGGCCTCCATGAAGTGCCATGTGCACATCTCCAACCATCCGAGCTGACAGGTTATTTTTGGGGACACATACCATGGCCCTGTCCATCCATTCTGCCTTTGTATCTGCTTTGTGTACCACTATTGGTCCACCGCACAATCCCCCATGATGCATTGCATAGTCAGATCTGCCTTTTCCATGGGCTCACAAATGACCAGAGGCTCTGATCCTTCACATGGCACCATGATTATACAGGTCATTGTGGCCTTCATGAAAAATACTCCACCAGAGATTGTGACATGCCAGTTGCAGAGCTCACCATGAATGTGAAGTGTGTCTCACAGCATCTGGTCCACAGGGTCAGCACTCTACTACCTGAATTCTTTCTTTTCAGCCACAGATCTAAATCATAGCTAGGTTATTGCATATGTAATCTGTATTATATGCTACTGTGCACAATGGGAGGATGCTGGGATGTCCAGTCCTCTCCTCTCTTGTTTTTGGACTGTTTATCTTCTGGCTTTGGAATGTGTTCACAAATCCCATTACGGGCAACTGGGTTACAGCAGCAGGTTCACATATGTTGTAGCGGTGGGGGAGAGTGTGAGGTCCCAAAAGGAATGACTGAGAGTGTACACATAAACCCCCCCCAGCAGCAATGGTTCTCACCCATCACTGCAAAAGTGGGGTGGTACATGACTCCTGATGCAGGATCAGTTCACACCCATCACTGCAGCTATTATCACCTTGATGAACCAATTTGACGCACTGTCACTCTGCATGTGCTCACATTGACTGAGGTGGGCCTTGTAAATGTTGTGAGCCATGTGTGCTGTGGGATGGGGGGGGGGGGGGGAACAAGACCCACTGTTCTTGACCTTGAATGGTATGTTGATGTAAAAGGACTTGAGTCTAGCTATTGTGATCCACAGATCAGCCTTGAACCTGCTACTCTACACTCATGCACACAGTGACCTTAGGTTTTGCGCCACAGAACTGGCAGATATATTGGGCCATGCAGGTATACTTAGGTAGTCAGTACAAAGTGCATGTGGGCATGAGTTGGTATATTCCTATGTGCTCTTCACTGACTACAGGCTCTGTGACATGATGGCAGGCTGCATGGACATTTGCTTGGTAGGGCTATAATTTGGATACGTGTGGGTTGGTGAAGGCAATGGTGCAGGTGCTGGAGCCTAGGAGACATGTGGAGTTAGGATGTGATGAATAGGTGGTGAGTTAGTTGCCTGGAGGTCTGTGAGTGCCTCCCTCCTCATTGATCATAGCAGAGGGGAAATGGAAATAGTGGCAGGGGGAGGTTTGGGTGTGAGGGAGGAAAGGTGGGGACGTGGCAGAGCTCTTAGTGACTAAGGTGGCCATTGTGAATGTGGTGAGCCATGCGTACTGTAGAGGGGGGATCACAGTCCACTGCTCCTGACCTTGGATGGTATGTTGATGTAAAAGGAATTCCATCTAGCTAGAGTGATCCACAGACTGGCCTTGAACCTGCCACCTCTTCACTCAGGCACACAGTGGCCTTAGGGATTGTGCCACAGTGCTGGAAGGTTCTTTGGGCCATGCAGGTCTTCTTCAGTAGTCAGTACAAGGTGCATTTGGGCATGAGCCTGTATATTCCTATATGCACTTCGCTGACTGCAGACTCTGTGACATGATGACAGGCTGCATGGACATTTACTTGATGGGGCTATAGTTTGGATATATGTGGGCTGGCATAGACAACGGTGCAGGTGCGGGGTCCTAGGTGACGTGTGGAAATAGGATACAGGGAACAGGTGGTGAGTTGGTTGGCAAGAGGACAGTGTATGCCTCCCTCCTCAATAGTCTTGGCAGAGAGTGTGAGGGTAACAGTGGAGGGGAGTTTGTGGACATGCAGAGGATGAGGTGGGGAGGTGGCAGACCTCATGGGGACTGACATATGCTCTCATGGGTCTTGTGAGGAATGCTGACAGCCAGGGCCATCCCATCATGACCAGAGTGAGTTTGGGTCAGTGTCTGTGCCACCTTGCAGGGAGATAGTGGTGTACCCCAGGGATCTGTGCTGGGTCCGCTGCTTTTTGATATATTCATAAATGACCTGGAAAGTGGAATAACGAGTGAGGTTATCAAATTTGCTGATGACACAAAACTATTTAAAGTTGTTAAAACCCAGGAGGATTGTGGAAAATTGCAAGAGGATCTTGATAAATTGGAAGACTGGGCATCAAAATGGCAGATGAAATTTAATGTGGAGAAGTGCAAGGTTATGCACCTAGGGAAGAACAACCCAAACTATGGTTACACGATGCAAGGTTCCACATTAGGAACCACCACCCAAGAAAAAGATTTAGGCGTCCTTGTGGATACCATGTTAAAACCCTCGGCCCAGTGTGCAGCGGCGGCCAAGAGAGCAAATAGAATGCTAGGTATGATAAGGAAAGGAATGGAAAATAAAACAAAAGATATTATAATGCCTCTATATCGTTCCATGGTGAGACCGCACCTTGAATATTGTGTGCAATTCTGGTCGCCATATCTTAAAAAGGATATAGCAATTTTAGAAAAGGTTCAGAGAAGAGCCACCAAAATGGTAAAGGGGATGGAAGGCTACTCCTATGAAGAAAGGCTAAAAAGGTTGGGGCTCTTTAACCTGGAAAAGAGACGGCTGAGGGGAGATATGATAGAAGTCTATAAATTAATGAACGGAGTGGAACGGGTAAACATAGATCGATTGTTTACCTTATCAGAATATAGAAAGACATGGGGACATGCAATGAAGCTACAGGGTAAACTATTTAAGACTAATAAAAGAAAATATTTTTTCACTCAACGTGTAATCAAACTCTGGAATTTGTTACCGGAGGATGTAGTAAAGGCTGTTAGTGTAGCTGGGTTTAAAAAAGGTTTGGACAAGTTCCTGGAGGAAAGGTCCATAAACCATTATTAAGAAGGGACCCAGGATATCAATGCTTGAACCAATACAAGCATTGTGGAACCTGTGTCCCTTGGGGAAACTGCTAGGTACGTATGACCTAGATTGGCCACTGTTGGAAACAGAATACTGGGCTTGATGGACCTTGGTCTGACCCAGTATGGCATATCTTATGTTCTTATGTTCTTATGAGATGGGATAGATGTGAATGGACGTGCCATTCTATTGACAATGAGAGCTGCAGGTTGGCACCTGTCACACCCTACCATAGTCCAACTGTTTCTGGCTGCAGGGTACACACACTGCAGCACAGTCACACAGTCACATGGTGCTAACATTGGCAGTATTGTGTCAGTGACGCGGGGGGCATTCACATGCACCTGAAGCTGCATGTCTGTGTGCTTGCACAGTCTCAGTAGTGTCAAATCATGCACCTTCAATGTTCAACCTAGGTGGCTGCCCTGTCACCCTCCTGCACCCAGGACCCCATGGGGCTGCACACCTGACACCTCCTTTCTTACACAGTAGCACCCCTTTGCCACATTAGCAACATCAGCCTTGTGCCCTGTCATAGTTGGGTACTATGCTGTTGCTGCTATGGTAGCACTACTATCACTAACTTGGGCTCCATCTGTTTGCCACATTGCTCACATTAAATGGTCTCTCTCACCTTCTACAGGTGCCTTTTCCACAAGGTTTTGATTTGCGGTACGGTTCCCGGCATTAAGGCGCCTTTTGGCAGGTTCTACAATTGGCATTAAGGGAGCGTGCTTTGTTCATGCCCACTCCCCACCGATTGACCCCCCCCCCTCGTTCCGCCTCTTACATGCCTTATCTCCGCCCACAGGGCGCTATATGCTGCTAGTCCCATTAGTGCACGCTAGAGAGGCTTTTCATTCACGCTAACAGCGCACGTGCACCGTTAGCACACGCTAATGGCACACTTGCTCCTTTACAGCGGTTTAGTAAACATACCCCTAAGTGTCATTCTGATTTATACATTACAAATGTTGGAAGTAATGGATCTAAAAAACGAGTATGTGGTGGGCCATGCACTAAAAATTGTAATGATAAAAATGAGTAACAAAAACAAAAGATATACAGCTGGATGGTTGGTAATAAATAAAGAAGGCAAGGCAATAAAAACATAGGGGTATGTTTACTAAACTGCGGTAAACATGAATAACGTGCGTTGTATGGCGTTAACGATCGTTAGCGTGCTATAGCATGTGCTATAGCGCATTAATGATCGTTAATGCGCTGTAGCGCGTGTTATCACACGCTAACGCGCGTAATGCTCCGCGGCGCGGTAAAACACCGCAGAAGGTGGAGAGAGGGCGGAGAGAAGGGGTCAATGGGCGGAGAGTGGGCGGGGAGAGGCTAACACGCTGATTTCCAGAGCTGAATTCCAACGCGAATGAAAACCTACCAGTAAAAGCACTTTAAAGGGGAGAGAAAACATTTACGTGTCAGCAATGTACAGCCTAGGCAGGGAAACCAAAAAAAGGTGATACGTGTGATACGTGTGCACAGAACAAAAGAGCACAGAAACACTGAAAATGACCCCAACAAACTGGAAAAAAACAAAAACCAAGCTGGCCAATAGTGGTAGCAATGAGAAACATCAGCCCCCCCCCCCCCGAGTAAGCTCCATAGAACAGAGATAATTCATGGAAAGGTCCATACTCCGTCCCCATACAAGGTGCATGGGCCCACAGTGAAATAGCGCTGCTCAGGGATTTCCCCACCATCGGACAGGGTTCCTATGGCATGCACATGTCCCGCAACATCAGGGCGGGCATGTTGGAACGGCCAACCGGGCAGATGCTGGAAAAGGGGATACAGAGGGCTGCAGGCGGCACATGCAGTGGCGCAGCTGGGTGACAGTAGGGACTAGGGTGATGCTCAGTTGGCCCATAGGAATGCGTAAACAGTAGAGCCAGACAGCAGCTGATGAGGGCCCAACATGGGCACGAATGTGTTTCGCAAAGCGTCACAGGGGAGAGTACCCAACAGCAACCCCCAAGGGCACGGAACACTGGCAGGCGGGGCTGGGGGGGAGCGTGGATGTCTATGCAGGCACCCCTACCCCAGAACACGCACCATAGGCAGCCGCCTACCTGCACACTGGATGGCCTGAGACCACGCACCGCCAGCTCCACCAGCAGAAGGGCATGTCAGCATGGTGGCTGAGGGATACTGGTGGTGGAGGGGGCAGTGGCAGCTGCCCGGAGCAGACCGTGGCCTAGCCAACAGTCATGGTATCACCAGGGAATGCACCATCTCTGTGAGAACATGGTGATGCAGTGCACAGAACCACTGTATGCAGAAGCAGAAGGTCACAGGTTCAAATCCCAGCTGTGGTTTCTGCCAACGCAGTCCTCACATTTTACCCACTACTATAACGTGCTAATACAGGCAGAACCGTTCTTGCAGATGACATAAACATGCCCAAAACACCATCATTTTACCCTACAGAGCACAGACACCATAAACATGCAAATTACCTAGAGCAGAGCCTCCCAAATGCAGTCCTGGAGGGCCAAACACCATTCCAGTTCCATGCTGCCTCTGATAAAGATGCCTGTGCTGCATTTCTATGCGCCACCCCCATGGTATGCAGATGTATCTCATGCATATACATGAGGGACAGCATGAAAACCCGAACAGTGTTTGGCACCGCAGGACTGGAGTTGGGAACCTCTGCCGTAAAGCAGCAGCCAACAGGGGCAGACACACCCGCACCCACAGGCCCCATTATCCCAAGCCTCCTGGAGAGGCAGGACTTTGTGCTCTGCGTGCATCTCCCAATACTAGCACTTGCATACCTTAGTAATGCCACCCTAAACCTGGGAATATGGTACACAGCTATCAAAAGGTTGCTATGAGTACTGGCAGATAGCAATTCCTAGGTTAAGTACAATGTTCGGAGTGAGCTGCATCATAGCAACCTTTCTGATGTCTGTGGTGTGTGCTTCAGGTCTGGTCTCTGACAGTGTTTACCACCCTCGGGAGTGACCCCCACCAGTACTGCGTACCATATCCATGCCTGCACTGTGCCCAGGACAGGTGTGGTGGCCAGGACTGCTAAATACCTCTATAGTAGCACAATGCTGGCCTAGGTGTGGGAGTGTGTGTCTGTCTATCCAGTGTGTGGTGGCTGCCAACACCCTCCACAGCCCACACTGCTAGCACTGTTGCCAGTATTGGCCTGCCAATGTGCATAGTGAGGAGCAAGGTACCGTGGGAATAGCCTGGATAGGGTGGCCTAGTCTGGCCGCATCTGCACAGGGCATAGGGCAATGGACGGACATTGTAGTGCCCGGTACCACCTGCACGGACAGGGTGGCCATAGCATATCCTGCTGGGAGGTCACTCTCACCCTGACTGAGCAGTGACCATGGCATGGCTAGGTTCCCCCATAGTGCTATAAAGTATTTCTCTTATGTGATTTTTATGGGTTTCCTTTTGGGGCCCAATCACTGACTTATCTGCTTGGTGTCTATGCTGATATCCCCGTTCTGGGTACATGCATCTCCTTCGGGACCATGCACTATGGACTAGCTGGCGGACTGTCTGCAGCTAGTATGTTTCTTTCTGGAACACCGTGCAGCGGCTGGAGGCTTGCTGCTGGAGAATGACAGATAATGGTGGGGGGCAGCTGCGCATTTCCAGACCTGCCGTCTGTCTGCTATTGCCTTATGGATGTGTAGTGCTCTGCATTGCCTGCCCTGTAGGGTGTTTGATCCCGAGTAGGACTGGGGTGATGGTCCCCTCTACTGTCACCATTGCAGGGGGTTGAAAGTGGATCTGTGGGCAGGAGATCCTGTCCCCCACCCTGAGCCCTAGAGGGTGCGTTGGGTGGTGGTATGTAATCTTCCTGGTAACCACAGCAGAATGTGGGTGTGGTGCCGTGCAGTCCTCCTGTAGCCAGCCATGTGTTTATTAGCAGCTCTAGCCCACTGGTTACTTCACTGCCCATGGAGCCAGAGATCATAGGTTCACAGCCCACAGTGGGGTTCATTGATAGGGCTGTCTTAGGCATTGTCTATTTTTACTGTATATTAGTGCTGCCAGCAGAACCACCCTCAGGGTACTGTCACCTTAGGGTAGCTCAAAATGCGCCCTATAGGGCACCTTTTATGGCGCCCTATAGGGCACGCCTTACACGGCGCCCTATAGGGCGCGCCTTACACGTCACCCTATAGGGCGTGCCTTACAAGTCGCCCTATACGGTGCGCCTTCCACTTCGCCCTATAGGGAGCGCCTAGATATTCCTATCAAATGGTATATAATACATGACCATGTCAGAGATAACGTCACTTTTGGAACATATTGCATAAGACGGGTACAATTTTCCTGACATATGCAAACTGTAACCCGCCTGCAGACTAAAATATTATAGTCGGCTTTCAAAGGGCTACACAGGACACCTCAGCCAGCCTTTTTCATTAGGCACACTGGGGAATCAAACCCATGACTCTTGTACCATCAGTTTGTGTAGTAACCATTGTGCTACAGTTCTGTTTCTGTCTTTGGGTGTCTGCGCGCTGTCTTAGGCGTACGCGCAGTGGCACGCGCTGTAGCGATCGTTGCTGCGCGGCGTGTAATAACATGCGCAACTGCGCGTTATCGGTTACGATGTCCCGCCCATGTCCTTTTTTGGCTTTTCTTCCACTAATGCGGCTCCTAACGCGAATTGCACTAACGCAGTTTAGTAAACATACCCCATAATGTAAATTGAGTAATAGGAGCATAATTGTAATCAGAGAAGTAATAAATAATGAACTATAAAAGCCATGGGGCCAATCAACTGCAAACGGTATGCTAACAAACCAATTATAATCAAAGAGTTATGTATTGGATGGTATTTTTGGACATTAAGGGGTTGAACTGCAAGGGTACCAATAATTTTCATATAAAGCAGCTTTATTGTACATTGAAAGCCCTTCCAATAAAACAGTTTTATACCAACCACTGTTCTTTGGAGTAGCTTGGTACATGTTGGTACCAGTGAAACAGGAAAATGTGGGAGGGAGGTTCTTGAAGCCAAATTTAGGCTTTTAGGTAGAAAGTTGAAATCCAGAACGTCAAGGATAGCATTCTCAGAAATACTTCCTGTTCCACTCACAGAACTCAAGAGGGAGGTGGAGTTTTAGATTCTCATTGCATAGTTGAGACAATGGTGCAAGGAAGAGTGTTTTGGATTTGATAGAAACTGGGCAAAAGTCTGGGAAAGGAGAGTCCTTCTCTGATACGATGGGTTCCACCTTAACCAGGGTGGAACGAGGCCGCTGGCATTAACCTTTAAAAAGGAGATAGAGCATCTTTTAAAATGGATAATATGGGGAAGCTGACAGTTGGCCAAGAGCGCAAAGTTCGAAATGATATATCCAAACAGGGAAGATAGGGCATCCCAATAGGTTCCAATAAAGGTCAAAGTAATCCAGATGCCTTTAAGTAGAGCAGACAGAGTTGAAAGATTCCAAATTACCCCTATCAAATGATAACCAGATTGTTAATATGAACAAAATACCACCTCTAAAATGCCTGTATTCAAATGCTAGAAGTCTAAAAAATAAGATGGGAGAGTTAGAATTTATAGCACTGAAGGATATATAGCACTTGTTCAAGTCACTGAACCCTCCATTGCCTCAGAAAAATCCAAGTTATCAATGTCCCTTTTTAATGTATGTTACCAAGTTTAAATTACAATGAAAACTGCTTTGAAATAATAAAACAATATTTTAAAAAACCCTGTTAAATAAATAAATAAATAGATGTAATTGGAATCTCAGAGACCTGGTGAAAGAAGGAAAATCAATGGGACACTGTGATACCTGAGTAAAAATTACAATGCAATGATAGTGTAGATCAAATTGGTGGAGGGGTTCCACTCTATGTTAGAGAAGGCATTGAGTCAAACAGGATAAACATTTTGCAGGAAACAAAATACACTGTAGAATCTCTATGGATAGGAATTTCATGTTAAAGGGGTAAGGCAATGGCAGTGGGGTATACTACAGTCTGCCTAGCCTAAATAAACAGATGGATGATGAAATGCTAAAGGAAATCAGGGAAGCTAACAGAAGTTACAACATAGTAATAATGGGTGATTTCAATTACCCCAGTATTGATTGGGTTAATGTAACATCAGAATATGCCAAGGAGATAAAGGGGTATGTTTACTAAAGGGCGGTAAGGGAGCATGCGATTCTGTGTCGGAACGGTAGTGAAAAGTGGTTTCCATGCAAACATGTAGGAAGCGTTCCAGTGTTAAGGGCGCTATGGGCGATTTAACATGCGGCAACAGGTTATCAGGCATAAAGGTGTCAAGCATGCACCTTAACTTCCAAAAAAGCGTAGTTACTCACCTGTAGCAGGTGATCTCTGGGAACAGCAAGAATTTAGTCCTCACATATGGGTGACATGGAGTACTAACAGAGCCCGCGTGGGAAACTCCACAGCTACCAAAAGGAAAGCCTTTGGGAGCAGTCCACTGCATCTGCGCTGCTCCCTTCCTGCTCTTTTAACTGACTCTCCTCAGTTGAGTGTATATCTGAAGAGAAAGGAGAGTAGAAAGAAGGAGAGAACCCTATAACTCCTTGGTAAGGAGGGCAGGTTGCGAGGACTAAATTCCTGCTGTTCCCGGAGATCACCTGCTACAGGTGAGTAAAGCACAGTTACTTACCTGTAACAGGTGATCTCTGGGAACAGCAGGAATTAGTCCTCACATATGGGTAAGTCGAAACCGACGGAGCCCGCGCGGGAAAGCTCCCCAGCTTTTCAGATGAAAAGCTTTTGGGGCTTCCCACAGCGCATGCGCGCTGCCTTCCCGCCTTCCTTACCAGCTCTCTTCAGTTCAAGTTTATAGCTGAGACAATAGAGAGAGGAAAGGAAGGTAGATAGATAGAAGATACAACTCCTAGGGGAGGTGGGTGGGTTGTGAGGACTAATTCCTGCTGTTCCCAGAGATCACCTGTTACAGGTAAGTAACTGTGCTATCTCCAGGAACAAGCAGGAATAAGTCCTCACATATGGGGACTCCCTAGCTAAGATGCCTGGGAGATCCCCTCCAAGGGTAAACCATCTTCGTATGGATCTCAGGCATCCATTCAGGGAAGGTGCGCAGGAGTTGCTTAAGTATGGAACAGGTGTTTGAGGACAGCCTGACCAAACAAGGCATCCCGGCGGGAGTCCTTGTCCAAAAAGTAATGGGCTGTGAAGGTATGAACCGAGGCCCAAGTGGCTGCTCGACAGATCTGATCTATGGATACAGAGTGAAGATGAGCCATAGAAGTAGCCATGGCTCTCACATTGTGAGCTGTGACATGGCCTTCCAGAGAAATGTTCTTACTCTGGTAAGCAAAAGAAATACACTGAGCAATCCAATTGGAAAGTGTACGTTTGGAGACTGGAAGTCCCAAATGAGAAGGATCAAAAGCCACAAAAAGTTGGGAAGACTTTCGATGTGGCTGAGTCCTGTTGAGGTAAAAGGCGAGAGCTCTTTTACAGTCAAGAGTATGAAGGTTCCTCTCTGCACTGGATGCATGAGGAGCCGGGAAAAAAACAGGTAGATATACCTCTTGATTAAGATGAAAAGGCGAGACCACTTTGGGCATAAAGTGGGGATTCGTCCTAAGGACCACCTTATCATGATGAAATCTGGTATAAGGTGGATTAGCCACCAAAGCCTGCAGTTCACTGATGCGGCGAGCCGAAGTGACTGCAATAAGGAAAAGAACCTTCCAGGAAAGAAATTTCAAGGAGGTAGAGTCCAAAGGCTCAAAAGGTGGTTTCATAAGCTGACCTAGAATTAGGTTCAAATCCCATGCTACCGGCGGAGGTCGGATGGGAGGTTTAGTTAGGGTCAGGCCTCTCATGAACCTTGCAACGAGAGGATGAGAGGAGACAGGTTGTCCATTTATAGGTTTTAAGGATGCTGTAATAGCACTTAAATGGACTCGTACTGAATTCGTCTTGAGGCCTGCATTGGAAAGATGCAGGAGATAGTCTAGTAGAGAATTCAAAGGAAGTGCCAGAGGGTCAAGACCCTGTTGAGCACACCAAATGGAAAAACGTTTCCATTTGAAAGCATAGGAACGCCTGGTAGAGGGTTTCCTAGAGGCATGAAGGATATCTTTCACTGGCTGAGAAAGATTAAACTCACGAAGGCTTAAGCCTTCAGTAACCAAGCTCGGAGATGTAGGGACTTGGGGTTTGGGTGCCACAAAGTCCCTTTCTCCTGAGACAGAAGGTCTGGCGCAGCTCCCAGGTCCAGGGAGGAGCCCTGGGAGAGCTGTAGAAGTAGAGGGAACCACACTTGGCGTGGCCAGCGTGGAGCTATAAGGATCATCGACCCGTGATCCCTCTGAACAGAGTCTTGGGAATCAAAGGAATGGGTGGAAAAGCATACAGGAATTCCTGACCCCAATGCAGGAGAAAGGCGTCGTTGGCCTGAGCTCCCTGACACGGAGTCCTGGAACAGAACCGGGGAAGTTTGGCATTCCACGGACTTGCAAAGAGGTCTATGTCCGGGGTCCCCCATTCCTGGAAGATTCTGTGTATCTGGTCCATATGCAGGGACCACTCGTGTGGAAGCAGAACTCGACTGAGTCTGTCTGCCCGAGAGTTTTGAACTCCTGGAAGATACACTGCCAGAAGATGAATTTGATGCTCTCTGGCGAAAGCCCATAATCTGAGAGCTTCGTTGCAAAGCGACAGAGAGCCCGTCCCTCCTTGCTTGTTGACATAGAACATGGCCACCTGATTGTCTGTCTGAACTAGGACAGTCAGGTTGGCAAGGAGGGTATGGAAGACTGTGAGGGCAAGGAAGATTGCTTGCAGTTCCAGAAGGTTGATATGAAGGGTGGTCTCTTGGGGAGGCCAGGTTCCCTGAGTGGAGAGATGTTGAAGATGAGCTCCCCACCCTGTTTGGGAGGCATCTGTTGTGAGGGTTGCTTGGGGCAACGAAGGTTGGAAGGGGGTCCCCAACAACAGATTTTTGGAGGATGTCCACCACTGGAGAGACCAAAACAGATGTTTTGAGGTGAGTACCTGGTCTGACAGCAGTCCCGATGCTTGAGACCACTGGGTGGCCAATGTCCATTGAGCTGCTCTCATATGGAGACGAGCATAGGGCACCACATGAACCGTGGAGGCCATGTGGCCGAGAAGTTGCAGCATTTCTCTGGCTGACAAGTGACTTCTGGACTGAGCCTGGGAGGCCAAGCTTATTAGCCGTTGGCCTCCGACCAGAGGAAGGTAGGCCCTTGCAGTGGTGGAATCCAGATAAGCCCCTATGAATTCCAGGGACTGAGTAGGGATGAGTTGGGACTTGGGAATGTTTACCACAAGTCCCAGATATTGAAGAATACGCCTTGTGCGGTCCAAGGAAATCTGGACTTCTGACTGAGATGGAGCTCGGATGAGCCAGTCGTCCAGATATGGGAACACGAAGATTCCCATGCCTCTTAGAAATGCGGCTACGACTGCCATGCATTTTGTGAATACTCTTGGAGCAGAGGCGAGACCGAAGGGAAGTACTCTGTATTGGAAATGTTTTCCCTGGAACAGAAATCGAAGATATTTTCTGTGGGATGGATGGATGAGTATATGAGTGTACGCATCCTTGAGATCTAGAGAACAAAGCCAATCCTGACTCTGAAGGTATGGAAGGAGAATGCCCAGAGAGAGCATTTTGAATTTCTCCTTGAATAGAAACTTGTTCAATTCTCTCAGATCTAGGATAGGTCTGAAGCCCCCTGTCTTCTTTGTTATGAGAAAATAAGGGGAGTAGACCCCTAACCCCTGTTGAGGAAGAGGAACCTCCTCTATTGCCCCTTGGGCAAGGAGAGAGGAGACTTCCTGACCCAACAGGCTCAGAAGAGATGGGGGAGAACTGAATTGCCTCACCATGGTATGGGGAGGAAGGCTGGAGAAATGGAGTTTGTAGCCCTCTCTGATGATAGAGAGGGTCCATTGCTCTGATGTTATTTGCTCCCATCTGGGAGCAAAGTGAGCTAACCTTCCCGGTATGGTGAGAGGCTCTGGTTGTTCCAGAGCCAGAAATGGTAAGTTCTCTAGGGGCAAGTCAAAACCCCTGAGGGGGTTGAGCCTGCTGGGGTGTAGCAGACACTGCAGACTTTGACTTTACTTGCTTAGATTGCTGACGTTTAGCAGCAAAGCGAGGCTGAGAAGATTGTTGGCCAGTATTTGTGGAAAATCTGGCCTTCTTGTAGTACGGCCTTTTAAAAGGTTTCTTTTTGGCAGGAGTAGAAGTAGACTTAGAAAGTCTATCTAGAGTGGCATTTTCTGCGTCCATTTGAGCAGCTTTAATTTGCCAGTCCTCACCAAATAAGTTCTCTCCTGTACAGGGCAGATTCCTTAAGCCATCCATGACCCAGGGTTCTAGGTCAGAAGCCTGGAGCCAAGCAAGACGCCGGGCTGCAATAGCGATTCCCGAAGCCCTGCCAGCAACCTCAAAGGAATCAAAGGCTGCCCTGTTGGAAAACTTGGAGACCTCTGAAAGTTGTGTCACCAGAGTAGTGAAGTCCTCCTTTTTATCCTCAGGGATAAAGGGGGCTAAATGCCGTACCTTTAGGGCAAGTTCTCTGAGAAACATGCCCATATAAAGGCTGTAAGAATTGATCCTGGCTATAAGCATACTAGCCTGAAAGATCTTTCTACCAAAAGAGTCGAGGGTCTTACATTCTCGCCCTGGAGGGGTAGAGGAATGCCTTTTAGCACTCTTTATCTTCTTCATAGCAGACTTCACCACAATGGAGTGGTGAGGCAGCTGAGTCTTTTGAAACCCAGGAGAAGGAGGGACCCGGTACATGGTGTCCAACCTACGGGAATGAGGAGACAGGGTTAGAGGAGTCTCCCACAAATCCATCAAGTGTTCTTGAAGGATTTCATGGATAGGCAGAGTAACTGCCTCTTTAGGAGGTTTAGAGTATCCTAAAATATCCAATTTTTTTGATCTGGGTTCCTTTTCAGCAGATGTAGCAATAGAAAGTGCTTTAGCTACATCAACAATGAAATCCTGAAAGGATAAATCCTCTGGAGGAGACACCCTCCTCTTTAGAGAAGAGGGCTCCTCAGGAAGATCAAACTCAGCAGAGTCATCAGAGGAATTGAACTCATCAGAAGAATCTGAGTATTCTCTCTGTGCTTGCAATGCACGATACGCGTACCGATCGATATCGACATCGGGCGTATCGGGCATGGGATTGGTATCGGGCAAAAGCCTGAATCCAGCAAGCGGAAACCGAGCGACGCTTGGAAGTCGATGGTCTCGGTTCCGGTGTGGATACCGGAACCGGGGTCGGTACCGATGGAATCGGTACCGAGGGCGTCGCAGCCTTAATGAAAGCCAAAACGGCCTGCTGCATGGTCTGGACAGTATTGCCCATGGACGCCACTGCTGCCTGGATGTCGGTACCGGTATCGACCGGTACCCCAGAGCAGTCTAACAGGTGATCAGTCGAGGCCGTGCCATCGATGTCAACCTGTAACCCCATAGGTGATGCTTTGGAGGCCGAAGCCTCCCGCCGGGGTTTTTTGGTCTGGGCAGAATCCTCGAACTCAAGATTGAGAGCCTCTCGATCTTTTGAAAGAGATTTGCTTTTAGAGGATTTGCCCACAGAAAGTTTGGTTACCTGAGATCCATCCGGAGAGGAAGACCTGGATGACTGTGATGCTGGATTATCTGAAGCAAACAGCACATGGAACTTGTTGGCCCGGTTCTGCATACCACGTTTAGACATCTGGGAGCAGAATGGGCAGTCCGGTATGGAGTGGTCAGGTCCTAAACATTTAAGACACCATTCATGGGTGTCTGTGAGAGAAATAACAGCACTACACTTGGTACACTTTTTAAAAACCAGGAGCTGGTTTCTCCATGAGGAGAATTTGTGTAGGCCTGAAGGCCTAACAAAAGTTACCAAGCTGTGCTGAGAAAATAAAAAAAGATTTTTTTTTTAAAGAAAGAAAGAGAGACCGGCAGTACCGGTTTTGGTATGGGGAAGGCAGGTACGCGGTCAAAAGAAACAAATTAAAATAACAATTTCTTCAGCGGTGACAGGAACACGACCTGCTGAAGAGAGCTGGTAAGGAAGGCGGGAAGGCAGCGCGCATGCGCTGTGGGAAGCCCCAAAAGCTTTTCATCTGAAAAGCTGGGGAGCTTTCCCGCGCGGGCTCCGTCGGTTCCGACTTACCCATATGTGAGGACTTATTCTTGCTTGTTCCTGGAGATCTATGCTATCTACAGGAACAAGCAGAAATTGTAGTCCTTATGCATGGGACTCCATAGCTCTCAGATCTCGTTGGGGTTGGAGCTTGGAAAGGTTCATTGACCTCAATGTCCCCAGCACAGAGATCTGGATTGAAGTGGGTGGGGAGTAGGATTTGTGTTATGTTCCAAAGAGATGCTGGAGGACTGCTTGGCCAAAGGCCGCATCCCGGTGGGAGTTCTTGTCTAAGCAGTAGTGGGCTGCGAAGGTATGGATGGAGGACCATGTAGCAGCTCGGCAGATTTCAGAAACTGGTACTGCATGTACTGCGTGAAGGTTCACCACCAAGGTGGACATTGCTCGTACGTTTGTGCGCAGTGACGTGTCAGTGAGGGATAATCCTGCTTTGTTGTAGCAGAGAGATATGCAGTCCGGTATCCATGTTGATAGGGTGCATTTAGAAACTGGAAGTCCCAGATGAACTTGGTCAAAGGCAACAAAAGGTTTCACCTGTACAGGGGATATTGACCAACTTTTCCTGCACCCACTGTTCTAAGTCAGATGCCTGGAGCCAAGTTAACCGTCTCACTCCTATGACTATGGATGAGGTTCTACTATTCGATTCAAAGGCATCAAAAGCTGCTCTGTTGACGAACTTAGAGACATTTTGACTGTGGGCAAGGACTGCCTAAAAGGCAGGGAGCTTCTCTTCAGAAAGGAACGGCAGAAAGCTCTCAGAGTCTTTGTTCAACTCTTTAAGGAGCATCCTCATATAAAAGATGTATGAATTGATCTTGATGGCGAGCATGGAGGTCTGGAAGGTGAGCCTCGCAAAGGAATCAAGGGTTCTGGATTCGCATCCCGGAGGAACTGAGGCATGGTTCTTGACACTCTTTATCCAACGCATCGCCGATTCCACTATGATGGAGTGGTGTGGGAGTTGCTGTTTCTGGAAGCCAGGGCACTCGGGAACCCAGTACATGGTATTGAGACATTGACTTATGGGAGTGACAGATAACGGTGTTTCCCACATTCGAAAAATCAGGTTGTGCAGTATACGGTGCACCAGTAAGATGGTTGCTTCTTTCGATGCAGTGGGATATTGTAATACCTCAAGTTCTTCTGCTCTTGGCTCAGGCTATGAAGCAGCAGGAATGAAGAGACCTGCCACCATGTCTTTTATAAATTCTTGGAAAGACATATCTTCTGGCGGGGATTTTCTTTTGGTACTGGTCTGTGGTGGTGAAGGTTCTGAGACGGGCTCTCTGAAGTTGTCAGAGTTCAAGGATCTGTGGTCAAAGTCGGAGGTGTCTGAGTCAGATCCTGGAGATTATCACCGATGTTTAGAGTATCGATGCAGGTCGATGTCCTCTGGTTCCGCACGGTACATGGAAGAGGATGGATCCTTCAGCATCAACCCCACCTAAGAAAGTAACCATATGTTAATTCTGATACAGTGTCAGCACCCCGCCTGCAGATGTATGTACATATTTCACTCATGTTATCTTAGCTTTTACACTTGTTCTTTGTAAATATTTTATGTATATAGTTCACCCATGTTATCTAAGTTTGTACCCCTGTTCTCTGTAAAACCGAACAGCTTGTTGTTCTGGTCATTTTGTTATATTGTAAACCGCGCTGATATCGAATAGTGCAGTATATAAGAAATTGTAATAAATAAAAATAAATAAATAAATCAACGTCGATGGAGGCCCTGGCATCGACAAAGGTATCGGTACCGGGCAATAGAGAAGGTATCGGCATCGGCGAGGGCACTGGCATCGGTGATGGTACCGGCATCGGGGAAGATAGCGACATCGCAGGTGGAATCAACAGAAGTCGATGGCAGCATCGACATCGGCACTGAGCCAGCCTGCATTCCAAATGTCGGTGCCAATGTAGTCTGCAATGTAGTCGATGGTGGTAGGTGCACCGAGGCTGCTAGGAGCACTGCTAGGGTGCGTTCCAGAGTCAGCATGCATTGATTCAATGATGTTTCTGGTGCCTGGTCATCGGATGGAGCGGGGTCAGCTGCCACTGTATCTGCCATGGCGGAGGTTCCGCGGAGGTTGGTGCTCTAGGTACCTCTCGATTCCCCACTGAGGCTTTGGAGAAGTCCTCCCGCTGGGGATGTCTTGACCTATTACTGGAATAGGGTAATGTCTGGGACAATTCCCAGTGAGCACGGGAACGCTCCCAGGACCTTTCCCTCGACTGCTCCCTTGATGTCTTTGGCCTACCAGACTGATCCTTCGTCTTATTGCTCTGGTGCAGTGAAATCTCCTTGGGAGTGTGGGAAGGAGAGGATCCTTCCTCACCCTGTCTGGAGTCTTTTGAATGGCGCCAGAGGAAACCCTCGAGGAGGTGGAGGCCAAGGAGAGGGTGTCTGCTGGGAAGAGCTCTTTAATCTTTTTTGGCTCGATTCCCAAGGCCTCGTTTTGTCATCTGCTTGCAGAGTGCGGACTCTATGGAGACATGAGCGGGGCCGAGGCATTTGAGGCACCAGTCATATTTGTCAGTTATCGATATTGTGCCAGAGCACTGCGTACATTTTTTTAAAACCACTGGCTGGTTTGTCCATGTTGCCTCAGAGGGTAGTCCTGGTGAGGTCTCAGAAGAAAAGAAAGCTTGGTAGAAAGGGTTTTTTTTGGGGGGGGGTTCGATTTTATCAGGGTAGAAGTAGAAAGATTAGAAATATAAAGATTAGTGATAGAATAATGAGAAGGGGGAGAGCCAGGAGAGGACAGCATTAGCCGACCAGATGCTCCTGTTCCGGCATCCCCGATGTCATCGGGGACCTCTTTAAAAGCAATGCAGTGAGACGGAGCAGTGGGAGAGCCAGGAGAGGACAGCATTACCTGACCGGAGGCGGCAGGCTCCTGTTCCGGCGGCCCCTATGTCATCGGGGGGCTCTTTAAAAGCTGTGCGGTGAGACAGAGCAGTGGGAGAGCCAGGAGAGGACAGCATTACCCGACCAGAGGCGGCAGGCTCCTGTTCCGGTGGCCCTGACATCATCGGGGGCCTCTTTAAAAGCTGTGCGGTGAGACGGAGCAGTGGGAGAGCCAGGAGAGGACAGCATTACCCGACCGGAGGCGGCAGGCTCCTGTTCCGGCGGCCCCGACATCATCGGGGGCCTCTTTAAAAGCTCCGCCCATTGGGCGCAGCCGGAGGCACTAGCTGGGGGCTGCGATCTAAGGGGCAAGATACAAGGGGCTTGCTAGGCCCCTTGGGAGCCTCTTGGAGCACCACAGGAGAGCAGGGCCAGGAGGCAGCAGTTTGCTCAGAGAACCACATGGGCAAGAGAAAGAAGAAAGTGACACCAGCAATATCGGCTGAGTCAGTAGTTGGCCCTATGAATCGGCATATTAAGGTAACGGCTGGTACCAATGTGTCTTCAGACCCTGACTTTCTTGTTCTTCAATCTCCTGCGGCATCTCTCAGCTCTCCGGATCGTTCTCCACCTTCTCCTCCAATTTATACTTCTCCACCATCTTCCAGCACTGGGGGGGTGCAGTTTCAGCAACGTACGCCGGCGGAGGCCAATGGACAGCTGAAACCTGTTGCTTGGCCTTCCATTTTAGGTGTAGCTAAATATGTACCTGATGAGCAGGTCACTTTGGCTGATATCTGGAAGGTAGTAACACGTATAGAGAATATTTTAGTGCCCACGGTTTCTCAGCTGTGTAGTTTCTCCTCTGAGATTACTACTAAGCTGAGTGAAGTTGAAGATAAGGTGGGGAGTATGTTTTGTCATATTTCCAACTGTGAAAGTCAGTGTCTAGCTCTTAAAGCTTTTAATTCCTCTAGTATCAAAGACAGCTTAATTATACACCATAAGATGGAAATGTATGATAATATGTTTCGTGTTAAAAATATTCAATTATTGAATTTTCCTGTTTGTCATTTGCTTTCAGCTGATGTTTTGCTGCGGAAGTATTTTAGGGAAGTTTTGGGATTGGCTTCGGCCGACTCCATTTCTATCTCTAAATTATATTATTTGACCGAACGCGGGGTCTCTGTTGGTCCTCCTGGGGATTTTGACTCACTTCAGGGCAGGGCCGGATTTACGTATACGCCATGTACGCCATGGCGTAGGGCCCACAACCGGCAGGGGCCCCCAAAAAATAGAACCAGGTTTTTTTTTTCAACTGGATTAAAAAAAAAACCTGGTGGCTGCCGCCGCGGGGCCCCCTCTGCTGCCGCGGGGGCCCCGTCTACAAGCTGGGCTGGGCTGGGCTGGGCTGGGCTGGTCTGGTCTGGTCGGGTCTCGTCTCCCTCCCGGCTGCGAGAGACGCGAAGATAGAGCGTCTCCTCGCGTCTGTGTTAAGCCCGCAGGGGCTGATGGGATTTCCCATCAGCCCCTGCGGGCCTTAACACAGACGCGAGGAGACGCTCTCCCTTCGCGTCTCTCGCAGCCTGCAGCGAGGGAGGGAGAGAGCCCCGACCCGACCGGACCGGACCAGACCTGCTTGTAGACGGGGCCCCCGCGGCAGCAGAGGGGGCCCCGCGGCGGCAGCCACCCGGTTTTTTTTTAAATTAAATTTTACTTTAGGCCGGGGGGGGGTAGGAGTCCTCCCCCCCCCCCCCGGCCTAAAGTAAAATTTAATTTAAAAAAAAAACCTGGTGGCTGCCGCCGCGGGGCCCCCTCTGCTGCCGCGGGGGCCCCGTCTACAAGCTGGTCGGGTCCGGTCGGGTCGGGTCCGGTCGGGTCTCTCTCCCTCCCTCCCTCGCTGCAGGCTGCGAGAGACGCGTCTCTCGCAGCCTGCAGCGAGGGAGGGAGAGAGACCCGACCCGACCTGACCCGACCCGACCGGACCCGACCCGACCAGCTTGTAGACGGGGCCCCCGCGGCGGCAGCCACCAGGTTTTTTTTTAATTAAATTTTACTTTAGGCCGGGGGGGGGTAGGACTGGTAATGGGCTATGGGGGGGGGTAGGACTGGTAATGGGCTATGGGGGGGGGGTAGGACTGGTAATGGGCTATGGGAGGGGGTAGGACTGGTAATGGGCGATTGGGGGGGCTGGAAATGGAGTGGGGGGGTTAGGGGGGGTAATGGGCTATTGGGGGGCTGGGGCTGGAAATGGACTGGGGGGGTAGGGCTGGTAATGGGCTATTGGGGGGCTGGGGCTGGAAATGGGCTGGGCTGGGGGGGCGGTTAAGGCTAGAGGTGGGCTGATGGGGTTAGGACTGGTAATGGACTGTGGGCTGTTGGGGGGGCTTAGAACTGGCAATGGGCTTTGGGGGGGTTATAAGACTAGTAATGGGCTTTGGGCTGATGGGGCTGTCTGGTAATGGGCTATGGGGGGGGGCTAGGACTGGAAATGGGCTGGGGGGTTAAGACTGGAGGTGGGCTGATGGGGTTAGGACTGGTAATGGGCTGTTGGGGGGGGTTAGAACTGGTAATGGGCTTTGGGGGGGTTAAGACTGGTAATGGGCTGTGGGCTGATGGGGGTTGTCTGGTAATGGGCTATGGGGGGCTAGGACTGGAAATGGGCTGGGGGGTTAAAACTGGAGGTGGGATGATGGGGTTAGGACTGGTAATGGGCTGTGGGCTGATGGGGGGGGGGTAGGACTGGCAATGGGCTATGGGGGCTGACTGGAAATGGGTTGATGGGGTTAGGACTGGAAGTGGGCTGATGGGGGTTAGGACTGGTAATGGGTTATAGGGGGGGCTTAAACTGAAAATGGGGTGATGGGGGGTTAAGGACTGAAAATGGGGTGATGGGGGGTTAAGGACTGTAAGTGGGGTGATGGGGGGGCTAGGACTGGAAATGGGCTGATGGATGGCTAGGACTGGAAATGGGCTGATGCAGGGACTAGAAGGGAATGGATGCTGGGTGAGGCTGGAACTAGAAGGGAGCTGATGTTGGGGGAGGATTAGAATGGGATGGGGCTGGAAGAGTAAAATGGAGAAGGGAAAAATATTTTGTGTGGGAGGGATAAAAAATCTACAATTGGCCGGGTATTGGGAGAGTAAGTGGGGATTGAGGATGGAGGGGTAAAATTTGAGTGGATGAAATAGGAATGAGGAAAGAGCAAAAGGAGAAAGATTAGTATGTTAAAGCAGATGGAAAAAAATCTAGAAGAGAGAAGAAAGGACAAATGGACAGCAGACGATGGAGAGTTAGCAGAAGACACGAAGAAACCAGAAGAAAGTGGCTGGAGCAATTGCAGCTGAAAAAAATGCACAAAAGGTAGAAAAATATCTCTTATTTTGAATTTATTAATTGGAATATGTCAGCTCTGGTAAATGTGCATCATTAACATCTGTGCTTTGTTTAGTACAAGAGCAAATTAATGTATTGTTTTATTTCTACAGTGTTGTACATTCCAAGTTAGGCTTTTGGGATTCCCAGTTTAATTATTGTCTTCCTTTGTGATTACTTGTTTGGTGATGGTCTATGTTCTGCATGTGTAACTGAGCTGAGGTGTTCTGTTTATATAATTCCTATTTGACATTGCCACTTGTTCTCTTTCCCCAGTAGGTCATGTATTGTTGTTCTCTGAAATGTATTGGTTTAATATTTGCAGTGTTGCCTTTTGATTGGTAGAGTATGGTGCTTTGTGAGTCCTGGTAGTGCTGTTAGGATACGGCGGGTTTACTATGGGCAGTGTTTGTAGTAGTTCCTAATGTGTCTGGCAGTTGGCACTGGATTATAGTAATGTAGAAATCTTTTAGTCTTTCTTTATCCATACACTCATTAAGAGGCATGTTTACTAAAAGTTAGTATATGGTAACATTATGCAAATATTTATGCAAATGAGGCCCCTTATGCAAATGAGGTCCGCACCCCCCTTGGGCCGCCCCTGCTGGGGGCCCACAATTTTTGTTGGCGTAGGGCCTCACTCAAGGTAAATCCGGCCCTGCTTCAGGGTCGTACTGACCTTGATCTGACCAAATTCCTGGAGGACTTCCAGGACAATATATAATCTCGTACTACTCTTGTAGTAACATTTGTTTCCAAACAGGATAAGGCTGTTGTATTTATGAGTTATTTTAAAAATATGTCGGCGTTGTTTTGTGGTGCTAAGGTTCAAATGTTTCCTGATGTCAGTAGGGCTACACAAGTTAGGAGACAGGCCTTTTTGGCCTTGAAACCTAGAGTGGTGGCCCTACCGTCCATGTTTTTTCTTAGGTATCCCTGTAAATGTTTGGTTACGTTTCAGGGTTCTAAATTTGTTTTCTTGGATCCTTCTCAATTGTTAGCTTTTTTGGATGGTAAAGAGGGACATGGCAATTAATATAGGAGGGGGATGGAGGGCATAAGTATAGGCTGTCATATCTTTAGAGCTAATGCTCTTCTTTTTTCCTTTATATTATTACCTTTTGTAATATCTCCCCATGTAGTGGGCTATGTGATAGTGTTTTGTTTTAAGTATTTTCTTTAAGGATATGCTGCTTTGTGTTTTATTTCTTTGTAAAAGCACTATGGTTGCTTATATGCTTGCTGTTGTAAGTTTTTTGAAATTCATATAAATAAAAAAAAAAAAGAATGAGAAGAATGAGGTATCGATGATACGGGTGAAGGCAGCAGTTCTTCAGCGGGTACAGGAGAGATCCTGTCGGCTCCGCGGAATAAAGAAAACCGAGGAGAGTCAGTTAGAAGAGTGGGAAGGCAGCAGCGCAGGCGCAGTGGACTGCTCCCAACGGTTTTCCTATTGATAGCTGGGGAGCTTCCTGTGTGGGCTCTGTCGGTACCCAATGTCACCCATATGAAAGGACTACATTCCTGCTTGTCCCTGGAGATCGACTGTGTCAACCTAATGCTGGATAAGGGAGAAGCTTGGAAAGTCAATGTCAAGGTGATGGATGGAAGGACAGGTGAAGAGATGATGGACCAGACAGATCCGTGGCCATCTAACGTTGCAGTCAGTAAGTGGGATGAGCAGGTGGGACACAATATTAATGTATCAGTGTAGTGTGCACATGTACTCTGCCATGCTGTCAGTATTTGGCATAGGAGAGGCCAGAAGTGTGCTGTAGATATGGTCAGCAAAAGGAGGACTGAGCATGATGTTGAGCAGTCACAGGTGAGGTGTGTTTTATCTGTTAAACTATTGCAAATGTCCTGGTGAGGGCCATGGTGCCTGTCAAATATATGACTGTACATAATAGGCATATGGTGAGTGTTGATCTGTGGTCTGGATGATGGTAGCAGAGAGTGTGCTATGTCTGTGCTGGCATGATGTACCAGATGTGACGGCACAGATAGAGGAGTGAGGTCACGTTGCCATGCAGGAGAGAGATCATGTGACAGGACAGCATCACCCTGGTGTGGCAGAAAATGATCCTGTAGTGAGGACCTGTCCTCCAGGTGATGTAAAACCCTCTCAAACTGAGGAGGTTTCTCCAGGACCATGTGCCCACAAGGGAAGGGTTAGGACAGCTGTTATAGTTGGTGATTCGATCATAAGGCATGTAGATAGCTGGGTGGCTGGTGGACATGAGGATCGCCTGGTAACTTGCGTGTCTGGTGCAAAGGTAGCAGACCTCACGCGCCACCTAGACAAGGTCTTAGATAGTGCTGGGGAGAAGCCTGCTGTCTTGGTACATGTCAGTACCAATGACATAGGAAAGTGTGGTAGGGAGGTTCTGGGGGCCAAATTTAGGCTTTTAGATAGGAAGTTGAAATCCAGAACTTTCAGGGTAGCATTCTCCAAAATGCTTCCCATTCCACGCACAGGACCCAAAAGGCAGGCAGAGCTCCAAAGACTCAATGCATGGATGAGACGATGGTGCAAGGCAGAGGGATTTGGATTTGTTAGGAACTAGGGAATATTCTGGGGAAACTAGGGACTTTTCCAAAGGGATGAGCTCCACATTAAGCGAGATGGAACCAGGCTGCTGGCATTAACCTTTAAAAAGGAGATAGAGCAGCTTTTAAACTAGATAATAGGGGAATGGCGACAGTCGCCCAAGAATGCATGGTTTGGAACAATGTATCCTTGAAGGATACTAGCAAAAATATTGAAGTTAGGGCACATCAGCAGAGATGTTCTAATAAAGATAAAAGTAGCCCAAATGCCCTTAAGTACAGAGCAGAAAGTGCTTAAAGATTCCAAATTACCCCTACCTACAGATAGCCAGATAAATTAAAATATATCCTCTAAAATGTTTGTATGCAAATGCTAGAAGTCTAAAAAATAAGATGGAAGAGTTAGAATATAAAGCACTAAATGAGAGGTTAAATATGATTGGTATCCCAGAGACATGGTGGAAGGAGGACAACCTGTGGGATGCTGTGATACCTGGGTACAAATTATATCGTAATGATAGAGCAGATCAAATTGGTGGTGGGGTTGTGCTCTATGTTAGAGAAGGCATTGAATCACAAAGGATTAAAGTTTTGCAGGAAACAAAATTCACTGTAGAATCTCTATGGATTGAAATTCCATCTAAAACGGTGAAGTGGAAGGGGAAGCAGATGGTATTGGGGGTGTACTATCGACCCCCTGGCCAAAATGAACAAATGGATGATTAAATGCTCAAAGAAATCAAGGAAGCTAACAAAAGTTACAGCACAGTAATAATAATGGCTGATTTCTATTATACTGGTATCGACTGGGTCAGTGTCACGGCAGGACATGCTAGGGAGATAAAGTTTCTAGATGAAATAAATGACTGTTTCTTGGAGCAGCTGGTTCACGAACCGACCAGAGGGGAAGCCATTTTGGACCTAGTCCTTAGTGGAACACAAGATCTCGTGCAAGAGATAAGGGTGTCGTGGCCACTTGGTAATAGTGAATATAGCATAATCGCTTTTGATTTAATAAATGAAGGAAGGATGGTAAGGAAATCCACAGTGCTACCTTTTAACTTTCAAAAGAGAGACTATGGTAAAATGAGGAAAATATTTAATATAAAACTAAAAGGAGCAATTGCGAAGGTTAAAGATTTACATCAAGCATGGGTGTTGTTTAAAAATACTATCTTGAAAGCCCAGAACAACTGTATTCTACGCTTTAACAAAAGTGGAAGGAAGTCCAAAAAACTGCCAGCATGGTTTAAAGATGAGGTCAGAGAGACTTTTGTTGCCAAAAAAGCATATTTCAGGAAATGGAAAAAGGAGCCAAACAACGAAAACTGGAAACAACATAAGCACTGGCAAGTTAGATGCAAGGCATTGATAAGACAGGCAAAGAGAGAATTTGAGAAGAAGCATGCTGTGGAAGCAAAAATGCGTAAAATAGACTTTTTCAAGTACATTTGTAGCAAAATACCTGTGAGAGAGTCAGTTGGATCATTAGATGATAGAGGGGTAAAAGGGGCACTAAGAAGGACAAGGCCATAGAGGAGAGACTGAATGAATTCTTTGCTTTGGCCTTTACTGAGGAAAATGTAGGGATGTTACCCATGACTGAAATGGTATTTATAGGTGATGCTGCAGAAGAATTGAAAGGAATATCGATACACCGGGAAGATGTATTACAACTATTTGATAAACTGAGGAGTAGCAAATCACCTGGACCAGATGGTATACATCAAAGGGTGTTGAAAAAGTGAAATATGAGATTGCAGACCTACTATTAGTAATCTCTGAACTATCATTAAAATCATCTGTAATACCTGAAGATTGGAGGGTGGCCAATGTAATGCCAATTTTTAAAAAGGGTCCCGGGGTGATCCGGGAAACTACAGACCGGTGAACCTGACATCAGTAATGGGAAAAATGGTAGATAGTCCTGGCTTAATGGGAGCGAGCCAACATGGCTTTAGCCAAGGAAGGTCTTGTCTTACTAATCTGTTATGTTTTTTGAAGGTATTAATACACAGTTAGACAAAGGTGAGTCAGTTGATATAGTGTATCTGGATTTTCAGAAAGCCTTTGACATAGACCCTCATGAGAGACTTTTGGCAAAATTAAAAAGTCTTGGGATAGGAGGCAGTATACTATTGCGGATCAGGAACTGATTAGAAGACAGAAGCAGAGGGTAAGGCTAAATGGCCAATTTTCCCAATGGAGAAAGGTGAATAGTGGAGTATCCCAGTGTGCTGGGTCCGCTGCTTTTTAACTTATTTATAAATGACCTGGAAATGGGAATAATGAGTGAGGTAGTCAAATTTGCAGATGACACAAAATTAATCAGTTATTAAAACCCATGAGGATTGTAAAAAATTGCAGGAGGACCTTGATAATTTGGAAGACTGGGCATCCAAATGGCAGATGAAATTTAATGTGTATAAGTGCAAAGTTATGCACCTAGGAAAGAACAACCCAAACTATGATTACACAATGCAAGGTTCCACATTAGGAACCACCCAGGAAAAAAATTTAGGCGTCATCGTGGATGACATGTTGAAAACCTCCGCCCAGTGTGCAGCGGCGTCCAAGAGACCAAGTAGTATGCTATGTATCATAAGGAAAGAAATGGAGAATAAAACAAAGGATATTATAATGCCTCTGTATTGTTTCATGATGCAACCGCACCTTGAATATTATGTGTAATTTTCGTCACCGTAACTAGTGTTAGTAGAAAAGGTACAGAGAAGAGCCACCAAAATGGTAAAAGTGATGGAAGGATACCCCTATGAAGAGAGACTGAAAAGGTTAGGGCTCTTCAACCTGAAAAAGGGACGGCTGAGGGTAGATATGATAGAGATTTATAAATTAACGAATGGAGTGGAATGGCTAAACATAGATCGATTGTTTATGCCCTCAAAATATAGAAAGAGTAGGGGAAATGCAATGAAGCTACAGGGTAACCTATTTAAGACTAATAAGAGAAAATATTTTTTCACTCAACGTGTTATCAAACTCATGAATCCATTACCAGAGGATGTAGTAAACACTGTTAAAAGAGAAAATAATGAGGTTTCTGGAGTCCAGCAGATTACAGGATCCAAGACAGCATGGATTCACCAGAGGCAGGTCTTGTCAGACAAATCTCATTGATTTCTTTGACTGGGTGACCAGGGAGTTGTACCGAGGGAGAGCCCTAGATGTAGTGTATTTAGATTTCAGTAAAGCCTTTGGCACTGTTCCTCACAGGCGACTTATAAACAAACTGAGCACACTAGGGATGGACCCTAAAGTTACTACTTGAGTTTGAAATTGGTTGGGTGGGAAGCGACAAAGAGTACAGGTAAATGGAGCTCACTCTGAGGAGAAGGATGTTACCAGTGGTGTGCCCCAAAGATCTGTCCTTGGTCCAATTCTTTTTAACATCTTTATTAGTGATATAGTGGAAGGGCTGTCAAATAAGGTTTGCTTCTTTGCGGATGATTCCAAAATCTGCAATAGAGTAGACACCCAGGAAGGTATAGACAACATGAGGAGGGATCTAGCTAAGCTTGAAGAATGGTCTAGAATTTGGCAGTTGGGATTTAATGTTAAAAAATGTAAGGTCATGTATTTGGGCTGCAGCAATCCAAGGGAGCAATATAGTATATGGGGTGAAGTACTTTTGTCCACTAAAGAAGCGCAGGACCTAGGCGTGGTTGTGTCTGATGATCTTAAAGTAGCTAAACAGGTAGAAAAGGTAACGGCAAAAGCTAGAAGGATGCTTGGGTGCCTACGGAGAGGAATGGCTAGCAGAAAAAAGGAGGTGATAATGCCTCTGTATGAGTCTTTGGTGCGACCTCATTTGGAGTATAGTGTGCAATTCTGGAGACCGCACCTTCAAAAGGATGTGAACAGGATGGAGTCGGTGCAGAGGGTGGCTACTAAAATGATTAATGGTCTTCATTATAAAGCATATGAGGACAGACTTAAGGATCTTAATATATACACCTTAGAGGAAAGGCGGGATAGAGGTGATATGATTGAGATGTTTAAATACCTCCGTGGCATAAATGTTCAGAGGGGGAGCCTCTTTCAATTGAAAGCAAGTTCTGTTACGAGGGGACATGGGATGAGGGTGAAGGGAGATAGATTCAGGAGTGATATGCAAAAATATTTCTTTACGGAAAGAGTAGTGGATCCGTGGAATAGTCTCCCAGTGGAGGTGGTAGAGATGAGGACAGTAACTGAATTCAAAAAAGCATGGGACAAACACAGAGGATCTCTAATGGTAAAAAGGGGACTGTTGTAGATGTTGATATGGAAGGACAGACTAGATAGGCCATGTGGTCTTTTTCTGTCATCATTTTTCAATGTTTCTGTTTCTATGTTAGTGTAACCGGGTTTAAAAAAAGGTTTGGACAAGTTCCTGGAGGAAAGGTCCATAAACCATTATTAAAGGGACCCTGGAGATCCACTGCTTGCCCCATTACAAGCATTGTGGAATCTGTGTCTTTTGAGGAAACTGCTAGGTACTTGTGACCTAGATTGGCCACTGTTGGAAACAGAATATAGGGCTTGATGAACCTTAGTCTGACCCAGTATGGCATATCCTATGTTCTTATGTTCTTAGATGCAGTTGGGTGTGTTTGGCCAAGATGTAGGTGTGCCATGGGGCACCTGAAATACTATTGCTATGGATGGGACAGCTGCCTCAGCTGGTGCCACAACCAGATAATCTACCTGACACAGGTACATGAAAACAAAGGGCAAGTCTGTCTCATATTCTTCTGCTCTGTTTTGACTAAAGAAGATCCTGGAGATGGATCAGCTGTGACTCCCAAATATAAAAATAGGAATGAAGTAGATACCACACCATTCACAGAAGATGAGGTGTTAGAACAACTTGCTAAACTGAAAGTGGACAAAGCCATGGGACCAGATGGGATACATCCCAGGATACTGAAAGAGCTCAGAGAGGTTCTTGCAGGACCGTTAAAGGATGGAGGATGTTGGGCTGCATACAAAGTGGGATTACCAGCAGAAAGGAAGAGGTACCTATGCCACTGTACAAGTCACTGGTGAGGCCTCACTTGGAATACTGTGTTCAGTTTTGGAGACCATATCTTGCAAAAGATGTAAAAAGATTGGAAACTGTTCAGAGAAAGGCGACCAAAATGATTTGGAGCCTGCGTCAGAAACCTTATGAGAAGAGACTTGAAGACCTAAATATGTACACTTTGGAGGAGAGGAGGGACAGGGGAGATATGATTCAGACCTTTAAATACTTAAAGAGAAATGATGAACAAACCTGTTCCAAAGACGGGGAAACTGTAAAACTAGAGGGCATAACATGAAGCTGCAAGGTGGTAAATTGAAAGGCAATGCCAGGAAATATTTCTTCACTGAAAGGGTGGTGGATGCTTGGAATGCCCTCCCGATTGAAGTGGTGGGGGCAAACACGGTGATGGAATTCAAAACGGCATGGGACAAACACAGTGGATCCCTTTACAGCAACAGGATAAAAGCATCTAACTTCTGAACTATCTAGCGTCTCAACAAATAAGGGTGTCCTACATGGAGTGGTGGATTCACCCCTAAACAAAAACAAAAACATGGGGAGGGGTGGCCTGCACAGAGCGACAGGTGCACCTACTCTTGCCATCTTGCTGGGCAGACTAGATGTACCATGCTGGTCTTTATCTGCAGTCACTTACTATGTTACTATGCTGCAAGTAATGATGTGTGATGATTGCAGCAGATGGTCATTGAAGGAATGGAATATGGCTGCATGTGCAACATATATGTGTCAGAGTTACAAGTGTGCAGTCACAGTTAGGGTTCAATATTTTAATCATGTCCACCATGTGTCTCATACGCCTGCTGTGTCAACTTCACCAACCCTCTGCAATGTCTTACAGCCTAGGCAAGAAAGTATTGCTTTCAGATATGCATGAGTGCAATGTGCATGGGTGATCTATGTTAAAATCCATTGTGAAATGAGTACATCTGTCAACACAGACCCTGGTTTGCGACTACCAGTATTGTGAGATTATTGTAGCAGAACCCTGATGAGAACGTGTGGCAGTTGAAATGTGGTCTTCTGTGTACAAAGATCGTGTTGTAACCATTATGATAAACATCCACATAACCTGTCAGAGGAAGGTGTAGCAATAAAGGGAATGCATGTTCCAGCATGCACTGTAGAAACAGGTTGTCTGCTCAACATCATTCTTATGGGATGTGGCTTCATGTGGCATTTATGTGTGAAAAGGCAAAGATATGCTGTTACATTTAGGGTCCAAGACGCAAATCCTGTCCACTGTGTGGGTCACACATCTGCTGGGGTCACAGTACCAACACTCTGTCATGGTCCACAGCAGAGTCAAAAATGGTCTGGCTGTTGGATAGGCATGATTGTAATGAATATGCTTGAATAATATATATGAGCATTAATAGGGACCTGATCTCCTTTTTCTTTTCCTTTCCCCCTTGTTTTGTCCCAGCCTACACGTTCTGTGTTGTCTGTCTTGATTAGATTGTAAGCTCTATGAGCAGGGCTCTTACATGTCTGTGCAGCGCTGCGTGCGACTTGTAGCGCTATACAAATGCTCAGTAGTAGCAGTAGTAGTAGTAGTAGTAGTAGTACATGGGTACATGATTCTCTGCAGACCCTGCACCTCTTTGGACTGTATATTGAGGAGAGTTTAAAAAAAACTTCCATGAAAGCCTTTGGGGATTGAACTGTGGTGTGGAATGTCCAAAGACAGCACTCTAACCATTATGCTAAGCCTGCCCATCACTTGCCATAGGAAAATGTACTAATAAAGGGAATGTATGTACCTGCATACAATGTATAAACAGGTTGCTAGCTCAACATCACTCTAGTAGGATGTGGCTACATGTTGAGTATATATGTGATAGAGGCCAAGATCATCTATCACAGTTAGGGTCTGATATCCCAAGCCTGTCCACTGCATGGGTCACACATCTGCTGTGAACATATCAACAGCCCTCTGTAATGGGCCACAGCAGAAGCAATACACTCTGGCTGTCCAATAGCCAGGATTGTAAAGAGCATGCCTGAAATATCTCACAAAGAATAGGCACATGGGTACATGAGTCTATGCAGAACCTGCACTCTTTTGGATGGTATCTCGAGGAGATCTGAAAAAAAAGCTACATACATTTCAAGGAAAAGGCAGAAAAGATGTGAAGATAGGGTCAGCAACCATCACTCACATTTTAGACCGTGAGTTCACCCCTACATACTCCATATCTGACAGAAGATCCCATGCAATGGAACACACCTACTAAAGGCTGAAGTTGTAATGTAGCCCCCTTAGCCAATGATTAATTGTAGTCATCTTTTGGAGTAACAAAACCAGATGATTGACAGAGCCAAATAGCAGCAGGCCCTGGTGCAAATGAATCGGATTGGTCATACACGACAGTGCTGTCCCTAGTTTGGTGGATAGTGTATCATTTGCAGATCACACAGTGGCACTGTAGGCATCTGAAATGGGGACATGATCCATCAGTCCCTGGAGTCTGAATCAATTGGGACACACCAGCACTGTTCACATGTGGTCAGCCACAGAGCCACAATCACATGCATTTTGTACTCCACAAAGGGCACCTCAGACTGAGGTTCATTGGCCATCACTGCTAGATATCTGCTGGCCTGTTAAACTGTGGCTCACAACTCCAAGAGATTACCATCTACCTTTACCAGAGAATGAGAGAAGGCATCATGGGTCACATGCACTGAGCATCAATGGCAGGTGGAATTGTGTGTGTGGATAGGATGACACAGTACCTGACAGGAGATAACATCATGGGCAAGGACCTACAAGAGGATGTGTTGAGTGCATAGCCAGTGCAAAACATATCTCCAAATCAACCACCTCAAAAAACAAAGGCCCACTGGTTCTAGGGACATAGAGACAAGCAATCAATGGGCTTGTGAGCTGGAACCCCATTATGTAAATACTGCGTTATGGATCCAAAAGGCACATGCATTTGATGCTTTGACAGTGAAACAACTAGAATATTGTGGGATGGGAGATTTCGCACCAACTGAATGCATGGGGCCTGTTTTTTCCCTAGTAATCAATGTACTGCATGAGGGATACAGCACATGTCGTGCAACACAATGAGGCCTAGGGAGGTACACAGGCAAAACGAAGGCAAATGAAACATCTGTAGTGACACACATCAGAGGGGGTTGGCAAACACATACAACTATGGCTGCCACCCAGGGGCAGCTCAAGGCAATCTGCTGCCTGAGGCGAAGTATGAAATGGCACACACACACACACACCCCACCTTAGAGGGGGCGGGGCTTTTTCAGAAATCCAATCAGAGACTGAACCAAACCAAAAAGCCGATTAGATTATATGGAGGAAATGCAAGATGTTTGCACACAGGGCCGTATCGAGTTGCAATCGCACCCTGTGCAACTTGTAGCTCGGGCACATGCCCCCCTCTCTCCCCATTCCTCCATACAGCACTGCCTGCTCTTTCCCTACTGCTGCCACCCTCTGTTTTTTCATGGTGGCGCCGGCAGCAGGGAAAGAGCAGGCAGCGCTGGACGGAGGTATGGGGAGGAGGAGGGGGGCATGCGCCCAATCTGAAAGGCATTGGCAATTTAAGCAGATCTGTCCCTCCCTACTCTGACATCACGTCAGAGAAGGGAGGAACCAGACCTGCTTAAAGTGCTGTGAAAAGGCTTGGGGAGCACATTTCGGCTGCCTGCTATTGTCCTGCCAGCGGCGGCAGGGCAACAGGAGACAGCCGAAATGTGCCCCCCAAGCCTTTCCGCCCTGTGCGGCTGCACCACTTGCACAGGTCTAGGTACAGTCCTGTTTGCACATCAAGGAACTAAAAGATAGCAAGAACCAACAGCACAGTTTATAAAACTAAATTATAACTCATTTTTATTTTGTTGTTATAAACTGCTCTATGGTTCTTGCTTTTTCTTTTTTCAACATATATTTTGCATTCACAGTAGGTGCAGAACAGAACCAGGACATTCACCCACAGGACTCACTATTTAAAAAAGAAACTCTGATTCTCATCATCTCACTAACAACAACAACAACAACAACCACCACTATTCTCCAGTACCAGGCATATTGTGAACTAATACAAAACCCTACAACAAAGAGCGAACCTACCACATCATACCATATCAGCACAAACTTCCAAAACTCACATAAGGAGCCCATCCAAAAAATGTGTCACTGAAAATATTACAGTGGGCCCTGGAACATCCATACACCTATTTGAAAAGTTGAACAATTCAAATTACTACAGTACAGTATAGATCTTTATATACAAACTCCATGTTAAAAGAACAGCTGACCTCAGTCACACACTCAGAACATCGACCCTCACCAAGTACAGAAGAAGTAACCACAATCTAAAGTAAAAATAAAAATATGTAGACAAAATTTAAACTGAAATCCCAAGAAGCCAGAGTCCACATGCAGTGCAACATCAGATAAATAAGAGATGCAGTTCCCCAGTACTGTGTAAAATATAAAAACAGCACAAAGTCCAATCATTAAAATTAAATAAAATTATTTTTTCTACCTTTGTTGTCTGACCATTTTATTCTCTGATCATGCTGGTCCCAATCTGAGGCTTCTGCTTTCCTGTCTTCTCTTAGCTCTCTTTCTGTGGTCTGTGGTCCATGGTCCATCTGCCATTTCTTATCTCTTCATTTGTTTTCTTCACTTCCTTCCATCAGCCCATTTCCATTTCCAGTTCCAGTAACCCTCCCCAGTATCAGCCCCCTTTCCAGCCCTCCCAGTACCTTCCAATGTCAACCGCCTTGCATTCCCACAACTGCCACTGGTGTCCATTCCCTTCCAGTCCCCCTTCTTCCCCACTATACAGCCCCTTCTAGTCCAAATACCATCCCAGATATCAGCTTACGTCTACTCTCAGTGCCACCCCCCCCCCCCAATCAGCTCCCTTCCAGTCGCCCTACCTTCTGTCCATCCCCCTTCCAGTGCCATTTGCATGTCAGCTCCCTTCCAGCCTCCTCCCCATTATCCAACCACCTACCACTCCCATCCCCAAGTGTCAGCTCCCTTCCAGTCCCCCTTCAGTACATCTCAGGTGTCAGCTCCTTTCCAGCCCCCTCTTTCCCCAGTATCAGCTCCCTTCCTGCCCCCTCCTTCCCCTGGCAGACACTCTCATTATCCACTCCTTTCCATACCTATTCTACCATCCTCCCGCATCAGCCTATTTGTAACCCTAGTCCCTAGTTTTCTTCCAGGGCCAGCAGCACTCTCCTCCCCTGCCCCATTAGCCCATTTCCAGTCCCAGCACATTTCCAGTCCTATCCTCCTTATCAGCCCACTCTAGTCCTAGCCCCCCCAATCAGCCCATTATCAGTCCTAGCTCATTTCCGGTGCTAGCCCCCCATCTGCCCATTACCAGTCCTAACCCCCCCCCCATCAGCCCATTTCTAGGCCTAACCCCACCAATCAGCCCATTACCAATCCTAGCCCCCCTCCCGATCATCCCATTTCCAGTTCTAACCCCCCCCATCAGCCCATTTTGAGTTCTAACCCCCCTCCTGATCACCTATTTCCATTCTTAAACCCCCATCAGCCCATTTCCAGTTCTAACCCCCCCATCAGCCCACTTCCAGACCTAATCCCCCATCAGCCCATTTCCGGTCCTAGCCACCCCCTATAGCCCATTACCAGCCCTAGCCCCCCTCCCTATAAGCCCATTTCCAGTCCTAGCCCCCCCCCCCATAGCCCATTACCAGTCCTAACCCCCCATAAGCCCACTTCCAGTCCTAGCCCCCCCATAGCCCATTACCAGTCCTAATCCCCCCATCAGCCCACATCCAGTCCTAACCCACCATCAGCCCATTTCCAGTCCTAGCTCCCCCATAGTCCATTTCCATTCCTAACCCCCCTATCAGCTCACTTCCAGTCCTAACCCCCCCCCCCATCAGCCCACTTAAATTGGCTGCTGAACCGCTGCTGCTGCCACCATGGCAGTGGCAGAAGGAAGTGTTCCGTGGCTGCCCCAGCAGAGCCCTCTTCTCTCCCTCAGCACCGGCTTTACAGAGCCGCGAAGGGAGAGTTTCCCTTTCTCACGGCTCTGCTAAGCCCGCCGGCGCTGATGGGAAACAGGAAATGCCTGTTTCCCATCAGCGCCGGCAGGCTTAACAGAGCCACGAGAAAGGGAAACTCTCCCTTTGAGGCTCTGTAAAGCCGGCGGCAGCACTGAGGGAGAGCGGAGGGCTCTGCCTGGGCACTTTCTTCTGCCGCTGGCACAGTGGCAGCGGCAGCAGCTTTTCCGATCATGTTTTTTTTCTTTGATTTTTTGAAGGCCAAGTGAGGCAGGCTTTTTGGGGGCAATTTTTGCCGCCCCCAAAAAGTTGCTGCCTGAGGCCACCGCCTCACTCGGCCTCATTATAGAGCCACCCCAGCTGCCACCCATCGGAGGTTACCATAGACATTTGACTGTGAGACGTCAAGGGAGGTGTGACAGAGGCTCATGAGTCAGAGCCACAGAGAAACAGCTAAGCATCGATGCCTGGGGCTGATGGCATCAGTGACATGTGGTATTGAGACCAGAGCTCAATTCCCACTAGCACCCCTTGTGGCCTTGGGCAAGTCAGTTAACCCTCCATTGCCTCAGAAAAATCCAAGTTATCAATGTCCCTGTTTAATGTACATTACCAAGTTTGAGTTTCAATGTAAACCACTTTGATTGGAATGATAAAGAGGTATATAAAACATATTAAATAAATAAAATTAATGTGGATGTGGGTGTCTGCTCTATATGACTTAGGGGTATGTTTACTAAACCGTCTTAATGTGTGCCTGGCGATAGTGTGCAGGCTGCCATAAAAGGAGTGGGCGTTTCAGTCTTAAAGCAGCAAAACGGGAGTATCGCGCGATAACGCGCTGCTGCTGCGCACATGATCGTGCGAAGCGCCGCTAAGCGCGTTACCGCACGGTAATCTTACGTAGGCGCACAGACATCCAAACATAGAAACAGAAGTGTAGCACAATGGTTAATACACTGACTGATGAGACAGGGGTCATGAGTTTGATCCCCCAGTGTGCCTAATGCATAAGGCTGGCTGAGGCATCAGCTGTGACATGTAAGTATTGTTTCCTGAGGTATTTTATTTATTGCTGCCAGCAAACACACCCTCACGTGCCGTAACCTAAGGTGCCGCATAAGGCACCCTATAAGGCACCCCATAGGGCACATTATAAAGTGCACTGTCCGCCACGGCACCCTATAATGTCCGCTATAGGGCACCCTATAAGGCGCTCTATAGGACACCTTATAGGGCGCCTTCTGAGGCATCTTATGGTTACAGTACCCTGAGGGTGTTTTGCTGGCAGTACTAATGTACATTAAAAAAAGACAATGCTTTGGACAGCCCTATCAAAGAACCCCTACTGTGGGTTTGAACCCATGACCTCTGGCTCCACAAGTAGTGAAATAACCAGTGGGCTACAGCTCCATAGCTGCTAACAAGCCCCTGGCTGGCTGCAGAAGGACTGCACGTCACCACACAAACAGTCTGCTGTGGTCACCAGGATAGGGTTAACCCACCCATACCCATGATGCAGTGCACATGCAAATCAGCAGTCTACAGATGATCACAAGATGGGGTATGCACCCCCACAGCACCTTGGCCTGGTAGGGGGAACTGACCGTGTGTGGTACTGGCACAGAGTAGCTACACACCGTCACATTGTGCAGGTACTGCACTCACCCTGAGGGTGAGGTGGGGTGCCCAGCACCAGGTCCACAGCAGAGATAGGCCATGCTGCAGGCACACCTTGGATAGATCTGTATGTCTCAGTCAGGTTTAGCCCCTATGGACCCCTAGGAGGATTATGTACCACCACCCTCTTCCTCCTCCAGGGCTGAGGTGGGTAAACAGGTCTCCCACCAACAGATCCACATTCTATCTCCCTGCAATGGTGGCAATAGAGGGGACCATCAACCCCAGTCCTGCTGGGGAACAGACACCCTACAGGGCAGTCAATGCAGCTCTGTACACATCCATAACGCAATAGCAGACAGACATTAGGCCTGAATATGCTAAGCTGCCCCCCACCACTATCTGATATTCTTCTGCAGCAAGCCTTCAGCTGCTGCACCCTGCAAGGCGTTCCATCAAGACACATACCAGCTGCAGACAGTCTGCTAGCTAGTCCATAGTGCATGCTCCTGGTGGAAATGCGTGCACCCAGAACTGGGATGTCAGCATACACACCAAGCAGATAAGTCAGTGACTGGGCCCCAAAAGAGAACCCATAAATATCACATGAGAGAAATACTATATAGCCCTATGGGGGAGCCTAGCCATGCCGTGGTCACTGCTCAGTCAGGGTGAGAGTGATCTCCCAGCGGAACATGCTGTGGCCACCCTGTCTGTGCAGGTGGTGGCCGGGCACTACAGTGTCCCAGCCAGTGCCCTATGCCCTGTGCAGATGCATACTGGCCAGGCCACCCTGTCCGGGCTATACCCATGGTACCTTGCTCCTCATTATGCACATTGGCAGGCCAATACTGGCAACAGTGCTGGCAGTGTGGGCCGTGGAGGGTGTTTGCAGCCACCACACACTGGATAGACAGACACACACTCCCACACCTATGCCAGCATTGTGCTACTATAGAGGTGTTTAGCAGCCCTGGCCACCACACCAGTCCTGGGCACAGTCCAGGCATGGATATGGTACGCAATAATGTTGGGGGTCACTCCCCAGGGTGGTAAACACTGTCAGAGACCAGACCTGAAGCACACTCCACAGACATCAGAAAGGTTGCTATAATGGAGCTCAATCAGCAAACTGTGCTTAACGTAGGAATTGCTATCTGTCAGTAATCATAGCAAACGTTTGATAGCTGTGTACCGTATTCCCAGGTGTAAGGTGGCATTGCTAAGGTATGCAAGTGCTAGTATTGGGAGATGCACGCAGGGCCCAATGTCCTGCCTCTCCAGGAGGCATTGGCTAATGGAGCCTGTGGGTGTGGGTGTGTCTGCCCCTGTTGGCTGCTGCTTTACGGCAGAGGTTCCCAACTCCAGTCCTGGTGTGCCAAACACTGTTCGGGTTTTCATGCTGTCCCTCATGAATATGCATGAGATACATCTGCATACCATGGGGGTGGTGCATAGATATGCAGCACAGGCATCTTTATTAGAGGCAGCATGGAACCTGAATGGTGTTTTGCCCTCCAGGACTGCATTTGGGAGACTCTGCTCTAGGTAATGCGCCTGTTTATGGTGTCTTTGCCCTGTAGGGTAAACTGTAGGTGTTTTGGGCATGTTTTCGTCATCTGCAATAAAGGTTCTGTCTGTATTAGCACGTTGTAGTAGTGGGTAAAATATGGGGTTGGCAGTCACCATAGCTGGGACTTGAACCTGTGACCTTCTGCCTCCTAACATATTGGTTGTGTACACTGCACCACCGTGTTGCCACAGAGACAGTGTATTCCCTGGTGATACCATGACTGTTTGTCTGGCAGGGCCTGTCTGTTGCAGTGCATGGCACCCACCTACACAGGGCTAGGCCATGGTCTGCTCTGGGCAGCTGCCACTGACCCCCTCCACCACCAGTACCCCTCTGCCACCATGCTGACATGCCCTTCTGCTGGTGGTGTGCAGTCTCAAGCCATCCAGTGTGCAGGTAGGCGGATGCCTATGGTACATGTTCTGGGGTAGGGGTGCCTGCATAGATGTCCACGCTTCCCTCCAACACCGCCTGCCAATGTTCTGTGCCCTTGGAGTTACCTGCTGGGTACTATCCCCTGTGACACTGTGATAAACACTCTCGTGCCCATGTTGGGCCCTCATCAGTTGCTGTCTGGCTGCTGTACAGTTTCAGCATTCCTAAGTGCCACCTAGGCATCTTCCTAGTCCGCACTGTGCCCCAGCTGCACCACAGCATGTGCCGCCTGCAGCCCTCTGTATCCCCTTTCCCAGCATCTGTCCAGTTGCCCATTCTGACATGTCCACCCTGCTGTTGTGGAACATGTGCATGCCATAGGAAACCTGTCCAATGGAGAGGGAAACCCTGATCAGTTCTATTTCATTGTGGGATCATTCACCTTGTATGGGGACGGAGCGTAGACCCTTCCAAAATTCATATCTTTTTTGGGGGGCTTTCTTGGGAGTGTTTTTTGATGTTTCCCATTACTATCACTATTGCCCAGCTTGGTTATGTTTTTCGTATATTTTGTTGGGGTCCTTTTCAATGTTTATTTGTACTTTGTTCCGTGCACTGCACATATATCACACTTGTCACTTTTTGTAGGTTTCCCTGGTTTTGCTGTACATTGCTGACGGAAATGGTTTCTTTTCCCTTTAAATCAGCTCTAACGCCAGGGTTTCACTGGCATTAGTTTTGAGCCTCGGATTTCACAGCGTTGGTGTGCAGGGAGCCTCTCCCCTCCTACTTTCCACCCATTGACCCCTTCTCTCCGCCCCTGGGAAGCCTTCCTCCACCCTCCGGGAGCCTTTCCCCGCCTTCAGCGCTCGTTTCCGCCACAGCACGCGTTATCACGCGATATGGTACCTGTGTGCCTTAAAAAGCGCCATCATCACGCGATAAGGTACCTTATCGCGCGATAACATCGCAGAGCGCACGTTAAGACAGTTTAGTAAACATACCCCTTAGTTCCATGATCTATTGCCACATGGTTTATACTTTTGTCAAACAAGGTTTATTAATTGTTATATTTGTATCCTCTACGTGTTTATCTATAATTTTGTATCCTTGGGACCTATTGATTTTATTATTTTTTATATTGTCCATTTTATTTGTGGTCTTAATAGAATTATCCCTATGGTTCTTTAATTTTTTCTCTTGCGTTTACCCTTAATGCCTTTGTGAGCATCCTTACCTGCGATGGATTCACTCGGCACGATAGACCAGACTCCTCTGGTTTCATTCTACATATTTTTTCTGTGGCACTACGATCCTTCACCATATTTTTATTAGACAAGGGGACTTGTTCCTATACGTTTATTGAAGGGGCTTTAGGACCACATAGATCCCACTTAGTGCCCTTTGAACTATTTTGGCATGATTTCACGGCGTTACATGTGACAGTTTTCAGTGCCTTTACTCCATGTTGCTGAGAGAGACAGAAAGGTATTTTGCCATCTTTAATTTCAGATTAGTGAATTGATCTTCAATTTGATGGTATTCCTTATTTCTATATAATATGGATATATTATGATACATCGTAGTCTTTCTTGTTTACCCACATCGGCACTCTGTCCTGTTGAAACATTCCTCCCAATGCTAATAAAACACATTGGGGCTTGTTTACAAAGCCGCGGTAGCGGTTTCCGATCGTTATCAGAGCCGCGGCCCCATTGATTTCAATGGGGCCGCGGCTCCGATAACGATCGGAAACCACTAACGCGGCTTTGCCATCAAGCCCCATTGAATTATTAAAGTTTCTTTAACCTACCGGCACAATTCTCTGACGGTGTTTTAGCTTACCAATGTGTACACAATTTGGCGTTCTTTATATCCTGGGGAAATATCCACATATTGATTCATTGTTATTTAAAAACATTATTACAAAACATATTTCAGTTAGTTATCCATTGGTGGGATTTATCTTATTTATAAGAAGGCTTGCATACCCTTTATTCATTAGGACAGGCTATTTATTATATATGTAAATTCTGCCCGCTCACGGTACTATGATATTAAGGTATCTCTGTTGTATCTTCTCGTTACATAATCTTTTTTACCATTTCTCAACAGATTGTTTTATTGTAGTTACTGTTCCTTGACAGTGGTGCAACAAATAAGTTGTTTTACCAACCAGGTATTACTTCTGCCTTAGTGTTATTTGTATTTTTACTTTATATGGTTATTTTAATTTGTCCTTTGATTTATACTTGTGCTGAAATTTATGCGAGGCATAATCTTTTGCCCATTAGTTAGTCTGTAATTTGCTTGTTTGTCAGCCTTGCGTTCTTGCTTTATACACATTTTTATGAATTAGAACAGTCAGTTATATTATGTTTTAACAGAGTTGCTGGGGTCGCCGCTGAGCGTGTATGTGAGTGGGGAAGTGCCCTCGCGAGTTCTTTCTGCCCCAGAGATGCTAGGATTACAGCAGCTGACGGCAGAAGTAAGGGGGGCAGTTTCTCCACCGGTATCAGCTCCTGAGATGGCATTGGCTACAGTCGAGCAGCTGCCCTTTTCCTTTGAATTGCAAAGACCGGAGCAATTTACACTTGAAGCCATTTGGTCGGCTATCAAGCAGCTTGGTGAGGCTATTATTCCTCAAGTTCAAAGTTTACAGGCTCAGGTGGTGCTGGCTGAGAGGAATTGCTCTTTGAATTCTGAGGCTATTGATACCTTAAAATCTACAGTTACTGAGACTTCTGGTCAAATTGAGCGTTTGGATTCCCAGACGGAGGCTTTGATGAAAAGATTTTAGTAATTTGGGAAGCCGGATGGAAGCACTGGATAACCACTCAAGATTGACTAATTTACGTATGATTAATTTTCCAAAGGTGGCGGGTATTTCTGCTAAAGAAATGTTTAAAGCTTATATGTTAGAGGTTCTTGGGGTGTCCTCTGAGCTTTGTCCACCACTGGTTAAGATATATTATATCCCTATGGGTCAAAAGGTTTCCTCAGATGTTGTTGTAACTGGTTTATAAGAGGTAGATGTTTTAAATGTTACGGCTATGTTAGAATCATTGGATATAGATGTAGCCACCCCGGCTACTTGTTTAATAACTTTTGCCTTGACATCTGACAGGGAATGGCTTCTAAAAATGTTCTTTAAGCAGAGGAATGTTGTTTTTAAGGGTTGCCTGGTCCACATGTTTCCTGATTTGGCTAGGGAAACCCAAAGATGCAGAAAAGAATTTTTAATTCGGCGTCCGGGGGTCTCCCAATTGGGTGGGCTCTTCTTTTTGAAATACCCTTTTTTATTATTTAATTATATTTTATTTATTGATACATTATTTATTGATCAACATTTATATGTATTTGTATTATTCATTAATATTGTTTTTGTCTCTTTGAGGCTTTGTTTTCCCCCCGAGAAGAAGGCCAGTGTGCCGAAATGAATAGGGGTGTTTGGTTTGGTTGCAATAAAGGAATTTGTCACTGTCTGCACACCTGCTTTCTGGCTTGGTGGTGTTTGTGTGGGTGTTTTTGCTCTCTGTTGGATCACTTAGGTATGTGTGTGATGCCATGGTAGAACCTGTGGTAGACAAAACATAACCTCATTGTCAGTCACCCACAGGAGGCTCTGGGGTGGTCATAAACTACTCCACCCACAACTGCTACTAGTCAGCAGGGATGCCCCACAGGACATATGGTATAAGACCCTATCACAAGTTCATCAGGACCATGAGAGATCAGCATGTATTCTGGACAAATTATTGCAACATATGTCAAGGTTTGTGGAACATAGCGGTCTCCTGGGAGGAGAATGGTGACTGTGCAAAGGCTGGATTTAGCTCTTATGTGCGGCAGGGGTATTGTGTTGGCCCCAAGGAATACAATGCAGGATTAGCACAGCAACATGTGGCTCACACATCCATGTGTCTGCATGCACCTCATTTGCAAATCACACACCAAGCACATTAGGTCCTGGACCACAGGTCCAAGGATTTGCTGGCAGATCCAAATATTGTCACATTCGTTGACAGAATGGTATTCTTTTGAATGAAATATGATGTTTTTTCTGTGCTGGCAGAGTCTCACTAGGCAGCTTCACTGACCACAGGCAAACCTTGGACAAAGTGCAGCAGGTGCCATCAATCATAGGTTAATATATCGTTTAGAGCAGTAAACACCTGTTAATCACAGTTCCTGCTATGCAAGTACCTTTCCAAGCAGGGATTGTTATGAGATGCAAACCAGGACACACCAGAAAGACTAGTACCCGGAAATGTTGCACTACAGGGTATGAGAGGTACAGAATGCAGTTATGCTTCCCAACACACGTTGGAGACTATCTCCTAATGAACACAGCAATTGTGAAGATAGGTACTTGCTGAGGCTCAAATAACTGCCACATGGAATAGAGGCTATGAATACTGATCCAGAGTGCATGGCCTCAGGGACATGTTGGGTCAGGAATTGGTGTCTGGTAAGACTGAACAATACCAGAATGATCATAGTAATCCTACAACTAACAGAGTCTAAAGGCAGCGCATACACATATAATAATAATAATAATATCAAAGATTTTCGCAAGGCCTTGAAGACCCTGCTATTTGATGAAACTTATAATTTGATATATAATTAATAGTTTTTACCAATAGGCCCATTTTTTACATTAATTCATCTTAGTTTTATCTGTTAATGTTATTTGTAACCTTCCACTTGTATTGTGACCACTTTGATTGAAGGATAAGGTGGGATACAAATCTGTCTAAATAAATAAATACACCTGTCCCACAAATATTAGTGTGCAAAGCAGTATGGAGTCATTGATCTGCTGAGATAGCGCAGACAAGTCCAGGACCTTGCCAATTTACACAATCCATATAACATACATTTGAAGCAAGAGAATACTAAGTGAATTTGGAATGTATCTACAGTAAAGCATTAATTTTCTGGGTGCTTTTTGATGGGGCAGTGAATAACCACTTGTTGTTGTTAAGTGCCGTCGAGTCGGAGTCGACTCATGGTGACCCTCTGGATAGCTATCCTAAATTGTGCTCGGTCTTCAGTCAGGCGGCTCATTGTTGACAGACTGGTACCCGTAGCTGCTGTTATTGTATCGATCCATCTCATTGCTGGCCTTCCTCTTTTGCGTTGACCTTCTATCTTGCCAAGCATAATGTCTTTCTCTAATGATCTCTCTCTTCGCATGATGTGTCCAAAGTATGAAAGTCGAAGTCTTGTCATCTGAGCTTCTAAAGAAAGCTTAGGTTTGATCTCCTCTAGTACCGACTGGTTTGTTCTTCGGGCAGTCCATGGTATACACAGTATTTGCCGCCAGCACCATAATTCAAAGGCATCAATTTTCTTCCTGTCTATCTTTTTCACTGTCCAGCTTTCACATCCATATGATGTTATTGAAAATACCATGGCTTGAACAAGTCGAATCTTTGTATGGAGAGAGATATCTCTGCTCTTGAGAATCTTATCTAGGTCTTTCATAGCCATTCTGCCAAGAGCAATGCGTCGTCTGATTTCTTGACTGCTTGTTGCTTCTTTATTGATAGTTGATCCAAGTAGGTTAAAGTTTATCACAATTTCAATTTCTTCTCCTTCAACGATGAACCTGTTGATTATGCCAGTTGTCATGATCTTTGTCTTCTTTACATTAAGGTGCAGGCCCATTTTGAGACTATGTTCTTTGATTGTGAGAAGCAAATGTTTCATATCATCTTCACTTTCAGCCAGTAATGTGGTATCATCAGCATAGCGAAGGTTGTTGATGAGTCTTCCACCAATCTTCACACCTCTGTTGTCTTCATACAATCCCGTTTCTCTGATGATTTGTTCTGCATATAAATTAAACAGGTAGGGGGAAAGTATGCAGCCTTGTCTTACACCTTTGCTTATTTTAAACCATTCTGTTTCTCCTTGTTCCGTTCGAACTGTTGCTTCTTGATCAATGTACAGATTGCGCAAGAGAACGATCAGGTGTTCTGGTATACCCATGCTTCTTAATGTGGCCCAGAGTTTCTCATGGTTTACACAGTCAAAAGCCTTGCTATAGTCGATAAAGCACAAATAGATATCCTTTTGGTATTCTTTAGTCTTTTCAAGGATCCATCTCACATCCGCAATGATGTCTCTCATTCCTCGCCCTTTCCTGAACCCTGCTTGCACTTCAGGTAGTTCTTGTTCCAGGTATGGTTGTAGTTTCTTTTGAATAATCTTCAGTAGAATCTTGCTGGCATGTGGGATCAGAGCGATTGTGCGATAATTTTCACAGTCAGTTGGATCACCTTTCTTTAGTATTGGTATAAACACAGATCTTTTCCAGTCAGTTGGCCATGATGTTCTCTTCCATATTTCTTGGCAGAGCCTTGTGAGTATGGCAACAGCTGCATCAGATTGCTGTAATACTTCTATGGGAATGCTATCAATGCCTGGTGCTTTGTTCTTTGATAAGGCTTTCAATGCTGCTTCAACTTCTTCTTTCATCACCAATGGTTCCCGATCATAAGGTACAGGTTGAAACGGCTGTTGGTCCACTTGATCTTTATCATATAAAAACTCTGTATATTCCTTCCACCTTTTCTTGATCTTCTCAGCATCATTCAACATAGAACCTTGAGCATCTTGTAACATTCCAATTCGAGGCTGGAACTTTTTCTTTAACTCTCGTAGCTTTAGGAAAGCCGATCTTGTTCTTCCTCTAATAGTTTCTGCTTCTATTTCCTTGCAAGTGTCATTGTAGTACTTTTCCTTGTCCTGTCTTGCTGCACGTTGGAAATCTCTGTTGAGTTCTGCGATTGTCTTTCTTTCTCCTCTGGCTTTAGCTTCTCTGCGTTTCTGGGCAATTTTCAGAGTTTCTTCCGTCATCCATTTTGGCCGTTTTTGCTTTTTCACCTTTTGTAGAGACTTCTCGCTTTCTTCCAACACAACCTTCTTGATGTCATTCCATAACTCTTCCGGAGCTCTGTCATTTGTATCTAAAGCAGCAAATCGATTTTGCAGACAGTCTTTAAATTCCAGTGGTATATTCTCAAGGTCATATTTTGCTGCATTCATGAGTGGTTTGCTCTTTTTCAACTTTAGCTTGAGTTTGCATACTAGTAGTTGATGATCTGTACCATAGTCAGCTCCAGGTTTTGTCTTTGTTGATGTTATAGAGCTTTTCCATCGTTGACTTCCACATATGTAGTCAATTTGATTTTTATATAATCCATTGGGTGAAGTCCATGTGTACAGTCGCCGCTTGTGTTGCTGGAAGAAGGTGTTTGAGATGAATAGATCATTGGTCTTGCAGAATTCTATCAGTCTTTCTCCAGCTTCATTTCTGTTGCCAAGTCCATATTTTCCAACTACTTTGCCTTCTTCTTTGTTGCCAACTTTTGCGTTCCAGTCACCCATGACTATCAGGATATCCTGTTTGCATGTTCTGTCAATTTCAGCTTGTACTTGTTCATAGAACTCTTCAATTTCATTCTCTTCTGCAGCTGTTGTTGGGGCATATACTTGAATTATAGTTGTGTTGAAAGGCAATCCTCGTAGACGAATAGAGATTAAGCGTTCGCTGACTGCATTGTATTTCATTACAGTTCTTGCAAGTTTCTTCTTTATTATAAATGCAACACCATTTCTTCTTTGTCTTTCATTTCCAGCATAGTAGACCATGTGATCATCTGATGCAAAGTGCCCCATGCCAGTCCATTTCAGTTCGCTGACACCCAACAGATCAAGTTGTACACGTTCCATTTCATTCTTGACCACCTCCAACTTCCCTTGGTTCATGCTTCGTACGTTCCATGTTCCAATGAGTAAGACATCTTTACAGCTTCTGACTCTCATTTCATGCGCAGCTACATCAGCAGTCAGACTTCCCGAGGGCTTTGATCCAACCACATCATAAATGCTGGCTTTACTCTGAAAAGTCTTCAGCTCTTCCCCAGTAGCTAGTTGAGTGCCTTCTGACCTGGGGGTCTCATCTTCCAGCACCATAGCACAATTTGTTTTGTTGTAACTATCCATTGGGTTTTCATGGCAAGATACAGAAGTAGATTGCCGGGCCTTTCTTCCACGCAGTTTAAGTTTGGTGTTGTTGCCGTTGTCACAAAAATGTGATCCTCCGCCGTCAACACTGTCCCATTCTGCTGCTGCCCAGATGGGTGGTTTGTCTTGGTCTGGCACCTCAGCTGAGACCTGTCCATCTTGGGAGACCCTGCTAGTAGTTAAACTACCGATAGTTTAGCTCTCAGCATCACTGATGCACGCAAGCCCTCACAGCACGACAAGCTGCAAACCAAGTGAGAGGAATAACCACTAGTTTGTAGCATTTTTGAGACAGAAACCATATTCATGCATCAGCCCATGTGCCTTCTTGCTATAAGATATCCTGTCCTTAAGGTTTCGCATAAAACAGGCTGTAATATTGCCCAACATGTATTACTGCGTAGCCTATTTCTATTTCCCAAACATTATGCAAATACTAGAAAATAACCAGCAAAACACAGTCCTCATACTGTCCGTCCTCAAACTGCTGGAATATTGCTGAGTGATGAAGGATATAGGAGTCATTGGTGGACCCTACAAACTTAGGAACCACATTCAGAACATGCATATTTGTATCACGAACTACCTGCACATTCAGGGAATGGTAATGCTTGCAGTTGCGGTACACTGGGTACAATTAATAAGTCCCATCACTTCTTGGCGGTGATGGACAAATGTCCATTCATCACAGTGGTATACATCAGAGCAGAGAATAGATGTGTACCACACCTTGACACTGTTGTTACATGCAGCATACCTATTGGTATGATGATCCAGGGCAAGCAGCACACACGTTGTTAGGTATAATAGCTGTCCCTCCAAGACATTCACCATACCACATGACAATCAGATATGCATTGTAAAACATACCTGCTACATGTGGCATGTTCTTTCTGTACATTTGAGGGTGACATGACACACATATAATGTGTGTTGTATCTGGAGTGAAGTGGCTCCTATTGACACTGCAATGTGTGGGTGAGGTTTCACCTGTTGGTAGCAGCAGTAGACATATGAATGTGTATTGCCATAAATTTATTGAAGACCCTGCATATACAGATTTTGTGTTCACTATGTGGATATTTGGATGTTGCTAATATGGTGACAAGGAACGCTGTACTCAGCTGTCCACATGTGCTCTTTATCCCATGTTACTCTGTTCATGGTCGCAGTTACATTCATGCAGACATCCATGAGCAAAAGGTAAATATGTGGTTATCCCAACACAAGCAGATACCACAGATTGCTGTATGTTATGTGACGCATGTGCAGTAGACGTTTAGGCTAACATACCTACAAGCTAAACACCATCAGCATGCAGCACAAAACAAAATATGAACAAACCACAGGTTGTGTGCCAATGTAGAGACACAGAAGGTTTTACAACAAATGATATATGCTCAGGAAAACAAATGCGAGCCATGATCAGCCGGGTAAGGAATTATATTATATTTCCTAATAACACCAATTGGTATTGCATGAACCATCACTCTATAATTCAACACTGTTTGGCTGGAGTCTTCAATGAACAAGATAGCATGTTGGCAGCTTCAATGTCAGCTGTGTTTGCATCTGCAGGACCATCCATTACCCATGATGCACTTCATAACCACAATGTCATCTGAATTTATCACAGACTAAGCAAAAACATATGGTCCTGCAGATGAGATGGATTAGACAGCATGCATGTATGTGGCACTAGTGCATAGAATCCATAAGGAGTGGTATTTTGCTGCTTACAAATAAACCATTAGTGTCCTGAGGGGGAGACAATATCTGGTCCCAGGAGCTTACTTGCCTCAATAAGTTCATTGCTTGGCAGGCTGTACAATTGTACAGGTACAACAGTGCTTGATAGGTGTTTTCTGCAGTATGAATCATGATAGCCTCATGCCTACTATGCTGCTGCATTGAGGTTCTGGATGTCATGTCATTGCTATGTATCCTGCAATGCCTTTAGTCGATGTATAATGTAGCACCTCATATCAGTGTCTGGAGTGGTGACTTTGGACACTATGGACATTGCAGACTGTTGGCATTAAAGTATCTTTCGAGTGCATGAACCCCACTGGATATGGCGCGAACACACAGAGCTCTCCAAAAAGACTTGCTGCAACAAGCATTATGAACCATTACCTAAGGCAGCACTAACAGTAGGACATAGTCCTATGCCCATGTCAGTGCCCTCTCCACAGTGATCAGGGCAACTGTTGTACACCTGCAAGTACACCCACAATGTAGGTTGTGATGCAGCGGAGGCTGATGAGAGCCCTGATAGAAGAAAAAAACCTGTTTGTCAGCAAGGAAAAGATGTGCACAGAGTGCAATATTCACTGGGACCAGCTAGAGGGAGCAGGAGTGCAGTCAGGAAGACTGAAGGGCCACGCCTAGCTGGTCAGAAGCACATGACAAACATTTCACAAGCCTCAAAGAGAGGAGTCCTTTATAAGGAAGCACTGCCTCAAGTTAAAGAGAAGCAGAGAGAGACATGGAAAGAGAGAGAGACACAGAAAGAGCGAGGACTGGGGCAGAAGGAGAAAGAGAAAGCTGTTTGCTGGCAGAGGAGAAAGACTTATACGAATTGCAAGCAAGAAGCAAGTCTTAAAAGCCACACTTAGCTGTCCAGCTAAGTGTGGCTTTTATTTCACCTGTGGTTTTTGAAATATGTAGAAAAGCACATTTATATTTAATAAAAGGGGCATGTACTGCATGGGAGGGAGAGTGTTTACTCTCTTCCTCTAGTGGTTTATGCCCGACAAAAGAAATAAGGTTGTCGTTGTGAGGGGAGTCACGGTATTCCATTTTGTTTGGAGCCTTTGTACTATGGCACAGTCCTTTGGCCATCATGGATACAGTAGTGTCCCTCTCCAGGTCTCCACAGTCTGTGCATTGCTTTACAGAGATTGAAATGGGCTCGTTCACCTCTGTGGTAACCCTCTATTCTAGGTTCTATGCACCATTTTGGTTAAAAGCATTACAGGGCTGTTAACAACATCACAGCAAGCGTTTCTGGATTTACACATTACACTCACACTGTCTGGCACAGTAACAAGCATTCATCCCTTCCAATTACCTTCCAAATGTACGCACTCATCACGCTCCTTGCACCTGCAGTTCTGATACATAAAAGGTACACATGTACCTATAGAAGGTGAGCAAGGATCACCTGATCCATGGCCATAATGTATTAAATATGCCCATGGGGAATCAAACTGACACCCACTATTCAATAGGTTTATATAGTAACATAGTAACATAGTAAATGATGGCAGATAAAGACCAGCATGGTCAATCCAGTCTGCCCAGCAAGATACGGCAAGAGCGGGTGCACCTGTCGCTCTTTGCAGGTCACCCCGCCCCATGTCTTTGTTTAGGGGTGGACCCATTACTCCATGTAGGACACCCCTATTTGTTGAGAAGTTAGATGGTTCAGTTTATTTTGTTTTTATCCTGTTGCTGTAAAGGTATCCGCTGTGCTTGTCCCATGCTCTTTTGAATTCCGTCACCATGTTTGCCCCCACCACTTCCATCGGGAGAGCATTCCAAGCATCCACCACCCTTTCAGTGAAAAAATATTTCCTGACATTGCCTTTCAATTTTCCACCTTGCAGTTTCATGTTATGCCCTCTAGTTTTGCAGCTTCCCCGTCTTTGGAAGAGATTTGTTTGTTCATCGTTCCTCTTTAAGTATGTGACTTTATGTGGACTTAGTTGATTCTAGCCTGAAAAGGTGGTCTCCATATTATACTAGGCATCATTTACATATGCTAATGAAGCAGGCTCTATTGGCAGCCTAAGATTCATTGGCCAGAGTGACAAGTTATACATACCCACTCTGTATACTGTTTCTATCAGCCTGCCTTTCCTAAGGCATGTGGATGGTGGAGCATATATGTGTGTCTGCTCTGAATCTGCACCCATGCTGTCAGATTCATTGTGGTGTTGCACATGCAGATGAATAACTGAAACAGTTGACTAGATGGACCATACTGCCATCATTTACTATGTTACTATGTTAAAGTGTACACACAAAATTAAGCAATACATGGTCCAAAGCGGTGGTTGGAACATGTTACACTGTGCTCATAGGCACATTGATTGTCTGTACTGAGCCACATTGGCACCATATGCATACATCAATCCTTTTGCTGACAGGCTTCCCATCATACAGACTTGATTCATGTCTCATTGTGCAAAACACATAAGACCATGACATGTGATGTTTATGGTGCAAGCATATGGGCATTGCAAAAGGTTGTCAAAAACTCCAACATCATGGTGACATGACAGCATGCTGGTACTGTGACGATGCACAGTCACAGCTATTAGAACAGGCTAAGCTGGCTGACACCAGGTGCAAATGGTCCACAGAGGGAGGTAGTGGGCTACACTGGGCACACCCAACAACAATGCACCTCAGGATGGGCTACACTGCCACCTTGCACACATACGTCACAGAGGGAGGCCAACAGCCACAGCTGAGGTATTTCCCTGGGCAACTACATGTTGCAGCTACCTGGAGGGCTACAGTTGCTGGCGCAATTGGCCTCCTCCTCTGGATCTGGCAGCAGTGACAGTGTGGGGGGAGGGGGCCATCCAGGATCTTTGTTTAGGGTGCCAGGACCCTTGGACAGCCCCATGTGGCATATTACCTTTCCACAGTACCAGCATGTGTATGTGCTGCCACTGTCACTGTTGGATCATGCTGGACATCACAGATGGTAATGGTAGATGGACAGATACCCCCATGAGGAGCGGCTAAGGCAGTTGGTGCTCCTCAGCCTGGAGAGGAGACTGCTGAGGGGAAATATGATAGAGGTGTCTAAATGAAAGAGTGGATTGGTATGAGTTAACATAGCTCAATTGTTGAATGGCAAAGATATGATTGCACATTATAGATATGTTGTGTGCGCAGACTGGTGGCTACAGAGAGTATGACCTGTTTGTTTGGCCCTGGAGGTATGAGACCTGACTGCACAAATCCTGTCTGCGTGTGCGTGGGATGGCAAGTAAGCTGTGCCATGGCCAACATCAAGTACCACTGTTATGTGTAGGACTACTACCTCAGCATGTTCAACTGCAGGATAGTCAACCTGCCACAATTGTAGGAAGGAAATGGGCATGTTGTTCCCATATGCACCATATGGGTCAAGTAATGATAGGTGAGGATTGCACAAGATGATCATACAAGGAGAGGCATGTGCACATATCTGTGTGATATATGTCCTATGCTCAAAGATTGATGTCACAATGATGCGTCAATATTCACATATGGGGTTATTCTGAGGCAGACGTGCAGCTCCAATGGACACCTTTAACACCCAGAACAACACCAATGATGCACAATGTCGTATTAATGATCATACATGTGTCCCGCATGGATGGAATACCAAACACATAATCTCTCTGTGTGCACAAGTACGCGCAGTCTAGCTGTCTTTCTGCCTCAGATGTAGTGAGTAGCCTTGCATTTCATAACATACTTTACTCTCAACGTCTGCATGTGCATTATGTTACCCATCTGTATAACATCACCACACCGGACATGTATCTTTGGGAAACAAGAATCCCCGAAGCCCCCCAGACATGCATACTAATGAGAAATGTTAGCTGATGCTGTAGAGGCCATAGAACAGACACCACAAGGCCAGAAACACACATAGTAAGCTCACTGCCAAAAAGCAGGCCCCAGGCAACGTGACATGCTGCACATGGCTGATACCAGGGTTCTGCTGGCCACTGCCACTCCAGCCACTGCTTTCCCCCACCATAGATCCCACCTCAGGAGAGGGGGCGGGCAGTGACAGTATCTCCAAAGGCTGCTGTCTTTGCGCATCTCGGACATACCTCTGCTGCTGCAGTCTGCCTCACCTCACACATAGAAGTGGCTGTGGCAGGAGTAGTATGCTGTAAAACGATGCAGTGCCACAGTGAGGGGTGCCAATTGCAATCATGTACTCTATGTGTGTGTCCCACATTGGCCAGAGTGACATCACTAACACCTCATAACGTTCCACAAATGAGCCAAGAAAACACTGTCTGTTAGTGAGGCATTATTGTATCCCACTGCTTGTACATCTATGCACTTAAATAGGGTAATGGTAACCTAATGAGTAAGAGCCCGTACTCCCACAGGTACTGAAAAGTCATGTAGGCAGACAATGCTGGTAACAGCCACATGTTGTGACTGAACCATGGGCGTCTGTGTCCCAGGATAGGCATGTGACCATCACATCAAACCTCCACTTCATATGTGCATGGTGGCTGGATGAGATGTGTCACGGCAGGGGTCCCCAGGATATCTGACACACACGGCATAGTCCAGCATCTGTGTGGGATAGCAGCCATTGCACACATATTACAGCAGTGGGCCAATGCGCTGGGCACAACTTGTGTCATGGCTGCTGCCATGTCTTACCTGGCACTCCACTCACTGAGAAACCTGTCCGTTGCTCCTAATGCCCCTGACACTACACCTATAGCGGTCAGTAAGGGAACTGATGCAGTCCAACTAAAGGAGCAATTACCACGTAAGCTACTCAAGAGACCAGTCTAGGCATGGTAAAAATGAAGAACTTTATTTGAAGAGATGTACAGGGGTACCAGGGAGAAAGGCAACTGCTGAACACCCAAAACAGGCCGTGTTTCGGCTATGCTTTCTTCAGGGGTATTTCGACTTAAGAACACTGAAAACAGCATAAAAATAACAAAATAATGCATATCATTATATAAATAATAAATAAACTATATTAAAGCCAGTCTAAAAAATATAATCTAAAAAAATACATATAAAAATGGAAGCCATCTCTAATTAACATAAAACATCCAAAAAATAAAATTATCAAGAATGCTCATATGAAAACACATCAAACATAACATAATAAAATGAATAAATAATTAGATAATCAAAAGCAGAGGTTTATAGGATGAAGAAACAAAAACATCTAAGGACAATACATTACTTCAGTGAGAAAGTGATAAAATTAGGGATTGTGACTCATTATAAATAAAACCATATCTCACAAACCATCAAAGAATTCTCCCTCTAAAGACAATCCACCTGTTGTATCTGATAAAACTGAAGAGAGAGGAGAAACAGCACAATTAACATCAAAATCTAATAAGAGAAAACAAATTATGTAAATGTGAAATTAAAATAAAAGAAAAGAAGGAAGCAGGAGTGCAAGCAGAAGATAGGCTTATCAACCGACATGTCAAAAAATGAAAAAGGTCTCAAGTGGACAGTGGGACAGTGCACCTAATTAAATCTCATGAATGGAAAAACAATCAGCCCATCCTTTAGCTGCGGTCAAAAAAAAATTTTGTCGGCATATATAACAATATTAAACCTCTCAATATAACGCACCCTACAAAATGCACTTAGAAAGGGACACTATAACAAATCTTCTCTGTAAATTAAACAAACTCCTGTTCAAAATGTAGGCTGAAAAAGGAAACAAATAAAACTCCCTATGCGTTGCTGAAAAAGACGTGGGAAACATAAATGCTATTTGAAATGTCGAGAATGAACATATTGCCCAAAAAATGGGAGACGTATATAACCAAAATAGTGTCTTCCTAAAGAAACCGAGGTATCCCGGATGCCCTTCTCCTCTTGCCCCCAAATAAACACCCCATCCCACACACACACACACACACACCCAATTAGCACATCATCCAGCCCCCCCTTCCATAACAAAATACAATCACACAAAATTTTGGAACAACATTTTGGTCGCGGCTATATTAACCATATTACAACACCGGCCCAACATGGGGCAATGGAACATTCTTAATTACCAAACAAGACAGACCCCCCCCCCCCCACTCCAGACAATGCCCCCCACCAGCCATTTATTAGCAAGGTGGTACATCATCCTCCCCCCTGCCCCTACCGCCCGCCTTGCCATATTATTAGCAAAGGCCGGCTCCACTTGCCTTACAGCGGGCAGACTGAGATGTCTCTCTCACCCTGGGGAGCACTCTGCTCCCCTCAATGCGCCCTGAGCCATATATGCCCCGCTGTCTCGGCGAGCGCTAGCTCGATACCCCACCACCGGCACAAGGTAGCGCACCTAACCTTGTGCTGCCCCCCCCAAAAAAAGCTGCGACCAACACAATCCCTCCAACACTTCTTGCCAAGCATTCAATAACAAATCTTGTCCCACCGGGGAAAGGTGTACTCCATCAGTGCGGTATAAACCCGCACCCTTCACCTCCGCCCAAGGGTGTAGCACCTGAAGACCGCCCGTCTGCTGAACCCAGCGCCCAATCTGTTTATTGACCTTAACCAGGCCTCGGGACCACCAACACTGGAACCAGTAGGAAGGGCGTGGAATGTTGTCTGACCAGACAATCACGAGCCCGGGCAACAAGTCCCGTAACAGTCCAATATCTCTCTGCACCGTCCGAATGAACTGCCTGCATGACCAGTTGGAAAGGTCATTGCCACCGAGATGGATCAGCAGTCCCACAGTCACCTGCCGCTGTCCGGCCCTTGACTGCACAAAGGATACCAGCTGCCACCATCGCATGCCACGCTCGCCCATCCAACACAGCTGAAGTCATCAGACCGAGGTGCAATCCAAGAGGGTGCGACATGGCCCTGCACTCTGCCCAGTACACAAACGAGTGACCGATGATCCACCAGTCCCCGGAGTACGAACCATCTGCAAGAAGACAAAGCTGACTGCAACCCGCTGGCAATTCTGCAAAATGAATAACACTGTTAGTACCCCCCTACCTCCCCCCTTTCCACAAACCACCCGCCACCGAATTAGACTGCAGTCAAATCCACTGTGGGCAACTTACCCCACACAGGCCCACCAACAGCAGTGGACCTCAAGACTCCTCTGGGCGAACATATCCAACATAGGTGCCCGAGCCCCACCTACCAATCCTCTGGATCACCACACCCTCGAGCCCTGCTGCCGCCGCTCTGGTAGCAGCACCAATCCGGAAGGAATGCGATGCGAATCGCTTCTCATCGCAGCCCAGATGCCGTAAGGCCAAACGCAAACAGCAGTAAACTGGAACTGCATTTCTGGCTTACCATCTTCATGCAAAAATAAGTAGCCTGCTATCCCCGGTCGACGATGCAAATAAAGCTGCAAATTATGCACTGGACACGATTGCAATGGGAAAATTGCCTTCAGTGTCACCCAACCCCCCTTTCCCATCTGATCCATTTTAGATTGCGGGAGAAAAATGCACACCTGCGCTGCCTCCAGAGCCACACACTTGATATCCAGACCCCCAAACGCGCCCCTCCTTCCAGACTTAGGTACAAGCTCACACACGTGGAATGCCCCAAAGAATGCAGTCACAAACAATGCCCGAAACAACAGTGACTCAAACTCAGAGACCGCAACTTTTGGCAACACCTCCCAAATCTTAAGAAGGAGCTCATGAGACACTGGGAGTCGCCAGTCTTGCAACTTGGGAAGCCCCCTGGCCCAACCCGCCATCAGGCACTTAACCAAAAACGACACCCGTGGATTACCCCATCCTGCAGCCTTACTAAAAAAAGAAAACCCTGCTATTGCCGAGGTGACTGCCGACCTGGACCAGCCCTCCCTTTTAATCCACAACACAAATTGGCTCAGCAACTCCTCCGAAATTCTCCCGCCACACCACCCTTTCCCTACCAAAAAGACACGCACCTTAGAGTATCCATGCAGATATGTCGACCATGTTCCCCGTGCCACCGATGCAGACAACAATGCCATCACATCAGGGTCCCAATCTGCCAGAGATGATCCGGAACCACCGAGGGGGCCTCATCTGCGTCTGGAGCCAATAGACGAAACTGCGTCCACTGAAAGCGGGACAAAGCATCAGCAATTGAATTCTGGACACCCGGCACATGCCGCACTCTTGCAGTAACATTCAGACATAAGCAAGCCAACACGTAAACTCTCATCAAAGACACCACTCGCGGGCACGAAGGCAAATGCCGATTGATAATTTCCACAACTGCCGCATTGTCACACCAAAGCACAACCCTCCTATTCCACCCACACCCACAGCATGACCACAATGGGAAATAGCTCTAGGAATGCAATGTTACGAGTCAAATCGGAAACGCTCCATTCCGACAGCCAAGCTTCCGCGCACCACGCTCCCTGACAGTATGCGCCAAATCCTGAGCTGCCCACAGCATCAGAAAACAACTGCAAATCCGTGTTCGATACCTCTGGCAACTGTAATACTGTGCACCCATTGAAATCAGATAAAAAGGAATCCCAGACCAGCAAATCTTCTCGCATTCCAGACGATACGCGAATACGATGATACGGACGTTGCCCCCCCCCCCCTCCATCTCAAGGGACAACCGCTGCGCAAAGGGGCGCCCCATTGGAATAACCCAACAAGCAAAATTAAGATGCCCCATTAATGACTGCAGGTCCTTAAGAGTAGTCTTGGTGGAAGATCCCACAGCTGCGACCAATCCCTTTCGTCTTTCGACTTTTTGTGCTGGTAGGTGCACTAACATCTCCATAGAAACATAGAAATATGATGACAGAAAAAGACCACATGGCCTATCTAGTCTGTCCTTCCATATCAACAACTACAACAGTCCCCTTTTTACCTTTAGAGATCCTCTGTGTTTGTCCCATGCTTTTTTGAATTCAGTTACTGTACTCATCTCTACCACCTCCACTGGGAGACTATTCCATGGATCCACTACTCTTTCCGTAAAGAAATATTTCCGCATATCACTCCTGAATCTATTTCCCTTCACCCTCATCCCATGTCCCCTCGTAGCAGAACTTGCTTTCAATTGAAAGAGGCTCTCTCCCTGAACATTTATGCCACTGAGGTATTTAAACATCTCAATCATATCACCTCTATCCCGCCTTTCCTCTAAGGTGTACATATTAAGATCCTTAAGTCTGTCCTCATATGCTTTATAATGAAGACCACTAATCATTTTAGTAGCCACCCTCTGCACCGACTCCATCCTGTTCACATCCTTTTGAAGGTGCGGTCTCCAGAATTGCACACTATTCTCCAAATGAGGTCGCACCAAAGACTTATACAGAGGCATTATCACCTCCTTCTTTCTGCTAGCCATTCCTCTCCGTATGCACCCAATCATCCTTCTAGCTTTTGCCATCACCTTTTCTACCTATTTAGCTACTTTAAATCATCAGACACAACCACGCCTAGGTCCCGCTCTTCTTTTGTGATAGGCGATGGCCTAGTATGTAGCAGAGCTAGGTCTGAAGCCCTCCTTCTCCTGGAGAAAATGTTATTGCTGATTTTGGAAAATTGCAGAATGCTGTTAGCTGTTAGAAAGAAATTCCATTCTATTCTGGTTTGATAACATGTTCTGCTCTCCTGGAGATAAGAGAATTAAACCTTGGTACTGTTTATTGTTTAGGTAAGTCAGATGTCTCTTTCAGTAGAATGCCGCGCCACTGTATCTTTGCTGATTGTGCACTGACCTCGTAATTAGGATGAAAATATAGCAGAGAAGCCGAACAGTGTAAGAATATTTTGTCTAGCATTATGAAGATTGTTTAGTGTTTTGAGCCAAGGCTAGAGATACGTCTTAACCTTGCTTTGTTTGGCCTCGCTTTGTTTTGCTTTTGTTAAGAATGCTTCTGATATGCCTTCCACTATCTTTGCAAGCTAACTGACCTTGCAGAAGTAGCAAAATATACTGTAGTAAAAGTATTATGTTTAGTGTTGCTGACCCGTGGCTAGTAAGACCCAAGCAGGGGGAGCGAGTCCTGGGCCCGGTCAGAGATGTCTATTGGATGAGAGTAAGTGGGCCACTGTGGCCAATGAGGAGTTTTGCCTGTATTAGACTGGAGAAGAAAAGTATATAAACTGTCATTTTTCTGAGCTCTGGGCTCAGACCATTTTGAATGTTACTGCAATCTGAGCCTGTACACATTAAACCGGCTTGAATCTTTGCCTGACTCCGGGTATTATTTATTGCATGCTTATCAGCTGCTACACTTTAGTGGACAAAAGTACTTCACCCCCTATACTATATTGCTCCCTTGGATTGCTGCAGCCCAAATGCATGACCTTACATTTTTTAACATTAAATACCAGCTGCCAAATTCTAGACCATTTTTCAAGCTTAGCTAGATCCCTCTTCATGTTATCTATAACTTCCTGGATGTCTACTCTATTGCAGATTTTGGTATCATCCTCAAAGAGGCAAACCTTACCCGACAGCCCTTCTGCTATATCACTCCAGCGAGTCTAACTCTACTCCTAAAAATGTGAGGCACATCACAGGACCCACCGTCTTAACGACTGCTAGAGGGATACTGAAGTCGCCTGCCAGCCTATGAAACAATGTCCACAAGGTGGAACAAGTCTCAACCTGACTGGGCCCCACAAACAAAAAGTCATCCAAATAATGGACAATGGTGGAGAATCCCGTCCGCTGCTCCAAGACCCAATGTAAGAAAGAACTAAAGGCCTCAAAATATGCACAAGATATCGTGCAACCCATAGGCATACACTTATCGAAATAAAACTGAGAACCAAACTGAAATCCCAACAACGTTAATGCCGCAGGGTGGACCGGCAACAACCGAAACGCAGATTCGATATCCACCTATGCCATCAATGGCCCCACACCACACTGACGTACCAACGCGACTGCTATGTCAAACAAAGCATAACGAACTGTGCACAATTCGTGAGGAATGTGATCATTAATGGAATTCCCGGGCGGAAAAGACAATTTGTGAATTAACCTAAATCTACCCAGTTCCTTTTTGGGGACCACTCCCAATGGAGAAACAATAAAAGGCAAAAAAGGGTGTTCATCAAACGGACCAGCTATTCTGCCCATAGCACATTCTGCCTCTATTTTCTTATAGACAATATCGACCAACGACCCTACTGAGCTAGCATTCTTAGCCACCGAATCCATCACCACTCCTTGGAATGGAATACGAAATCCCTGTAAGAAACCTAACAAGATCACCCTCCAAGCCTTACCCTGCCTACTTCCCCCGAAATGAAGCAACCATGGATGCAAAGCCTCAACCTTTATGGGAGTAGGAGCCAATACCCAACTTGCTTCCTCACTTGCTCCCCGCTGGAGCTCCTGCCACCCCTTTCCGACTACATTTTGTGGCTGGATGTCCACCCCCACAGAGGGAACAGGCATGTCTGAACTTACAGTCCAGGAAAGGACAGGAAGACTTGTTAAAATGCCAGCACAAATCTCTTTCCCCCCCCCCCCCCGTCCATCCATTCGGCTGAGCGGTGGGACCGACTGGTACTCGAAAGGACCACGTGCCCACCATCGCTGCTTGAGATCCTGCCCAAGACCCGCTTCCCCCCACCCCCCCCCAACCTATTCTTTGAGGACATTTGAGTGAGCCACAAATTAATGTCCTTTGTACCCCACGAGAGTTGAGCATTTTCCTCCATCATGTCCCTAAACTCCTCATCATAGTTTAGCCAAGCCCATCCCTCGTGAACCTGCGACACCGCTAATATCGCATCCGCATAGGCTAGCAACACACCATAATGTCCTGGAAAATAATGCCCCCACACGCTCGCTAACCTTAAGAAAGCCCACATCCAATTAAGGGTATTGCGGGAAACCTTACGTACACTACCTGCTTTCTCGTCTTCTTTACACTTCTTTCTACTCTCACCCGAGCATTTACGTCCCTCCAACAGGCGAAAGATATCAATATACCTACGCCTTTTAATCCGGTGCCTCAACTTCTGCGGTACCCCTTCCCAGAGCTCTGCACAATGGACAACAGTAGCAGCAGTTCCGTCCCCTTTTTCGACCTCCGCTGCTGGAGAACCCACCGAAGAATCCCCGGACGAGGTTGAAGATGATGATGAAGACGAATCGTGCCGACAACAGCGCCCATGTCTATGCTTTGCCTTGTCCTTCCGGCCAACTTTGACTCCCACCCCTGACAGATGAACCCCACCTCCTAAGCAAACATCTCCGCCAGCATACTCACCAGCTTCAGGGTTGGACGCCCCTCGCTCGCTCGCGGTCTGTGATCTGCTCATAGGACTGGATTGCTCCGGTATCTGCACTGTAGTGGCCGCTCCACTGGCTCATCCAGGGTCGGTCATACTGGTTCTTGAACCAGCACTCTCTGGAACCTGAACAGACAGAGAAGGAGAAACACCAGCAGCAGCGGCCCCAGATGCACTAGCAACCCTACTCTCCCCTGCACCCCAGCTCCAAGCTGAAGATCCCATACCCCCTGCCTCCCACCCAGCCATACCCCTCACTGGCATCATCCCCGGACCACCAAACCCTGCTCCCGGCCAATTGCTCCACCCATAGCCCCATGGCCTCACTCCACCATACTGTCCTGCCCCGAAATACCAATGCTCAGGAATACCAGTGAACATTGAATGCGGAAAGCGTCTACCAGGATGGCATGGGGTATAGTACCCAGGAAAGGAAGTAGGAAATGCAACTCCTGCTGCATCACGCCCCTGCATATCAGCACTATGACCATCAGCATCCACACTCCTATCCCCCGTCAATCCTTCTTCGTACGCCAACACCCCCACCCCTGTCGGCTGCCCAGAATAAGCCGCCACATTAGGCACCGATACGCCTACACTCGCCTCCTCCTGCCAGATCAGCCCTGCCACCTCTACTCCTGGGACCACCACCGCGGAACCCCTCACCCTGCCATGTGGCCCCAACCCCCGCTCTGGTCTCCTGTTTTGAGATCTCCTTATTCCCCTCCCACGGCCCTCTGCAGCAGGCAAACCCCTAGCCGGTAGCCCCTGTGATGACCCTGCTTCCGTGTGACCATGCGACACTGCCCCCCGCCCGCTAGTCTGTTTTCCGGGAGATCGTGATGCTAAGCCTCCCCGCCGTCTTCCCGCCCCCTGCCCTTTTGGAGTCCACACCATGATACCAAAAACACCCTGGCAGGACTGGAAAATCCCCCCCTCTCCTTTGTTCGCAGGGGACTCCAACCCTTAACCTGATGGCCCTGAGCAACTTGTCCTTGCCACTAGGCCACCCACCCCCCAACCAGCCTGTTTGGACTGGATAGACTGGCTATTTCCACTAGACAAATAAAATCAGCCACAGAAACAATCCCCCTCCCCACCACCACTGACTATCATTAATTAAAATGCAATGGGAGCCTTAAAACAGTGCTGCTTGATATTTGGGAGTGGGACCAGCAAGAAATTTTTTAAGGCCTGTTCCTGCAGCAATAGAGGTTCAAGTGATCTCCCCCAGTTACCCAGAGAGCCAGTGGAATCAAACCACGTAGATTGGCCCACTGTTCCCACCAGAGCAACTCCTCAGCTCTGTTTTTTTTCTTTTAAATTAATCTTTTCCCCACTGCCTGCCCCGGAGGAACCCCCCCCCCCCTGCAATAACACAGCGTACTAACCCCCCATCGTGGAAGAACACCCCCCCTTTACCCCAACACTCAGCCCCGTCCCCCGGCGTACCTGCCATGAGGCCCCCCCGACACTCCCGCACCTGCTAAAACCTGGACCAATGCCTCACAAACCTTGCGAGCAGGGTCGAGCAGGAAAGGGAAGACCACGCTCCTCCGCTCTCCCTCGCATCCTGCTCGCCCCGCCCCGACTGCTGTCCACCTATTGAATCTGGGGCGATTTGAAAGATGCAACGATGCTCACCGTTGTCCCCCCCGCCCCCACCTCCGCGCAGACAGCCAGCAGTGGTCCGAGCCCCGGGAACCCAGTTAACACGCCGGCCTCGGGACCCAGCCCTGCGGCATGTCTGCATGTTTCCAAATCTTAAAAGCAGTTACCTTCTTGCTTTTGATTCCATGAATGTACAGTTTCAAAAAAACACCCGCTGCTGCGCTGTTGACAAATTTATTGTGGCGCGAAAGTGGTCATGTGACTTCGGCAGCCCTTTAAAATATTCATACATCAAATCTGAGAAGAACAAAATTGAAAATTGAAAAAAATCACTTCCATCAGATGGTCAAACCCAAATAAAATATTGGTCCCGAGGAGCCCAAACGTGTGAGACACATTATGTGGCTTCATGTGTTTTAGAATGTGCTCTAAGGCTGTTAGAACCATCCCATACCAATCATGTCACATTTTCATCGTGCCTGTCACTGTCAGCACACTAGAATGTGTACACATGAAGCAGAACTTGTGTGTGAACGTCCACACTCTGGAGCCTATGAAATACACACAGGAGTCTTTTCTTTTCAAAAATACCATCTCATTATTTCAAGTGTTACTCATTAGGTTACCATTACCCTATTTAAGTGCATAGATGTACAAGCAGTGGGATACAATCATGCCTCACTAACAGACAGTGTTTTCTTGGCTCATTTGTGGAACGTTATGAGGTGTTGGTGATGTCACTCTGGCCAATGTGGGACACACACACAGAGTACATGATTGCAATTGGCACCCCTCACTGTGGCACCACATCGTTTTACAGCATACTACTCCTGCCAGAGCCACTCCTATGTGTGAGATGAGGCAGACAGCAGCAGCAGAGGTATGTCCAAGATGCACAAAGACAGCAGCCTTTGGAGATACTGTCACTGTCCTCCCCCTCTCCTGAGGTGGGATCTGTGTACACTGGTGGGAGACAGCAGTGGCTAGGGTGGCAAGGGCAGCCATGTGCAGCACGTCCCGTTGCCTGGGGCCTGCTTTTTTGGGTGCAGTGAGCTTACTATGTGTGTTTCTGGCCATGTGGTGTCTGGTCTATGGCCTCTGCAGCATCAGCTAACATTTCTCATTAGTATGCATGTCTGGGGGGCTTCAGGGATGCTTGTTTCCCAAAGATACAAGTGTGACCTGCTAGGCAGACTGGATGGACCATGCTGGTCTTTCTATGCCAACATATACTATGTTATTATGTTACACCTCATAATAAACCATGGATGTGTGCATAAAGTACCACAGAACAGAAACAGAAGACCCATGATGCAAAACACACTAGAGGTCCCAAAAGTAATAACAAAATGCACAAAAGCAACGACAAATAGGGCCTTTACGATTTACGCACCCAGAGCATGGAACGCTCTCCCCACCTCTATTCGAAACATCACTTACCTAATTGACTTCAGGAAGGCATTAAAGCAACACCTATTCACCACATACTACCCTGAATCCAGCACTAGTAATCATACATATGCCCCCTCAGACAATCACTCATTGCAATTAAACAATCAGACTCAGCATGAAAAAGGATAATCAACTGATCGCTCAGAAGATACCCACTGAAATGGAATCAGGACCCCCAGTGTAAATAAGATGTAGATATGTTATACAATGTACATAGTTCCCCCCAGTTACTTCCAAGTTGATCTCCTGTTTATTGTAAATACAACTCAGGGTTCCTGTGTTGTATGGTTGATGTTGAATGTAAACCGCTCTGATCTAAAATAGAGCGGTATAGAAGAACTGTTAAATAAATAAATAAATAAATAAATAAATAAATAAATTGACGTCGTTCCTCTGGCACAACATTTGCACAACAGGTGTGTGGTGTCAGGCACACTTTAAGCAGGTGAGGCTGTCTCTAGATACAGTGCCTTGAGAAGGTATTCATCCCCTTGGTAATTGTCCTGGTTTTCTTGCATTGCATACAACCTATCATGGAAATGGGGTTAATGTGGATGCCAGGTAATGGCCCTAACTATGTAGTCCAGAGTAATGGGGTGGAATGACAATAGAATACCTGGTACATATAAAAAACACCAATAGAAACCTACAGCATAGGTTGTAACTGCATATGTGTTATTCGCTTCTGATATGAACCCCTGAGTAAGGACTGTGCAAAGAAATAAACCTCAGAAGGTGCATAGTTAGTTGATTAGGCCTCACTTGGGTGCAATCAGTGTCATGTGATCTGTCAAATGTGACCTGCATATAGATACCTATCCTGAAAGGTTCCTGGCTCTGCAACACCACTAAGCAAACATCATGAAGACCACCAGTCACTCCAAACAGGTCAAGGAACAAGCTGGAGACATATAGATCACGGTTGTGTTAGAAAAATGAGGACATGAATCCTGGATATTCCACAGTTCACCCATTGCCTCTGTGAGAACCAAATGGAAAGAAGGTGCCACCACCACAACACTGCCAAGAGAAGGCCTCACAGCTACAATAAGGACTGGGAAAGAAGGCCATTAATCAGAGATGCCTCAAAAACAGCAAGGATTACACAGAGATGGGACTATCTGTGCATAGGGAAACGTTAGGCAGTACCCGCATCAGAGCAGATCATTATATAAGAGTGGCCATAAAAAAAGCCATATCATATCCCAACCAAGGAAATGACAAACCATGTGTTGAGTTGCACAACAGCGTGCGGGTGACTCCCCAAACACATGGATGAGGATACCCATCTGATGAGACGTAAGTGCTCCTTTGGGCCATCATGGGAAACACCATGTGTGGGGCAATTGCAACATGTCCCATCACCCGAAAACAGCATTCCCACATTGACACATGGTGGTGGCATCAGCATGTTATGGGGATGTGTTCATTGGCAGGGACAGGAAAGCTGCTGATGAATGAATGATGTATGTCCCTAAATACTGGACACTACATAAAGAAAAGCTGTTTCAGTCTGCCATAGATTGGAGACCATGACAAAGGTTCACTTTCCAGCACAACGATGATCCTAAACATACTGTTCAAGCTACACTAGAGTGGTCTAAAGGGAAACATTTAAATGTCCTAAATGGCCCATTTAAAGATCAGACCACAATACAGTTGAGAATCTGTGCCATGACATGAGGATTGCTGTACAGCAATGTGAGACATTGAAGACAAAGGGGTTGGAGCAGTTTTGCCTTGAAGATTGGCTAAAAGTCCCAGTGGTTATATGTGCTAAGCTAATAGAGACATGCACCAGGAGACCTGCAGCTATAATTGCAGTAAAAGGTGCCTATACAAAGTATGGACTCTTGGTGGGGGGATACATATACACATTCCTGATGTCACTGTCCTTTATTGTCAGTGATATTGCATGTGTCACAATAAAGGTTATTTTGCTCTTAAAGGTCTAAGGCAGGATGTGAATCTCACATGCTGCTGACCCCCTAAACCCCATTCTACTTTCAAGTTGTCATGAGGCAAGACAGGACAAACACAAAGGGGATGGATACGTTCATAAGATACTGTATGTGGTATGAGGGCACTGCCTCATATGCAGACATTTGTGGATATCACCATGTCTTGCTGTGGACCCCTGGCTGCAGCAGAGTGGTGGGAAGCTGGGAATGCATGCCTCATGTCCACAGAGGTGCACCAGAAAGGGGGGGGGGGAGTAATTGAATGGAGAGGATGGTTCACTCCCCCCCCCCCCATCCTGTCCAGCAGGCAATTCACTTGGACCAAATTTGCATCTAGACCCTCAGCAAGAGTGGAGAAGGGGCACTGCTCTGCAACCATGGTAGCCATTGCCAAAGCCACAATACTCTGTGGGTCACCCAGTGTCACTGCCCACATATAAAGGATCTGCATACCAAAGTCTGCATGTGTTGTGGCTGTGGCAATGGCTGCCAGTGCAGATTGTCACCCCTCAAACCCTGATGTATTGGGGAGAGTCTGGAGACCATCCCCACAGCAAGTGCAGCCAGGGGTCCTGTAGGTGATGAAGGCAGGTGGCAGGGCTACATGCTGCATCCCTTGTGTCATGGTGCAGCACCATGCTGTTGCTAGTGGCTACCCACACAAGTTTATTGCATGTGCAAGCAGCATCCATGATCTTGGTGGGCACTCCCTACTGACTACCCATATTACCCAAGCTCTCATCTGGCAGGTCAGGGATGTCCCTGGAGACCTCCTTGGTGTCAGACCCCAGATGTTCCTTGGTGCATGTCTCCTTGGGGTCGGCTGCCAGGGGCTCTGCAGACACAGCATCATCTACCATGTGTTTCCGCTGGTCAGCTTCCTGTGATGTGGAGGTTTGTGCATCTGTTGGAAGGAAACAGAGAGAGGTCCATGATCACAAGGGCACAGGAGGTATCAGCAAAGCACAATCTATTAGTGACAGCTGACAGTATCCCATGAGTAAAGCAACATATTCACATGGCCACCACACACCAGTATCATACGGCCACACAACATTGATGGACACACTGTGGTGCTGCTTGTCATTTGCAGGTACACAGAGTCACATGGGATGGTGTCAGGTTCACTAATAAGGTCACAGTATCAGCATACATGATTCACTTTGCTAGAATGTGACACAGACATGGCCTCTCTGATGGTGGCAGTGTGCATGCACTGACGTATGCTCAAATGTCCCCACCTAACATACTGTAATATCTGTAAACCACCTTGGAAGCCAATGCCAACCTGATGATATATGATGTACAGCCAGGGTAAACCAATGACCACTCTGGACACATATGTCTGGGTTTCCACAGGTGCCCCATGTGTTCCAGCTACACACATCAATGGCAAGTGACTGTCCAGGAGACTACATAGTATCAGATTTATAAAATAATACACAGATGTGGGGTACTACCAAGTGACCCTGACATGGCTAGTGTACCATTGACTAATGCTCACACCCTTTAGCATTAGCCAAGCAGACTGCACCTCCCACATGTACAGCAAGCTGCTATGCTACAGGCCAACATTCATTTATGCAATATCCATGAGCAGGCTATGTATACTGAGCATTGGATGACCATTCCACATGAGCCATAACATGACTATCTGCATGGATACTAACATATCTAGTGTAGTTTGGCTACAACATGCTGCTGTGCGTATGTACAATAGCTGCTGTGCATATGTACAATAGCTGCTCTGCTGCTGTGTGTATGCAGGTGTGGCCCAATACAAAAATGTATCTTGTTCTGATGATTGCAGACATCATACAGAATGGAGAATACATGCAATACCTACCAGGTTGCAAAGGTAGAGGAAAACACAGGGCATATGAAATGGGAGGTAGACAGTGGCTGTGTGAATAGCAGCTTTTAACATGGATCTCATGAGGTGGGGTGAAAGGATGTTTCTGCAAGGGGAGTTGGGCCACATAATGCAAGGGCAGCAGCAGCTTGCAGGCTATGCTGTCACGGGCTGACGTTTGAGTCTGATGACACCTAGAGAGGATGTTTGCACTGGAGGCAGGTTCACAAAGGGGGGAGGGGATACCGGGTGCACTCACAGTTGCAATGGATTGATTGCATGTCTGCTGTATGAGGAGATGTGCTACAGAGCTATGCAGGTGTAGTGGGTTCCATGGCATGGTATGCAGAGGAAGGTTATTAGTGATGTCTGGCAGCTGCTGGCAGTGGACACACACTGTAGGGTACAGAGTCTGGGGATGACAGACTACCATACACAGAGATGTGTCCTGTAAGGGGTAGGCCACAAGAGGCCAGAGAGGTGTGTACGTAGGAATGCACACAAGTGACCATGGTGGGATGTGAGGAATGGAGTGTACAGGGCACCATAAGAGACTGTGTGTGGGAAGAGACCAACAGGGCAGCTGAAGCTCATGGGTATGAGGGTTGTGAGTTGGGGAGATGTGGACATTGTGCCCCTGGGCACATTCTGGGAACAGAGGTGAGAGCTGTTTGCTGATAACAGTGACTGCCAATGGCTGATGATTTGGGCATGTTGCAGACACCAGTGGTGGAGGTACAATACCCAGGTGTGCGAATGGAAAAGAGGGAATAGGTGAGAGAATGCATGATGTGTGGGACAGCCAGTTGAGGTGGATGGAGCAAGACATGGGAACAAAATGTGGACAGCTGGGAGGGGGTGAGGCTATGCACAGCATTGTCAGGGGCAGCAGATAGCCTTGTCTGCAGCAGTGGCAAGATAGGCACATGGACATTGGTGCATGTTGCCATGGACATACATCAAATTGCAATGGGAGTGCCTGTGTCGTAACTCTGTTTCATGCAAATGGTGTGACAGGGCCCACAATGTGGACGCATGTCAGCAGTGTTGGGCAGGCACAACTTGCATGTTAACGACACAGGCATGCATGTATGGGGGATAGCATAGCATGGGTAGCACAAATCATGTTTGTGTGGGCATGGTGGGCCTGTGGCCACATATGGCAATGTGCCAGGTACATTACAGTTTTGGGGGAGCACCATTGAATGGTGTGACAGACAGCAGGGCAGAGAGTGGCTGGGTATCTGGAGGGGTGAGGAAATAAACACACACAGGCATGACAGACAACCAGGGAGGTACAACCGCGAAGATGATGTAAAGACACACACGTGGCAAAGGCAATACTGGAGACAGGAGATGAACCTGTGGATGGTCACATCACAGCTCAGGGGCAAATGTGTGGTTGGGGCTGGAGTGCTAGTCACCATCATGAGCACAAACATATGTACACAGTACAGTCCAATGACAGCAGCATGTGAGGTGACATTGTCCACCACTACACGATTTGGACCTACAGGGGAGTGGTGAAGGTGTCAGGGCAGAGTACGCATGGTGATTGGATACATGATGTGCAAATGGCCATATTGTGAGTTAGTTAGACAGTGTGCATCTCACGCAGGGCTCACGTGTGGTTGACATACACTCACCATCAGCAGAGAACTGCATGTCATCACGCACATGCTGCAGGAATTCAGGCCACAGCTGGTGGAGCTCCTGTCCTTTCTTCCACAGGTCTGAATTGAAATTATATATGCCTCTAGTACACCCCTAACTACAGCCCTTATTAAAACACATGTTGTTGCGCAATGCCCCAATGTCATCTGGGTGTATGTGTGCCCCTGCCCCTGGAAAAATATACAAAATAGGCACCATCACCACCTTTTCTGATGATCTGTGGAAGCAGCAGTATAATCACCGGATGCGTGATATGTGTCTGATGATGGTTAAATTGTGTTGTTTGCTGCACAGGTGTGCCATATACCACAGGCCATATTGCTGTATTGCAATGTCAAAGGTGTGATACCAGGCACATGCGCATCCTGTACAATGCATGGCCACTATGCATATCATTATCAAGGGACATTGTCTGGAATGTGCATGTGTGACATGCATGTATTGCTGCTAGCGTCCACAACATACCCATGGCCAAGGACAACTGTCTGATCCTCACCCAGGGATATATATTGGATGTCAAAATCAAGGTTCCCATGCAGCTGTCGGACAGACCCTGCCCAATGCTTGTTCACCAAAAGCCTAGCCTAGGGTTGCACAACCCAGCCCAGGGTATGCACGGGGGTATGCACGGGGGTATGCAGGATATTCCTGCATATCCCTGTGCTCTGTGTTGTGCCCACACCTACCTAACCTAGGGAGACATGGACCACAAATGGGAATAAGAACTGCAGGCCACATATTCCCACCTGATACATCAGTCATACAAGTTGGAGACACCCAGGGGGATCGATACACATGTCACGAGGACCTCGTTAAGTGGTGGGACCATATCTTCATATGACAGATGACGACTGATGTGCAGCCATGGATATGTTGACCCCCAAAGAAAGCGGAACCCCAAATGTGTTATATATAACTTTGTCACACATTACAGACAGCCACCCATTTGTTGGCCGCAACATGCATAACACTTCAACACACTCCAGCCAATGTACTGCAGCGGACATGGAGTGAAAGTCATATGGTGGGAATCATAAGGATACAGAATGGATGCCAATACATAGGACATGCCATTGCCTCAGTAGTGTTCCATGGAGTGACAGCACCATGTATACTATGTGCAACCCTGCTATCTGTATTCTGCTAATGATCAGGGGAACATTGAGAGGCACAGGGAGGTGCCACCCAAATGAGTACAGGAAGGGTAGATAACCCTATGAGGAGGGGCTGTGAATGTTAGGCCTCTGCAACCAGGCAGACGATGGCCAGGGGACATAGCATGTGTGTATATGGGGACTGGACTGGCGTGGGAAGATTAACCATGGATTGTTCGTTTCAGACATCCAAATGTCAGTGACCAGGAGGACATGCAAGAAGGCAATGTTTTAACCCATAAATGACTGGTTTAAGCAAGGGGATTTTCAAACAAACCATACTTCAGCTGCGGTGTTCCAGAAATGCAGAGTGTGTGAGGGCTATTACTCTGGCAGGGTTTAGCAGGGGTATGGGCAGGTGCCCTGAGGTAGGGTCCATAAACCATAGTTATTGGGGATCCTGGAAGCCCCCTTCTTGCCATTAATACAGGAATTGTAAAATATGTATCCCTGTCTGGCATACTGCTAGGCCAACAAAGAGCAGGAAGCCACGTTAGATAAAGAAACACAGTCTAGAAACGTGGTAGGAAAGACCAAAGGTTAGATTATACCAAAAGCTTTATTTGGACTGCCAATAAAACCCGACACAGGCTGTGTTTCGTTTAAAACTTCCTCAGGGGTAAAAAGGCAAACTGGGGTCATGGAAATAAAAACAAACAAAACATTATACAAAATAATAATTGCAAACATAAAAATTAATAGTCATAAAATCTAAAAATGAAGAACATTTAAATATATATCAAATTCATTTAAAATGTTGGAACGCTACAAACTCTATATTATAAAATTAATCACTATGTCTGTTAAAAACATAAAAATGCAAAAATAATAACGCATATAATAAATAAAGACTTAGGGATATGTTTATTAAACAGCGCTAATGTCGCAGCGGCGATGTTATCGCGCGATAAGTGATGTTATCGCGCGGTAATGGCGTATTACCGTGTGATAACGTCACTTATCACGCAATAAAGTCTCCGGCGGCATTAAGGTGCACAGAGGGTGGAGTAAGGCTCCCCAGAAGGCGGAGATAAGGGGTCAATGGGCGGAGAGTGGGCGGAAAGAGGTTCCAGACACACTAACGCCATGAAATGAAGGTCTGAAAATTAACGCCAGTGAAAACCTCGCGCTAGAGGCACATTTGCAGGGGAGCGACCATTTCAGTCAGCAATGTGCAGCAAAGGCAGGGAAACCAAGAAAAGTGATAGTAGTGATACATGTGCAGCAACATCATAGTGCCCAAGTACGAGAGGGGAAAAAGGTGAGGCTGCAAATGGGGTACAGGGGGCTGCAGGTGGGACATGCAGTGGGGAAGCTGGGGCACAGAGTGGACTAGGCAGATGCCTAGGTGACACATAGGAATGTAGAAGCGGAAAACCAGCAAGACAGCAACTGTCCAAGAGCAAACATGTCCATGAGTGTGTGTCCCACAGTGTCCCAGGGGACAGTACCCAGCAAGTACCCCAAAGGGCACATAACATTGGCAGGAGATGTCGGGGGGAAGTGTGGATGTCTATGCAGGCACCCCTATCCCATATCACACACCATAGGCAGCCGCCTACTGGCACACTGGATGGCCTGGGACTGCGCACCACCAGCACCACTGGCACAAGGGCATGTCAGCATGGTGGCAGAGGGGTGCTGGTGCGGAAGGGGAAGTGTCAGCTGCCCACAGCAGACCACGGCCAAGCCCCGTTTAGGTGGATGCCGTGCACTGCAACAGACAAGGTCTGTCTGACGAACAGTCATGGTATCCCCAGGAAATGGTCTGCCTCTACAGCAACAGTTTGGTGCAGTACACACAGCCAGTGTGTTCAGGGGCAGAAGGTCACAGATTGAAGTCCCAGCTGTGGCTCCTGTAAACCATGTTCCTATATTTTACCCAGTACCAAACCATGGTAATAAAGATGGAACCTTTATTGCAGATAAAATAAACATGCCATAAACGCCTATGTTTTACCCTACAGAGCACAGACACCATAAACATGTGCAATCCCTAGAGCAGAGTTTCCCAACTTCAGTCCTGGAGGGCCAAACACCATTCAGGTTTCATGCTGACCCTAATAAATATGCCTGTGCTGCATTTGTATGCGCCGCCCCCCATTGTATGCAGATGTATCTCATGCATATTCATTACAGACAGCATGAAAACCTGAACCATGTTTGGCTCACCAGGACCGGAGATGGGAACCTCTGCCCTAGAGCAGCGGCCAACAGGGGCACAAACACCCACACCCACAGGCTCCACTATCCAAAGCCTCATGGACAGTCAGGCTGTTGGGCCCTGCGCGGAGCAGCATCTCCCAATACTAGCACCTGCATACCTTAGCAATGCCGTCCTAAACTTGGGAACACGTTCCAAGTATATCAAAAGGTTGCTATGATTAACGTCAGATAAAAAAATCTTAAGTTAAACACAATTTGTTGACAGAGATTGATCATAGCAACCTTTCTGATATCTGTGGAGTGTATTTCAGTTTTTGCTTCTGACAGTGTTTACCACCCCAGGGAGTTACCCCAACAGTACTGCGTACCATAGCAATGCCTGCATTGTGCCCAGGACTGGTGTGGTGACCAGGGCTGCCAAAAACCTCTATAGTTTGCACAATGCTGGAATAGGTGTGGGAGTGTGTGTATGTCTATCCAGTGTTTTGTGGCTGCCTACACCTTACTGAGCCCACACTGCTTGCACTGTTTCCAGTGTTAGCCTGCCAATATGCATAATGAGGAGCAAGGTACTGTGGGTATGGCACGGACACAGAGGTCTGGGCAGGATGCCTCTGCACAGGGCATAGGGCAATGGCTGGGACATTGTAGTGCCCAACCACCACCTGCATGGACAGGGTGGCCACAGCATGTCATGCTGGGAGGTCACTCTCACCCTGATTGAGCAGTGACCATGGCATGGCTAGGTTCCCCCATAGTGCTATACAGCACTTCTCTTAAGTGATATTATGAGTTCCCTTTTCTGAGGCCCAATCAGTGATGTACTTGTTTGGTGTGGGTGTGCTCACATCCTGTTTTTGGGTGCACACAGTTCCTCCAGGAACATGCACTATGTACTAGCTAGCAGACTGTCTGCAATTAGCATGTGTATGGCTGGAGCATCTTGCAGGGCGCAGCGGGTGGAGACTGACTGTGCCCTTGGCTGGTGAATGTCAGATAGTGGTGGGGGGCAGCTGAACCTTTCCAGGCCTAGTACCTGTCTGCCAGTGCCCTATGTGATGTGTACAGATCTGCATTGAATGCCCTGTAGGGTGCCTATTCCCCAGCAGGACTAAATTAGTGCTGCCAGCAAAAAACACTCTCACAGTGCCGTAGCCTAAGGTGCCTCATAAGGCGCCCTATAAAGCACCCTATAGGGCACATTATAAGGTGCCTTGGCGGACAGTGCACTTTATAATGTGCCCTATGGAGTGCCTTATAGGGTGCCTTATGCTGCATCTTAAGTTACAGCACTGTGAGGGTGTTTTTGCTGGCAGCACTGATTTAAATTAAAAAAGGAAATGCCTCAGACAGCACTGATTTAAATTTAAAAAAGGAACTGCCTCAGACAACCTCCTTACATAATACCACTGCAGGATTGAACCCATAACCTCTGCCTCCACAGTCATTGCAGTAACCAGTGGGCTACATCTTTATAGCTTCTATCACTGCGTTGGCATGAACTTAGGATTAACGCGCATTAACGTGCCACGGCGCCCACTATCGCACGATACCGTTTCCTTGCAACCTTACCTCCGGACTGCCCACTACCTTATATAGCATTCTGCACATTAACGCTGCAACTAGCGCCGGTAACATTAAGACAGTTTAGTAGACATACCCCATAGTGATAATATTAACAATGATATTAACCAAAACCATTAAAAATCAAAAAAACAGAAGAAATTGATAAACACCAAAAAAGGGACTAACCGTTAAATTAAACACATAAATAAGCAGTACTTGTCTTAGAATAAGATAATAAATATCATAATAAATACATTATAACATTAATAATGTATTGAGACAAACGTACAGAAAAAGTCTTAAGGGTATGTTTACTAAACTTTCTTAACGTGCGCGCCACGTTAGTTTGCAGGATGCCATATAAGGAGTTGGCGTTTCAGTTTAAAGTAACAAAACGGGATTAGCGCGCCCGCTCTTGTGCGCCGTGCACATTAGCGCACGAGTAACACGCGCGGGAAGCATAAGCAGGCGCGCTGATGTGCAACCAGAGGAACAGGGCTGCAGTACAATGGTGAAGACAGTGACAGATGGTGCAGGGGTCATGGGTTCAATTCCCCACTGTGCCCAATGAATACGGCTTGAGTGAATCTTAAGTAACTGATACAATTAACACACCACTATTTTTTGTCTGAGGTTTTTGCCTTGAGAGACTGCTCACTCTTGAAGCGTAACTTCCCTTTTAATCAGTTATGTGGTAACCTAACCACTTACATAAAATATTGTGAAATAATCGCATTCAACCTTAATGCTATATCACAATAACAACTTCATAACTCAATTCTGCAGATCCTAACGAACACAGTACTGCGTTTAGAGACATTCTCCTATTTCAGGCCCTGTTTCATCACTTAAAAATCTGCCAACCTCTTGTACTCATCTTATTAAAGCGTCCAGCCATGGGAGCTTCAGCGTCCTGTCTTATTAAACTTCGTTCTTTCTGTTGTTTTTCAACACTTCTCCCGAAGAAGTAGCACAGTTCGCACTCCTCATGTGATGGACCTTTCCGTTGGTTCAGTCTCACTTAAACCGGTAGGCCACACCACCAACGTGAGCTCATTAGCAAAGGCTGCATACAAAAATAGTGCAGGGCATCACACAAGACGCCTGCTGGCTGTCAGGACAGGCAAACCCCCAACAGTAACCATGACCAAATGCACATGCAGATCTGCTGTGTACAGATCAGATCACAGTCTGTAATTGGGACCAGAGACACATGCACACACACAATGAAATGTTATGCAGTGGATACAGCATGCAAAAGAGGAAAGAAACTAAACCCCAAGGGCAGTAGAGGATGCTCTGTGGAGCTGGTTAAAAATCTGGAACAGGACAGGAGAGAATTCAACATGCAAACAGGTGTACCACACACCAGCTGAACCACAGCAATACAAAACCCCCAAGTGCACTGCTATGTAAACACCTTAAAGAAAGAGACCTATGTAACAGATAATATGTGATGGCTAGGCAGCACAGAGGGCACACCTTGTTGTACAGTGAAGAGAGGGAAGGGTGTGTGTAGAGGTGATGAACCTGCTGGTACCTAATGGTCCAGTTAGCACAACAGAAACGAAAAAGATAAACGACATGTGGGGATCAAACCTGCAAACTAGAGAGTTATAACAAATGCCTCTAACCACTCCCACAAACAGCACACTGAGCACAATGCAAAACAAATACCCCAAAGGGAGGGTGTGTATGGGAACCTGTAATACCCAGTGATGTGGCAAATGGCTGGCAGATACACAGCTGCCACCGTACAAGGATATGAGCACAGGTGGGCCATGTACATGACCAGCAAATCAGTAGACACAAGTGTCAATGTGCTCAAAGAGTGGAGGAGTAGCATAGTGGTTAGAAAACTGGCTTGGACACCAAGCAACCAGGGCTCAATTCACACTAGCACTCCATGTGGCCTTGGGCAAGTCATGTAACCCTCCATTACCCTGGAAGAAAGACCTGACAATCTACATCCAGTGACACTGACAAGAAAACCCTGGAGTCTCTGGGTCACAAGGAGTCAGGACTGACTCAAAGGCACACATTGTATTGCACGTCTGTCACCATGATCAAGCAGCAGCAGAGACAAATGTATATCAAACACATATGTTTATTTGGGTCCATCTTCACAGTTAGTGTAGATCCCACCATCATAATATCAAGGTGAGTGGATCCAAGGTGAAAGACAGAAAGGTCACTGGCCCGTCTACAAATGAAGGGCAGGAGACATAATGTGCAGCACTATGCATTAGGCCCCCACCCTCACATGCTGCCGCACGCCTCAAATGTGTTACTCACATATGAGTGCATGTAGACAGTAGGCGGTGCATGATGAGGGACCAACACACATCAATCATGATCTGTTCCCTAAAATATATCTATCTGGCAACAGAGGAGGCACACAAATGAAAACAACATATGTTGTCACAATGTTTTAATGTTAACAACACATTCTGAAAGTAATGTTTCAGCTCTCACCTAATGCCTGATCTAGGAATCAAAGCTGCAACAATGTAAACCCAAACAATCATCAAAAGCACAATGAGGATATGCTAACAGGTAGCAGAGGCACATGAACACAGAGAGAATACAAACTAAACTATCTGCAGAAACCTGCAGAGATAACACCATGCAGGAGGTCCCCCTGCACTGTTTGTTGGGTAGACAGTGTTTGGACACATATAGCATGGTACATGGAATGCACGATTGAAGGAGGACAACGGACACCCACACTGCCACACTCCAAATATAGTGAGTGTCGTTACCACATGTGTACATAAATGCAGAGTGTCACGTCTGTACAGTAAACAAACACAAGAACCAGCATGTGAAGATGAAAATGTCGGGCAAACATGTTACAGTGAACCACACAGAAGCCATAGGTCCACATGCTGTGGTTCACCAACATACTCATTCATATGCACAAGTACCATCCACATACCAACATGATACAGTGATGCCACACATGCACGTAAACACCCTTGGCCATTGCGAATATCAATCCAGGATGGTGGTGTGCATGAAAGCATTGTTGTGGCAAAACCTGTATCATGTCCAGGTGGAGAGCAGGTGGACCTAGACAATAGGACCGCTCCATCGATTCCCCATGCCACACACATGGCTGTATGCTTGTGGTGAAACAAACAGATGAGCGTATCCTGTGTGCCATGTCACACACATGGCCAAAACACAACAACAACACAACTGTGGAGGAATGTACAACATACAGTGACAATGTCAGTCCCTGCTGCACACGTGGGGATCAGTACACAGCGTCCAAAGTGCAAAGCGTATCTGCAATCCAACAGGTCAGGTTAAAACTGTCCTTGCAACCCTGGGCATGCATAGTCAAGTGTCACATCCCAATATGCCACAGTCCTTGAAAGTTCATGTGTTTCCCCTGCAATGAGCAGGACTCCCAGCCAGAGCATGGCAGCAACAGTGTGTTGGACAGGTCTGTCATGGCCAAAGTAGAAGTCCAAGAGTAATACTATCCATCCCAGGCATGTGTCTCACTCGCAGAGGTCAAACAACCTATGGCACCATTTTCCAGAAAAAGTTCCATGGTGTTGTGTCCCCCAATAGGTGGGTGATGGCGATGCCAGATGCACTGTAAGAGATGTGTCTGGTATTCCTCTGCCCTGTGTCAGGAGAGGATAAATATTGTATTGTTAGACGCCTTGCAAAAACAGCACAAATTGCAGAGAGTCACACCTTAGGAAATACATAAGAAAGGGATGCAAAGGCAAACATGACATGATCACAACACAAAACACATCGCATATTGGTGACATCTTGAATCAGAAATGCAGACACGGGTGTCACATGGATATAGTCATGTCCATGCTCATGTCACACAGGCGTCTCACAGCTACACACTATGTGCATCTGTTTCTGTGAACAGAGAGGCAACATGACATGTACATGAGACAAACAGTAAATCATCAACAGGTAAAGGCAGATGTAATCCCCCAAATAACAAAGGTGCAAACTATCTTGTGTGTGCATCAGGTGTACATTATCGATCCCCTGAGCGACTCAACGGCCATAGCAGGTCACAGTGAAGGGAGACAATGTCAGCAAAATGTGTAGAAGCACCATGTCACGCCACTGTTGATGCATGTCCACATTATGACGATATCTGCGATACAAAAAGGCTGGTCAACAGTGGTCCGTCAAAACACAAGACACAGTTCTGCTCACAGCACACAACACATGGCGAGAATGTTCACAAGGTAAACAGCACTACGGTAGAGGTAGCACAGTCACCACCGCCCCCCAGGTGCACAGACTCCTCACAGCACATGATAATGTACTATGCCTGAACACTGTATCATCACACAGCCAACCCATAAACACACACCCACACAGTATGCTAAGGTCAGCGTGCCAGCTGCAACACATGGCCTGTATGTGCACAAGTGGAGATTTGTAGACATAAAGGCCCAGTGAAATGCAGTGATACCCTGGTGTTGGCTGATGGCACAATGTTGGGGTAGGGTGCACGTGTAGGCCACCACCAAAGAAAACCCACCTCCACACACATGCAGCTCTGTTGGACATGTCCCAGAGACAGTGTTGCAGAGGACATACTGGACACAAACACATGGGCATATGTGTGACAATAGCAAGATATGGGTTAGGGAGGCGTAAGGAAAAGAGGTGAACCACAACATCTGGACAATATGACACATCACTGAGGACATGTTTTCCCACTGACTGCTGGCACAGACAATGTAGCTGTAGATCCACCTACCCCGGATCACAGCATTTTGGCTGATGTACAGTCACGTACCAATGCACCACAGCAACAGCATCTTCACGAAGTATGTCCTGTGCATTGGGAAACACAAGAGAAACAAACATATGTCATGTTCTAGCTGTGAAACACACACTGCACCTTCCTGTTCCCAGCTGTCAGACCCCACAACATCACATACAGACTGACTGTTCACTATCACACTGTACAGATCTCTCACATGTGAAAGGCAGCATGGAGGTGTCAGAGGCAAACTACAGGTGTCCGTACTCTGTCTGTCCCCTCCCTCACCTCTCTGTTGTTGTACACACTGGTCAATAGAGGTGTCTGCTCCCACCATGTTTCTGCCTCACCCCAAGGCTGCAATATTAGCCCGGGTCCCCCATATTGCCACCAATACCCCCTCACCGTGTATACTGGTGTCCCAATGTCGTCTGTTACCCCACTGTCAATTGCTGTAACACACGGAAATATGCAGGGACACCTCCTGTATCCACTGTCCAAATACATATCCTGGTGTGTACATCTCATACCTTGAATAATATTGACAGCTGAGTGCTGATGATGTGCACAAATAGATCGCAATGTCTGCGTCTGCTCTACGAAACCACACCCCCATGTCTGTTTGTGACCAGACCATGATGGATGCATGTCATCCCACTCTGTGACAGTGAGACTGTCAAAGCATGGATAGCCTATATGTGCACCTTAAAAAAAACCCTCCCATCTGAGTCTCTGTGTGTATGTGGACATAACCTCCCTCGCTAGGGTCCGCAATGAAGTTGTTGTCGTGGACTGTACTCTCCTCCCCCACACACATACACAGCCTGTAGCTGAGGCATGTGGCATATGTTGAGATAGCATCAGCTAGATATGCCGTGTCCTCCCTGAAAACACCCCTAAAACACAATCCACCCACACATTCAGCACTCAGCTCGCCTACTGTAACCCACACCTTGCTGATCTTGCCCAGATCACCTCTGTTTGTGTGTACGTATGCAACACTGCACTGCATGGCTATTCTACAACAACAAAATGTAGCAATGATACTCCCCCTGGCTTGACACTGCACAGGTCCCCATCTTTCACCATATCCATGTCAGGGCTACGTGATGACCTATACATTCAGGCACACTGTGGGGTTGCATGAACACCCCTCAAGGATAGTTAATACCATCATGAAAATCTAGTACTGAGCATGTATATTGTGCTATGTATGACATGTAGCGACATACATAAGAAACAGACACACATATCCAGCTGACAGGAGCATAACACCCACACAAGCAGCTCGAAATTGTACAATATAACCACACACTGCTGGACAACTGTTCCCAAACATGGTCTGCTCTCACACTGTGAATACCGCACCATATGCCTCCCACCGTGCTGCACCCATAGCATCAAACCAACTAACTGTGGTTGCACAGCAGCTGCTATCACAACCAGCCACCAACAGGGAATGTGACCCCCAAAACCTCCCACAGGCCTAGAACCACCCACCCACATAATCCACCACCACCTGCTGTTGTGCCCTGCCCACATTGTTTGTCTCACACTCATGCCTATATGTGACGTTGGGATTGTCTGTTAAATGTCAATGCAGTGTGGCATCCAAATGATATTTTTACAGAAACGTTAACCTTTATAACCAGCACACACATATAACAACACATGTAGGTGGGAATATATGCAATACGTACATGAGAAGATCGCTGCGATCCACTGCCGCCTGACCGCTGTGCCCTCCCGTGTGTCACCACTGGCACGTACAGGGGGGCACGTCGGATCATCCTCCAGATCCTCATTAATCTCTGCAGGGATATTGTGCCTGAGAGCAATGTTGAGCAGGATGCAACAGGCTATGATTATCTCTGCTACAGTCATTGGCTTATATTGTAAGGCCCCGCCTGTCCTATTGTGGTGATGCACATGCAGCAGAGCCCTTTAAAACTGAAAAAAAAGAGTTTTTTTTCATAAACGGGGGATGGGCTCACCAAAGCATAGCTCCCAAACAGAAAGAGAAAATAAAGCACACACTAGCAGGGCTAGCCTGAAGCCACGCCCAGCCTCTAGAACAGTTGCAGGCAGAGAGAGGGTGGGGCCAGGGAAGGAAACAAGCCACAGAACATTTAAGCTGCGTCACACAGGAAGTGAGGCAGAACCGGCAGAACAAGGAAGAGAACAAGCAGAACAAACAGGATGTGCTCAGGCACAGGAAGGACTGCAGAGAGAGACTGCCAGAGGGCAGGAAAGACTGCAGGCCAGAAGCCAGGAGGAGAGGCAGAGAGTCCAGAGAGACCAGGGGAGGAAGCAGCATTACAAGGCTGTGAGACCTGGTGGTTCAAAGGGGACCAGCCACAACTCCCAAGGCAAGTGTCAAGGTTGTGGGCAAGAAAGGAGCTGGGGAAGAAGTCAGGACTATACGTCTGATTCTGAAGGCAGCAGCTCAAGTCCTGGGCCCTTGAACAGACAGTACAGAAAGTCTGATAAAAGGAGGGTTTCTGCCAGCCCAACAACGCATATATTCCCTGAGGTGGAGTTGTTAAGGGAGAGAAGGGCAAGAGGTTCTGACCCAGTTAAAAGGGGAAGCCAGAAGCTAAAATGGGGAAAGCTTTTTAAACTTTTAAAAGAAGTGCAGCAGAGTGTGCCAGAAGTTGCCCCAAGCCCTGAGCTTTATAATTCACCGGAAGAAATGGAAGTGGAGCTTTATCCAGACAGTCCAGTGTCTTCAGCAGAGTCAATGGAGTGTGGACTTTGTGTAAGCAATGTTTAATGTTTTATGGAAGGCTGTATGATACAGGTTAAGAAGATAACATATGTGCAGGTATCAATGAATGCCTAGGATAAGGGCAGACAAGAAGATAGAAACCTCATGTTTAAAAGCAGCCAGTTTTTCCACTGCTAAAGCCCAGTTAAGAAGGCTATTGGTTTTAAACTAAGAGGCAGCACATGGCTGGTATCCTAATCTGCAGCAGCTGAGAATGTGAATTCAAAACTGTCTTATTGAAGTTTTGTTGAACTGTGCACTTAACAGTATTTTGCTGGTTTTGTTAAATGGAAGAAGGCAAAGTTAACAAGAGTGAAAAAAAACTACTTGGAGAGTTTTTGCTAAGAAAGTTACTGGAGAAAGTATCCTATTTTTGGTTATATTTTTGGTTTGCCTTATCATGGTCATTTGTCAAAAATTGATTCCACGAAGAAAACAATAAAAAGCAATTTATTTTTACAAATTGTCCTGTGTCCTCATCCACTCATACTGCTTACAAAGCAGGCCACAACTACACAAAAAGAGTGATGACCGGCGCACCCCACTAGGCAGCCGCCTAGACGGACGGGGCGCTGCCACACCTATCCAGACACCTGAAGCGACTCTTCAACACGCCAAAGGTGCGCTCTATGACAGAGCGGCTGGAGGCATGGGCCTCATTGTACCTCCGCTCTGCACGTGTCCGTGGCTGACGCACAGGGGTCAGCAACCAGGGGCGACACCCATATCCTGCATCACCTGCAGAAACAAATGTTGCATATTAATGCAGGAGCTCATGTTCACCCAAATTGACACATGTATAGACGTGAGAAACAAATGCAGAACACATCCTGACAGAAACATATGACAGCACAACTATGCAGTTGAGAAAAATAGACATATGATGACAGAAAAGGACCACATGGCCTATCGAGTCTGTACGTCCATGGCAACAACTACAACAGTCCCATTTATACCTTTAGAGATCTTCTGTGTGTGGCCCATGCGTATTGTAATGCCGTTACTGTCCTCATCTCTACCACCTCCACTGTGAGACTATACCACCGATCCACTGATCACATGTTCAAAGTATATGTCAGCATAGTACCCATGAAAGAACGTGCTGTCAATTGAAGGAGGCTCACACCCAGAACATGTATGCCATGTAGGCCTGGCAAAGTCTAAAGCATATCACCTCTATTCCCCCTGCCCTCTAAGGTATACATATTAAGATTGAGCAATCTGTCTCCATATGCTGCATACTGCTGACCACAAATCATTTCAGTAGCCATCCTCTGCACTGTCTCCATCCTGTTCATAGCCTTTTGAAGCTCTGGTCTACAGAATTGCACACTGTACCCCACATGAGTTTGCACCAATGACATATACAGAGGCAGTGTACTTTCCTGTGTATCTGCTACCAATACCTATCTGTATGCACCCAAGCAGTCCCCTAGCTTTTGCCATCACCTTTCCAAAATGGTCAGCTACATTAGGATCGGCAGACACAACGACGCCTAGGTCCCACTCATCTACAGTGGCCAAAGTTACTGCACCCCCTATACTGTCTTGCTCCCTTGGTTTGCCGCAGCCCAAATGCGTGACCATACATATGCAAACATGTACTCCCAGCTGCAAAGGTCCGGAACATCCATCAAGCTTAGCTAGAACCCTCCTCATGTTATCTAGTGCTTCCTGGGTGACTACCTCCAGTACAGAGTGAGTGTGTGAACCTAAGACACACATGACAAGGGTTAGTTGTATGGATTGGCAATAGCATAAACGTTACATAACATACAAATGCTAGCAGACAAGTAACCAGCATCACAGGTGGATGTGAAGGGCACCAACCCCCCCCCCCATCACATGTGGGCAGATGGCACACACACACACAAGGAGGGATCCACCACCAGGACAGACATATGCACACGTGCGTAGTCACATGAACACCATGTGCATGTTATAATCTGGAAATACTCACCCAGCAATATACAGTCCGCATACCGGCCTGCCTCAAATTGTCTGAATAGTGCCGAGTGATGCAGGATATAGGAGTCATGGGTGGACCCTGCAAACCTAGGGACCACATTCAGAATATGCAGATTTGCATCACATACAACCTGAACATTCATGGAATGGTAGTGTTTGCGGTTGCGGAACGCTACCTTCCTGTCTCTAGGCGGGACTAGGGCAACATGTGTGCAATCAATAGCTCCCATCACGTGTGGTATCCCGGCTAATGCCTCAAAGGCCTGGTTTAGGGTCCACCACTGTTGCCTAGTGTGGGGAATGGCAATATAATTTTTCACCCGGCTGACCATGGCACGCAGTACTTGGTGAAGACAGCGTGAGAAGGTGGGGCGGCTCATTCCACCCACTACGGCCACAGATGACTGGAAACAGCCAGAGGCAAAGAAATGTAAGGCAGCAAGGAGCTTGACTAAACCTGGTATGGCATGGGACCGATCAGTCAGGGGCTCGAGGTCAGGTCTTAGGTCCTCGTAGAGCTCCCTAATAGCTCTTGTGCTCAGTCGGTACAGGGAGATGACCTGGTCCTCACGCATGCCCTGGAGCTGGGCCCTGGGCCTGTAGAGGCGAGGCTGCCGAGCCTGCACCTCAGCACGCCTTCTGCGCCGTGCACGCACAGCACCTGCCTGGCCCACCCCCACAGCTGCAGGTCTGATTTGCAGCGGGACTACACCCATGCCCTGTGCCTCAGCCCCACAGACACCATCTCCCCTGTCCGGCAACCGCAGCATCTGCCCACGTCTCAGGGCAGATGTGGCAAAATAAAAAGCCGCCATAAACTCCTCCCGTCCAGCTTCACTAACACAAACACACACACGAACCTCGCCAAACAGTGTACACCTTACAAACCACAACACATTACAACCAACACACACAATACAGTCAACACCAATACAATACAACCAACACCAACACCTGCTTTGACACTCTCCGTTCCTCACTGCCAACACACACCGTCTCTCTCTCGCCTACGAAACAACCCTCAACGTGGACCAGGTGTGCAGGCTGATTTATACTTTTTTTTAACGTTGCGGCCGTTGCGCATGCGCAGTTGTGCGAGCGCGGTGCGTGTGCGTGGCACACATGTGCAACTCATTGCGCATGGGCGTTTGTGTGTGCGTGGCGCATATGTGCAACTTGCTTCGCATGTGCGTGTGGATGCACATGCGCGGCATGCATATCCAAACACCCATGCACAACAAGTTGCACATACGCGCCGCGCACACACAAACGCCCATGCGCAACGAGTCACACATGCGCACCGCGCACACACAAATGCCCATGCGCAATGAGTCGCACATGCGTGCCGCGCACACACAAATGCCCATGCGCAACGAGTCGCACATGCACGCCGCGCACACACAAACGCCCATGCGCAACAAGTTGCACATGCGCGCCACACACACACACCGCGCTGGCACAACTGCGCATGCGCAACGGCCGCAACATTAAAAATAAGTTTAAATCAGCCTGCACACCTGGTCCACGTTGAGGGTTGTTTCTGGAGGCAACGTGTGTTGGGAGTAGTAGAGGTAGTGTCAGAGGCTGTGGTGGGAGAAGTGGAAGTAGTGTGGTTTGTAGTGTGGTCTGTATTGTGGTTTGTAGTGTGGTCTGTTTTGTGGTTTGTAGTGTGGTTTGTAGTGTGCTCTGTAGTGGTTTGTGTAGGTGAGGTGTGGGACATAGCAGGGTAGGCAAGGAGCAAGTGAGGGAGAAAGGGGGTGAGGTGAGGTGAGGTGGGGTGCGGTGAGAGGACAAGGTGATGGAGAGGGAGGTGGAGAGGGTGAGGGAGGGTGAGGGTGAGGGGGGGAGGAGGGGGGCCCACCTGTTGCCGGGGACACACATAGGGCAGGGACTGCTGGGCATATGGAGGCAGAGGCAGGCCCATCGGGTAGGCCACAGCCCACACAGTGCATCCACACCGGTAAAAGGAAATGAATACCGGTGCCTGCACCACAAAGAAGGAGGGCCACAAGGTTCAGCCACATGGAGAACCACATCCTCCTGTCCGTTGTACTGGAAAATTATGATGTACTTTACGGGCGGCTCAGTAGCCGCACAACTGTGGCCACACGAACTGTGGTGTGGGAGGAGGTGCGGGCGGCATTGGCCGAGGCAGGGGGCCCCCCCAAGGACCTAGAGTGCCTCAAGAAGAGATTCTCAGACATTAAAAGAGGGGTGAGGCAGCACATGGCCGCAGAGCGCCAACATGCTTTGGGCACAGGTGGTGGTGGCCCCCTCATACCATCCCTCACACCCCTGGAACAGGAGCTGGCGGAACGATTAGGGCCAATATATCTGTGTGGTCTGCCTGAGGCCCTGGACACCGCACATCCGCAGGCATGTATGCTACGTACACCTTTCAGCTCTCAGGCCATGCCTGCAATCCCTATTGTGTAGACATCAGCCATCTGCAAACACCCTCCCATACCTGTCTCCTGAGCCCCACCATGTACCTATCCTGGGGGCACATGTGTGTGCTGTAACCCCTGAACACCCTGTTTTGTTGCCATGTTCCCGGGCTACATTCCACATGTGGCCCTCATCCCATCCCTCTCCCCATCTGTCCCAAACATGTCCCCACACAACAGCCACTACCCTACCCTCACACCTTTGATTGCCATCCCCTGTATGATTGTGAGGGCCTTTGATCAGGGAATGTTTTGACATACTATCTGCACAGTGCTGCATGTGCTTGGCAGTGGCCAACAGGTGATGAATAGTCGTAGTCCGCTGCATAGTGGGTCACTGCCAAGCACATGTAGCACTGTGAAGATAGTATGTCAAACAAATATGCCCTGATCAAAGGCCCTCACAGTCCTACAGGAGATGGCAATAACAGGTGTAAGGATGGGGTAGTAGCAGGTGTGCATGGACATATTTGGGGCAGATGGGGAGAGGGATGGGATGGGGGCTACAAGTGGGATGGGACCAGGAACAGGAACATGGCAACCAAACAGGGTGTGCAGGGGTACAGCACACCCATGTGCCCCCTGGATAGGTACATGGTGGGGATAGACAGACAGGTATGGGAGGGTGTAGTGGGTCCTGTATGCAGCACACATGCAGGGCCCCCCATCATATCTGTGGTGTCTGTAGCACACACGTATACATAGGTGGAGTGTCTAAACATATGTGTGCTGTCTCTGTTCACAATGCAGGTGACTACAGTAGAATGGGGGCTCATGAGGAGGAGGAAGAGGAGGAGGAGGAGGAGGTGGAAGTGGCCGGTCCTCAGGGTGTGGATGAGCCCGAGGCTGCTGTCTCTGGGGGCAGCACAAGTGGGGGCGAGGAGATACTGGAGACACCCATCACCAGCGGGGCAACAGTGGGGGCTGCAGCCAGCAGCACACAGGCTAGTGTGAGTCCAGCAATGGAGCCAAGCCAACACCCCAGGCAGGCACCATATATGCCAGGCACAGATCCCACAGACATGGGTACCATGACGGAGGAGCTGAGGGCCCACACCGCATCAGCACGGCGTGATGCTGCAGGTGGGTAACAACAGACTGTCACAACCACAATGCACAAACTACTAGTCTCTGGTTGGTGTGGTGAATGTAGCAACATTCCTTCCTCAGCTGTTACATGTATGGTTCACGTAGAAGGGATGTATTGGAGCGAACACAAGGGTATGGCGTATGATAGATAATGTTAATGTGACACACACCAGACCAGCCCAGGGTCAGTTAACACCTACAGATGCAGCCATAAGAGGAATGTTGGTTAAGGTCCAGCACGTTGTCAGCCAAACAAACAGAACACAAGCATTGCTCTTGCAACAGTCTGCCTCATAGCAGACGCCCAGCCGTCTCACAGAGAACAGGATGCCACCTGTCCTATAGTCATTGGACAATCAGAGCAGACATAAACAAACCTAAGCATCTTATGTCAATTAACGTCACACAGCCTCCATTCCCTCTAGTCTGCATCTCCAGGTGAAAAACAAACCTAGAATATGAAATAAGTAGTCAACATGTATAAAAACACCCATATACCAGGATTTTCAGAGATGACAGGATCAAAGCACATGTAAAGATGGTTTGGGAGAGGGACACGTCCCTCAAGGCTGCCTGTACGTCAACAACTAAGATCGACTGCTTGGCATACAGACAAAGCCATCAACATGTCCCCTTCCTGTAGCTCTGACACTGAGTCCCCCAATTGCATAGGTTGGGACTCACCCACTCGATCACACAGGTCAGCTAACAACCTCTGTTATGTTTTGAAAGACTGGCTACCTCCCAGCTGCCACCCCTGTTGCCAACCTGAATCAGGAAAACACCTCCCCAGCTCTGGGTATCGCAGCCCTTCACCAGGGGTAGCACCTGCTGTGGATTCCTCAGCATTACGTTGTCCGTGCGTTCCTGGGGTGTGTCCACCTCTGCTGCACCCTCTGTTGCTCCCCCTGCTCCGTCCAAACCCTCCATACGTTTACCAAGGTGTACACGCACTTGTATCCAACCCCATATCTTTTGCCCCAAGGTGTATGTGAACCCCTCTGCCGTCAGAAACGTGAGGCAGCAGTGCACTTGCGCACGTAAGGGTTGATATCCTTGTGCTACCACTCCATCCCTCTGACTCTATAGCGCATCTCCTGTAACCTGTCCCAGCAGCGTTTATCCCACCTTTGGAAAGTGGTCCTGGCCTTCTGACCCTGCACACCTCACAGAGGCCCCTACATCTACAGATTGCCAGACCTTGCCACAAGAAACACTGATCCCCATGGGTGTCAGGGGGACATCCACATGTTGGATGGCAACATATGTGACTGTGGATGATGTGGAGGGTCAGGTGCCACTGTCAGAAACCCACACCGGGCCAGGGCACAGAGGATGGGGGCTGCCATAATATTCTCCATGCAGAAGGTGTGAGAAACCCTGTTGCCACCCAGTAGGCTAGCTGGGAGTGGTAGTTCCGTTGCCCAGTGACACGGAATAGTTGTGAGTTGCGTGGAAGGCAAAATGATCAGATGTGTATAATGCAAAACCCAAACGTCAGTGTAGAAGACGACAGGACACTAGTCAGACGTTTGCTGGAGGGTATGTACATAAATGAAAGTAACAAATATGCAGCAGGTATCATAGGTAGTAAACAGAGCAAGACAAAGCAGTTTTGTCTCCCCAAAGGACGACAAATGCTCTAGTTTCTGCCCTCAGTCATCTATGTCCCACAGGTTTAGCAAAGTGACTCTACACGATCTGACAAGCAGAACGTCCAATCCACTCTCATTAACGTCCAATTTCATGTCTGCTGACTCATGGCCTCCTGAGTGTGGTGGCAAGCTGTCATCGCAAGGTGTAAGGGAACCTCCCTCTGTGAATTCAGGTGTTTCCCCTGGACACAGGTTTACACGGTAAGGTGTAGAGAACCCTGTGGCTGTGGAGACCCTCCTCTGGCTTTCAGCTACCCCACTCCAGCTGTAACGACCTGCTTTCTGATTTCCTGGTCGCAGACCCTGTCTGGAGCACTGCCATGGATCTCTGTCCCAGGTTGGACACGTATAACACCGTGCCCTAGTGCTGGTTTCCCATATGTGCAGACTCTGAGGCCCGTGTATCCGGCAATGAGATCTGAGGGTTTCTCTGTTCTTACCCTCTAAGCAGGTGTCTATAAACAGTCTGTGCCCTCCCTCCATCTGCTCTGCTGGCTGCAATTCCAGAAATGCAGCTAGGTCCCTTACGTGCTTCCCAACTCTCTGACATCTGTGAAACTCTCCAACCATGTCTCCTCCCCTCCAGAGCTCATGTCCGTCTCACGGAAGCTGCTCCTCTCGTCCCCTCTGGAGCCCCCATCTGTGGTTGATATGCCTGTTCCCTGAGGCCTGGCTATGCCTCCCTGAGCAGGTGTGAGTAATCAGGATCAAAGCTTGCTACCATGTTAGTGCTTAAGAACATAAGAACATAAGATATGCCATACTGGGTCAGACCGAGGTCAATCAAGCCCAGTATCCTGTTTCCAACAGTGGCCAATCTAGGTCATACGTACCTAGCAATATCCCCAAAAGACACAGGTTCCACAATGCTTGTACTGGGTCAAGCATTGATTATCCTGGGTCCCTTTTTAATAGTGGTTTATGGACCTTTCCTCCAGGAACTTGTCCAAACCTTTTTTAAACCCACCTACACTAACAGCCCTTACTACATCCTCCGGTAACAAATTCCAGAGTTTGATTACACGCTGAGTGAAAAAATATTTTCTCTTATTTGTCTTAAATAGTTTACCCTGTAGCTTCATTGCATGTCCCCTAGTCTTTCTATATTCTGATAGCGTAAACAATTGATCCACGTTTACCCGCTCCACTCCATTCATTAATTTATAGACCTCTATCATATCTCCCCTCAGCCGTCTCTTTTCCAGGTTGAAGAGCCCCAACCTTTGTAGCCTCTCTTCATAGGAGTAGCCTTCCATCCCCTTCACCATTTTGGTGGCTCTTCTCTGTACTTTTTCTAATAATGCTATGTCCTTTTTAAGATACGGTGACCAGAACTGCACACAATATTCAAGGTGCGGTCATACCATGGAACGATACAGAGGCATTATAATATCCTTTGTTTTATTTTCCATCCCTTTCTTTATGATACCTAGCATTCTATTTGCTTTCTTGGCTGCCGCTGCACACTGGGAAGAGGGTTTCAACATGTTATCCACGATGATTCCTAAATCTTTTTCCTGGGTGGTGGTTCCCAATGTGGAACCTTGCATTGTGTAACTATAGTGTGGGTTGTTCTTTCCTAGGTGCATAACTTTGCACTTGTCCACATTGAATTTCATCTGCCATTTGGATGCCCAGTCTTCCAATTTATCCAGATACTCCTGCAGTTTTCCACAATCCTCTTGGGTTTTAACAACTTTAAACAGTTTTGTATCATCTGCAAATTTGTTAACCTCATTCGTTATTCCCTTTTCCAGGTCATTTATGAATATGTCAAAAAGTAGCGGACCCAGTACAGATCCCTGGGGTACTCCACTATTCACCTTATTCCATTGGGAATATTGGCCATTTAGCCCTACCCTCTGCTTTCTATCTTTTAACCAGTTCCCGATCCACAATAGTACACTGCCTCCTATCCCATGACTTTTTAGTTTCACCAAACATCTCTGATGAGGGACCTTATCAAAAGCTTTCTGAAAGTCCAGATACACTATATCAACTGACTCACCTTTGTCTACCTGTTTATGCACACCTTCAAAAAAACATATCAGATTAGTAAGACAAGATCTTCCTTGTCTAAAGCCATATTGGCTGTCTCCCATTAGGCCATGACTATCTACATGCTGTGTAATTTTGTTCTTTATGATGGTTTCTACCATTTTCCTCGGTACTGACGTCAGACTCACCGGTCTGTAATTTCCCGGGTCACCCCTGGAACCCTTTTTAAAGATTGGTGTTACGTTGGCGACCCTCCAATCTTCAGGTATTACAGATGATTTTAATGAAACTTCACAGATTACCAATAGCAGGTCCGCAATCTCAAATTTCAGTTCTTTCAACACTCTTGGATGTATACCATCCGGTCCAGGTGATTTGCTACTATTCAGTTTATCAAATAGTTGTAATATATCTTCCCGGTGTAGCAATATTTCTCTCAATTCCTCTGCAGTATCACCTTTAAATACCACTTCAGTCTTGGGTAACATCCCTACATCTTCCTCAGTAAAGACCGAAGCAAAGAATTCATTCAGTCTCTCCGCTATAGCCTTGTCTCCTCTTACTGCCCCTTTTACCCCTCTATCATCTAATGGCCCAACGGACTCTCTCACAGGCCTTTTGCTACGAATGTACTTGAAAAAGTCTTTATTTCGTGTTTTTGCTTCCATAGCAAGTTCCTTCTCAAATTCTCGCTTTGCGTGCCTTATCAATGCTTTGCATTTAACTTGCCAGTGCTTGTGCTGTTTCCAGTTTTCTTCGTTTGACTCTTTTTTCCATTTCCTGAAGGTTGCTTTTTTGGCAGCAACAGCCTCTCTGACCTCACCTTTAAACCATGCTGGCAGTTTTTTGGACTTTCTTCCACTTTTCTTAATGCGTGGAATACAGCTGGTCTGGGCTTCAAGGATAGTATTTTTAAATAACACCCAAGCTTGCTGTAAGTCTTTAACCTTTGCAACTGCTCCTTTTAGTTTTTTCTTAACTATATTCCTCATTTTATCATAGTCTCCCTTTTGAAAGTTAAAAGGTAGTACTGTGGATTTCTTTACTATCCCTCCTCCACTAATTAAATCAAACATGATCATGCTATGATCACTATTGCCAAGTGGTCCCAACACCCTTATTTCTTGCACCAGATCTGGCGTTCCACTAAGGGCTAGGTCCAGCATGGCTTCCCCTCTGGTCGGTTCATGAACCAGCTGCTCCAAGAAGCAGTCATTTATTTCATCAAGAAACTTTATCTCCCTAGCTTGTCCTGCCGTAACACTGACCCAATCGATACCAGGGTAATTGAAATCACCCATTATTACTACTCTGCTGTGACTTTTGTTAGCTTCCTTGATTTCTTTGAGCATTTCATCATCCATTTGTTCATTCTGGCCAGGCGGTCGATAGTACACTCCCACTGCCATCGCCTTCTTTTTTTTACATGGAATTTCAATCCATAGAGATTCTACAGCAAATTTTGTTTTCTGCAAAACTTTAATCCTTTCTGACTCAATGCCCTCTCTAACATAGAGTGCAACTCCTCCACCAATTTGATCAGTTCTATCATTACGATATAGTTTGTATCCAGGTATCACAGTGTCCCACTGGTTATCCTCCTTCCACCATGTCTCTGAGATTGCAATCATATCTAACCTCTCATTTAGTGCTATATATTCTAACTCTCCCATCTTATTGTTTAGACTTCTAGTATTTGCATACAAGCATTTTAGAGACTGTATTTTATTAATATTAATCTAGCTATTGGTAGGCATGGGTAATTTGGAATCTTTACGCTCTGTCTGCACCTTACTCAAGGGCATTTGGGCTACTATACTCTTTTTTGGAACCTCACTGCTTTTGGTAGTATCCTTCAAGGATACCTTCGTCCGAACCATGCGCTCCTGGGCGACTGTCGGCTTTCCCCTATTTTCTAGTTTAAAAGCTTCTCTATCTCCTTTTTAAAGGTTAATGCCAGCAGTCTGGTTCCATCCTGATTAAGGTGAAGCCCATCCCTTTGGAAGAGCCCCTCCTTTCCCCAGAATGTTCCCCAGTTCCTAACAAATCCAAAACCCTCATCCTTGCACCATTGTCTCATCCACGCATTGAGACTCCGGAGCTCTGCCTGTCTTTTGGGTCCTGCACGTGGAACAGGAAGCATTTCGGAGAACGCTATCCTGGAAGTTCTGGATTTCAACTTCCTACCTAAAAGCTTAAATTTAGCCTCCAGAACTTCCCTACCACATTTTCCTATGTCATTGGTACCAACATGTACCAAGACAGCAGACTCCTCCCCAGCACTATCTTTGATCCTATCTAGGCAGTGCGTGAGGTCCGCTACCTTCGCACCAGGCAGGCATGTTACCAGGCGATCCTCATGTCCACCAGCCACCCAGCTATCTACATTCCTAATGCTTGGGTGTGTCAGCTAATGCTTGGGTGTGTCAGCTCAGCTCCTGTCTCCCTCTGCTTGCTTCTCTTATGCACACACTGTGACGTTGATGCTGCCTGATCGTCAGTCTCTGAAAAAGTACAATCATCTCTTCTCTCTATATCCATAGGCTCAGTATGTGCCTCTACATCACACCATGTGCCATCTGTGTACCCCCCTCCCATGGTGTTTCCTGCCAGTGTACAGCATGTGTGTGTGTCACCAACACAAGCATACTGTGCATGGCCACATACCCCAGGTGATCAGACAACGGCACCCATGGGAAACACTTGCACAGTACCCCCAGACACCCTGGCCTATCGACAGCCCGACATGGGTATTGTACTGCATCACAGTCTGCCAACATGATCTGCAATGTGCCCCAGCATTGCATTGAGGTATGGGACACATATATAGATGGGGGGGGGGTGCAATTACCCCTCACAGTCCCTGTCCCCCCTGGAACAACCAGTGTGCATAGCACACATCACCAGATCCACCTGCCAAACTGACAATTTGTGGTCTATGTGGGTCACATGAGCCTTTGTCAGGACACTGTCCAGGCATGCGATTGGCTCATGTAACACACATGTCTAACCCTGGCCATGCATTTGCATGTGTAGCAAGCAGGAGTGTCCTGCATATTGTCATACCCCGCCCCCTGCCCTAGGCTTTGAGGGCTGGGGTAGTCAGTATTAGTCTCTGTTGATGGTTCCATCCAAAACCCTCCCCTTGCAACGCATGCTGGGAAATGTAGTCTTCCCTCTGATAACAAATAGTCATGGAGCCAGAGTTACAGGCAAGGATGTGACAAGGTTTACTCCACCACCCAACGTAAACGTCCAACATCAGTGCACCGGTATAAATATCCAGCAGTGCCTAACACGGTTCTGTGAACAAGTGTGCTGGCAGAGGTTCCAGTCATTCAATCCAAATGCAGCTGTTTGCCACGTATACAGGAGAACAACCAAACATGGCAGCTTCCCTTAGCAAAGCAAAGATATGTGGTTACTCGGGTATCACTCAGCTTATCTCACTCAGCTTTGCAGAGGCTTCCCATACTATCTGCAAAGCACAACATACAATCCATTGGTTGGTCAGTCTCAGAGGACGCACCCCCCTTACAGTACACCCGCATTACTGCAGGTACCTGTGCTGAACTGCCCTGCTGCACATGACTGGCAAATGGCCCAGGGTGTTTTTCCAAATCAAACCCCCTGTGGGTCGTCTACACACAGTACTAGTGAATAGGGATAGGCAGTACCTGGGCCAGAAAAAAACCTCTCTGCAGTTGTGCGGCTATCTCATGCCAGCTCTGAGGACACAGTCCCTTGCTGCATAGTTGACGTTATTCCCTGGAGCTCTGCCACGGATCACCAATCAAGGCTGTGTCCTGCAGACCTCTGCACTGGGTGGTGGGACCCACCTCCAGACTCCCTGAAGCTGGTTCCTTCAGTGCTTGGGTTTGATGGTTGCCATGCTCACCCTCCCTGTGCACCGCAGACCACCTTTGTGTCCCCTCACACTCTGCCTTACTTGCTTCAGTCCCTTTCCCCCACGAGACTTCCTAAGTACAGTTACTGCGTTCCCTCCAACTGTGCCCCCACTTGGGCTGGCTTTCCTCAACATAAGAACATGATATGCCATACTGGGTCAGACCAAGGTCCATCAAGCCCAGTATTCTGTTTCCAACAGTGGCCAATCTAGGTCATACGTACCTAGCAGTTTCCCCAAGGGACACAGGTTCCACAATGCTTGTATTGGTTCAAGCATTGATATCCTGGGTCCCTTCTTAATAATGGTTTATGGACCTTTCCTCCAGGAACTTGTCCAAACCTTTTTTAAACCCAGCTACACTAACAGCCTTTACTACATCCTCCGGTAACAAATTCCAGAGTTTGATTACACGTTGAGTGAAAAAATATTTTCTTTTATTAGTCTTAAATAGTTTACCCTGTAGCTTCATTGCATGTCCCCTAGTCTTTCTATATTCTGATAAGGTAAACAATCGATCTACGTTTACCCGTTCCACTCCGTTCATTAATTTATAGACTTCTATCATATCTCCCCTCAGCCGTCTCTTTTCCAGGTTAAAGAGCCCCAACCTTTTTAGCCTTTCTTCATAGGAGTAGCCTTCCATCCCCTTTACCATTTTGGTGGCTCTTCTCTGAACCTTTTCTAAAATTGCTATATCCTTTTTAAGATATGGCGACCAGAATTGCACACAATATTCAAGGTGCGGTCTCACCATGGAACGATATAGAGGCATTATAATATCTTTTGTTTTATTTTCCATTCCTTTCCTTATCATACCTAGCATTCTATTTGCTCTCTTGGCCGCCGCTGCACACTGGGCCGAGGGTTTTAACATGGTATCCACAAGGACGCCTAAATCTTTTTCTTGGGTGGTGGTTCCTAATGTGGAACCTTGCATCGTGTAACCATAGTTTGGGTTGTTCTTCCCTAGGTGCATAACCTTGCACTTCTCCACATTAAATTTCATCTGCCATTTTGATGCCCAGTCTTCCAATTTATCAAGATCCTCTTGCAATTTTCCACAATCCTCCTGGGTTTTAACAACTTTAAATAGTTTTGTGTCATCAGCAAATTTGATAACCTCACTCGTTATTCCACTTTCCAGGTCATTTATGAATATGTCAAAAAGCAACGGACCCAGCACAGATCCCTGGGGTACACCACTATTCACCTTTCTCCATTGGGAAAATTGGCCATTTAGTCCTACCCTCTGCTTTCTATCTTTTAACCAGTTCCTGATCCACAGTAGTACACTGCCTCCTATCCCATGACTCTTTAGTTTTGCCAAAAGTCTCTCATGAGGGACCTTGTCAAAGGCTTTCTGAAAGTCCAGATACACAATATCAACCGACTCACCTTTGTCCACCTGTTTATTCACTCCTTCAAAAAAACATAACAGATTAGTAAGACAAGATCTTCCTTGTCTAAAGCCATGTTGGCTGTCTCCCATTAGGTCATGACTATCTATATGCTGAGTAATTTTATTCTTTATGATGGTTTCTACCATTTTTCCCGGTACTGATGTCAGGCTCACCGGTCTGTAGTTTCCCGGATCACCCCTCGAACCCTTTTTGGTTCATGCTCCACCTCCCGGACCCGATAGACATGTGTTTGTTATCGGTCCCCAAGCCTGTTGCTACATCTGCAGTACGTGGGTGTGTCAGCGCAGCTTGTGGATCTCTGTGTTTGCTTTCCCCAGCAAACTACTGGACCGTGTGCTGTGCATGGCTGTGACCTATCCTAATGTGTGAATGATGGCTCTCACCTCTATCCATGTGTCTAATAGAGTCTGCCCTATAACGATCTTGTGGGATATGTGTGACATGTGTGTGTGTGACGGTTGATTACTGGAGAGGTATCTCACATAACACCCTGTGTCCCACCCACAGGCACTCGGCAGGCACTCGACAGAATCTACAGTGCGGTGGGGGAGAATACCAGAGAGCCGAGGCAGTTACAGGAGGAGATTCGCTCGTTGCCCTTCAACCGCATTGCTGACTCCCTGGAGGGAATGCTGGCCCTGATGCATCGGGCAGCACTGGCACAACCACCAGAGGCACCAGGAGAGGGTGCAGCACCGTGGGGGGGGGGTTGCCCCATGGCAGGCATGGACGGCCACGCAGGAGGTAACTGTGTGGCCAATAAACAGCTGTGACACACTACATGCAATGTGTGTTTCCAATGTGTGTCTCTGTGGTCCCCTATGTAGTGTGCAAATGCATGTCGTGTCCCTGACCATATGACCTGCACCCAGGCCCCTCGCTGGTGGGGTGTTTGCATTGCCAGGTATTACTGCACAGATGCCATCACATGCCATGTGTGCCATGCACAGTGTGTGTTCACTGCCCCTGGGCTGCAGCATGGCAGTTTACACGGCCACCCAGGTTGCGACAGGGGGAATGTCCTGAGGTCACATGTTCAGTGTTCTGATCCATCACTGTGTCCACCCCCTCATACCCCCAACATTGGATGCATATGTGTGACCATTGCCCCTGCCTGCAACACTGCTTACGTGCCTGCCCCCCCCCCATAGGCATGCACGTGGCACAGGCAGACACGGGTGGCATGCATATGTCGGCTGCTGATTTCCACAAACACATTTGGTTACACTACACCCATCCCTGTGACATGGATGTTCCCGGGACACCCGCTACATTGCAACATCTCATGCGCCCCCCTGGTCTCACACCCCTACACACATGGTTAGCCCCCAAGACTACATGTGGAGCCAGTCCACGTATGATACCCATATCTTCCTTTACTGCACATCCCAGTCCACACACATATCCCATGCTTGCATCCATAGTGAGTCGGTAAGGGAAACACGTGTCTTCAAACAACAACAGTTTACTTTTTAAAACATAACAAATGGCAACATGCCACCCATCTCCTGCCGCATGTCCGTTGATGGAACACAGGACAGCACAGGGCACATGTGTGGATGTCACAGGTGCCATCACTGACTCCTGTGATGCCCTTCAGCGGATGACCGATGACAGGGCAGCTGCTCCACCTCGTTGGCCACCCGCTGAAGGCTGCCCTCAGCCACTGGCAGGCGTGCAACAGGAGATGGACATTGTGCTCCACGCCATCCAGTGCCACAGACACATCATGCACACACATGCCACCACACACACACATAGTGCCCGTGGTTTGTGTGCTGGCATGTGCATGTGACATTTCTGTGGCCCTGGATGGCGCATCAACACATCGCCGCCCATCCTCTGCCGACACCTGCAGTGGCTGACGGGAGCCCACAGTGCCCTGTGCTGGCCTGTGTTCCCCAACAACCTCCACCCCCCCTGCTCCCCTCTCCACCCCCCCTTCCACCACCCTCCCACCCTCAGCAACACCTCCACCCCCACATGAGCCACATTCCCCCCAACCCTGCCCCCTCCATCCCTCACATCCCCCATGGCCACATCATCCCCCTCCTCAGGGGAGAACTGTGCCGCCTCCTCCTCCGATTCTCCATCCGTCTCCTCGCTGGCCTCCTCCACAACCACCACCTCCACCTCCCTCGCATGGTGGGTGGTGGGGCGCCTCAGCGAATAGGCTGATGTAGATGGGTCCTCACCGTTGTCATCGCCCTCTGTGGAAGGTGACAGTCATTAGGACACTATCATGTGTGTCACATAACACATGTACATATGCAGGCACCACACAGGCTGGTGGGCCAATGTGACATTTGTACCTGGGCAGCATGCCTGGCAATACTCACCATCATGGTGGGACTCCGCCCCTCTCTTGAGACGGGCAAGGAAATCGGGGTGGCACTGTCGGAGTTCACACTCCTTCTTCCTCAGATCCTCCACCTGTGGATATGCAAACAATGGATGGGGTCATCAGTGACCGGTTATCTCTGGTGGGTGGCCAACATAAACATACATCAGTGTGGGCAGCATCTTGCTGCTCCTGCTCCACTGGTGTGTGTGGCATATACAGCATAGTTACCCACCTGTAACAGGTGATCTCTGGGAAATGTGGGAATAGGTCTGCACATGTGTGTAGTGGCAGTACCAATGGAGCATGTGCGGGAATGCCCCGCACCGTCCAATAGGACAGCAGCTAGCAGCATCGCACAGCGCCTGCATGCTGCCCTCCCCCCCTATCACAAATGCCTCTCTCCACTTGAGTGAAATGCTGGGACGAACAGAGAGAGAGAGAGAGAGTGAGAGAGACAGGGAAGGTGCGGGAGGGAGACACATCCCCTAGGGGAGATGGTTTGGTTGTGAGGACCTATCACTGCTGTTCCGTGACATCAACTGGTACAGGTGAGTGATTATGCAATCCCCAGAAACCAACAGGACCTAGTCCTCACTGGTGGGGACCCCCTAGTCGTAGATGCCAGGGAAGGGTCCCCAGAGTGGTGGGGCCCTGTGGAGGGGTTCCACTACCTACCATGGATCTCTGGCATCCCTTATGGGAGGCGGTTTGGAGTTGGGTATGTATGGGAAAGGTGTTGGAGAGCAGCCTGAATAAACATAGCATCCCTGTGGGAGCCTCTATCTGAGCAGTAGTGGGCCGTGAAGGTGTGAACCAAGGACCAGGTAGCTGCTCGTCAGATGTCGTTCACACAGACGGAATGGAGGTGAGCCCTAGAGGCTGCCATGGCTTTCACATTGTGAGCGGTGACATGGGCCTACAGTGCAGGTTGTTTGCCATGATAGATGAATGTAAGACAGTTAGCAATCCAGTAGGATAGAGCTGTCAGAGAAAATGCTGTACCCACATGGGAAGGATCAGAGTGTATGGATAGCTGGGAGGACCTTCTGTGTTGCTGGGTCCCCTGCAGATAGAAAGCCAGGGCTCTTCTACATTTCACAGTATAATGAGTCTTCTCTGCATCTGGGGCATGAGGCTATGGGATGAATACAGGTAGCTGAATCTGTTTGTGCAGATGAATGTACGAAACCACCATAGGCATGACATGTGGTTGTGTCCGTAGGAAGACCTTATCATGGTGAAACCTTGTGTATGGTGGATCAGCCACTAGAGCTTGCACTTCACTGATACACCTTGCTGATATGATTGCAATAATGAGTAGTAACATCCAGGACAGAAACATTATGGACGTAGTACCTAAGGGCTCAAAAAGCGGCAGCATAAGCTGGCACACAACCAGATTGCGACCCTATGCCACTGGAGGTGGTTTCAGGGGAGGTGTCATTAGAAGCAGGCCTTCCACACCTCAGGGTTTGAGCGGATGGGAGGAAACGGTTTGTCCATCGATGGGTGTAGATGATGCAGCAATGGCACTTCAATGGGCTCTGACTGACTTAACTTGGGGACCACTGTTTGATAGGTTATGGAGGTAACCCACCAATGCTTCCCTAGGGATGGCACGAGGGTTGACGCCCTTTTGTGGACACCAACTGGAGACTCTCTTCCACTTGAACGCATGGGAATGCCTTGTGGATGGTTTCCTTGGAGCATAAAGGACATCTTGCACATCCTGGGTGAGGGGGGGCCAAAAGCTTTTCAGCCTTCCGTAGCCAGGCTCTGGGGTGTACAGACTGGGGGTTTGGATGCCATAGTGTCCCCTCCCCCTGCGACAATAGGTGGCAGACCAAATGTCCATGTGTGGAACCTGTGACAGATGTGGTTGCAGAGGGTACCACACCTGGTGTTGCCAGCATGGGGCTATGAGGATCATGTTGCCTCTGTCCCCTGGAGCTTGCATAGTGTCTTGGCAATCAAGGGAATGGCAGTAGGGGCATATAGGGAGTCAAGCCCCCAGGTGTGGAGAAGGCATCCCTCGCTTGGCAGCCATGAGCCTGAATCAGTGAACCGAACCGTGTACGTGTGGCAGTTGACAGACTTGCAAAGTGGTCTATATCTGAGGTTCCCTAGAGTTGAAATAGTCTGGAGACGTGGTCCATTTGTAGGGACCATTTGTGTGGAAGCAGAACACTACTGAGTGTGTATGGCCAATATTTGTGATTGCCAGGGAGATAGACTGCCAGGAGATGGGTCTGATGCTCTCTGGCAAACGCAAACAGTTGAAGAGCTTTGTTGCAAAAGGACACAGAGCCTGTTCCTCCTTGTTTGTTCACCAAGGACATGGCTACCTGATTGTCTGCGTGAACTAGTCTTGTGTTGCCCTGTCAAGGGGGATGGAATACCTGAGGTGACAGGTGCATTGCTCAGAGCTCCAACGAATATGTGCTGAAATGACTCCCATGGACCTCCAGGTGGCTGGGGGGGAGGTGTTCAGTAGATGAGCACCCCACCCCACTTTGACAGCATCTGTTGTTAAGGTGATCAGAGGTGGGGGTTGCAGGACAGGTGGCCCCTCCAAACGGTTTGGTGCTGAACGCCACCAGTCCAGGGACTGGGTAAGGCGGTCTGAGATCACTCTCAGATCTGAGAGACAGCCTGTTGCATGGGTCCACTGGGGGAGGCGGGACCATTGGGCTGATCTCCTGTGGAGACGTGCGTAGGGGACCACATGCACCGTAGATGCCATGTGCCCCAGCAGCTGCAGCATCTCTCGGGCCGAGAGGTGAGTTGTTTGTAGTGCTGAGGATACCAGTTGCACAATGCAAGGACAGCGAGGCTGCAGCAGATAGGTCGTTGCCAGTCTGCTATCTGGCCTTGCTCCTCTGAACTCCAGCGATTGCGTGGGAGTCAGAAAGGATTCCCGGAGATCTCTGGAACAGCCTAGATATTGGTGTACACGCAGTGTGTAAGAGGGAGAGAGGCCTGGGCTTCTGTCTGTGACTCTGTCCTGATGGGCCACTTGTCCAGGTGGTGTTAGACACATATTCCCCTGGTACAGAGGAAAGCAGCTCCCACAGCCATGCACTTTGTGCATACTCCGGGTGCCGAGGCTAGGCGGAAGGGAAGACCTTTGTAGTGATAGTGCCTTCCTTCATAGCTTAACCAAAGGAACTTATGGGGTTATTGGTGGCTGTGAACATGGGTGTAGGCATCCATGTGATCTGGGGAACAAAGCCAGTCCGGGCTGTGGGGGTAAGGTAGTAAGGTTCCTAGTTAAATCATTTTGGATGTCTCTCTGAAACATAACCTGTCCAGTTCTGTGGGATCTCAAATGTGTCTGTGACCTCCTGTTGAGCGTAGTTACTCACCTGTAACAGGTGTTCTCCAGGAGCAGCAGGAATCAGTCCTCACATATGGGTGACGTCGGCGCCGACGGAGCCCTCGCGGAGCAATTTTCCCCAGCTTTCAAAGAAAGCCTTTGGGAATTGCAGCGCGCATGCGCGGTCCCCTTCCCGCCCAAGGGTGCATCTTAGCCAGTCAGATGACATAGCTAAAAGACAGCGTAAAAATTTGCAAAAAAACTAAAGCAGATAATCGCAACTCCAAGGGGAGGAGGGAGGGTTGTGAGGACTGATTCCTGCTGCTCCTGGAGAACACCTGTTACAGGTGAGTAACTACACTTTCTCCAGGACCAAGCAGGAAGTCAGTCCTCACATACGGGACTCCCAAGCTTAAGGCTACCGGAGACCCTAAGCACAAAAATGAGCTCCCTCTGGCTCAGCAGTACAGAAGGAAGGAATCTTCACTGAATTATTACCCACCGGTAGCCCCCATCCGGGATGGAGGGTAGGAGTTGCTCAAACCTCGAAGAGATTTCGGAGGACTGCCTGTCCGAAAGCACTGTCCCTGCGGGACTCCCTCTCGAGGCAGTAATGGACCGCAAAAGTCTGGCTCGAAGACCAAGTAGCGGCCCGGCAGATGTCTGCCAACGGAACAGAGCGGAGGTAAGCCACTGACGTAGCCTTCGCCCGAACACAATGAGCCGTGACTCGACTTTCTAAGGAGAGTCCGGCTGCCCCATAAGCCCAAGTGATACAGTCAGCAACCCATATGGACAGAGTACGCTTGGAGACCGGGAGCCCCAATTTATTGGGGTCAAAAGATACAAAAAGCTGAGCAGCTTTACGGTGCTCCCGCGTACGGTCAAGGTAGAAGTTCAATGCCCTTCTACAGTCCAGGGTATGCAGGACCATTTCAGCTCGGCTGGAGTGTGGCCTGGGAAAGAAGGTCGGAAGTACCACCTCCTGATTGATGTGAAAAGGGGAGACCACTTTTGGAAGAAATTTTGGGTGAGTCCATAGGACTACCCTATTTTTGTAGAACCGAGTGTAAGGGGGATCAGACACGAGGGCCTGCAATTCACTTACGCGTCTAGCGGAAGTGAGGGATATCAGGAATAAGGTTTTCCAAGATAGAAAACGTAGAGAACAGGTAGCCATAGGTTCAAAAGGCGGACAGGTGATCCGCTGTAAAACCACATTTAGATCCCAGTCAGGTGCTGGCGGGCGCAGAGGTGGTTTGAGTAGAAGGAGACCTCGGAGAAACCTCGCCACGAGAGGGTCGCTGGAAAGAGGTCTGCCGTCCACCGGCACATGATGTGCTGAGAGAGCACTGAGGTGAACTTTGACGGAGTTGGACTTAAGTCCCAGATTAGAGAGGTAGAGCAAGTACTGCAAGATCACCGACACCGAGCAGGAGAAGGGATCCTGAGACTGCTGGGCACACCAAGTGGAAAAGCGACGCCATTTAAGGGCGTAGCATTTGCGGGTAGAAGGTCGCCGGGAAGCTAGGACGACCTCTTCCACCTCTGCCGGCAATAGAAGGGGAGCGAGGACTACCCTTTCAGCAGCCAGGCCATCAGATGTAGAGATCTGAGGTTGGGGTGTAGCAGGGACCCCTGATCCTGTGTTAGGAGATCTGGTTGAAACCCCAGAGGGAACGGATCCTCCACCGCTAATTGCAGCAGGAGTGGAAACCACGGCTGTCTGGGCCAGCGAGGAGCTATCAGGATCATGGAAGCTTTGTCTCGGAGAACCTTGAAAAGAGTTCGGGAGACTAGCGGTATGGGAGGAAAGGCATACAGAAGGCTTTTCGACCATGAGAGCAGAAAAGCATCCGCCGCTACTCGAAGGGGATGCGGCTGCCGAGAGCAGAAGCGAGGAAGTTGCCGGTTGAGAGGACTGGCAAAGAGATCCATCGTGGGGAGGCCCCACTTCAGAAAAAGTTTCTGAACTACCAAGGGATCCAGGCGCCACTCGTGCGGCTGGAGGATTCTGCTGAGTTTGTCCGCCAGGCAATTCTCTTGGCCTGGGAGATAAACTGCCTTGAGAAGAATGCCGTGGCTGACGGCCCAAGAACAGAGCTTCTGTGCTTCCCGACAGAGAAGGAAGGAGCCCATGCCTCCCTGTTTGTTCACGTAGAACATGGCAACTTGATTGTCCGTCTGGACAAGGACGGACTGGTGAGAAGTCAGGTGGGAGAAAGCCTTGAGAGCCAGACGGATTGCTCTGAGCTCCAGGAAGTTGATCTGCTACGCAGACTCCCACGTGGTCCAGAGACCTTGAGTACATGCCCCTTGGCAATGCGCTCCCCATCCTAGGAGAGAAGCATTGGTCGTCAGCACTTGAGCCGGCAGAGGAGACTGAAAAGGCATTCCGAGCACCAGGTTCGGCCGATGAAGCCACCACTGTAGAGAAGAGGCCAGCGGGCCGGAGATGCGCACTAAGTCGGCTAGGCCACCCGAGGCCTGTTGCCACTGCTTGCGAAGGCACCACTGAGCAGGCCGCATATTCAGGCGGGCATTGGGGGTCACGTGGACGGTGGAAGCCATATGGCCGAGTAGTCTCAGGAAGCGCCTGGCGGAGACCAGGGACTGGCTGCGAAAACGGCCGGCTAGGTCCATGAGCCGTTGAGCCCTGTCGAGAGGCAGGAAAGCTCGTGCCTGAAGAGTGTGCAATCTTGCGCCGATGAACTCGAGATCTTGTGAGGGGAGCAAAGTGGACTTTGCGAAGTTTATGACAAAGCCCAAGTATTGCAGAAGAGTCACAGTGCGGTGTGTGGCTTTTGTGACTTCCGGAGAGGACGATGCTCTGATGAGCCAGTCGTCTAGGTACGGAAAGACATAGAGGCCGTGAAGCCGGAGATAAGCCGCCACCACCGCGAGACATTTTGTGAAGACTCGTGGTGCGGAGGATAGGCCAAAGGGCAGTACTCTGTACTGGTAATGATTTCCTGCCACCACAAACCTTAGGTATTGGCGGTGGCTTGGGTGGATGAGGATGTGCGTGTAGGCATCCTTTAGATCCAAGGAGCATAGCCAATCTCCCTGCTGGAGGTAGGGCAGAAGGATTCCAAGGGTAAGCATCTTGAACTTCTCCCTGACGAGGAACTTGTTGAGGTTGCGCAAGTCCAGGATGGGTCTGAGGCCTCCCGTTCTTTTTGGTATTAGGAAATACCTGGAATAGAAGCCTTGACCCCGCAGGTGGTGGGGCACCGGTTCCACAGCCTGTTCCTGAAGAAGACTTGCTAACTCCTGAAGGAGTAAGTCCCTGTGCAGAGGGAGTCGTGGAGGTTCTCCCGGGAAATAGGAGGGAGGGATCTGGTGGAAGTGGAGAAGATAGCCTTCTCTCACCACATGAAGCACCCAGGCATCTGAGGTGACGTTGGACCACCTGTGGGCAAAGTGAACCAGCCGGCCTCCTGTGCTGGGAGGAACCAGCTGAGGGGGAGAGGCTATGCTGATGAAGTCAAAAACCCCCACCCTGCTGAGCAGGGGCCGGTGGTGCAGGCTTGGGGGCTTGCTGCCTACGGGACCCGTTACCCCGTCCCTTGGCCTGCTGACCCTGTTGGGGAGCCGCGGAGGCCTGATATTGAGGGTAGTGTTTATAGGCAGCCGCCTTTCTCGGGTAAAAGGACTTCTTTCCCGAGCCCTTCTTCTTCTGGGAAGGGGCGGAGGTCTTCCTAGAAAGCCTAGTTCTGGTGAGAGTCTCCGTCTCGATTTGGGCAGCCTTTTCAGCCATGGGCTTGCCAAAGAGGTTCTCACCTCGGCAGGGGACATCGACCAACTTGTCCTGCACCCAGGGTTCAAGGTCAGACGACTGAAGCCAAGCCTGTTGGCGGGCACCGATGCCGGCTGCGGCCACTCGTGCCGATGCTTCAAAGCCATCATAGGCTGCTCGAGACATAAATTTGGAGCATTCCCGAATACCAGTTGTCAAGGCTAGGAACCTCCGCAAAGGTTCCTCGGACAGCCCAGCGGAGAATCCGGCTATCTCTTTAGCCAGGTCTCTGAGATACATGCCCATGTAGAGCTGGTAGGTCTGGACCCGACAAGCAAGCATAGAGCCCTGGAAACACTTCTTACCTAGGCCATCCAGGTTGCGGGCCTCCCTGCCAGGAGGCACCGAGGAGTGCATCTTCTGGCTCTTAAGCCTATGCATGGCCGATTCCACCACCATGGAATGGTGCGGTAGCTGTGCTTTTTGGAAGCCAGGACTCTTGCCGACTCGATAAATGGAATCGACCCGCTTGCTTAACACCGGCGACGATGCCGGACTCTCCCACATGCGGAAGAGTAGTCGTTCCAGCATGGGAGGAACCGGTACAGTAAAGTGCTCCCTGGCGGGAGAGTCGTACTGAAGGGCATCGAGCTCTTCGGCTCGGGGCTCCTCCTCGGGATCCGCAGGGAAGGCCAAAGCCTTGGCCATATCCCTGACGAAATCCGAGAACCGGGCGTCCTCCGGAGGGGACTGTTTCCGAGGTTCGGACTCAGGCGAGTCCGAGGGGACACACCGAGTCCGAAAGGAATCAGGTGACTCTTCCTCTTCAGACTCCCAGGCCGACTCCGAGGAGGAATCGGTGGGATCGGTCCGGGCGGGCGGAGGCGTCGGCTGCCCCGACGCCGAGGGAGTCGGCGTCGACGACCTCGGTCCCGAACGGGAGGCCGAGGGTGACCTCGACCGAGGATCGATTCGAGCCCGCATGGACTCGAGGATCGGCTTGGTCTCCGGGGTCGACTTAGACGTTGACGTCCCGGCGGTCGGGGCAGAGGCGCCAGCGAGGCTAGCGATCAGTGCCCGCTGCTGGTCCATGAAGGCAGAGAGTCTGCTCTCCAAGGCCGTCAACCTGAGTCCGACCTCAGGTGACCCAGCAGCCCCCGACTCGGGCCCCGATGGCGTCAGGCCCGACGTCGGACCCCTCTGAGGCGAGTCCAGGAGGACTACAGGACTTACCCGAGCAGGCAACTCCGACTCCAGACGAGGTCGCTTCGGCAGATGCTCCTTCTCCAAAGACCCGGGACGGCTATCGGGGCTATGCGACCTGGCCCTCGCGGAACCAGGAGCGTCCACCGACGCCGCCCTCCCTCGCGGGTTTCACCTTCCGACGATGGTCCCCGGAGGGAGAACCCCTGTCGGAGGAACTCCGGCGATGGTCAGAGCTGGAACCTCTGGACGCCGAGGCCTCCGACGAGGTCCGGGTACGGCCGGGGTCAGCGAAGATTCGTTCCCGCTGATGCCGCCGACTCCTTAACGCTTTGGAGGACATCTTGCTGCAGGCCCCACAGATCAGTTCCTCGTGATCCGGGCCAAGGCAGCGGAGGCAATTATCATGTGTGTCAGTGAGTGACATATTTCTGTCACACTGAACACACCGCTTGAAACCACTGGCAGCCATCGGGGGAAAAAGGGCCCCTGCAAGGTCAAAGGACCGGGCTGCCAGTGAAAAACCGAAAACGAAACTGACAGAAAATCAGAAAAACCGAAAAATAACAGAAGGACTCGCAACGGCGTCGCGAGTCCGGGCAGGAAAAGGACCGGCGTCGAACCGATAGAGAAAAAAGAGATTAAACACGAAAAAATCAACTTTTTCAGCGGGGACAAGACGGGCACGTCTGAAGGGCTCCGCGGAAAAAAGAAGACTGGCTAAGATGGCACCCTTGGGCGGGAAGGGGACCGCTCATGCGCGCTGCAATTCCCAAAGGCTTTCTTTGAAAGCTGGGGAAAATTGCTCCGCGAGGGCTCCGTCGGCGCCGACGTCACCCATATGTGAGGACTGACTTCCTGCTTGGTCCTGGAGAATCTTTGTTATGTGGAAATAGGGTGTGTATAACCCAGAACCCTGTTGAGGATGAGTTACCTCTTGTATTCCTCCTGAACTAGGATACGCTTTACCTCTGGAGTCAGTTGGTGTGCGTTTGTGAGAACTGACCTTCCTTAATATTGTAGGAGGAGGCAGGCTTTGGAAGTGAGGCCTGTACCACCTTCTATGATGGACAGAGTCCAGGATTCTTATGTTCTGTCCCTCCATCCGTGGATGCGGTGACATAAACTTCCTGGGATTGTCGACGTATGTTTTCCGTGGATGGCCAGGGAGGGCATGTACTCTATCAGGGACTCAAAGGCCCTGTGGGTGCTGACGCTGCTGGGTCTGCTGCGGCTGGGTAGCTCTCAGATTTCTTGGCTTTGTAGATTGCTGACCCTTTCTATCAGCTTAGCCTGAAGGTGGTCCATGCTGGGCATAGGACTGCTAGTATCCGTTCGTTTTGGACAGGGACGGCTCTTTGACAGCTTTCCTCTTTGCAGGATCTCAGATCTCTGACAGCCTGGTCAGGGTGGACCTGTCAACATCCAATTCTTTGGATGTTTGCTGCCACTTTGTCCCTGACAGGTTTCAACCAGTACAGGGGATGTTGCCCAGTTTATCCTGTGACCAGTGTTCCAGGTTAGAGGCTGACAGCCAGGCACGTGTCCTTGACACAATGGCAATGGCGGAGACTCTGCCTATGCCCTCACAACAGTCCAATGCTACCCTATTGACAAATTTGGACTTGTTCTGGGCATGCTTGACAGGTGCTACATACACTTGTCCTCTGTCATCTTGGAGAGGCAGACTTAGCAGTTCTAGATGTACTGCGACCTCCATCAGGAACATTCCCATGTACAGGATATCGGAACCTATCCTGGCTGACAGCATGGATGCATGGCAGACACGGCAACCCAAAGCATCTACGGTCTTACGCCCCTACCAGGGGGGTTGGAGGCATGTCGTCTGTGACAATATATTCTCATCATAGCAGACTTCACCACAATGGAGTGCTGAGGGAGCTATGTTGTTTGAAAACCAGGGGACGGAGGGCACAGGGTATATAGTATCCAGCTAGTGGGAATATGGGGAGGTGGTGAGAGGTGTCTCCCATCTTTTCAGGAGAGGATCCTGTACGTTGTGATGTATTGGCAGGGTGGCTGCCTCCTTTGGAGCTTGGGTATATTGTTGATTCTCTCACTCCTGTGGCCTGTGCTCAGATTCAGTTGCCACTGACATGGAGCGGCCCCTGACTACATGTCTGAGGGAATCCTGGTGGGACATATCCTCAGGTGGGAACAAGCTCCTCTTGGGAGATGCAGGCCTCTCCTGGAGAGGTACATTAGTACCCTCTGAGCTGTCACAGTCACCAGGCCCCTCATAGGATTGTACGTATCTTCTCACTGGGTGCTCAGGTTTACTGCGGTTTTGGTACCGATTGGCATGGGTACAGGAGTGACCTGGTACTGGTGTGTCGGAGACGGCACCCATCAGCACTGATGGTGCAGTTGCCCATGCCGGGACCCCAATCTCTGTGGATACCGGTGACGCAATGTGCGGGGTCTGGGGTGGTACCGAGGGCTTTGATGCCACAAGGATAGACGCCAGACTGCATTTGCTGGCCAGGATCCTCTGGTCCAGTGACACTGCCTATGCCTGTGTATCGGTACCAGCCAAAGCCAGTACCCCGAAGCATGGCCCAAGGAGTTCAGACGAGGTTGCGGCCTCCAGAACTTGCTTTACCCCCAAAGTGGCTTTGGAGGCCGGGAAATCCCACCAGGGCTGTTTGGCCAGAGTGTGTTCCTCAGGGGCAATGCCGGGGCATCCCGATGTTTGGAGGGGGATGTATCCTTTCAGGAACAGCCAGCTTTCTGTTTGGTTACATGGGATCCACGGGAGGAAGGGGAATCCCCTGAGGTCATGGATGCCACTGCAGCCACATCGGTGGGGTGGAGGGTACTGAGCTTGGCTGCTCTGTTCTGCCAACCCCTCTTGGATACCATCCCACAGGCCAAATAATCAGAGATGGAGTGAGTGGGCCCTAAGCATTCGAGACACCAAGCATGGTTGTCAGTGACAGCGGAGGTACCGGCACATTTTGAGCATGTCTTCAAACCCAAGGAGTGCTTTTCTATGATGGCGGTGGGATTAGGGCCTATGCACAAACCAAGGGGAGACGTACAAAGGGGGTTTTCACTCTTCCTCTGGTAGTTTGTTTGTGTGAGGTAAACACAACTTCTAGAGAAGGAGTTACAATACACCAGTGTTACCAGTAAGGAAAACGTAGGCAGACGCTGGAACTGGAGTGGCAATAGCATAGAGGTGTTCTGCACAGACAGGAACAATGACCTGCTGGCTCTGTGGAACCTGATGAACTGTGGAGCAGCATTTGGGAAAGGCATCAGGGCAGCACACAGGCGCTGTGGGATGCTCACATATGCTTTCCTATTGGACGCTAGGGAGCGGTCACACACAGGCTGCGACAGTGCAGACAATACCAACATGTGCAACTAATTCCTGCTTGTTCCTGGAGATTAACTGTTCCCAGTGCCACCTGCATGCGTAGCTGTGAGTCTGGGCATGTGTGCAATGACACCTATGTGCAGTGTGCGTGCCACCCTTAACACACCATTCCATTCCCCTGTGGCCCCCTTGTATGACATGGCACGACCATACCACGTTAGGGTTGGCAATGATGAGTCCAGGCTACCCCCCTAACCCTGTATGTGGTATGTTGCACACATTTGTGTTGACATGATCTACACATGTCATCCGACCCAAACCCACTGGCAACATGATATCCCAGCACACATGGGTGATGTGTCCATACATGGGATGTTGGGTGGGTGGCCCTATGCACCTTACCAGGGGCCACATCCATGACATTTGGCTTTCTACAAGGCCCTGGATAGCAGTGCTTGACCCACTACAAGCGTTGTGTAACGTGTCTGTTTTGGGGATACTGGTAGGTACGTCTGACCTAGATTGGCCACTGTTGCAAGGAGCATACTGGTCTTGGTGGACTTGCGTCTGTCACATTCTGGCCTATCTGATGTTGTTATGTTCCTATGACCTGGGCCTTGTATGGTTAGGGCAGGTGTGCCTGCCAACACTAGGGGCAGGGGCCATTGCACTGGTATGGGCTATTGCCACCTGTGCTCATGTCTGGGTTTCAGGCTGTGGTGTGCAAACCCAACAGGTGCATGTATCCTTCCAACAGCATCTGTAATGTTCATCTGCAAACAGGTGTGGGATTCCTGGCGGGTGGGCAGATATGTGACCTGACTTAGCATACAGTTCTGGGGACATGTCTCTGTTACAGCCCTTCATAATTGGATCTCATAGCTCATGGGGGTGAGGTGTTTGTCCGCACATCCACATCTGCGCCTCCCATATCATCTGGATACATCAACGGTGTGTGTGATGAGCTGTGGACCTCATGGACTGGGGGAGATGTGAAACCTACCCACCATACCCCAACACAATATGTGACTGACATACCCTCCGTTGCAATCAGGTCTCAGGCCCCCTGGGGTTTGGGTGTCCTAGTACACATCATCAGCAACATACAGCATAGCACCAGGGTGACTGCCAGGACACCATACGCAGGTATCAGGACTCCTGGGGATAGGGAGAATGTGTTGAACAGCATAGGCACACAGGACCATATCACCAGGGTGAGTGACAGCCCACTCTGATGGGCTGTCAGGGCTCCTGTGGATAGGGAGAATGTGTTAAACAGCATAGGCACACAGCACCATATCACCAGGGTGACTGACAGCCCACTCTGATGGGCTCTCAGGGCTCCTGGGGATAGGGAGAATGTATTGCACTGTTTAGGCACACAGGACCATATCACCAGGGTGACTGACAGCCCACTCTGATGGGCTGTCAGGACTCCTGGGGATAGGGAGAATGTATTGAACAGCAAAGGCACACAGGACCATACACCAGGGTGACTGACAGCCCACTCTGATGGGCTGTCAGGACTCCTGGGGATAGGGAGAATGTATTGAACAGCATAGGCACACAGCACCATATCACCAGGGTGACTGACAGCCCACTCTGATGGACTGTCAGGACTCCTGGAGATAGGGAGAATGTGTTGAACAGCATAGGCACACAGCACCATATCACCAGGGTGACTGACAGCCCACTCTGATGGGTTCTCAGGGCTCCTGGGGATAGGGGGGAAGTTATGAACAGCATTGGCACACAACCCCATATCACTAGGGTGACTGACAGCCCACTTTGATGGGCTCTCAGGGCTCATGGGGATAGGGAGAATGTGTTGAAACAGCATAGGCACACAACCTCATATCACCAGGGTGACTGACAGCCCACTCTGATGGGCTGTCAGGACTCCTGGGGATAGGGAGAATGTGTTGAACAGCATAGGCACACAGGACCATACCACCAGGGTGACTGACAGCCCACTCTGATGGGCTCTCAGGGCTCCTGGGGATAGGGAGAATGTATTGCACCTTTTAGGCACACAGGACCATATCACTAGGGTGACTGACAGCCCACTCTGATGGGCTGTCAGGACTCCTGGGGATAGGGAGAATGTATTGAACAGCATAGGCACAGAGCACCAATATCACCAGGGTGACTGACAGCCCACTCTGATGGGCTCTCAGGGCTCCTGGGGATAGGGGGGAAGTTATGAACAGCATTGGCACACAACGCCATATCACCAGGGTGACTGACAGCCCACTCTGATGGGCTGTCAGGACTCCTGGGGATAGGGAGAATGTGTTGAACAGCATAGGCACACAGCACCATATCACCAGGGTGAGTGACAGCCCACTCTGATGGGCTGTCAGGGCTTCTGGGGATAGGGAGAATGTGTTGAACAGCATAGGCACACAGGACCATATCACCAGGGTGACTGACAGCCCACTCTGATGGGCTCTCAGGGCTCCTGGGGATAGGGAGAATGTATTGAACTGTTTAGGCACATAGAACCATATCACCAGGGTGCCTGACAACCCACTTTGATGGACTCCCAGGGCTCCTGGGGATAGGGAGAATGTATTGAACTATTTAGGCACACAGAACCATATCACCAGGGTGAGTGATAGCCCACTTTGATGGGCTCTCAGGACTCCTGGGGATAGGGAGAATGTATTCAACTGTCTAGGCACACAGCACCATATCACCAGGGTGAGTGATAGCCCACTTTGATGGGCTCTCAGGACTCCTGGGGGAAGGGTGGATTGGAAAACAGAAACAGCAGCATATTCCATACCAGCAGGAGTGCTGGGGACCCACGATTGTGGACTTTCTGGCCAAGTGGGGGTAGAGCAGATGTTTTAGACTGCTGGGCTACACACACGCATATCACCAATGGGACTAACATACCATTTTGGGCACATTTCACAGCCCCTGGGGGTGGGGCAGATGTTTTACCCTGCCACTGCAGACCCCATCATACCAGCAGGATGTTTAGAAACCCTCCTTAGTCTGATCTATGGGCTACCTGTGTTACGGTGTGTTGTAGCATATCAACAGCAGCAGCTGCCCTGACACCAGGATGGCATCAGGAACTCTGTGAACAGGTCCCTAGCCTCCTGGGTACAGGGCAATCCACTCAGATGTGATATATAGACAATATGGCATGTGGATTTACCTGATACACATCACTGAGATAGACTACCTACACACATCTGCATGCACAGCTACAATCAACACTGGACATATATATGTGGATCTACTGACCTGTCACCATACACTTACCTCACGTGGGTAATCAGCCACACGATCGTAGCGCCGGGTTAGCCGGTCCCACGCCCTCCGGATCCTGATCTGGTCCTGACGCCTGGATGATCCTGGGAAAAGCTTGTGCTGCCTTACAGCAATTAGCTGTGCCAGGCAGCGTAGCTCCCGTGCGGTGAAGGCAGGCTTCCTGGATCGGGTAGCCATGTTCTACACTGTCACCAATGATGAACGCACGCACAACGCAAAACGCGCGCATGCGCAGCACAACACGTGCGCACATGCGTGCCACGCGCAGTTGGGCCCGCGCCGCGCGCATCTTTTTTGCCGCACAGGGTATGGTGTCGCCAACAATATTTATAAAGATCTATTATGCAGACAGACATTGCACTGATGTGTCTGACATTTATAAATACAATTAGATGTTTTCCTTGTTGTTTACACACTTGGATCTCGAACCCACCACCACTGGTTCCTAGGGTACTGTTGGAACCCGTGTGCTATGCGTTTTTATATAGCAATGGCTGACAAAACAGTTACACCAAGGAGTCCTGATAGCCCATCAACGTGGTCTGTCATTCACCCTTCTGATATGGGGTTGTGTGTGCCTATGGGGTATGTTCATTAATCCATCTTAATGTGAATCCAGCAATGATATGCAGGATGCCATAAGGGGGGTGGGGGGTGGGGAGAAGGGGGCCTTCTGGCCTAAATGTTTGACTCATGCAATAGGTTATGTACCGCACATTATGACACGATGGAGGTACGTGTACCACATTACTGTGTGTTAATCGTAGGCATGTGTGCTGGCATACAGACCTACTGGCATGTTGGTTGACAAATTACCTAATGGTACAGGGGTCATGGGTTCAATGCCACATTGCGGCTTTTGCATATGACTGCCTGAGACATGACCCTTTAATATCTGCACTGCTTTGTGAGGCATTTGGGTTTTTTTTAAATCTGCTGCCAGCAAACACACCCTCCCATTGGCATAACCTAAGGTGCCACATCATGCACCCTATGCGGCACTCCTGAGGACACATAATAAGGTGCACTGTCCAACACGGCACCTTATAATGTTCCATTTGAGGCACCTTATAGGGCGCTTTGGAGGCACCTTCAGGCTACAGCACTGAGGGTGTTGTTGGTGGCAGCACCAATTTAAATTATAAAAAAAACATCCTGAGATAGCCGTATCACATAACCCCACTGTGGTATCAAACCCATGACCTCTGGCTCCACAGGCAGTGCAGTCACCCATGGGCTACATCTCCATAGCTGCTAAAAAAAACTCCTGGCTGGCTACAGTTGGACTGCAGCCCACTACACGACCTGTCTGCTGTGGTTGGCAGGATAGGGTTAAACCCCACATACCCATGATGCACTGCACATGCAAATCAGCAGTCTAAAGATAAACACAGGTTGGGGTATGCACCCCCACACCACCTCAGCCTGGTAGGGAATACTGAGCATGTGTGTTACTGGCACAGATAGATACTGACCGTCACATTGTGCGGGTCCTGTGCTCACCCTGAGGGTGAGGTGGGCCACCCAGCACCATGTCCACAGCATGTGGCTTAGCTGAGATAGGCTATGGTGTGAGTCTCCATCAGTGCTAGTGTGTGATGGGTTGGTCTTGCAGCTACACTGCCAAATACACCTGTGTCCATCTTTGATTTCTCAGTCAAGTTTAGCCTTTGAGCACTTTGATGCACCCAGAATAGTGCATATCCTGTGTGGGTGCCATGGCCACATGATTTATGTGTTGGGGGGCCGGGACGGGCCGGCTCTTTGGACCCATAGGCGGATTATGTATTACCACCCAAACTGCCCTCTGGAGGTCAGGATCTCCCACCAACAGATCCGCGTTCTACATCATTGCAATGGTGCTGGTAGAGGGGACCATCAACCTCAGTTCAGCTGGGGGACAGACAACACACAGGGCAGTCCATGCATTTCGGTACGCATCCATATGGTGATAGCAGACAGATGCCGGCCCTGGAAATGTTCAGCTGCCCACCACCACTATCTGACATTCTCCAGCAGCAAGCACAGTGAATCTGCAGCCACTGCACCCTGCAAGGTGTTCCAGCCTCACACATACTAACTGCAAAGAGTCTGCTAGCTAGTCCATAGTGCATATTGCTGGAAGAAATGTGTGCACCCAAAACCAGGATGTCAGCACACCCCCCAAGCAGATAGGTTAGTGATTGGGCCCCAAAAAAGGCAGCCCATAGATATCACTTGAAAAAGATGTTATTAGCACTAGGGGGACCTAGCCATGCCATGGTGACTGCTCAGTCAGGGTGAGAGTGACCTCCCAGCAGGACATGCTGTGGCAACCCTGTCCGTGCAGGTGATGGCCGGCCACTACAATGTCCCAGCCGTTGCCCTATGCCCTGTGCTCATGCATCCTGCCCAGGCAAGCCTGGCGGAGCTATACCCACAGTACCTTGCTCCTCATTAGCACATTGGCAAGCTAACACTGGACACAGTGCAAACAGTGTGGGCTGAGTAAGGTGTTGCAACCACCACACACTGGATGGACAGACACACACTCCCACACCTATGCCAGCATTGTGCTACTATAGAGAGTTTTTGCAGTCCAGGCCAACTCAACAGTCCTGGACACAGCACAGGCATGGCTAAGGTATGCAGTACTGTTGGGGTCACTCCCCAGGGTGGTGAACACTGTCAGACACCAGACCTGGAAACACTCCACAGACATCAGAGATATTGGTATGATACAGATCACTGAGCATATGGTGCTTAACTTAGGGATTGCTATCTGCCAGTAATCATAGCAACCTTTTGATATATGTGTACCATATTCCCAGGTTTATGGTGGCATTGGTAAGGTATGCACGTACTAGTATTGTGAGATGTACGCAAGGCCCAATATCCTGCCTCTCCATGGCCTTTCAATAATGGAGCCTGTGGGTGCGGTTCTTTCTGCTCCTGTTGGCCGCTGCTCTAGGGCAGAGGTCCACAACTCCAGTCCTGGTGGGCCAAACACTGTTCATGTTTTCCTGCTGTCCCTAATGAATATGCATGAGTTACATCTGCATACCATGGAGGCGGCGCATGGAAATGAAGCACACACATCTTTATTAGATACAGCATATACATGAATGATTTGTGGCACTCCAGGACTGCATTTGGGGGACTCTGTTCTAGGTAATGCGCATGTTTCTGGTATCTGTGCTCGGTGGGGTAAAATATAGGCGTTTGAACCATGCGTATGTTCTCTGCGATAAAGGTTTGTCGTTACTATCATGGTTTAGTAGCGGGTAAAATATGGGGACTGGATTGGCAGTAGCCCCAGCTGGGACCTGAACTTGTGACTTTCTGTTCCTGAACACACTGGCTGTGTTCACTGCACCACACTGCGGTCGCAGAGACAGTGCAGTCCCTGGAGATACCATGGTTGTTTGTCAGACAGAGCCTGTCTGTTGCAGTGCATGGCACCCACCTACACAGGGCTAGGCCATGGTCTGCTCTGGGCAGCTGCCACTGCCCCCTCCACCACCAGTACCCCTCCGCCACCATGCTGACATGGCCTTATATTGGAGACAGCATAAAACCTGAATGATTTGTGGCCCTCCAGGACTACATTTGGGGGACTCTGCTGTAGGTAATGCGCATGTTTCTGGTGTCTGTGCTCGGTGGGGTAAAATATAGGCGTTTGAACCATGCGTATCTTCTCTGCAATAAAGGTTTGTCCTTACTATCACGGTTTAGTAGCGGGTAAAATATGGGGATTGGATTGGCAGTAGCCCCAGCTGAGACTTGAACTTGTGACCTTCTGCTCCTGAACACACTGGCTGTGTTCACCACACCACACTGTGGTCACAGAGACAGTGCAGTCCCTGGAGATACCATGGTTGTTTGTCAGACAGAGCCTGTCTGTTGCAGTGCATGGCACCCATCTACACAGGGCTAGGCCATGGTCGGTTCTGGGCAGCTGCCGCTGCCCCCCTCCACCACCAGTACCCCTGTGCCACCATGCTGACATGCCTTTCTGCTGGTGGTGCTGGTGGTGTGCAGTCTCAAGCCATCCAGTGTGCAGGTAGGCGGCTGCCTATGGTGCGTGTTGTGGGGTAGGGGTGCCTGCATAAGCGTCCACGCTTCCCCCCAACACCGCCTGCCAATGTTCTGTGCCCTTGGGGGTACCTGCTGGGTACTATCCCCTGTGACATTGTGATAAACACTCTCGTGCCCATGTTGGGCCCTCATCAGTTGCTGTCTGGCTAATGTTCAGTTTCAGCATTCCTAAGTGCCACCTAGGCATCTGCCTAGTCCGCATTGTGCCCCAGCTGTACCACAGCATGTGCCGCCTGCAGCCCTCTGTAACCCCTTTCCCAGCATCTGTCCAGTTGCCCATTCCGACATGCCCGCCCTGCTGTTGTGGAACATGTGCATGCCATAGGTAACCTGTCCAATGGAGAGGGAAACCCTGATCAGTGCTATTTCACTGTGGGATCATTCACCTTGTATGGGGATGAAGCGTAGACCCTTCCAAAATTCATATCTATTTTTTGGGGCTTTCTTGGGAGTGTTTTTTTATGTTTCCCATTACTATCACTATTGCCCAGCTTGATTATGATTTTTTTTTTATTTTGTTGGGGTCATTTTCAATGTTTATTTGCACTTTTGTTCCGTGCACATGTATCACACTTATCACTTTTTTGTAGGGTTCCCTGGTTTTGCTGTACATTGCTGACAGAAATGGTTTCTTTTCCCTTTAAATCAGCTCTAACGCGAAGTTTTCACTTGCGTTAGCTTTGGCCTCGAATTTCACATCGTTAGTGTGCGGGGAGCCTCTCCCCTCCCACTCTCCACCCATTGACCCCTTCTCTCCGCCCCTGGGGAGCCTTCCTCCGCCCTCCGGGAGCCTTTCCACGCCTTCAGCGCTTGTTTGCGCCGCTGCGCGCATGAGCGCACACTAAAGCGCATTTTTGCCCCGTAAAGCATCATTAGCGTGCGCTAAGGTACCTTAGCGCACGCTAATTGCGCGGCGCGCACGTTAAGAAGGTTTAGTAAACATACCCCTTAGAAATATAATAAACATATATAATTTAACAAGAGTGTGACAATATTAAATAAACAAGGCACCAATGACTGCGAAGATATGAAATTTTCCTCAACGAAGAGATAAAACTCTTGTGCTAAGAATTAAATGAACAATGAAAAGAAAAAGAGAAAGGAGGAGTGAGTCAAAATCAGAGGGACATGGTATATAAATGATTTTTTAAAGGAACTTAATAGTAACTATTTGATTATAAATTAAACACATTAAAAATAGAGATAAAAATAGAACTACATAAAAATAATGAGAAACATGTCTTACATCCAATATTCAACCAGAGAAGCCAAAAAATAGACCAAAAGCAATAACAAGCTCCATCACGGCCAATAAAAATACAACCATTATAAAATGTCTTAAAAACCTGTGCAAATAGGAAACAGACGTTAGAATAAATATAAGTGATCATTTATATATGACCGGTACTCATGCCAATGGCACACTATTTAAAAGAAAAAAGCTAACTAAATTGCAGCGATAAAATTTACTTTTTTTTAAAAAAGGGGGGCCAACCTAGCAAGCCGGAGAAGAGACAAAACAGCTTGAAAGTGTGGTATAAACGCCATTTGTGATAAAAGGAGGAGTAAAGCAAGGACAAAACCTCACTAAAACCAGTTTATAAAACATGCCAACCACATGTGTAAACAATGTGTCATTGAACCTACTAATAAGTTACACTAAAAAAATAAATAAATAAATTGTTAAAGGAATAAAACCAACATTAGACAAAAAGTAAAAAGAAAGATATTAGGCTCTATTTCACAAAGGCAACGTGAAGGTATACCAGCAGCCTCGAGGAATAATGCAAACGCTACAATAAAAAACGCTTACCAACTTCATAATAAAAGCGCCAAGAAACGTCAAAATAATTTTTATATATATCCCTTGAGATATAAATCCTTGAACAACCAAAATGGTCCTTTTTATAAAAAAGGGGGTTTAAGTAGACAGCATTGCAGATGTTTCGATGAAAACAATGCTGACGCTGCAACGGAAGCCGGTGAACCACTTTCACTATCCATTTGTTAATAAATAAATAAAAAACAAACATTACTAACATTATAAAAAGTAGTAGCATGAAGAATAAGGATAAAAAAGGGGGGGTTGATCATCAAGCAACTTTTTAAATTCTATTTTAACTACTCTGGATTGAGCCAGCCTTGTCCTGACGCCTCCAGTGACACCGCGGGCCCAGTCGGGGCTCTCCACCTGGACGCCTTCAGCCCAATCGGGGCTCTCCACCCGGACGCCTCCAGCCTCTCGCCTGCCCAATCGTGGCTCTCCACCTAATTTAAAAGCAGGGCACCAGCTGAAATCAGCCCTTTCCCGGACGGGTGCTCTCCCAGGAGGGATTGAGCCAGCCTTGTCCTGACGCCTCCAGTGACACCGCGGGCCCAATCGGGGCTCTCCACCCAGACGCCTTCAGCTCAATCAGGGCTCTCCACCCGGACGCCTTCAGCCCAATCGGAGCTCGCCACCCGGACGCCTTCAGCCCAATCGGGGCTCTCCACCCAGATGCCTTCAGCCCAATCCGAGCTCACCACCCGGACGCCTTCAGCCCAATCGGAGCTCGCCACCCTGACGCCTTCAGCCCAATCGGGGCTCGCTACCCGGACGCCTCCAACCTCTCGCCTGCCCAATCGGGGCTCTCCACCTAATTTAAAAGCAGGGCACCAGCTGAGATCAGCCCTTTCCCGGACGGGTGCTCTCCCAGGAGGGATTGAGCCAGCCTTGTCCTGATGCCTCCAGTATTAAAAACCTGCTTTAAAATTCGGTCCAATTTCTTTGAACGTGAATTACTCAATTTTAAGGAAGGATACGTCCATAGAACTCATAAATGTAAGAAATATGCTTTATTATTAACTTTCCTTTATCTTCTTTAAATTTCAAGAATGTATGTTACATAATCATCAGGCACTTCCCAGGTTTTTCTTCAGTGACAACTCAGAAATCAATCAACAGTGTGCAATATTCAATAACAATTCCATGTTCTAGAGCAGGGGTCTGCAACCTTTAAGACATAAAGAGCCACTTGGACCCGTTTCCGAAGGGAAAAAAAAAACTGGGAGCCACAAAACCATTGCGACATTTAAAACAAATCTAACACTGCATATATTGTTTCTTACCTTAATGCTATATACGACCCCCTACTTTTCCTGTTAAAATATAGGTGTTTGGCCTATACTCGCCGTATAAGACTACCCCTCTTCCTTCGCACACCAAAAAAAATACGCCAGAAAATATCACAACAACAAGTAACAATATTTGATTTCAAAATTATGATGATTTTGTAGTCAAATCACTAATATGAAATAAAATTATTTTTTCTACCTTTGTTGTCTGACCAATTTATTCTTTGATCATGCTGGTCCCGATCTGAGGCTTCTGCTTTCCTGTCTTCTCTTAGCTCTCTTTCTGTGGTCTATGGTCCATCTGCCATTTCTTATCTCTTCTTTCGTTTTCTTCACTTCTTTCCATCAGCCTATTTCCAGTCCCAGTAACCCTCCCCAATATCAGCCCCTTTCCAGTCCTCACTCCCAGTACCTTCCAATGTCAACTTGCATTCCCATGATTGCCACTGGTGTCCATTTCCTTCCAATCCCCCTCCTTCCCCACTGACCAGTCCCTTCTAGTACAAATACCATGGCAGCCTTAGCCCCCAGTTATCTTCCAGGGCCAGCAGCTCTATCCTCCCCTCCCCACAATCAGCCCATGCCCATTCAAAGCCCCCCAATCAGCTCGCTTCCAGTGCTAATCCCCCCTCAACCCCATTACCAGTGCTAGCCTCCCCTAATCAGCCCAATACCAGTCCTACCCCCCATCAGCTCATTACCAGTCCTAGCCTCCCTAATCAGCTCATTTCCAGTGCTAGTCCCCTCAACCCCATTACCAGTGCTCCATCCCTCCATGTCAGCCCCCCTCCCTCCATCCATATCAGCTCCATCCCTCCATGTCAGCCCCCTCCCTCCATCCATATCAGCCCCCTCCCTCCATGTCAGCCCCCTCCATCCCTCCATGTCAGCCCCCCTCCCTCCATCCATATCAGCTCCCTCCCTCCATGTCAGCCCTCTCCATCGCTCCATGTCAGCCCCCCTCCCTCCATCCATATCAGCTCCCTCCCTCCATGTCAGCCCCTCCTCCCTCCATCCATCCATGTCAGCCCCCCTCCCTCCATCCATGTCAGCCCCCCCTCCCTCCATGTCAGCCCCCCTCCCTCCATCCATATCAGCTCCCTCCCTCCATGTCAGCCCCCCTCCCTCCATCCATCCATATCAGCTCCCTCCCTCCATGTCAGCCCCTCCATCCCTCCATGTCAGCCCCCCTCCCTCCATCCATCCATATCAGCTCCCTCCCTCCATGTCAGCCCCTCCTCCTCCCTCCATCCATGTCAGCCCCCCTCCCTCCATCCATATCAGCTCCCTCCCTCCATGTCAGCCACCCCCTCCCTCCCTCCATCCATATCTGCTCCCTCCCTCCATGTCAGCCCCTCCCTCCATCCATATCAGCTCCCTCCCTCCATGTCAGCCCCCCTCCCTCCATCCATCCATATCTGCTCCCTCCCTCCATGTCAGCCCCCCTCCCTCCATGTCAGCCCCCCTCCCTCCATCCATCCATATCTGCTCCCTCCCTCCATGTCAGCCAGCCCTCCCTCCATCCATATCAGCTCCCTCCCTCCCTCCATGTCAGCCCCCCTCCCTCCATCCAAACATATCTGCTCCCTCCCTCCATGTCAGCCCCCCTCCCTCCCTGTCAGCCCCCCTCCCTCCATCCATCCATATATGCTCCCTCCCTCCATGTCAGCCCCCCTCCCTCCATCCATCCATATCAGCTCCCTCCCTCCATGTCAGCCCCCCTCCCTCCATCCATCCATATCTGCTCCCTCCCTCCATGTCAGCCCCCCTCCCTCCATGTCAGCCCCTCCATCCCTCCATGTCAGCTCCCTCCCTCCATGTCAGCTCCCCTCCCTTCTTCTGCAGCCGCGGCTCCCTGCCTCTTACGGAACCGCGGCTGTGCTTTTAAAATCATCTCGGAGCCCTTCCTGTCTTGACGGGCTCCGTGCAGCATTGTCCCGCCTCCAAACTTCCTTTAGAGGCGGGACAATGCTGCACGGAGCCCGTCAAGACAGGAAGGGCTCCGTGATGATTTTAAAAGCACAGCCGCGGTTCCCTAAGAGGCAGGGAGCCGCGGCTGCTGAAGAAGGGAGGGAGCTTACAACACCATTGCCTGTCACCGGGCGGGCAGTGTGCTCCGGAGCCGCGGCAAAGGTGAGAAAGAGCCGCATGCGGCTCCGGAGCCGCGGGTTGCCGACCCCTGTTCTAGAGCAATTCCTGAGGAAACCAATGTGCCACAAATTACTTTGTTTAAAAACAGCAAATTGTTCTCTCCCGGGTCTCGACGCTCAGCTCCGGCGCCTCTATGGCGTTTCAAAAAGTTATTTTCATCAGGAGACCTTTATCCTATAACAAATTACATAAAACCAATTTGAGATACTACCTAATTTAAAAACATACGAAAGTTTATCTAAAAACTACTGCTACTTACATTCTGTTATGCTGCCCACGCTTCTCCTCCTTCAATTACCTACAGAAAAACGCCGCGCATGCGGGATAGTTATCTCTACTCTGCTTTTAAATCCCTCTTTATGTTTCCGGAAGTTGATCAGGGTAGAAGGCTTCATTATAGAAGTTGTTGGGCCACTTATGTCACCTACATTAGCTACTATAAATACAATACTGGGCATCACTATCTGGTAACCAATGGTTATCATACGGGAGTATGATGACTCATATCGATAACCTCTCGTAAAGAGAGCTTATTTTGACATCGCTACATATTAAATTAGTTAATTAGTCTTTTCCGATTGTAGATACTATCCAAAAGGTCCTACATGCCCCTATTCAAGTTGTATTAAACATTTGTCCAATCGTGAACACCCTATCATATAACAACTAAAGATATTAAAAACAAGACGTCCACTCGATGGATACATTAAGACCTTTAGGGGCAACAGTCTGTAACTTATGTATCCACCATTGTTCCCGTATTAACAAAGTTTCATCCTGCGTCTTGCCTATCTTAGGTGTTTGGATTCGTTCAATCACAAAACTGCGGAGCTGATCAAATGTATGCCCCATAGAAAGACAATGAGCAACTATGGGGGCTTCAAGCCTACGGCATTTTAATCTACTTCTATGTTCCCTTAGCCTTACTCTCAGGGGCCGAATTGTTTTGCCAACGTAGTATAAACCACAGGGGCAAATTATCGCATAGACCACCGCTTCAGTGTCACATGTGGTTCGAGTTCGAAGATAGATTGTCTTACCTAAATGAGTGAACTGTGTCTGCTCTAGCATCACTCCACACATATCACAGTTCCCACAACTACTGTGGCCTCCTGTTGACAGAACGGCATTTTCATTTTCATTTTCCGTTGGGGGAGGAAGTATCGCCGGGCTCAGGTATTCCTTCAAGTTCCGCCCACGTTTCCAAACACATCGTATATTTCTTGTTTCTAAACCCGGAACTATTGCTAGAATTGGTCTATATTTTTTTATTATCTTTTGTAAACTGAAACTTAACGGGGTAAAGGCTGTAATAAAATTTATATTCTCATGATCTTCATCTACATTATAAAATTTAGGCGGTGGACGTAACAAATTCACCCTATGATTATATAAGGCTCTACGATAAGCCTGCTGTACAACCGCTGCCGGATAACCCCTACTAAGAAAATTCTTTTTCAAAATTTTAGCCTGTCTTTTATAATCGTCCGTACTCGAACAGTTTCGGCGATATCGCAAAAATTGTGAATAGGGCAAAGATTGTTTTAATCTATGCGGATGTTTACTGGAAAATTCCAAAAATGTATTCCGGTCCGTATCTTTCCGATAAACCGAGGTGTTCCATCTCTGAACCCCTCTGGTGACCTGAACATCGAGATAGGTTATATAATTCTGATGGTACACAGATGTAAAAGTGATATTATTTTCACGGGTATTAAGCCACTGAAAAAATTGTGTTAGAGTATCTAAAGGCCCCTGCCACAATAAAAAAATATCATCTATGTATCGTCGCCAAGTTATTATATTGGATACATAAGGGGACTGAGACACATAATTAATTTCAAAATTGTCCATATAAAAATTTGCCACCGAGGGGGCACATGTCGCCCCCATGGCCACTCCCGCTATTTGCTGATAGATCGTATCTTCAAAAAGAAAATGATTTTGATAAATAGCCAATTTTGCCAGCTCTAATAAAAATTCAACATGCAACGTAGACAGATCTCCCCGTGAAAGCAATGTTTTCTCAATTACAGCCATAGCACCCTCTTGTGGTATATTTGTATAGAGTGAGGAGACGTCCAAAGTTACAAGCCAGACGTCATCATGACTAGCCCAATTGGCCAATTCCTCCACTATATTCAAAAACTGCGTGGTATCTTTAAGGTATGACTGTATACGAGGGAGTAGAGGGCGCAAAAATGAGTCCAAATAGATGGATAAAGGTTCCAGAACACTTCCTCTGGTAGATACAATAGGTCTACCAGGGGGGGGGGTTCCTATTTTTATGGATTTTAGGGACTGTATAAAATTTTGCCATCGACGGGGAAACCACATTCAGAAAAGTGAATTCCTTAAAGGAAATTAATTTTTGTTGTAGCGCTTGTTTAGTTATGGCCTTTATCGTTAATTGCAGTTGCACAGTTGGATTTTGTGTTAATATTTTATAAGTAGTGCATACCTGCAATTGTGCTCGAGCTTCTGTTAGATAATAATCCCGGTCAAGAACCACCACTGCTCCCCCTTTGTCCGCCCTCCTCACTATAATATCCCGTCTCGCCTTTAATGAGTATAGAGCTTTTCTTTCCCCCATAGGAAGAGCCTGATCTTGATGTTTATTCTGTTGTTCCAACTGGTCTAAATCACGCAATACTAAATGTTTAAAGGTCATCAAGGCAGGGTGTAGAGGGGTCGGGGGAATCCATTTTGATTTAAACTTTAAAGGGACTCTATTACATCCTAGCTCGTGAATTCTCTCCCCGTGTACTGATGATTGTACCTGTGTATCACTTCGCAATAAAACATCCCCCTCCTGCAAATTAACATCCACTGTCATACTCTCAATTTTCAATGATGCAAAATATTGTTTTATATGCAATTTTCTCATTAGACATTCTACATCCAGTCTACATTGGAAAGGATCATAAGTGGTACTTGGCACAAATGAAAGTCCCCGGTTCAATAGTTGCACATCCTCAAAGGTCAAATCTTTGAAGGTCCTACATGCCCCTATTCAAGGAGGGATTGAGCCAGCCTTGTCCTGACGCCTCCAGTGACACCGCGGGCCCAATCGGGGCTCTCCACCCGGACGCCTTCAGCCCAATCGGGGCTCGCCACCCTGACCCCTCCAGCCTCTCGCCTGCCCTATCGGGGCTCTCCATCTAATTTAAAAGTAGGGCACCAGCAAGCGCGCCCGCGCCTGAGGGCCTCGCCAGAGGGCCCTTCGGCATGGCCCTTAGGTGATGGCCACGTACTCTCCAGGATCCGTTAAACAGCCGGAGAACAAGCTGAAAGCCAGGACTCAAATCAGGACGTAAAATGAAGGTACCGTTTAACTCTACATAGCTAGATACCCAATCATTGCTAGGTAGTTCCACATTACCCTCAGATACACCCACCAAACATTATACGTGATACCTGTTCCGTTAACAACCGAGCCTAGCCTGTCGTTCTAACCCTATCTGCTTCACGACCCACTGAGAAGAAGACTCGTGAAGGCCCTCCAGCCACATGCACACCTACGACTGTACTCCTTTGACTACTACACTCTCTATTGGCTATACTACATCCTTTATACTGCCTGTGTCCCCTGTACTGCCTGACTCCATACAGTACTGCATCGCTGTACCTTTGCGCTACCATATTGTCCCATCCCAATAGCACACTCTTTACCCACGCATGATTACCCCGCATTAGACTGCTATACTGCTTGCCCCTGACTGTGCTATATGACCCTGCCCACGATTGCACTATAATGTTTGCATATGCCTATGCTATACTGCTTGCCCATGATTGTGCTGCTTAAATGGCTATACTGCTCTGCCTATTATTGGACTACTTAGATTGACATACTGAATTGCCCATAATTATGCTGTTTAAAATTGCTATATTGCTTTACCTATGTTTGTGCTGCTTGACGGCTACCCTGTGCTACCCATGATTGTGCTGCTTATACTGCTACACTGCGCTACCCATGATTGTGCTCCTTATACTTCTATACTACGCTAACCCATGATTGTGCTGCTTATACTGCTATACTGCCTTGCCCATCCATCATTGTTCTGTTCAGACTAAGGTGTCGACACCACTTGTACACTTTACGGTTACACTACTATTACACCTACACCACAAGTAAACGAAATATCAAGATTTATACCTGAGCTGAGACTCAACATGGCACTCACAGGCTTTTACATAGCAGCATTATATCTCCTAACAGCTTGGCTAGGCAATGCTGCTGTATTTGCCCCTCAACATAGTCAAATACCCATCCTTCAAAGCCACAGGAGGAGGTGGACAAGCACTCCCCACCACCCTTTTGGTGGTGATGCACACCCTCACCAACCCCGCTTATTACATATAGCAATACAACATAATTTGCGAGTTCATAAAGAAATATCTTCCTACCAGCAGAACATTAAGTGTGCCCTCATAAACGCAAGGTCAATACGTAAGAAATGGCCAGTCATTGCAGACATAATTTCCCTCCATTGCCTAGACATTCTCTTCATAACTGAGACATGGCTATCAAATAATGATAACGTACTCGTCAACCAGCTCCTACCCAATGGCTTCTCAGTACACACATGTCACAGAAGCGGTAAACGAGGAAGTGTTCTCGCTATCACCAAAACTGATCTCCACTTCCACCTGAGCAATACAACCAACGCAATACACACAGACGCAATCACCATTACCAATAAACATTGCTCCTTCAACCTGATATACAGGGCCCCATCCTTGGACTCCGATTCCCTCGCAACATTAATTGAGCTTGCATCCAACTCACAATCACCAAGCACACCAAGCTGGGTTGTAGGTGATTTCAATTTACCATCCTTGCACGACGCACAGGCCTCATCTTTCCTGGATGCCTTCGAAGAACTAGGATACACACAACTCGTTGATGAGCCCACCCATACTAAAGGAAGGACACTGGACCTTGTTTTTGCCCCCCCAACTGCCTTTAAAACAAACACCACCATACTGTCCACTACTGCAGTCCCCTGATCAGACCACATGTTAATCATGTTCCAAATATCTCTACCCAACAAACTCCAAAAGAGTGTTGATAAGGCCAGCAGCCTCAAAACAGCTCCACGCAGGTTCATAGCCTTTGACAAAGACCAAATCTTAAACCATACCCGTACACTCTTTGACCTAACATCCCACGACCCTGAAGTGCTAGTTTCCACTTGGAATGAAAACTTCAATTCCTTTGCATTACAACCACCATCAAACAAGCCTACCAAGAAGAGAACAGCAGCAGCTTGGTACTCCACAGAGCTTAGAACGTCACTCTCCTGCTTGAGAAAACTAGAAAGACGCTGGCGCCATACTCACTCCACAGAGGACCTAAGGACATACAACACTCAACTAGAAAAACACCGCCAAGCAATATCTGAAAGCATGAGGAGATTCCACACTGACACTCTAAAGCGGTCAACAAGTCACATGACCTCTTCACCATGGTAAAGAACCTAGCAAAAGAGCCAGTACCAGAGCAACCTAGTCAAATCCACCCTCAAGCCTTCGCCGACTACTTAAAAACAAAACTGTGCCAAACTAATAAGTCCCTCACACATACCATGGCACTCGAGCCGAGATCCTCAGCCCGACTGTCTGCCTTCTCTAAGCCATCTGCCAAACACATTGAGGACATAATAGCTGGAATGAACACAACAACCGCACAAACCGACCCTTGCCCGGTGTCCTGGATAAAAGAGTTACGACCGACAGTCAGCCCTTTTATAGCAAAGCTAATGGATTTCTCATACACGACAGGCACCTTTCCCCAATCCCTCAAACGTACCTCAATCAGGCCACTCCTCAAAAACAACAAACTGGACCCTAAGAAGCCCGACTCATATAGACCGATATCCAGCATACCACTGTTGGCGAAAATCGTTTAGAAAGACGTCCAAAGACAAATTCAAGATCATATTGACGCCTCCGCACCACTTGATCCGTGTCAGCACAGCTTCAGAGCCGCACATGGGGTCGAAACTCTCCTCACCATCCTCTTCAGTACCATAATTGCAGGAATTGACAGCATACGCCGAGGATACGTACTCATATTCTTGGATATAGCGGTGGCCTTTGATTCTGTTTCCCATGACATCCTCTTACACCGCCTCAAAGAGAAGGGGATTTGTGACTTAGCACTCGAATGGTGCAAGTCATATCTCTCAGATAGATGGCAACATGTAAGATCAGATGAAGCAACATCAGAACCTTTCCACCAGAGCCAAGGGGTCCCACAAGGATCCTCTCTATCTGCCCTGTTGTTTAATATTTATATGCAACCGATCTGTGAGATCGTCCAGTCCTTCAAGGTGCAATGCCTGTTATACCCAGACGACATGCTCCTATATATGCCTTTTGCAACGGAGAACCTCAAACGCTCACCGCTCACTGACTGTTTCAACGCAGTATCCAGATGGCTCCAATCACAAAACCTGCGAATCCAACATAAGAAAACCGAAGTCCTTTTCGTCACCAGAGATCCGAAATTCATCACACCACCGTGCTTAAAGGTCTTAGATGCAGAACTACTTACCAAACCCTCTATTAGATATCTAGGAGTCAAACTTGACCAGCGACTCGACATGAAGACCCATATAGGCATGTAGCAAGAGCTATATACCATAAAATCCGATCACTTAAACACATACGCACCTTACTGGAACCTGGCGACTTCCGCACAGTATACCAAGCCTTGATCATACCGCATCTTGTCTATGCAAACGCCATACTCCATGGTCTCCCGCAATCCACGCTACACCCTTTACAGCTTGCAATAAACTCTGCTGCAAGAGTGCTCCAGGGCGCTTCCAAGTGGGAACACATTACACCCATCCTTAAACAACTCCACTGGCTCCCCATAAAAGGCAGAATTACGTTCAAAACCATAATTCTGACCTTCAAGATCATAAATAAGCTCGCCCCACCAGCCCTAGCAGATCTCATTCAGATAACCTCCCTGAACAGACCTAGAGGATCCCCTGAGAGCAAGAAACTAATAGTCCCAAGAGAAACAACCAAGTGCTGCCAGACAACAGTGAACAGGGCTTTCAAATTCTCGGCACCAAAATGCTGGAACAGCCTCCCTCCTAGTATACGGGCAATCACTAATTTAACGCAGTTTAGGAAAGCTCTGAAATATCACCTTTTCCTCGAGCATTACCCGGATGACAGCACCTCAAATGCCTCATCAGTAAACTAACCACGTCAAACAGACGTTCAGCCAGCTCTTTCTGTACAGTTGTAAATAGTTACCCCCTTGTTGTCTATCCAAGTTCTGTTGCCTGTTAATTGTAAACACAAATCAACTGTTTTGAGATGTGTATTTAACTGGATCTATGTAAACCGCACTGATGGAAAATAGCGCGGTATATAAGTGTATGTAATAAATAAATAAATATTGTACAACCAATAAATGTAAAGTATACCAGCGAACTTAAAGAATTTGAGATTCCAGTTAACATATGATCATCAGCAAATCCCTTATTTAGATTTACTAAAGAAAGAAGCTAATCATTTGGTCACATCCTTGTATAGAAAGCCCATGGACCGTAATCATCTGTTGCACTTCAGTAGTTTCCACAATCCAGCACTTAAAAGGAACCTTCCCATTGGTCAATTTCATAGGGCAAAAAGAGTTTGCACAAAGGATCAAGATTTTAATATCCAAGCAAAAGAAATGCAGAACAGGTTTGCAGCAAGACAATATCCTTCAAAATATATTTCTCAGGCATATAGAAGAGCACAGACATCCACTCGTGAGTCTCTTCTTACGTGCAGTCCACTGCCACTGCCTCGACGTCCTCACCTCCCAGGCCCTCCTGGACCCACTCCATTCCGTCTTCCGTCCCTTACACTCCACTGAAACGGCACTCACAAGAGTCTCCAATGACCTATTACTGGTTAAACCTAAGGGCCTCTACTCTATCCTCATTCTTCTTGACCTCTCCGCTGCCTTTGACACCATTGACCACAATCTTCTCCTCACCACCCTCTCCTCCCTTGGCTTCAAGGACCTGGTACTGTCCTGGTTCTCCTCCTACCTCTCCCATTGCTCATTCAGTGTATGCTCTGGTGGCTCCTCCTCCTCCCCTACCCCGCTCCACGTAGGTGTATCCTAGGGATCCGTCTTGGGCCCCCTCCTTTTCTCTCTCTACACCCAAGCCCTTGGCGCGCTTATCTCCTACCACGGCTTTCAGTACCATCTCTACACCGATGACTCCCAAATCTACCTCTCTACACCTACTATTTCACCAGCAAACCAGTCCAAGATCTCTGCCTGCCTCTCTGACATCGCCGCCTGGATGTCTCTTCGCCGATTGAAACTGAACATGGCTAAGACTGAACTCCTTGTCTTTCCCCACAACTCCTCCCCTCCTCTTCCCCCTTTCTCAGTCTATGTGGAAGGAATTATTATCCTTCCTGTTCCCTCGGCCCGCAACATAGGGGTTATCTTTGACACCTCTCTCTCCTTTTCCGCACATATCCAGCATGTAGCCAAGAGCTGCCGTTTCTTCCTCTACAACATTGTCAAAATCCGCCCCTTCCTCTCTGAACACACCACCAAAACACTTAATCACTCCTTAATCTCTTCTCGCCTCGATTATTGCAACTTACTCCTTGCTGGTCTCCCCATCAGCCACCTCCTTCCCCTTCAATTTATAGAAAATCATGCTGCTCGAATAATCTTCCGCCTGCCTCGCCACGCCCACATTATTCCTCTTCTCTGTTCCTTCACTGGCTCCCTGTCCAGTCCCGCATCCAATTCCTCCTACTGACCTATAAATGCATTCACTCAGCGGCCCCTCAGTACCTCTCATCTCTTATCTCTCCCTACATCCCCTCTCGGAACCTGCGCTCCGCTAGCAAATCACTTCTATCTATGCCGTTCACCCGCACCGCTAACTCCCAACTTCGCTCCTTTCACCTTGCTGCATCTCACGCCTGGAACAGCCTACCTGTGTCTATACATCAGGCATCCTCCCTGGCCCTCTTCAAATCCAGGTTGAAGACTCACCTCTTCACCGTCGCTTTCAGATCCTGACTTCTATCCTTATCTTATCTTAACCACGTCAACTCTCATGACCATATGGTATTGACTTTACTGTGCCTTGTATTGACCTTACTGTGCCTAGCACTAATCTGACCTTTACCCTGTAATGTTCTGACTAGACTGTAAGCTCCAATGAGCATGACTCTGATGGGCAGGGACTGTCTCTTCCATTCTGGCTAATTCTTGTTGGTTGGCTGTACAGCGCTGCGTGCGTGGCGCTTTATAAGTGATAAATAGTAGTAGTAGTAGTAGTTCTTAACCTAATCAAAAGAAGGAGGAAGTCGTTATAGTTGGTGATTCGATCATTAGGCATGTAGATAGCTGGGTGGCTGGTGGACGTGAGGATCGCCTGGTAACATGCCTGCCTGGTGCGAAGGTAGCGGACCTCACGCGCCACCTAGATAAGATCTTAGATAGTGCTGGGGAGGAGTCTGCTGTCTTGGTACATGTCGCTACCAATGACATAGGAAAATGTGGTAGGGAGGTTCTGGAGGCTAAATTTAGGCTTTTAGGTAGGAAGTTGAAATCCAGAACTTCCAGGGTAGCGGTCTCCAAAATGCTTCCCGTTCCACGTGCAGGACCCAAAAGGCAGGCAGAGCTACGGAGTCTCAATGCGTGGATGAGACAATGGTGCAGAGATGAGGGTTTTGGATTTGTTAGGAACTGGGGAACATTCTGGGGAAAGGAAAGGCTCTTCCGAAGGGATGGGCTTCACCTTAACCGGGATGGAACCAGGCTGCTGGCATGAACCTTTAAAAAGGAGACAGAGCAGCTTTTAACCTAGATAATAGGGGAAAGCCGACAGTCGCCCAAGTAGCCCAAATGCCCTCGAGTATGGAGCAGAGCTTAAAGATCCCAAATTACCCATGTCTACCAACAGCCAAACTAATATGAATAAAATACAGTCTCTAAAATGCTTGTATGCAAATGCTAGAAGTCTAAAAAATAAGATGGGAGAGTTAGAATATATGGCACTAAATGAGAGGTTAGATATGATTGGGATATCAGAGACATGGTGGAAAGAGGATAACCAGTGGGACACTGTGATACCTGGGTACAAACAGGGCCGGATTTACCTATACGCCATGTACGCCATGGCGTAGGGCCCACAGCTGGCAAGGGTCCACAAAAATCGAACAAGTTAGGCTTTTTTTTAAAAATAAAATAAAAAAAAAAACCTGCTGGCTGCCGCCGCGGGGCCCCCTCTGCTGCCACGGCAGCATGGACTGACCCACGGGGGCCCCCTCTGCAAGCTCGATCCCTCCCTCCTTGCCTCCCTGCCTCCCTCCGTGCAGGCTGTGAAAGACGCGAAGGCAGACTGTCTCCCTCGCGTCTCTGTTAAGCCCGCAGGGGCTGATGGGAAATTTCCCATCAGCCCCTGCGGGCTTAACAGAGACGCGAGGGAGAGAGTCTCCCTTCGCGCCTCTCACAGCCTGCACGGAGGGAGGGAGGGAGGGACCGAGCGAGCGAGCGAGCTTGCAGAGGGGGCCCCCGCGGGTCAGTCGCGTATTGATGAAGAGCTGAAGGAATACGCGGCTTGAAACACTACTAGTGTCGCGGGGACCCCAGGATGAGGGGCACTGGGAAGGAATGCCACATGTCGGCGTTGGAGTTGGATCCATTTGTTTGGATGAGCGGTTGAGTGTTTGATGCGCTCCAGCCGACGAAATTCTCCTTCCATTACTTTGAGGAAGCTAAGTAATTTCTCCTCTACTTCAAGTTAGTCATATTCAAAGGACTTGGACTGATTAAGTGTTTGGTTTACCAGCAGAGAACTAACTTCCTAATTCCCACTGAATTTTACATAAGTGGGTACTGACAGCGACTGGTGTCGCGGGGTCAGGTTTTTATAGCCATTGGGTGGCTTAATTTAAAATGATTAAAATGGAGGGCTCACTCCGAGAATGGGATGATTCCCTTTCAAGGTGAGCGATCCGACAAAAATTAGAAGTAACTCTTTTTCACATATGGGAGAATTAATTGAAGCTTTGGGAATGTGGGAGCACGTGTGCTGAATAAGCATTTAAGCATAAGTTCCATGAAGTGCTATGAGTGGAATCAAGATTTGACTTTGGGATTTTTGTGAGTTGATTCCTTTGGGTGTATATTATTGGATATGGGTTCTAAATGGGCAGTGTTTGTAGTAGTTCCTAATGTGTCTGGCAGTTGGCACTGGATTATAGTAATGTAGAAATCTTTTAGTCTTTCTTTATCCATACACTCATTAAGAGGCACGTTTACTAAAAGTTAGTATATGGTAACATTATGCAAATATTTATGCAAATGAGGCCCCTTATGCAAATGAGGCCCCGCACCCCCCTTGGGCCGCCCCTGCTGGGGGCCCACAATTTTTGTTGGCGTAGGGCCTCACTCAAGGTAAATCCGGCCCTGGGTACAAACTATATCGTAATGATAGGGCTGATCAAATTGGTGGAGGGGTTGCGCTCTATGTTAGAGAGGGCATTGAGTCAGAAAGGATTAAAGTTTTGCAGGAAACAAAATTTGCTGTAGAATCTCTATGGATTGAAATTCCATGTAAAAAGGGGAAGGTGATGGCAGTGGGGGTGTACTATCGACTGCCTGGCCAGAATGAACAAATGAATGATGAAATGCTCAAAGAAATCAAGGAAGCTAACAAACGTTATAGCACAGTAATAATAATGGGTGATTTCAATTACCCCGGTATCGACTGGGTCAGTGTCACAGCAGGACATGCTAGGGAGATAAAGTTCTTAGATGACATAAATGACTGCTTCTTCGAGCAGCTGGTTCATGAACCGACCAGAGGGGAAGCCATATTAGACCTAGTCCTTAGTGGAACACCAGATCTAGTGCAAGAGATAAGGGTGTTGGGGCCACTTGGCAATAGTGATCATAGCATGATCGCCTTTGATTTAATTAGTGGAGGAGGGATAGTAAGGAAATCCACAGTACTACCTTTTAACTTTCGAAAGGGAGACTATGATAAAATGAGGAAAATAGTTAAGAAAAAACTAAAAGGAGCAGTTGCAAAGGTTAAAGACTTACATCAAGCTTGGGTGTTGTTGAAAAATACTATCTTGGAAGCCCAGACCAGCTGTATTCCATGCTTTAAGAAAAGTGGAAGGAAGTCCAAAAAACTGCCAGCATGGTTTAAAGGGGAGGTCAGAGAGGCTGTTGTTGCCAAAAAAGCATCTTTCAGGAAATGGAAAAAACAACCAAACGACGAAACCTGGAAACAGCACAAGCACTGGCAAGTCAAATGCAAGACATTGATAAAGCAGGCAAAGGGAGAATTTGAGAAGAAGCTTGCTGCGGAAGCAAAAATGCGAAATAAAGATTTTTTCAAGTACATTTGTAGCAAAAAACCTGTGAGAGCGTCAGTTGGTCCATTAGATGACAGAGGAGTTAAAGGGGCACCATGAGGCGACAAGGCGATAGCGGAGAGACTGAATGAATTCTTTGCTTTGGTCTTTACTGAGGAGGATATAGGGATGTTACCCATGACTGAAGTGGTATTTAAAGGTGCGGAAGAATTGAAGGAAATATCGATACATCAGGAAGATGTATTACAATTATTAGATAAACTGAAGAGTAGCAAATCACCTGGGCCGAATGGTATACATCCAAGGGTGTTGAAAGAACTGAAATATGAGATTGCTGACCTGCTATTAGTAATCTGTGAATTTTCATTAAAATCATCTATAATACCTAAAGATTGGAGGATCGCCAATGTAATGCCAATTTTTAAAAAGGGTTCCAGGGGTGATCCGGGAAACTACAGACCGGTGAGCCTCACGTCAGTACCTGGAAAAATGGTAGAAACCATCATGAAGAATAAAATTACTCAGCATGTAGATAGTCATGGCCTAATGGGAGACAGCCAACATGGTTTTAGACAAGGAAGATCTTGTCTTACTAATCTATTATGTTTTTTGAAAGTGTGAATAAACAGGTGGACAAAGGTGAGTCGGTTGATATAGTGTATCTGGACTTTCAGAAAGCCTTTGACAAGGTCCCTCATCAGAGACTTTTGGCAAAACTAAAGAGTCATGGGATAGGAGGCAGTGTACTACTGTGGATCAAGAACTGGTTAAAAGATAGAAAGCAGAGGGTTGGGCTAAATGGCCAATTTTCCCAATGGAGAAAAGTGAATAGTGGTGTACCCCAGGGATCTGTGCTGAGTCCGCTGCTTTTTGACATATTCATAAATGACCTGGAAAGTGGAATAACGAGTGAGGTTATCAAATTTGCAGATGACACAAAACTATTTAAAGTTGTTAAAACCCAAGAGGATTGTGGAAAATTGCAAGAGGATCTTGATAAATTGGAAGACTGGGCATCAAAATGGCAGATGAAATTTAATGTGGACAAGTGCAAAGTTATGTACCTAGGGAAGAACAACCCAAACTATGGTTACACAATGCAAGGTTCCACATTAGGAACCACCACCCAGGAAAAAGATTTAGGCGTCATTGTGGATAGCATGTTAAAACCCTCGGCCCAGTGTGCAGCGGCAGCCAAGAGAGCAAATAGAATGCTAGGTATCATAAGGAAAGGAATAGAAAATAAAACAAACGATATTATAATGCCTCTATATCGTTCCATGGTGAGACCGCACCTTGAATATTGTGTGCAATTTTGGTCGCCGTATCTTAAAAAGGATATAGCGTTATTAGAAAAGGTTCAGAGAAGAGCCACCAAAATGGTAAAAGGGGATGGAAGGATACTCCTATGAAGAAAGGCTAAAAAGGTTAGGGCTCTTTAACCTGGAAAAGAGACGGCTGAGGGGAGATATGATAGAAGTCTATAAATTAATGAACGGAGTAGAACGGGTAAATAGAAATTACACTTACCTGGTAATTGTAGTTCCTGTAGGGTCCAGTTTAGTCCTCCACATCTGGGTAGTGCACCTCCTCCCGCAGCTAGGAGACTGGACCAATCAGAGTCTTTTCCATGTCCGGGTATATGCTGCTGGAGCTCCCATCAGCCCCCCAGTGATCTATTAACAAAGCAGACTCATAGAAGCAACACAGGAGAGAAAAAAAAAATAACATATCTAAAACAGTCCTAATAAAGACACCCTCCCCTGCAAACTGCCGACCCCCTCCCCAAACGAGGGAGCCGGAAACCTGTACATCGCCTCTGCCTCGCTGAGAACCGAAGGAAGAGACATAGTCGCGGCTGAAAGAGCACACCGCCAAAGGAGAGTGGAAGATCCCCCCAATGAGAGGATCACAGATGGACACTTAGCACACTCTCGCAACCCGCGTAGAAAAACGCGCCGCGCCGAAAAAAAGGCAGACAATCGGGAGGGAAGGAGGACTAAACTGGACCCTACAGGAACTACAATTACCAGGTAAGTGTAATTTCTATTTCCTGAGCGGTCCTCCAGTTTAGTCCTCCACATCTGGGAAGTACCAGAGCAGTACTCAACGGGAGGGACCCTGCCAACCGGCGCGTAAAACGGCCGAACCAAAACAAGAATCCTTCGAGGCCATCACATCCAACCGATAATGTTTACTGAAAGCATGGAGCGACGACCAAGTAGCCGCCCTACAAATTTCCACAGGCGGAACTAAACTGTGCTCCGCCCACGACGCCGCCTGTGCCCTGGTAGAATGGGCCCAGAGGCCCAAGGGAACCGACCTGCCCTGCAGCATATACGCTGACGCAATAGCCTCTTTAAGCCACCGGGCAATAGAGGCTTTTGCTGCCGCCTCGCCCTTCCGCCTACCACCAAAAAGGACGAAAAGACGATCCGTTTTACGGTAAGGCTCCGAAACCTTCAAGTAACGTCGGAGAACCCGACAAACATCGAGACGATGCAACCCACGATCAGTCGCGTCCGCTCCGACGGACGGAAAAACGGGAAGAAAAACAGACTGATTCAAATGAAAAGGAGACACAACTTTGGGAAGGAAGGAGGGAACAGGCCTCAAAACCACTCTATCCTCAGAGAAGGACAAGAAAGGTTCTCTACACGAAAGCGCTTGCAATTCAGAGATTCGCCGAGCTGAGCAAATGGCCACCAAAAACACGGTCTTTAGGGTCAAGTCTTTTAGGGACGCCAGATGAAGCGGCTCAAAGGGCTTCCGCACCAAACCTTGTAACACGAGATTCAAATCCCACGGAGGAACCGTCGCCCTGCGAACAGGCCGCAGCCGAAACACCGCGCGGAAAAAACGTTGCACGTCCGAGTGCGCCCCCAAGGAAACTCCCAAGATCTTATCCCGGAAGCACGCGAGAGCTGCTAACTGTACCTTCAAGGAACTGGCCGCCAGACCCTTGTCAAAACCGTCCTGCAAAAAACTGAGGATGGCCGGTACAGAAGCCTTCACCGCTCGAAGATCGTGCCGCGAACACCAATCCTCAAAAATACGCCAGATCCGTACATACGTGAGAGACGTGGAAGACTTCTGCACCCGAAGAAGCGTAGCAATGACAGAAGCAGAATAACCTTTCCTCTTCAACCGAGCCCTCTCAATGGCCATACCGTAAGCAAGAATCGATCCACCTGAGGCATCCGGAGTGGCCCCTGAATCAAGAGATCCGGTAACAGAGGAAGACGCCACGCGAGCCCGTCGAGAAGCCGGATCAGATCCGCATACCAAGGAAGCCGGGGCCAATCGGGCGCCACCAGCAGGACCCTTCCGCGGTGCGCTTCGATGCGTTGGATCACCCGACCGATCAACGCCCACGGAGGAAAGACGTAGAGAAGACCGGAGACCGGCCAAGGACGAATGAGGGCGTCGATGCCCTCGGACATTCGCTCCCGCCGCCTGCTGAAGAAGCGGCTTGTCTTCGCGGATTGAAAGGTGGCCATGAGATCCATGACCGGAGTCCCCCAGCGGCGCACCACCTGAGCGTAGATCTGCGGATGAAGCTCCCACTCTCCCGCATCCACTTGCACTCTGCTGAGGAAATCCGCCATCACGTTATCCTTTCCCGCAATATGTGCTGCCGAAATTGCCAGGAGCCGGGATTCCACCCACTGAAACAGAAACTCCGACTCCTCTTCCATGGCTCTGCTGCCCGTTCCGCCCTGCCGATTGAGGTAGGCTACCGCTGCCGAATTGTCCGACAGAACTCTCACGGCGCGCCCCGTCACCGTAGCTTCGAAAGCTTGCAGCGCCCTCAGCACCGCCCGCAGCTCGAGACGGTTTATCGACCAAGAGGCTTCCAGGGCGGACCAAGTGCCCTGCGCAAAACGATCCGCACAGTGAGCACCCCAGCCCTCTAGGCTGGCATCCGTCAGCACCGGCAACCAGTCCGGTTGCTCCAGAGACACCCCCATCTGCAGCGACGTCGTGTTCAGCCACCAGCGCAAGGAGAGACGGACTCTCCTCGGGCAAGGCAGACGTTTGCTGAGCGCATCCGATTGGTTCGACCACCGCCGCAAGAGGGCTCTCTGAAGCGGACGCATATGAAACCTGGCCCAGGGCACCACTTCCAGCGTCGCCGCCATCGTCCCCAAGACACACAGGTACCACCACGCCGACGGCGCCGGAAAGCCCAGAAACTGATGCAGCAGAACCCGCAGGCTCCGCGCCCTGCGTTCTGGCAGAAAGACGAGCCCCTCCGCGGTGTCGAAGCGCACCCCGAGGTATTCGAGGGATTGAGACGGCACTAAGTGGCTCTTTTTCTCGTTGATCACCCAACCGAGGCTCCGAAGAAGTTCCATCACCCGGCCGGTGGCACGACGACTGTCACTTTCGGACTTTGCGCGTATCAACCAATCGTCGAGGTACGGATGAACCAAAACGCCTTCCTTCCGCAACGCCGCCGCCACCACCACCATGACCTTGGTGAAAACGCGGGGCGCTGTGGCCAGACCGAACGGCAACGCCCGAAACTGAAAATGGCCCCAAGGGAGCGCGAATCGCAGAAACCGTTGATGAGCCGCCCGGATGGGAATGTGCAAGTAGGCCTCCGAAAGGTCTAAAGACGTCAAGAACTCGCCCTTGCGCACTGCCACTATGACGGAACGCAACGTCTCCATGTGAAAATGAGGTACCCGGAGACAACGGTTCACGCCTTTGAGGTCTAAAATAGGACGAAGGGACCCGTCCTTCTTTGGCACCAAGAAATAAATGGAATACCGACCCATTCCGAGTTCGGATTCCGGGACCGGGACCACCGCCCCCAAGGCCACCAGGCGGTCCAACGTTAACCGTATAGCGAGTTCTTTTTGCGAACCCTTGCATGGGGACAGGACAAAGGAATCCTGGAGAGGACACGCAAACTCGAGAGCGTAGCCCTCCCTGACTATCTCCAGCACCCACTGGTCCGAGGTGATCTGGGCCCAGGAAGGAAGAAAGTGCCGAAGACGAGCTCCGATCACCGGACTGCCCTCCGGGGCCCGCCTCGCTTCATTGCGGCTTGCGGCTAAAAGAAGAGGAGGCAGAGGAGGAAGACGCCGAGAACCCCCTCCCTGCTCCACGGAAGCCGCGAAACCCCGGGGAACGAACAGCTGATCTGCCACGCTGGAAACCCCCAAAACGGGCCGAACGGAACCTACGAAAGTCTTTAAACTGACCGCGAGAAGACGGCACACTCCGAAGCTGCCTAGGCTTATCTTCCGGAAGACGTCCACCTTTGGACTCTCCGAGGTCCTTAACCAACTTATCCAGGTCATCCCCGAACAAGAGCTTACCCTTAAAGGGGAGCTTGCTAAGGCGGGACTTAGAAGACCCATCGGCCGCCCAATTGTGGAGCCAAATCGTCCGGCGCGCCGCCACCAGGGAAGCCATACTGTTTGCTAGGGTTCTGATCAAATCATAATGAACATCCGCCAAATAGGCCGAACCCGATTCCAATCTTGTCACCTCCAACAACCCTTGCTGATCAAGACGAGAGTCCTGCCGTAAGCGTTGCGCCCAGCGCAAACAGGCTCTGGAGACCCAGGCTCCACAAATGGATGCTTGCAACGATAAAGCATTGGCCTCAAAGGCCTGCTTTACCAAACCATCCACCTTTCTATCCTGAGTGTCTTTCAGGGCCGCAGCACCCTCAACGGGAATCGTTGTCTTCTTGGTCACTGCCGACACCGCGACGTCTACTCGGGGCGAGCGAAACTTCTCCTTGTCTTTGTCCGCCAAAGGATAGAGACGATTCATCGTCCGAATACCCTTCAAAGCGGACTCAGGCTGGTCCCATTCCGCTTGAATCATCTGATCCACCACCCTATGGACCGGAAAGACAACCTGGGAATCGCGCACCGCCTGAATCAGAGGGTCCTCTAAACCTTCCTCATCCACCGGCCGCGTCGCAGCCAAATTAAGCGCTTGGAGGGATTCCGTAACCAGAGGCACCAATTCTTCCTTGCGAAAGACACGGATAATCCGAGCCTGATCCTCAGGCTCAGGAATCTCTCCCTCCTCTAAGTCAGCAACGCCCTATTCAGGATCGATGTCCGACCACTCCGTCTCCTGCCATTCCCCTTCATCCGAGGGACGTAGCCGCTTTGCCGCTTTAGGGGCTTCGCCGCGCGCCTCCTCACCTTGAGATGGAGGGGCAGGCGGCAACGAGCCCAGTTCGGGCAACTGTCCCAAACGCCCTTTTTGAAAAGCCTGATGCATGAGAAGCACAAAATCCGGGGAAAAATCTCCCAAAAAGATCTCACCTACCCCCTTTGCCGATGCAGCCCCTGGCGCAGGAGGAAGAGGAGGAGAGGAAGGCCGGAGAAGACCCGGAGAAGGCCCCTCCTCAGCCGAGACAGGGGGAACTGCAGACTCCAAAGGCCCTGCGACTTCCATCGGAGGGTCTAGGACCGAAGAAACAAGGGAGCAGCCCTTGCACACCCCGGCATCAGACACCTGGCTCTTGCTGGATCCGCAGATCACGCACTGCGGACGCCCTGACATTCAGACAGCAGTCCCCAGCCACTACCAAGGCTGAAAACAGAAAATCCACTGACCAAAACAGAGCAGAAAAGAAAGGCCAGCGTCAGCAAACTGTCTGCAGTGCCTCGAGGGAGTAGGAGGATGAGGGCAAAAAATCCCAGGCCGTTGGCCACCGCGGGCCCACGGTGTGACTCTGAGCCGAATAATCTGCCGCAGGAAGGCTTGCCTGCTCAGGAATGCCGCAGCCGGAGCCGCCGAAAAAGCACGGGAGAAAATGAAAGTAAAATGGCCGCCGCTCCCGCGGCCGGAAAAAAGGCGCGAGACCCAAAAATAAAGAAAAATAAAGGAAATCAAAACAAATAGTACCCCCGCTAAGGAAAACACACCGGCAGCAAGCAAGGCAGCAAGAAACAAAGGAAACGTGTCCCGGAGACAAGCTCCGCTTACCAGGCCGATCAGGCAACGGAAGCCGGCTGAGAGGAGCTGCCACGCTACAGAGGCACGCTGACAGGAGATACTCAGTAAGCGATCGTGCCTGGAAATGCTAAATCTCTCCCCCGTGCCAGTCTAGGGGAAGAGATCGCACAGACAGCCTGACCCCGAAGCGTCTCCACCAAGCAGGAGACAGAGGGGCAGTACAGGCTCGGCTCCCCGGTGTTCACGCTCTGTTTTTTTTTTTTGTTTTGTTTTGTTGTTTTTTAAAGTGACAAGTCCCCTGAATAAGGAAAATAAAGAAATAGCAGAAAAATGAGGAAAACAACCCACAAAACCTAACTAGTGTTGCCAAAAAGATCCTAAAGTGAGTCCCAGCACGGGCTCACACGTCCACCTGCTGCAAGGAGACTGGACACACTGGGGGGCTGATGGGAGCTCCAGCAGCATATACCCGGACATGGAAAAGACTCTGATTGGTCCAGTCTTCTAGCTGCGGGAGGAGGTGCACTACCTAGATGTGGAGGACTAAACTGGAGGACCGCTCAGGAAACGTAGATTGATTGTTTACGTTATCAGAATATAGAAGGACTAGGGGACATGCAATGAAGCTACAGGGTAAACTCTTTAAAACAAATAAAAGAAAATATTTCTTCACTCAACGTGCAATCAAACTCTGGAATTTGTTACCGGAGGATGTAGTAAAGGCTGTTAGTGTAGCTGTGTTTAAAAAAGGTTTAGACAAGTTCCTGGAGGAAAGGTCCATAAACCATTATTAAGAAGGGACCCAGGATATCAATGCTTGACCCAGTACAAGCATTGCGGAACCTGTGTCTTTTGGGGAAACTGCTAGGTACGTATGACCTAGATTGGCCACTGTTGGAAACAGGATACTGGGCTTGATGGACCTTGTTCTGACACAGTATGGCATATCTTATGTTCTTATGTTATGTTCTTATGTGTCCTCTCTTATATTCAACAATCTCTCGTGACATTGTTAAGATTTTGAAAAGTGAATGGCATCTTATCCAATCACTCCTTGGTTTTCATGATACACCTCTGACTATAGCCCTCAGACGTAATATTAATTTGAAGAATCTTTTGGTACCATCAGCACTTACAGAACGCCCCTTTCTCTCTAAATACAAAGGAAAATTCCAATGTGGTCACTGTTCGGTTTGCATTCACACATTACCAATAAGGGATTTTTTTATTCATCCTTTTACTAATCAAAATTTTTTCATTAATGATTATTCTAACTGTGAGACCACTCATGTTATATATATTATACAATGCCCATGTAAGAAGCTTTATGTAGGGAAGACTATACGTAATATTTGAGTTAGAATTATAGAACATAAAAGTGCAATCAAAAGGGAAGTTATAGATAAACCCCTTGTAGGACATTGGCAGGAACAGGCACACAAGATATCAGATTTAAAATGTTTTGTTATAAAAAAAGTAAAAATGAATTGGAGGGGTGGTGACATTAACAAGACTATGGGGTATGTTTACTAAACTGCGGTAATCGTGAATAACGCGCGTTATGTAAGGTGTCACACCGCCCCCTTGGTGGTAGTGGCGGAACCCAACAGAAAGGGGGTGGACATGGAAGAAGAAAGTTTGTGGAGGAGCTTAGTTCAAATGCAGGGCCCAGGTTCTCACAGACCTGGTAGCCTTCTGGATAACTAAGAGCTCCCGAGAAATAACAGTCCGAGGGTAGGGAAATTATAAGGCTTTTATTTCCCACGTTGCAAATAGGTTCCTAAGCTCAGAATACAACAGCACACACAAAAGAAATGTCCTTGCTCCAGGTTAAAGGAAAAACATGAACTGAAAAATCTGTTAACTTCACAGTACTGTCAAAAACGGAATACAGCATCAAACTTTACATACAGGCCACAGCTATTCCTCTGCTAGGGCTCAATCCTCTTGGTCAGGCAATAGCTACATTCCATCGGAATATCCGAGGGATCCTCCGGGAATTCCACCTGCATGGGCTCGCAGTCGGGAATGTCTGAGGACTCTCTTTCAGGCCTTCTGTGTAACGCTTGTATGATGCGCCAATGGTCAGCATTAAAAGGTAAGTCCTTGCATTGTATACTTTTATAACAGGAACAGTCTCTTCTGCACACTGTTTCTTCTCTAGCAAGTTTCCTGTTTAATGCAGGTTTGTATCTTGTCTCATGAATGCCTTTAGAAGGACAGCCTTCTCTAGTGCCCTGCTCCTTCTGTATCACATCATTCCTAAAATCATAGTTATTAAAATGGCAATTACCTTTTCTTCTAAGGTTCTCAGATTGAGGTGAGGGCTGAGGCCTGCTCCTGCTGGGTCTTGGTTTCTCAGCTGTCCAGGTAGGCCTCTGGTTCTCAGGTCTGCCTGCTGCTGGAGTTAGGCCTTGTTTGTGCCACAGCTCCTTTCTCCCAGGGCTTTGAAAGTTACCCTTCACAATTAGGGTTGCCAACTTTTTCACCAAGAAAAACCCGACACCTGTGGCTCGCCATGCTCCACCCATTCTCCGCCCCTAGTCCCACCCCTGCCCTGCCCCCAGCCCCACCCATAAAAATTACTGAGGATACGTGTAGGCTAACTTCCTTGGTCAGATAATAATTTAACTGGGAACCCCAAAATCCAAACATGAAATGTACAACACTGGAGAAATAAAACTATAAAGTAATTTCCTCTTGCACTAAACAAAAACGCAAAGATGTTAGCAATACACACTTCCCAGACCAGACATATTCAAGTTAATAAATTCAAAATAAAAAGTATTTTTCTACCTTCTGTTTGGGCGTTTTATTTTTCAGTTGCAATTGCTCCAGTCACTTTCTTCTGGTTTCTTCGTGTCTTCTGCGAGCTATCCATTTGTCCTTTCTTCTCTTTTAGATGTTTTCCATTCTCTCTCTATTTCTGCTTTAACATACTGATTGTTTCCCTTTTGCTCTTTCCCCCAATTCTTTCCTTATTCCTTTATCATCTGTTTAAATTTCACCCTTCCATTCTCAAGCCCCTCTTACTCTCCAAATACCGGCCCATCATAGACTTTTCTTCCACACAAAATATTTTTCCCCTCTCCATTCTCATTCCCCATCCATTCTAGTCCTCCCCCCAAATCAATTCCCTTATAGTTCTAGGCCCACCCAGCATCCACTCCCTTCTAGTCCCATTCTCTCATGCCCCACATCAGCCCATTTCCAGTCCTATTCCAGCTCTTCATCAGCCCACTTCCAGTGCTAGCCCTCACATCACAGCCTATTTCCAGTCCTAGCCCCCCCCCCACCATCACAGCCCATTTGCAGTCCGAGTCCCCCCGCACCACCACAGCCCATTTGCAGTCCGAGTCCCCCCGCACCATCACAGCCCATTTGCAGTCCTAGCCCCCCTAATCACAGCCTATTTCCAGTCCAAGATCCCCCTTCCTCCACCATAGCCCATTTCCAGTCCAAGTTCCCCTCCCCCCCCCCCCCAGAGCCCTTTTGTTGTCAAGGTCCCCTCCACCCCCCTCCCAACCCATTTCCCGTTGCTGTCCCCCCCCCATAACCCTTTTACAGTCCCTGTCCCCCCCCCCCATCACAGCCTATTTCCAGTCCAAGTCCCCCCCCCCATTAGCCCTTTTCCAGTCCAAGTCCCCCCCCCCCCTAGCCCTTTTCCAGTCCAAGTCCCCCCCTTAGCCCTTTTCCAGTCCAAGTCCCCCCCCCCTTAGCCCTTTTCCAGTCCAAGTCCCCCCCATCACAGCCAATGCAGTCCTTGCCCCCCTCTCCCCTCGACCAGCATCGCGGCTGTCTGAGGCTTCAGAGGGAGCCGGGGAAGCCCGCGCGAGGCCCCGGCTCCCTCTGAACAGCCACCAGCGTGAAGAGCCTTTACCTTCACGCTGGCGGCTGTTCCTGTGAAGCCGCGAATGCTGGGAAAGGTTAAAGGGCAACCTTTAACCTTTCCCAGCATTCACGGCTTCACAGGAACAGCCGCCAGCGTGAAGGTAAAGGCTCTTCACGCTGGTGGCTGTTCAGAGGGAGCCGGGGCCTCGCGCGGGCTTCCCCGGCTCCCTCTGAAGCGGAGAAAAGCCGTTTTTTTTGCTCTGGCCGCTCCCGATCTTGCGGCCAGAGCAAAAAAACCGGCTTTTAAAGGGCCGGTTTTGCCTCTGCGCCGGCAGCCGGCCTGGCCGTGGAAAAACCGGCCAGGCCGGCTGAAAACCGGCCAGTTGGCAATCCTATTCACAATTCTCCTTTCACCTCCTTGTTTGCTATTCCTTGTTGCACCTTTCAACAGTGGCTGGCCCTTGTTACTCTCAGGCCTTGGACTTTCTGGTATAGTCCTCCTCCTTTCAAGGTCAGCTTCCTTATGGTATCTTTCCCTCCTGGAAAGTGTATCTTTTCCTCTTTTAAAACATTTACAGCAAGTTTCTTCACCTGGCTCTGCTGAGTCTGCTAGGCCGTTCCCCTCGGTCAGAACTCCTATTCCTGGATCCTCCGAATATCCATGCAAAGCTGGAACTGGAATTCCTTGCACCACTCCTTGCCAGTCTCCTTGGCAGTTTCCTTGCCAATCTGCTTGTGAATCTCCTTGCGACTCTCTTTGGTACTCTCTTTGCCACTCTGCGTACCGGTCTGAATTCCTCCAGTCATCTGAGCTTTTAAAAGGAATTCTTCCCTTTCTACATTGGGTGTTGGCTGGTATTGCATCATTGGCTCTAGGGCGTGGTTCCTCAGTCCTCCAGAGGTCTCTCTGGCTCCCCCTATATGGCTCCTCGTGATGCTGCAGCCGGTGTTTACCTCTTTTTTCTGGGTTTAAAACCTTTTCTTCTGCCTGCAGCTGGTCTGCAGTGCCACAAAGGTTAACGATTGTTAGTGCGTCATAACGCATGCTATGATGCGCTAACGATCGTTAGCGCATCATAGCGTGCGTTATGAAGCGCTAACGATCGTTAGTGCATCATAGCATGCGTTATGAAGCGCTAACGATCGTAATGCCCTGCGGCGCGTTAAAACAACGCAGAAGGTGGAGAGAGGGTGGAGAGAAGGGGTCAATGGGCGGAGAGAGGCTCCCTTCACACTAACGCGCTGATTTTCAGAGCTGAATTCCAACGCGAATGAAAACCTGCCGTTAAAGGCATATTAAATGTTAGCAATGTACAGCCCAGGCAGGGAAACCAAAAAAAAGAAGTGATACGTGTGCACAGAACAAAAGGGCACAGAAACACTGAAAATGACCCCAACAAACTGGAAAAAAACAATAACCAAGCTGGCCAATAGTGGTATCAATGAGAAACATCAACCCCTCCCCCCCCCCCCCGAGTAAGCACCATAGAACAGATATAAATTGTGGAAGGGTCTATACTCCGTCCCCATACAAAGTGAATGGGCCCACAGTGAAATAGCGCTGCTCAGGGTTTTCTCCACCATCAGACAGGGTTCCTATGGCATGCACTTGTCCCGCAACAGCAGGGCGGGCATGTCAGAACGGCAACTGGACAGATGCCGGAGAAGGGGATACAGAGGGCTGCAGGCGGCACATGTTGTGGTGGGTCATAGTGCGGACTAGCGTGATGCCTAGGTGGCCCATACGAATGCTGAAACAGCGGAGCAGCCAGACAGCAACTGCTGAAGGCCGAACATGGGCACGAGTGGGTTTCCCAAAGTATCACAGGGGATAGTACCCAACAGCTACCCCCAAGGGCACGGAACATTTGCAGGCGGAGCTGGGGGGGAGCGTGGACATCTATGCAGGCACCCCTACCCCAGAACGCGCACCATAGGCAGCCGCCTACCTGCACACTGGATGGCCTGACACTGCGCACCACCAGCTCAACCAGCAGAAGGGCATGTCAGCATGGTGGCTGAGGGATACTGGTGGTGGAGGGGGCAGTGGCAGCTGCCCAGAGCAGACCGTGGCCTAGCCCTGTGTAGGTGGGTGCCATGCACTGCAACAGATAGGCCCTGTCTGACCAACAGTCATGGTATCACCAGGGAATGCATCATCTCTGTGATAACATGGTGGTGCAGTGCACAAAACCAGTGTATTCAGAAGCAGAAGGTCACAGGTTCAAGTCCCAGCTTTGGTTTCCGCCAACCCAGTCCTCATATTTTACCCACTACTATAACGTGCTAATACAGACAGAACCTTTCTTGCAGATGACGTGAACATGCCCAAAACACCTACATTTTACCCTACAGAGCACAGACACCATAAACATGCACATTACCTAGAGCAGAGCCTCCCAAATGCAGTCCTGGAGGGCCAAACACCATTCAGGATCCATGCTGCCTCTGATAAAGATGCCTGTGCTGCATTTCTATGCGCCACCCCCATGGTATGCAGATGTATCTCATGCATATTCATGAGGGACAGCATGAAAACCCAAACAGTGTTTTGCACCGCAGGACTGGAGTTGGGAACCTCTGCCGTAAAGCAGCAGCCAACCGGGGCAGACACACCCGCACCCACAGGCCCCATTATCCAAAGCCTCCTGGAGAGGCAGGACTTTGGGCTCTGCGTGCATCTCCCAATACTAGCACTTGCATACCTTAGTAATGCCACCCTAATCCTGGGAATATGGTCCACAGCTATCAAAAGGGTGCTATGATTACTGGCAGATAGCAATTCCTAGGTTAAGTACAATTTTCGGAGTGAGCTGCATCATAGCAACCTTTCTGATGTCTGTGGAGTGTGCTACAGGTCTTGTGTCTGACAGTGTTTACCAATCTGGGGAGTGACTCCTACAGTATTGCGTACCATAGCCATGCCTGCACTGTGCCCAGGACTGGTGTGGTGGCCTTGGCTGCCCAACACCTCTATAGCTGCACAATGCTGGCATAGGTGTGGGGAGTGTGTGTCTGTCTATCCAGTGTGTGGTGACTGCCAACACCCTCCACAGCCCACACTGCTAGCACTGTTGCCAGTATTGGCCTGCCAATGTGCATAATGAGGAGCAAGGTATCGTGGGAATAGCCTGGATAGGGTGGCCTGGCCTGTCCGCATCTGCACAGGGCATATGGCAATGGCCAGACATTGTAGTGCCCGGTACCACCTGCACGAACAGGGTGGCCATAGCATGTCCTGCTGGGAGGTCACTCTCACCCTGACTGAGCAGTGACCATGGCATGGCTAGGTTCCCCCATAGTGTTATATAGTATTTCTCTTATGTGTTATTTATGGGTTTCTTTTTGGGGCCCAATCACTGACTTATCTGCTTGGTGTGTATGCTGATATCACCGTTCTGGGTACATGCATCTCCTCCAGGACCATGCACTATGGACTAGCTGGCGGACTGTCTGCAGCTAGTATGTGTCTTGCTGGAACACCGTGCAGGGTGCAGCAGCTGGAGGCTTGCTGCTGGAGAATGTCAGATAATGGTGGGGGCAGCTGAGCATTTCCAGACCTGCCGTCTGTCTGCTATTGCGTTATGGATGTGTACTGCTCTGCATTGCCTGCCCTGTAGGGTGTTTGATCCCTAGCAGGACTGGGGTGATGGTCTCCTCTACTGCCACCATTGCAGGGGGTTGAAAGTGGATCTGTTGGCGGGAGATCCTGTCACCCACCCTGAGCCCCAGAGGGTGCGAAGCCCCTTAACCCTCCATAGCCCATGTTCCCTGTAAATATATGTGTAAATAATTAATATGGTTATCCAAGTTGAGATCCCTGTTATTTGTAATTACGGTGTAATCCCCCACCGTAAAGATACCTTGATGTTCCATGTAAACCGCACTGATATCAAATAGCGAGGTATATAACAGAAATAAATAAATAAATAAAATCCCCCTGGTAACCACAGCAGAATGTGGGTGTGGTGCCATGCAGTCCTCCTGTAGCCAGCCAGGTGTTTATTAGCAGCTCTAGCCCACTTGTTACTTCACTGCCCATGGAGCCAGAGGTCATAGGTTCACAACCCACAGTGGGGTTCATCGATAGGGCTGTCTTAGGCATTGTCTATTTTTATTGCATATTAGTGCTGCCAGCAGAACCACCCTCAGGGTACTGTCACCTTAGGGTGGCTCATAAGGCGCCCTATAGGGCGTGCCTTACAAGTGGCCCATAGGGCGCGCCTTACACTTCGCCCTATAGGGCGCGCCTTACAAGTCGCCCTATAGGGCGCGCCTTACACTTCGCCCTATAGGGAGTGCCTAAATATTCCTATCAAATGGTAGATAATACATGACCATGTCAGAGGGAACGTCACTATTGGAACATATTGCATAAGACGGGTACAATTTTTCTGACATATGCAAACTTTAACCCGGCTGCAGACTGTGGATTAAAATATTATAGTCAGCTTTCAAAGGGTTACACATGATGCCTCAGCCAGCCTTATTCATTAGGCACATTGGGGAATCGAACCCATCACCCTTGTACCATCAGTCTGTGTAGTAACCATTGTGCTACAGCTCTGTTTCTGTTTTTGGATGTCTGCGCGCCATCTTGTGCTTAACGCGCAGTAACGCGCCCTGTAACGATCGTTGCTGCATGGCGTGTTATAGCGCGCGTTATCACTAACGATGTACCGCCCATGTCCTTTTTTGGCATTTCTTCCACTAACGCGGCTCCTAACGCGAATCACACTAACGCAGTTTAGTAAACATACCCCTATAATGAGGCTTGAATAGAGGTATATTTTTATGTTGGACTCTATGGTACCCAATGGGTTAAATTTAGACGGTGATCTGTCTGTATTCCTTTAAAGTATTACATCAAGGTTTGTACGGAGTAGGGAGTTCAATACACAATTTTAACTTTTGTTTTTTGATATCACAGTTCTGCAGTCTTTCTTTATTAGTAATAATATGTTGTCATTCCTTAAGGACAAAGGGTTTCTTTGTATGTCACAGCACCGCCATTTTTTAACCCAGCACCGCCAGCGTTTTTTACAAACAGAAAGTGAAAGTGTTGACCGGTTTCTGCTGCAGCACTGGCACTGATTCCTCTAAGGGGCTTGTTTACAAAGCCGCGGTAGCGGTTTCCGATCGTTATCGAAGCCGTGCCGATCGGAAACTGCTACCGCGGTTTTGTAAACAAGCCCCTAAATATTTGGCATACTGCTAACAACCTCCTTTCTTTTGCATCTTTCTTTTGGACCTATGAAGTGTCTCTAGTATTCACATTCTAAGGTATTTTTATTTCATCGGCGTTTTTATTGATGTAGTTGGCTAGTTGTTTCTATTGTAGCGTTGGTTTTAATTATTATCTAAATTATCAATCCATTGATTAAAACTGGAGAGAACTTCTTTGGTTCCATCCCACAAAATCAAGATTTCATCTATATATCTTATCCAAAGTTTGATGTTATCTTTATATAAATGATCCTTTAAAAATTTCTTTTCAAATTCAAATACGTACAAATTAGCAATATCGGGGGCCATCGACGACCCCATTGCTACTCCCTTAACTTGTTGATAAAACAAATCTCTAAAACAAAAAAAGTTCTCACATAGAGCTATTCTGGCTAACATAAGAAGCAGCTCTGTGGGGATACGTTTATGTATTGTCCTTTTAAGAAAATATTTTTCTAAAATCACCAAGAATTCTGCTTGAGGCACATTAGTGTATAAAGATTCAACATCCAGGGTCACTAAAATAATATTAGAATCTAAATCACAAAACTTAGACAGCATCTCTATAACGTGAGATGAATCTCTCACATAAGACCACATGGAAAGCACAAAAGGGCGTAATAGTAAATCAAGAAATTGAGAAATAGGTTCTAAAAGAGAACCAACCACAGAGACTATTGGCCTACCAGAGGGAGCTGCGCATGAAATGAGAGTCAAAAGCTGTAAAGATGTCTTACACATTGCAACATGGAATGTACGAAGCATGAACCAAGGGAAGTTGGAGGTGGTCAAGAATGAAATGGAATGTGTACAACTTGATCTGTTGGGTGTCAGCGAACTGAAATGGACTGGCATTGGGCACTTTGCATCAGATGATCACATGGTCTACTATGCTGGAAATGAAAGACAAAGAAGAAATAGTGTTGCATTTATAATAAAGAAGAAACTTGCAAAAACTATAATGAAATACAATGCAGTCAGCGAACGCTTAATCTCTATTAGTCTACGAGGAATGCCTATCAACACAACTATAATTCAAGTATATGCCCCAACAACAGCTGCAGACGAGAATGAAATTGAAGAGTTCTATGAACAAGTACAAGCTGAAATTGACAGAACATGCAAACAGGATATCCTGATAGTCATGGGTAACTGGAACGCAAACGTTGGCAACAAAGAAGAAGGCAAAGTAGTTGGAAAATATGGACTTGAAAACAGAAATGAAGCTGGAGAAAGACTGATAGAATTCTGCAAGATCTATTCATCTCAAACACCTTCTTCTAGCAACACAAGCGGTGACTGTACACATGGACTTCACCCAATGGATTGTATAAAAATCAAATTCACTACATCTGTGGAAGTCAACGATGGAAAAGCTCTGTAACATCAACAAAGACAAAACTTGGAGCTGACTGTGGTACACATCATCAACTACTAGTATGCAAACTCAAGCTAAATTTGAAAAAGAGCAAACCACTCATGAATGCAACAAAATATGACCTTGAGAATATACCACTGGAATTTAAAGACTGCCTGCAAAATCGATTTGCTGCTTTAGATACAAATGACAGAGCTCCAGAAGAGTTATTTATTTATTTATTTAACAGGTTTTCTATACCGCCTTTTCCTTAAATCAAAGCGGTTACCAGACACAAGAAGGGAGAACAGAGACAGGGGGGCATACACTGACTAAACTAAAGAGTGAAGGTAAAATTGGGATACGCAACATCAAGGAACCGTTACAGTAAAACAAGTTACATGCAGGCTATAATAATAGAGACTGTTAGATGTCTGTGCCATAGTACTCAGTGAAGAGTACAAATTTCAGTTGTTTTCTGAACTCCTTTAAATCATCCATGGATCGCACATCGGGAGGGAGAGAGTTCCATATAAGTGGGGCCGATAAGGAAATTGCCCTTTGTGTAGTACATTTACACGCTTTTCTGAAACTACTTGGGGTGCTGAGGGTGTTTGATGTAGTTATTCGTCTTGGCCTGTTGTTATTCTGGAGTAAGAGGTTATGAAGGGTAAAAGCAGAGCATTTATGTCTGATCTTGAATATATTAATTACCATCTTGTATTTGACGCGCTGGCTTATTGGAAGCCAGTGGAGCTCTTTGAGAGTAGGGGTAATGTGATCTTGAGATGCTGAGCCAGCAATAATTCTGGCTGCCGTGTTCTGAGCCATCTGAAGAGGTTTAAGTGAGTGTTTTGAAAGACCGTAGTAGATAGGATTACAAAAGTCCAGAATAGGAGTTATTAAGGCTTGGCAGACAGACCGGAAGTGGTCATATGAGAGTAAGGGCTTGAGGCGTCTAATCACTTTCATTCTGTAGTATGCAGACCTCACAGTTTTTCTGATGTGTGACTGGAGGGTTAGACCTTTATCGAGGGTAATTCCAAGATATCTAACTTCATCCTTAACTGGTATTGTAATGTTGTTGTATTTAATGAAAGGTGGGGGGTTGAAGTCGGTGTTTCGAGTGACAATAAGCGCCTCTGTTTTATTGTAGTTTAAGGCAAGGTTATTGCATGTGAGCCAGGAAGACATGTTGTCAAGGCAATTTGTGATCTTGCTGTAGTCGGGGTTAATGAGATCAATCGGTGTATAAATCATGATGTGATCTGCATAAATCGTATAACTTATTTGATGGGCTGCCATAATTTGACAAATTGGCTGAATAAAAATGTTGAATAGAAGGGAAGAAAGCGCAGATCCCTGAGGTACTCCTTGCTTGATATTTGTAGGCTGTGAAGTGTTGTTTCCAATTTTAACCTGAAACTGCCTGTTTGTTAAATAAGAGTTAAACCAACTAAGGACAGTACCAGAGATACCGATACTTTCCAATCTTGATAGGAGGATAGTGTGGTCAACTGTGTCGAAAGCCGCTGAAATATCTAAGAAGATCAATAAAGATCCTTGCCTGTAATTGTCTATGGTCTGGGTGATATCATTGAACAGATATAGCAGCAGTGTTTCAACTCCATGGTTGGGGCGAAAGCCATGTTGATGTAGATCGAGTGGGGCATGGTCGTCAACATGGTCTTGGAGTTGTAGCTGTACTGCTTTTTCTATTACTTTGGCTAGGAATGGTATGGAATGACATCAAGAAGGTTGTGTTGGAAGAAAGCGAGAAGTCTCTACAAAAGGTGAAAAAACAAAATCGGCCAAAATGGATGACAGAAGAAGCTCTGAAAATTGCCCAGAAACGCAGAGAAACTAAAGCCAGAGGAGAAATAGGACCCCCTCCCCTAAGCAAAGAAAAAATTTGCTAGCCTCTATTCTTTTCCTTGCTTTGTTTTCACCCCCCCCCCATTATATTCAATAACATGAACTCTCAACATTTAAACACTTTGTTTACCCCTTCAACCTAATATTCTTCAAACTTTGAACGAGAAGGGGAATAGCCACTGACCAGGCTTTCCCCCATGTCCCTCAAAGAGAACCCAAGCCGCTCCTATGATTCACCACAAGTCCTGATCCTAGGTCTTTTCAAACTCATGGTGCTGATAACGGTCCGCCAGGCTCATCCTCCCCGTCCTGAGAGGTTTCTCTAGATGTACGACGTAGACGATGTCCCTTCTCTGGAATCCGTTGCCACCGCATTTTGTCCAATAAATTGGAAGGCTCCTTCTCTTGATCTGAAGTATCTTGTTGGGTTCGAGTCTGAGGCAAGTTTGGGGCCTTGGCCTTCTCTAAACACTTCCATGCTTCCAGTAAGGACTTAACCCATTGAAGCTTACCCCCGATTTCAAACTGCAGGCCGAAAGGGAAAAGCCACTTATGTCTAATACTTTCTTGTCGCAAATATTCAGTAACAGGTCGCATTATCTTCCGACGCTGTAAAGTCCAGGGCGCCAGATCTTGAAACAACTCAATAGCTGATCCTTTCCACTGCAGCTTGCCTTTTCTCGTCGCCGCTCTCATAACTGCTTCTTTTAACGGGTAGCTAGTCAGGTAGGCAATAATATCTCTGGGACGGTTCCCCGGGGGGAACCGGAGGGCACTATGCGCCCTTTCTATTCCAATCTCCCGCTGCGCTGGCATCTCTGCCTGGTCCTCTCCGCTCAGCAAGGCCTCACATAATTCTCGGACCACTCTCGCAGCCTGTTTATATTGATCTTCCTCAGGGACCCCTCGTATGCGTATATTACAACGTCAAGACCTATTCTCGAGGTCTTCGATTTTTTCTCGCAATTCATCCGTCTCCTTCTGCCACTTACTATTCATGTTGCGCACCACCTGTGTTGCTGTGGCCATCTCATCCACGTGTTCCTCCAAAGCGTCTACGCGATGTCCCAAAGCCTGTATATCCTGGCGAAACTCAGCCAATAATTCTTTCACCTCAGTTTTCACTCCGATGACCTCTGTTTTTATCTCTCGGCACCAACGCCTAAGATCGCCTTTTGTACATTGCTCCTCAGCATTTTCCAGCTCTTCTTCCGTCTCGGTATCCTCTCTCTCGTCTCTCTCCTTCTGAGACCAAGAGGGAGCATAGGTAGAACGGAATTTCTCCAGCTTTTTCCTAGCAGACATTGTAAGCCCTGTCAAAGCCGTTCGCAAAAATACACTTTTTCCCGGGGGGGAAGCCCTATGCTCGTACTTATCGCTACTTTCCTCCGCGTCCCGAAGAGAGCTTCTCTTTCAGGCCGCCATCCCGGTCGGTGACGTCACTTCCTCTCCACGTTGATTTTTTACTGACAATAGAAACCTCAGTCAAATTGCTTTCTTGCGTACTGAAAAAATGTTTGATATGGATTTTCCCAAAAAACTTAAATAAGTCTATATTGATCTCAAACAAATCAGGCTTCCTCACAGGTACAAATGATAACCCTTTATTCAAAAAAGATTCCTCTGCTTGTGTAAGCCTGTATTTGGAAATATTGATCACATTACTATATCTAATACTTTTTACATTATCCTCTCGTTGGACCAATCCCTGTTCCAATTGCCCCTGCCTCGTCCGCAGCCCCGACCCCAAGGGGGGGTGGGTATTGGTTGTGTATTCTGTCCTGATTCTGATTGTAATATCTGTCTTGATCTATTGGCGGAGGACGAGTGCATGATCTATCTTAGTCCCGAAAGGGAGGATACCAATTGTATGTTCTGTCTCGAGGATGATTGTAATGTTGATCTTGATCTAAATGTGGGTGACGGGTACGTGAGTTGTCTCGACCTCCTCCTTTCCAAAAATTGTCCATGTTGAAAAAATGGTCATTATTTTGATCATTACCATGCTCTCGCACTTTATGAGATCTATTTTTCTCTATATGAGTAGAAAATAAGGATTCAGAAGAATCCAAACCTTCTGTTGACTCACTCCTCCTCTTCTTCTTAGGTTCAGGGGAATAATCTAAATTGGGATCTTGTGCAACACTATCTTTACGGTCAAATAGAGAGGGTCTTTTTTTAAATCATAACCTGTCATTATCTACTTTCTTACTCCAATAATAGATATATCCAACTCTATAATCATCTTCATCTCTTTTAAATTCATCAACTTTTTTATTTTTCACCTTTTTCTTAAAAAGTTGAATGTTTCTCTCATAATCTGTATGTACCCTTCCAAAATTCTTGTCACACTCTTTAAGACAGGGCTCTCAAACTCAAATTGCTTTGAGGGCCAAATGAGGACTTGTAGAGTAACCCGGGGGCCGCACAAGACGCAGGCCTCATTTGCATAAGGGCATCATTTGCATAAGGGCATCATTTGCATAAATATTTGCATAATGTTACCATACACTAACTTTTAGTAAACATGCCTCTTAATGAGTGTATGGATAAAGAAAGACTAAAAGATTTCTACATTACTATAAACCAGTGCCAACCGCCAGGCACATTAGGAACTACTAGAAACACTGCTCATTTAGAACCCATAGCAAACCTGCCGTGTCCTAACAGCACTACCAGGACTCACAAAGCACCATACCCTAACTATCAAAAGGCAACACTGCAAATATTAAATCAACACATTTCAGAGAATAACAATACATGACCTACTCGGGAAAGAGAACAAGTGGCAATGTCAAATAGGAATTACATAAACAGAATACCTCAGCTCAGTTACACATGCAGAACATACACCATCACCAAACAAGGAATCACAATTTAGAAACAGGAAGACAATTAAACTGGGAACCCCAAAAGCCAAACTTAGAATGTACAACACTGTAGAAATAAAACTATACATTGATTTCCTCTTGTATTAAATAAAGTGCAGACGTTAAAGATGCACATTTCCAAGAGCTGACATATTTCAGTTAATAAATTCAAAATAAAGAGATATTTTTCTACCTTTTGTGCATTTTTTTTTCAGTTGCAATTGTTCCATTCACTTTCTTCTGGTTTCTTTGTGTCTTCTGCTAACTCTCCATCGTCTGCTGTCCATTTGTCCTTTCTTCTTTCCTAGTTTTTTTCCATTCTCTCTACATCTGCTTTAACATACTAATCATTCTCCTTTTGCTCTTTCCTCATTCCTATTTCATCCACTCAAATTTTACCCCTCCATCCTCAATCCCCACTTACTCTCCCAATACCCGGCCAATTGTAGATTTTTCTTCCCTCCCACACAAAATATATTTCCCCTCTCCATTTCACTCTCCCAGCCCCATCCCATTCTAATCGTCCCCCAACATCAACTCCCTTCTAGCTCCTGCCCCACCCAGCATCCGCTCCCTTCTAGTCCCGCATCATCAGCCCATTTCCAGTCCTAGCTCCCTCCCCTCACAGCCCATTTCCTTTCCAAGCCCCCCTCCCCATCAGCCCATTTCCATTCCAAGCCCCCTTCCACTCAGCCCATTACCATTCCAAGACCCTGTCCCCATCAGCTATTTGCAGTTCAAGCTCCCCCTTCTACTCAGCCCATTTCCAGTCATAGCACCCCCCCCAGTCCATTACCAGTTCTAGCCCCCCCCCCTAGCCCATTATCGGTCCTAAGCCCCCCAACAGCCCACTTCCAGGCCTAACCCTTCCATCGCCCTATCTTCATTCTTAGCCCCCCCATAACCCCATTTCAGTATTAGCCCCCTAATCAGACCACCTCCAGTCCTAACCCCCATCTGTCCATTACCAGTCCTAACCCCCATCACCCCATTTTCAGTACTACCCCCCCCAGCCACACATCAAGTCCTGCTCCCCCCCCCAGCCACACATCAAGTCCTGCTCCCCCCCCTGTCCTGCTCCCCCCCCCCGTTCTGCTCCCCACCCTCGTCCTGCTCCCCCCCGTCCTGCTCCCCCCCCGTCCTGCTCTCCCCCCCCAGTCCTGCTCTCCCCCCCCATCAAGTCCTGCTCCCCCCCCGTCCTGCTCCCCCCCCAGGTCCTGCTCTCCCCCCCATCAAGTCCTGCTCCCCCCCCATCAAGTCCTGCTCCCCCCACAGTCATGCTCTCCCCCCCATCAAGTCCTGCTCCCCCCCCCAGTCCTGCTCCCCCCATCAAGTCCTGCTCTCCCCCCCCATCAAGTCCTGCTCTCCCCCCCCATCAAGTCCTGCTCCCCCCCATCAAGTTCTGCTCTCCCCCCCATCAAGTCCTGCTCTCCCCCCCATCAAGTCCTGCTCCCTCCCTCCCTCCCCCCCCCCTGGGAAAATTAAACTTTTTAAAAAAACCAGCTTCTGCTGCTGCTGCCGCCGCTGCCGTGGCCGGCAATAGCAGCAATATCGCAAGTCCCGCGGGCTCCGCTCCCCCCCCCCTCCTTCCTTCCTTCCTTCCTGCTTGCCTGCCAGTTCTCCGCTTCGGCTTCGCCTTTCAGAGCCGCGAAGGGAGAGCTTCTCCCTCGTGACTCTGTTCAGCCCGCTGGGGCCGATGGGAAATTTACCATCTGCCCCAGCGGGCTGAACAGAGTCGCGAGGGAGAAGCTCTCCCTTCGCGGCTCTGAAAGGCGAAGCCGAAGCGGAGAACTGGCAGGCAAGCAGGAAGGAAGGAAGGGGGGGGGGGAGCGGAGCCCGCGGGACTTGCGATATTGCTGCTATTGCCGGCCACGGCAGCGGCGGCAGCAGCAGCAGAAGCCGGGGTGTTTTTTTTTTCCCCCTATGCATCGCGGGCCGCACAAAGGTCTCTCGCGGGCCGCGTGTTTGAGACCCCTGCATTAAGAGCACCTAATTTTCCATCTATCTCATTTTTCAACAATTCTGATTTCTTGTTCGCTATAGTTATTAATAAAATCATTAGGTCAAGAAAACATTTATTCAAAATAGCGTTCCAACATTTAATAAAACCTTCTTCATTACTATATAAAATAGGAGCTTTATTCATCCGCAAACCCCTAGGAATGATCTCAGCTTTACAACATTCCAGGAGATAGGACGCATTCATCTCGTCTTTAACTAGTTTTTGCGTATGTAGAACAACTTCTTCCCATTGGGCACAGGCCCCATCTGTATCTTCTATAGTATGATCTATCAATGGTTCTTGTGATGTAAATTTTTCTAAGGCGTCATCTCCAAAACTGAGTATGTCTTTCCATGGTGAAAACATGCTGGAATGAACTAGTCCAACAAAGAGCAGGAAGCCACGTCAGATAAAGAAACACGGTCTAGAAACATGGTAGGAAAGACCAAAGGGTAGATTATACCAAAAGCTTTATTTGGATTGCCAATAAAACCCGACACAGGCCGTGTTTCGTTTAAAACTTCCTCAGGGGTAAAAAGGCAAACTGGGGTCATAGAAATAAAAACAAGCAAAATATTATACAAAATAATAATTGCAAACAATAGGGGATTTTTTTTATTCATCCTTTTACTAATCAAAAATTTTTCATTAATGATTATTCTAACTGTGAGACCACTCATGTTATATACGTTATACAATGCCCATGTAAGAAGCTTTATGTAGGGAAGACTATACGTAGTATTCGAGTTAGAATTATAGAACATAAAAGTGCAATCAAAAGGGGAATTATAGATAAACCTCTTGTAGGACATTGGCAGGAACAGGCACACAAGATATTAGATTTAAAATTTTTTGTTATAAAAAAAGTAAAAATGAATTGGAGGGGTGGTGACATTAACAAGACCATAATTGTGGCAGTCACCTCAGGATGAAAGGAATTCAACCCCTGGCTAGTAAATATGCCCATGCAACAAATTGCATGGACAAACAGCCAGAGAAGGGCTGTGCTGTAATCCAAGGCCATTTGTGCCATCTGTAGCCCACAGGAGGGGCTGCCTCTGTAGCCTACAAAAGGGGTTGCCCCCTTTCCCTTTCTCTTCTTTGTTCTCTTTGTTAAGTTTCTGGTTTCGATTCTGGTGCTGTAGGAGGAAGGGATAGCCCCTTACCTAAGGGAATATGACTGGGCAGGCACTCAAGGGAGCACCAGTCAGAAACCTGAACATGGGTATGAACTGATGGTATAAACTGAGTTTATAAAGTTTCTACAGCCCCTGACTCGAGGCTCAGAGTTTTTGGAAATGATTCCTCTGGGTCTGTGCTAGCACAATAAACTGGCTTGTATTCCCATGAGACTCCAGGTGTCCTTTCCTGACTCTTTCGCCGCAGCATTTCTCTGGCTTCCCTGACCGGGAAGTGCAGTAAAGTTTCATGTAAAGGTTCGGCATTTACTGCCTCTGAGTTTGGACCGGTCGAACAGGGGAGTGCTAAACGCAGGGAGAAATCTCAGGCGCCACCGGGTGGTTGTTCCGGGGAGAATTTCCTTCTTGCCTCGCCAGAGCCGCCGGTTCCTTCCGGTCGACACCCTTGAACCCGTGCGGAGTTCGGGAACCAACCCTGTCCTGTTACCTGTACCGGATCCGGTGAGTACTAAGGGGATATAGTTAGACTGTAAGGTTGGGTCATTTATGAGAGCCTGATCAGCTCTCTGGTCGTTCTGAGTAAGCTGCTTTTGTGGCTGAAACCACTGACCTTTTGTTAGTCAGTAAGTTACTGGGATTGATGGGAAGTGTTTGTATGGTTGCTTGTGTATGTATGAGAGGTATTGAGAATAAATACTGAGTGATTGTGGACTTCTGAGTAGAGCATTTACTGGCCGGGCGACCACGCCCAGGTCGCAAAAAGGAGGAAGCGTGTGGTGTTTGTCTCTCCTTCTTTGTTTCCAGGCCTGGACGGACCCCTTACCTCCAGTCCGCCTACCCGCTCCTTTTCTTTGAAGTCTGTGGGTCATTATGGGTGGGTCCGAGTCCACTTTGACGCCTCTGAAATGTATGATCAGAAACTTTAAAAAGGATTTCTCTGGGGATTATGGTGTAAAAATGTGTGTCCCTAGATTGCAAGTGTTATGTGAGAGGGAGTGGCCAATTCTGTCTACCTCATGGCCCACCTCAGGGACTCTGGATGTCAGTATTGTGTCTTTAGTCCATCAAATTGTACGCCAAGAGCACCCAGATCAATTCCCATATATAGATTCCTGGTTAGAGGTCTGCCAGAAACGACCCCTTTGGATAACTAAGTGTTATGAGGAACATTGTAGGATTCTAGTTTCAAAAACGATAGGGAGTATAAACCCTAACCGGATACTCCGCCCTCTGGTTTATCAGTCCACTGAACAACCGGAGCCCCAGCCCCTCCCTCAAGGTTTCCTGTATCGGAACAGTACCCCTGTCCCACCGCCATATAGGGAGCCTGTGGAACAGGCTGTGGGTGATTCTCCCGCAACCCCGCCAGGCATAGGTGCCTCCTCCACCAGCCACCCTATGTACCCTGCTCTTCAGTCCTCTCCTGAGGACAGGGACCCCCCCACCAGCCCCGACTCATCTGACTCCACATATGTGGATGATGGGGACACCCGAGACTCGTTTGCCAGCATGGGGTCATCCTCCGATACCTCTAGAACTCAGTCAAAACAATCAGAGAAGTCTAGTCCAGCATACGGCTTAAGGAATCTACCCGGTCGAGATGCTAAGGCTATGCCCTTGCGTGAGGTTCAGGGACTCCTCACGCTGAACGAGCAGCAGGAAGTCGTCTTGGGCCCTCCGAGTCTAGTCTATTTACCCTTTTTCACCACCGACTTGCTTAACTGGAATACCCACTATGCCTCCTATAAAGAGAAGCCTCAGGACCTCACTGACCTTATGGCCACTATTATGTAGACTCACCAGCTAACTTGGTCAGACTGCCGACAACTCTTGTCTACCCTTTTTAACACTGAAGAGCGGTCCCGAATATTAGCGGCTTCCATTAAATGGTTGGAAGAAAATCCTCCTGCTGGGGCCCTTAATGCGCAACAGGCCGCGGCCCAGGATTTCCCTGGCGAAGATACTCACTGGGACCCAAACAATGCAATTGGAGCAGCCTCACTAGCCCATTTTCGCTAGGCCCTGATGGAGGGCATGTAGAAAGGCAGCCAGAAAGCTATGAACATCGGAAAGGTTTCTGAGGTTCTGCAGCGACCCGATGAGAGCCCCGCCGCTTTCTTTGAGCGCCTGTCAGAAGCACATCGTCTCTTTACTCCATACGATCCAGTAGCCCCCGAGAACCAACGAATGGTAAATGCCGCTTTTGTGGGACAGTCCCAGGGGGATATCAGGCGGAAGCTACAGAAGCTGGAAGGATTCGCGGGCATGAACGCTACACAGTTAATGGAAGTTGCGCAGAAGGTATTTGTGAATCGTGACCAGGAACAGAGAAGGGAGAGTGATCGGAAGATGATGAAAAAGGCCGATTTCCTCGCCGCCGCTCTCATTGAGCATCGCCGGGGAGGGCCACCTGCTGGAAGGATGAAGGGAAGAGGTAGGGATCATCTTCCTCGTTTTCCTGCTACGCAACCCCCCTTAGGCACAAATCAGTGCGCCTATTGCAAGGAAGAAGGACATTGGAAGAATGAATGCCTGAACCGCGGGGCCCCACGGAATGGAGGGCGAGGAGCTCTTGCATCAGGGAGAAGAGGGGCACAAAACGGCGCTGAATCTCAACATCAACACCAGTGGAGGGAAGATACGGCATTTGAGAGCCTGGCCGAGGTAGAAGAATACTACACAGACGACTACTAGGCCAGACCAGGCTACAAGTTTCTGCTAGGTCCCCAGGAGCCTATGGTCAGTTTGAAAATTGGGGACCAACCTCTGGACTTTATGGTGGACACGGGGGGCGAACATTCTGTGGTGGCAAGGCCCGTGGCCCCGCCGTCTTCCCGTACAGTCACTATTGTGGGGGCCACCGGTGCTCGGGCCACCAGATCCTTCCTGTAAACTAGGAGGATAGAGGATATCCCACCAATTTCTGTACATGTTGGAATGTCCTGTCCCCCTCCTGAGCCGGGACTTGCTTACCAAACTTCAAGCACAGATATCCTTTACTGAAGGGGGACACAAGGAAATGACACTGAAAGGGAAGCCCGCTGGCATACTGGTTCTGTCCGTCCCCTGAGAAGAGGAGTGGCGACTCTACAGTACCTCCCCGTCTAGGCCCCCGGAGTGTCCCACCTGGTATCCGAGCTCCACCCCAAGTATGGGTGGAAGGAAATCCACCCGGTCTGGCGAAGAATGCCCCCCCAGTTATTGTCACCCTCAAGCCAGGGGGGTACCAGTACATGTGAAACAATACACTCTCCCGCAACCTGCGGTAGAGGGGATCCACCAGCATCTGAGAAAACTACTTAAGTATGGACTACTGCGAAAATGTCACTCACCATGTCACTCACCCCTCCTCCCTGTCAAGAAGCCTGGAACAGGGGATTATCGTCCGGTCCACGACCTGAGAAGGGTAAATGATGCAGTCGTTGCTATACACCCTGTAGTCCCAAACCCCTACACTCTTAAAATAAGAACATAAGATATGCCATACTGTGTCAGACCAAGGTCCATCAAGCCCAGTATCCTGTTTCCAACAGTGGCCAATCTAGGTCATACGTACCTAGCAGTTTCCCCAAAAGACACAGGTTCCGCAATGCTTGTACTGGTTCAAGCATTGATATCCTGGGTCCCTTCTTAATAAGGGTTTATGGACCTTTCCTCCAGGAACTTGTCCAAACCATTTTTAAACCCAGCTACACTAACAGCCTTTACAACATCCTCCGGTAACAAATTCCAGAGTTTGATTACACGTTGAGTGAAAAAATATTTTCTTTTATTAGTCTTAAATAGTTTACCCTGTAGCTTCATTGCATGTCCCCTAGTCTTTCTATATTCTGATAACGTAAACAATCGATCTACGTTTACCCGTTCCACTCCGTTCATTAATTTATAGACTTCTATCATATCTCCCCTCAGTCGTCTCTTTTCCAGGTTAAAGAGCCCTAACCTTTTTAGCCTTTCTTCATAGGAGTATCCTTTCATCCCCTTTACCATTTTGGGGGCTCTTCTCTGAACCTTTTCTAATAACGCTATATCCTTTTTAAGATACAGCGACCAGAATTGCACACAGTATTCAAGGTGCGGTCTCACCATGGAACGATACAGAGGCATTATAATATCTTTTGTTTTATTTTCCATTCCTTTCCTTATGATACCTAGCATTCTATTTGTTCTCTAGGCTGCCGCTGCACACTGGGCCAAGGGTTTTAACATGTTATCCACAATGACGCCTAAATCTTTTTCCTGAGTGGTGGTTCCTAATGTGGAACCTTGCATTGTGTAACCATAGTTTGGGTTGTTCTTCCCTAGGTGCATAACTTTGCACTTGTCCATATTAAATTTCATCTGCCATTTTGATGCCCAGTCTTCTAATTTATCAAGATCCTCTTGCAATTTTCCACAATCCTCTTGGGTTTTAACAACTTTAAATAGTTTTGTGTCATCTGCAAATTTGATAACCTCACTCGTTATTCCACTTTCCAGGTCATTTATGAATATGTCAAAAAGCAGCGGACCCAGCACAGATCCCTGGGGTACACCACTATTCACCTTTCTCCATTGGGAAAATTGGCCATTTAGCCCAACCCTCTGCTTTCTATCTTTTAACCAGTTCTTGATCCACAGTAGTATACTGCCTCCTATCCCATGACTCTTTAGTTTTGCCAAAAGTCTCTGATGAGGGACCTTGTCAAAGGCTTTCTGAAAGTCCAGATACACTATATCAACCGACTCACCTTTGTCCACCTGTTTATTCACCCTTTTCAAAAAAACAAAACAGATTAGTAAGAGAAGATCTTCCTTGTCTAAAGCCATGCTGGCTGTCTCCCATTAGGCCATGACTATCTACATGCTGAGTAATTTTATTCTTTATAATGGTTTCTACCATTTTTCCCAGTACTGACGTGAGACTCACCGGTCTGTAGTTTCCCGGATCACCTCTGGAACCCTTTTTAAAAATTGGTGTTACATTGGCGATCCTCCAATTTTCAGGTATTAGAGATGATTTTAATGATAGTTCACAGATTACTAAAAGCAGGTCTGCAATCTCATATTTCAGTTCTTTCAACACCCTTGGATGTATGCCATCCTGCCCAGGTGATTTGCTACTCTTCAGTTTATCTCGATGTATCGATATTTCCTTCAATTCTTCCGCACCTTGTTGGGAAATTTGAGTTAGGTCTGCTTATATATTGGCTTTTGTTGGGAAATTTGAGTTAGGTCTGCTTATATATTGGCTTTATATGACTGTACCCTTGCCTGGTGAAACTACACAGTATATGGATGGCACAGAAGACAAGAAGACAATAGCTATATGAGAGTATATGCTTGCCATAAGATAATAGATGCGGCCTGTTATGGAGGATTCTGGGTAACCATATTCTGCATAGGAGTATGCAGAATATTGGGCCTAGTAATATCAGTAAGAAAATATAGGTCAAGCAAAGAATTCAAACTAATGAGCAAAAGCACTCTCTTACCCTGCCCGGTTTCAATTAGTGCCAAAAGAAGAAAAACACAGGAAGGGGCAGAGGTCACTGGCCATGCATAGATGAGCAGACCTAAAAGCAGATCCAGATGTATAAAGGTCACAGGCCATGCATAGATGAGCAGACCTAAAAGCAGGTCCAGATGTACAAATGTAAAGAGATTCTCCCCTGGGGAAAGGTGTTGCAGGACGCCTGAGGCCCTGCTGACACCTAAGAGGTTATGATGGATTCATTGAAACTAATTTGAAACAGACATTTGAGACAAGGAGAAATGTATATAAGGCAGTTATTTTGGGGGAAGGGTGGGCAGTATTTTCTCCCCCTTTACAGAGAGAGAGAAAGTACTGTCTGCCATTTCTAGACAGGCTTTTGCTGTTCTGCATGACACTGCTATTTTGTTATGCTAAAATAAAAAGTTTTTGTAATTAAAGCAACTGCCGTCTAAGTAATTCTTTGATTGGTGATATTTGGGCAACCGTTGTGGGAACCAGAAGCTACAACCTTTAAATACCACTTCAGTCATGGGTAACATCCCTACATCTTCCTCAGTAAAGACCGAAGCAAAGAATTCATTCAGTCTCTCCGCTATTGCCTTGTCGCCTCTGTGAACGCCTCTTGTGAACTCCTCTATCATCTAATGGACCAACTGACTCTCTCACAGGTTTTTTGCTACGAATGTACTTGAAAAAATCTTTATTTCGCGTTTTTGCTTCCACAGCAAGCTTCTTCTCAAATTCTCCCTTTGCCTGCTTTATCAATGCCTTGCATTTGACTTGCCAGTGCTTGTGCTGTTTCCAGGTTTTGTCGTTTGGCTCTTTTTTCCATTTCCTGAAAGATGCTTTTTTGGCAACAACAGCCTCTCTGACCTCACTTTTAAACCATGCTGGCAGTTTTTTGGACTTCCTTCCACTTTTCTTAAAGCGTGGAATACAGCTGGTCTGGGATGCCAAGATAGTATTTTTCAACAACACCCAAACTTGATGTAAGTCTTTAACCTTTGCAACTGCTCCTTTTAGTTTTTTCTTAACTATTTTCCTCATTTTATCATAGTCTCCCTTTCTAAAGTTAAAAGGTAGTACTGTGGATTTCCGTACTATCCTTCCTCCACTAATTAAATCAAAGGCGATCATGCTATGATCACTATTGCCAAGTGGCCCCAACACCCTTATCTCTTGCACTAGATCTGGTGTTCCACTAAGGACTAGGTCTAATATGGCTTCCCCTCTGGTCGGTTCATGAACCAGCTGCTCCAAGAAGCAGTCATTTATGTCATCTAGGAACTTTATCTCCCTAGGATGTCCTGCCGTGACACTGACCCAGTCGATACTGGGGTAATTGAAATCATCCATTATTATTACTGCGCTGTAACTTTTGTTAGCTTCCTTGATTTCTTTGAGCATTTCATCATCCATTTGTTCATTCTGGCCCAGTGGTCGTTAGTACACCCCCACTGCCATCGCCTTCCCCTTTTTACATGGAATTTCAAGCCATAGAAATTCTACAGCAAATTTTGTTTCCTGCAAAACTTTAATCCTTTCTGACTCAATGCCCTCTCTAACATAGAGCGCAACCCCTCCACCAATTTGATCAGCTCTATCATTACGATATAATTTGTACCCAGGTATCACAGTCTCCCACTGGTTGTCCTCCTTCCACCATGTCTCTGATATTCCAATCATATCTAACCTCTCATTTAGTGCTATATAACACTTATTAAAAGAGGGCTGCTACACAGTACCCTGTCCTGTGCTGCTGAGGTAAGCTATATTCTTATTTGATTTAAATTATAGCTCTTTGCTGCTGCTAGGCTCTAAATTATTATGAAATTTAAACTACAAGCTCTCTGCTGGGTTCTAAATTTAACCAGAAAGCTCTCTTCCGTGTTTTAAATTTAAACTAAAAGTACTTTGCTGATGCTAGGCCCTGAGTGACTATTAAATGTAAACTACAAGCTCTCTGCTGGGTTCTAAATTTAACCAGAAAGTTCTCTTCTGTGTTTTAAATTTAAACTAAAAGTACTTTGCTGATGCTAGGCCCTGAATGACTATTAAGTTTAAACTACAAGCTCTCTGCTGGGTATGAAATTTAACCAGAAAGCTCTCTTCTGTGTTTTAAATGTAAACTTAAACTGCTGCTACTAGGCCCTGACTGATTTAACAAAAAATAGTGGGTTCACAGATTAATTAGCTTTAATAAAAAGAATTCCTTTCAGAAAATTCCCAGAAGTATATACTCACAATTGCAGATCTCTCTCCAGAAGTAACAGTCCCCTTTTCTTGTCTTTCAAGGGACTGATCCCTGCCGAGGCCACCCACTTTACAGTATTGGTCTTAAAAGATGCCTTCTTCTGCGTGTGCCTCGCAGCAGCCAGCCAAACTCTATTTGCCTTTGAATGGGAGGACCCTGTCACCGGAACACGGGGCCAACTTACCTGGACCCGATTACCTCAGGGTTTCAAGAACTCGCCCACGCTCTTCAGTGCAGCTCTCAGTCAAGACCTAGCAAATTGCCCTGTCACTCCTGGCAGAAGGATCCTACTGCAGTACATTGATGACCTCCTAGTTGCTGCAGACTCCCGGGAAGAGTGTGTGCGGGCCACCAACGATCTGCTTTACCTCCTGCGGGAGGCAGGATACAGGGTCTCCAGAAGCAAGGCGCAGTTGTGCCAAACGGAGGTCAAGTATCTGGGATTCCACCTGTCCACTGGGATCCGCCAACTAGGTCCCGAAAGAAAGGAGGCAGTGTGTCGTATACCCATCCCCCGGACCAGGAAGGAGTTGAGGGCCTTTCTAGGGGCCGCAGGTTATTATCGCATCTGGATCCCAAACTTTGCACTGATGGCGAAACCCCTCTACGAGGCCACAAAAGGAGCAGAAATGGCCCCCATGGAGTGGGGGACTGAACAAGATACGGCCTTCAAGGCCCTGAAGAGGGCTCTGATGTCATCACCAGCCTTAGGACTCCCAAACGTACAGAAACCATTCTGCTTCTATGTCTATGAGGTCGAAGGCACCGCCCTGGGAGTCCTAACTCAGGTCCTTGGCTCCTGGCAACGCCCTGTCGCCTATTTGTCTAAACAACTGGACACAGTTGCCAAAGGATGGCCCCCGTGTTTGCGTGCCATTGCAGCCACGGCATTCCTGGTGGAGGAGGCGGACAAATTAACTCTGGGCCAGAACTTACAGGTCACAGTTCCACACTCCGTCCTGACCCTCATGGAACACAAGGGAAACTATTGGTTCACTAACTCTCGGATGCTCAAGTACCAGAGTATGTCGTGTGAAAATCCACGACTTGAGCTACTCTCCAGCCAGACCCTGAATCCGGCCACGCTCCTACCTGCTGGTCCTGGGCCCCCTGACCACGACTACCTGGAAGTTAAGGGTACTGTGTTCTCCAGCCGCCCGGACTTGATGGATCTCCCTCTCAAGACCCCAGATGTAACCTATTTTGTGGATGGGAGCAGCTTTATAGCCAATGGTCAACGGCGTGCAGGGTATGTGGTGGTGACCCCATGTGCGGTAATAGAGTCCTCGGCCCTTGCCCCGGGAACTTCGGCCCAAAAGGCCGAACTGGTGGCCCTCACTAGAGCCTTACTATTAGGGGAGAGTCTGCGGATAAATGTGTACACTGATTCCAAATATGCCTTCACTACCTTGCATGCCCATGGTGCCCTTTACAAAGAGCGAGGGTTAATAACATCGATAGGGAAGCCCATAAAGTATGGTCGTGAGATCCTGACCCTGTTAGATGCCGTTTGGGCCCCGAAGCAAGTTGCTGTAATGCACTGTTGGGGCCACCAAAGAGGGGGAGGGGAGGTTGCTAAGGGAAACCGGATGGCTGACGCCGCTGCCCGGAGAACTGCCCTCTCCGAAGTCTCACTGAGGGATCATTGCCCTGTTCAGGCCCCTTTGTTTCCAGTGCCTCTTAGCCACTGGGTGCCCCGCTACGCCCCGGCTGAACTGGCTTACTTTTGCTGTAAGGAAGGGGGAGTTCTGAATGACCAAGGCTGGATAATCCTACCCCCGTATGGGAGGAACCCTCCGCCTGGCCCCACTGTTATTCCCGAACCTCTGGGCCCCACTTTTGTTAAAGCCTTCCATCTGGCTACTCATTTTGGAAAAACCGCCATGGAAAAGGCTTTGAGACCCCATTTTTACATCTCCATGCTTGGGCCCTTGGCCACTTCAGTAACCCAGCAGTGCCTGACCTGTGCAAAGAACAATCCGCGACAGGGTCCCCTGCCCCCTCCAGGAATTCAGTCTGTAGGTACAGCCCCAATGGAAAATATTCAAGTAGACTTCACTGAGATGCCTCGGGCAAACAGCTACCGCTATTTGTTAGTTCTGGTCTGTACCTTTTTAGGGTGTGTGGAGGCATTTCCCACTAGAACTGAAAAAGCAAGGGAAGTCACCAAGGCCCTCCTTCATGAAATTATTCCCCGGTTTGGTATGCCACTTGTCATGGGCTCAGACAATGGACCATCTTTTGTGTCTCAGGTTACCCAGCAGCTGGCCCATGCCCTACAGATTAACTGGAAGCTGCATGCAGCCTACCGCCCCCAAAGTTCAGGAACGGTGGAGCGCATAAACCATACATTGAAAGCCCAGCTCTCAAAGCTCTGCCAGGAATCTCGTCTGAAGTGGCCCCAAGTTCTACCCATAGCACTCCTCAGGATACACTCCTCCCCAACCAAAGCACTAGGGGTATACCCATTTGAAATCTTGTATGGGAGGCCACCCCCCATTGTCCAGGGGATAAAGGGGGACATGGGCCAGATTGGGTCGGAAATTACTAGGCAGAAACTGTTAGCTTTAAGTTCTGTTTTGCAGAGTCTCCTCACTTGGGTTCAGGACCGCTTGCCTGTCTCACTAACCGAACCCCTGCACCCATTCCTGCCTGGTACCCAGGTGTGGGTTAAGGAGTGGAAAAAGGACCCTCTTGCCCCCCAGTGGAGGGGGCCCTACATTGTCCTACTCTCAACACCCACTGCAGTAAAGGTGGCAGAACTCGCTCCATGGATACATCACAGTAGACTGAAACCAGCAGCGGATGAGGAAGTCGACCCGTGGACCTCTGAAGAACATCCTGGGTTTCTTTACATCTCACCTTGCGCTGGTATCGGATCAACCCCAATGGGACCTCCAGCCCTACTCCTGTCACTACCGGAAGCTGACAGGTCTACGTACGGCAGAAGCTGTGGAAAGAAGGAGAAGGACTTACTTGTTTTAAACCTTAACGGAAGTTCAGATCACTGTAGTGAAAATGTTTAACATATGTGTGTTTATTGTCCTTGTAGTAGCCCTGGGTTCTTCCATTGTAGTCCTGCCTTCCTGTGCCCCTTGTTTAAAGGTAACTAAAACTAGCCAGACATGCAAACATAGAACAGAGGTGTAACACAATGGTTAATACACCGACTGATGGTACAGGGGTCATGAGTTTGATCCCCCAGTGTGCCTAATGCATAAGGCTGGCTGAGGCATCACTCTTTACTTTTAGGTAGTGATTTTTGAGGCATTTTACTTTTATTTTAATTAGTGCTGCCAGCAAACACACCCTCATGGTGGCATAACCTAAGGTGCCGCATAAGGCACCCCATAACGCACTCCATAGGGCACATTATAGAGTGCACTGTCCGCCAAGGCACCCTATAATGTCCCCTATAGGACACCTTATAAGGCACCTGATAAGGCGCTTGATAGGGCGCCCTATAGTGTGCCTTATGAGGCACCTTAAGGTTACAGTACTCTAAGGGTGTTTTTGCTGGCAGCACTAATGTACATTAAAAATAGACAATGCCTCAGACAGCCCTATCAAATAACCCCACCAAGGGTTTGAACCCATGACCTCCAGCTTCAACAGGCAGTGAAGTAACCAGTGGGCTACAGCTTTATAGCTGCTAACAAGCCCCTGGCTGGCTGCAGAAGGACTTCATGGCACCACACAAACTGTCTGCTGTGGTTACCAGAATAGGGTTAACCCACCCGTACCCATGATGCACTGCACATGCAAATCAGCAGTCGACAGATGGGCACAAGATGGGGTATGCACCCCCACAGCACCTTGGCCAGGTAGGGGGAACTGACCGTGTGTGGTACTGGCACAGAGTAGCCACAGACCGTCTCATTGTGCGGGTACTGTGCTCACCCTGAGGGTGAGGTGGGGCGCCCATCACCAGGTCCACAGCACCTTTCATGGCTGAAATACGCCATGCTGTAGATCCCCATCAGTGCTACTGTGTGTGATTAGGTAGTTCTTGTAGACACACCTAGGTTACATCTGTGTCCTTTTGTATTTTTCAGTCATGTCTAGCCCTTATGGGCTATGATGCACCCAGAATAGTGCATATCCTGTGTTGGTGCCATGGCTACATGATGGTGATGGGGGTGTTTGGACCCATAGGCGGATTATGTACTACCACAAAACCCACTCTCTGGGGCTCAAGGTGGGAAACAGGATCACCCACCAATAGATCCACATTCTACCTCCCTGCGATGGCGGCAGTAGAAAGGACCACCAACCCCAGTCCTGCTGGGGAACAGGCACCCTACAGAGCAAGCAATGCAGAGCTGTACACATCCATAAAGCAATAGCAGACAGACAGTAGGCCTGGAAATGCTCAGCTGCCCCCCACCACTATCTGACATTCCCCAGCAGCAAGCCTCCATCCACTGCACTCTGCAAGGTGTTCCAGCAAGACACATACTAGCTGTAGACACTCTGCTAGCTAGTGCATAGTCCTAGAGAAGATGCATGCACCCAGAACTGGGATGTCAGCATACACACCAAGCAGATAAGTCAGTGATTGGGCTCAAAAGGGACCCATAAATATCACATGAGAGAAATGTTATATAGCATTAGGGGGGAACCTAGCCGTGCCGTGGTCACTGCTCAGTCAAGGTGAGAGTGACCTCCGAGCAGGACATGCTGTGGCCATGCTGTCCGTGCAGGTGGTGGCCGGGCACTACAATGTCCGAGCCATTGCCCTATGCCCTGTGCAGATGCGGCCAGACCAGGCCACACTATCCAGGCTATTCCCACAGTACCTTGCTCCTCATTATACACATTGGCAGGCCAATACTGGCAACAGTGCTAGCAGTGTGGGCTGTGGAGGGTGTTGGCAGCCACCACACACTGGATAGACAGACACACACCCAGTCTATAACACGTGGTGGTATATTGGAAAGGATACTTTTATTGAAAAATCAAAAACCTGAGAGCCCGACACAGGCCATGTTTCATTTTTCACTTCCTCAGGGGAATCAGGTATACCTTTGGAACTTTCAATTTGCACTGTAGTAAAAGTGATTCTTTATGAGAGCCAAACGAACGCCTATTCAACACACTTTCTTAGTGATCTCCGCTCGAAAAGTATTGTCAGCTGTTGTCAGCGAAGCATCTACAGTGCATATTGAAAGTTCCAAAGGTATACCTGATTCCCCTGAGGAAGTGGAAAATGAAACACGGCCTGTGTCGGGCTCTCAGGTTTTTGATTTTTAAATAAAAGTACCCTTTCCAATATACCACCACGTGTTATAGACTGGGTGTCTCTTGCGCAACGTGGTGTTGTGCTCTTCCTGGTAGACAGACACACACTCCACACACCTATGCCAGCATTGTGCAACTATAGAGGTGTTTGGCAGCCCTGGCCACCACACCAGTCCTGGGCACAGTGCAGGCATGGCTATGGTATGCAATACAGTTGGGGTCACTCTGTCAGACACCAGACCTGAGGCACACTCCACAGACATCAGAAAGGTTGCTATGATGCAGCTCAATCAGCCAATTGTGCTTAACGTAGGAATTGCTATCTGCCTTTTATCATAGCAACCTTTTGATAGCTGTGTACAGTTTTCCCATGTTTAGGGTGGCATTGCTAAGGTATGCAAGTGCTAGTATGGGGAGATGCACACAGGGCCCAACATCCTGCCTCTCCAGGAGGCTTGGGATAATGGAGCCTGTGGGTGCGTGTGTGTCTGCCCCTGTTGGCCGCAGCTCTAGGGCAGAGGTTCCCAACTCCAGTCCTGGAGGGCCAAACACTGTTCGGGTTTTCATGCTGTCCCTAATGAATATGCATGAGATACATCTGCATACCATGGGGGCGGTGCATAGAAATGCAGCACAGCCACATTTATTAGAGGCAGCATGGAACCTGAATGGTGTTTGGCCCTCCAGGACTGCATTTGGGAGACTCTGCTCTAGGTAATGCGCATGTTTATGGTGTCTGTGCTCTGTAGGGTAAAATGTAGGTATTTGGGGCATGTCTACGTCATCTGCACTACAGGTTCTGTCTGTATTAGCCCGTTGTAGTAGTGGGTAAAATATGGGGGCTGGGTTGGCAGGAACCACAGCTGGGACTTGAACCTGTGACTTTCTGCCTCGGAACACACTGGTTGTGTGCACTGCACCACCGCGTTGCCACAGAGACAGTGCATTCCCTGGTGATACCATGACTGTTCATCTGGCAGGGCCTGTCTGTTGCAGTGCATGGCACCCACCTACACAGGGCTAGGCAATGGTCTGCTCTGGGCAGCTGCCACTGCCCCCCTCCACCACCAGTACCCCTCTGCCACATGCTGACATGCCCTTCTGCTGGTGGTGCTGGTGGTGCGCAGTCTCAGGCCATCCAGTGTGCAGGTAGGTGGCTTCCTATGGTGCGTGTTCTGGGGTAGGGGTGACTGCATAGACGTCCACGCTTCCCCCTCAACACCGCCTGCCAATGTTCTGTGCCCTTGGAGGTACCTGCTGGGTACTATCCCCTGTGACACTGTGATAAACACATTCGTACCCATGTTGGGCCCTCATCAGTTGCTGTCTGGCTGCTGTACAGTTTCAGCATTCCTAAGTACCACCTAGGCATCTGCCTAGTCCACACTGTGCCCCAGCTGCACCACAGCATGTGCCACCTGCAGCCCTCTGTATCCCATTTTCAAACATCTGTCCAGTTGGCCATTCCGACATGCCCACCCTGCTGTTGCCGCACATGTGCACGCCATAGGAAACCTGTCCGATGGAGAGGAAAACCCTGCACAGCGCAATTTCACTGTGGGCTCATTCACCTTGTATGGGGACGGAGCATGGACCCTTCCAGAATTCATATTCTTTTTTTGGTGCTTTCTTGGGAGTGTTTTTTGATGTTTCCCATTGAGATCACTATTGCCCAGCTTGGTTATTTTATTTTTCCATTTTCTTCTGTTCATTTTCACTGTTTATTTGCCCTTTTGTTCCGTGCACATGTATCACACTTATCACTTTTTTGTTGGTTTCCCTGGTTTTGCTGTACATTGCTGACAGAAATGGTTTCGCTTCCCCTTAAATCATCTCTAACGCCAGGGTTTCACTGGCGTTAGTTTTGAGCCTCGGATTTCACATCGTTAGTGTGCAGGGAGCCTCTCCCCTCCCACTCTCCACCCATTGACCCCTTCTCTCCGCCCCTGGGGAGCCTTCCTCCGCCCTCTGGGAGCCTTTCTCCGCCTTCAGCGCTCGTTTGCACCACTGCGCGCGTTATCGCGCACTAAGGTACCTCTGCGCACGATAAAGCGCCATTATCACGCAATAAGGTACCTTATCGCGCGATAACATCACAGAGCGCACATTAAGACGGTTTAGTAAACATACCCCTTTGTCTTTATTTATTATATGCGTTATTATTGTTGCATTTTTATGTTAACAGACACAGTGATTAATTTTATAATATAGAGTTTGTAGCGTTCCAACATTTTTAATGAATTTGATCTATATTTAAATGTTCTTCATTTTTATATTTTTTGACTTAATTTTTATGTTTGAAATTATTATTTTGTATAATGTTTTGTTTGTTTTTATTTCCATGACCCCAGTTTGCCTTTTTACCCCGAGGAAGTTTTAAATGAAACACAGCCTGTGTCGGGTTTTATTGGCAATCCAAATAAAGCTTTTGGTATAATCTACCCTTTCGTCTTTCCTACCACGTTTCTAGACTGTTTGGCATACTGCTAGGTACATGTGACCTTACAAGGTAACACAACACTGTGCCTGCTGGACCATTTATCGGCCCAGCATGGGATGGCTGTTATTCTGCTCACATGTGCCAATGCTGCATGGACACACAGTGCACCATATCCCACATGCGCCATGCCGTATGTCTCTAGGGTATGTGATGGCAATGGGGCTAGTGATGGCTGATGGGTGTGTGGGTGCATGGGAGTGGATGTTTATGTGTGTGCAGCATTACGTGTTCTGTATGACAATCAGGTGGTGACAGTAGTGCCGTACCCAGGCCTGTGTGAGCAGTGAAACTACACAAGGCGCACAGGGTGCAAAAGGATTAGGGCGCATTTAGGGCTGCCAGCCACGGTTTGCCCACCCCCCACAAGTTGCCCTGCCACTGCTGCTGCTGCCACCTTTTTGTTTTCTTGGAGGTGGCAATGGCAGCAATGAGGCAGAACCACTTTTGTAAGCGGGTCAGGTCCTTCCTTCCCTTCTTTGATGTGGGTAGCATCAGAGGAGGGAGGGACCAGGCCAGCCATTCAGACGCTGAGTTGCAAAGACCCACGTTTGAATGGCTGGCCTGGTCCCTCCCTCCTCTGATGTGACACACATCAGAGAAGGGAAGGAGGGACCCGATCTGCCTACACACATTGGTCTGCCTCACTGCTGCCACCGTAAAAAGGGACAGCAGTGGTGGCAGGACAATTGGGGTGGGCAACACGGGTGGGGGTGGGCAAGGGCAGACAATCAGTTGGGGGCAGGCAACCAGCAGGAGGGAGGTAGGCAAACATTGGGGGGGGGCAGGCAACCAGCGGGAAGGAGGCAGGTATCTGGTGGAGGGGGCAGGCAAACGGCAGGGGAGGCACACCAGATGCCTCCCCTGCCGGTTGCCAGATGCCTCAATTATGGCTTAGTATGACCCTGGGTGACAGTCAGACACATTTTGCATTGCACCAAATGCATAGGTACTCACTGTCTGTGGGTAGTCACAGTCTGCCTGGAATCTCTCATGGACATGCCTCCAGGAGCGTTGCATCTGTTGCATGCCATGCCTGACAGAGGAAATTGGGAATAGCCTTCCCTACTTCCTACATATTAAGCTGGCCAGCAGGTGGAGGTCGTGGTCAGAAAAGCATGGGAAGCCATCATGGCCATGTGCTGTGTGCCTGCACTAACGCGGACATCAGAAGTTGTGGGTGTAATTACTACGGAGACATCATACCGTTGAACTCCAAGTTGTACTGTCCCGTTCCACTGTAAGTGTTTAACAGAGCACCTGTTAGGCATAAATTATGTTATAATGTAAACCGCACTGATTTTAAATAGTGCATTATAGAAAAGCAATAAATAAATAAATATAAATAAATAAAATAAATACCGGGTGCTAGTAATGCACCATAGGCCATTATGGCGCACTGATGTGTAACATTCCATAGCTATCACCCGGTACGATGTGCACGCAGTAACCTCACACAGAATATGTGACACCCACGGAGGTGCAGGCAGAAGCAGCCATAGGGGCACAGCAAGTCAGGATGCTGCATCCATGTCCTGGGATAAGGGAGGGGGATATGGATACTGAGGGATACTCAGGCACTGTTGGACATCCTGTGCAGGGCCACAGTGCAGAAAACATGCCACAGGGACAGGCAGCATACACAATGCGTGATACTCATGCCCACGATGATGAGCAGCCAGGCCCATCAACTGACAGCCAGCATGGCCTAGAGATACCAGCAACAGCACCCACAGCCATGCCATCATCACAGAAATGGAAGAAGCGCATTCCAGAGTCACAATGAAAGAGGGGCTACCATTTCAGCGCAGAGGAAAATTAGATGCTCCTGCAGCAGGTCCTGCAACACTATGACATGCTGTTTAAAAGCCTCAGCACCACAACCCTGGTCAGTGTAAGAAATACGACAAGGGAGGACATCAGGCAGGCTATGGGATATGTTTAATAAACCGTCTTAACGTGCACCTGGCGATAGTGTGCAGGCTGCCAAAAAAGGAGTGGGCGTGTCGGTCTTAAAGTAGCAAAACGGGATTATCATGCGATAACGCGCGCTGCTGTGCACATTATCGGGCGAAGCGCCGCTAAGCGCGTTAACGCGCGGTAATCTTAAGTAGGCACCCAGACATGCAAACATAGAAACAGAGGTGTAGCACAATGGTTAATACACTGACTGATAGTACAGGGGTCATGAGTTTGATCCCCAGTGTGCCTAATGCAAAAGGCTGGCTGAGGCATCACCCTTTACTTTTAGGTAGTGATTTTTGAGGCATTTTACTTTTATTTTAATTAGTGCTGCCAGCAAACACACCCTCACGTTGGCGTAACCTAAGGTGCCGCATAAGGCACCCCATAACGCACTCCATAGGGCACATTATAGAGTGCACTGTCCGCCAAGGCACCCTATAATGTCCCCTATAGGACACCTTATAAGGCGCTTGATAGGGCGCCTTATGAGGCACCTTAAGGTTACAGTACTCTGAGGAAGTTTTTGCTGGCAGCACTACTGTACATTAAAAACAGACAATGCCTCAGACAGCCCTATCAAATAGCCCCACCATGGGTTTGAACCCATGACCTCTGGCTTCAACAGGCAGTGAAGTAACCAGTGGGCTACAGCTGCTAACAAACCCCTGGCTGGCTGCAGAAGGACTGCACGGCACCACACAAACTGTCTGCTGTGGTTACCAGGATAGGGTTAACCCACCCATACCCATGATGCACTGCACATGCAAATCAGCAGTCAACAGATGGGCACAAGATGGTGTATGCACCCCCACAGCACCTCGGCCTGGTAGGGGGAACTGACCGTGTGTGGTACTGGCACAGAGTAGCCACAGACCGTCACATTGTGCGGGTACTGTGCTCACCCTGATGGTGAGGTGGGGCACCCAGCACCAGGTCCACAGCACCTTTCATGGCTGAAATACGCCATGCTGCAAGTCCCCATCAGTACTACAGTGTGTGATAGGTAGTTCCTGCAGACACACCTAGGTTGCATCTGTGTCCTTTTGTATTTCTCAGTCATGTCTAGCCCTCATGGGCTATGATGCACCCAGAATAGTGCATATTCTGTTTTGGTGCCATGGTTACATGATGTAGGTGAAGGAGGGGTGTTTGGACCCATAGGCAGATTATATACCACCACAATGCCCACCCTCTGGGGCTCAGGGTGGTAAACAGGATCACCCACCAATAGATCCACATTCTACCTCCCTGCAATGGTAGCAGTAGAGGGGACCATCAACCACAATGCTGCTGTGGAACAGACACCCTACAGGGCAGGCAATGCAGAGCTGTACACATCCATAAAGCAATAGCAGACAGACAGTAGGCCTGGAAATGCTCAGCTGCCCCCCACCACTATCTGACATTCTCCAGCAGCAAGCCTCCAGCCACTGCACCCTGCAAGGTGCTCCAGCAAGACACATACTAGCTGCAGACACTCTGTTAGCTAGTCCATAGTGCATAGTACTGTAGAAGATGCATGTAACCAGAACTGGGATGTCAGCATACACACTAAGCCAGGGGTGGGGAACCCTGGTCCTGGAGAGCCGCAGACCAGTCAGGTTTTCGGGATATCCCTAATGAATATTCATGAGACATATATGCATTAGAGATATCCTGCCAACCTGACTGGTTTGTAGCCCTCCAGGGCTGGATTTGGAGAACCCTGCCTTACACCTCTGTCATTTAAGATTGTGAGTGGGCAAGGTACAGATGTCCTAGACATCGAAAGGGTATATAGAATGTGTCATATTCCTCCTCGATTCTCACCACCACCAAAAAGTTGTCTAATAGACAATATTTTGGTGGTGGTGAGAAGTGACGTGACAAATTCTGTCTAACCTTTTTGATGTCTTGGACATCTGCACCTTGCCTACTCACAATCTTAAATGACAGAAGTGTAAGGCAGGGGTCTCCAAATCCAGCCCTGGAGGGCCACAAACCAGTCAGGTTGACAGGATATCTCTAATGCATATATATCTCATGAATATTCATTAGAGATATCCCGAAAACCTGACTGGTCTGCGGCTCTCCAGGACCAGGGTTCCCCACCCCTGCACTAAGCAGATAAGTCAGTGATTGGGCCCCAAAAGAGACCCAAAAATATCACATGAGAGAAATACTATACAGCACTATGGGGGAACCTAGCCATGCCATGGTGACTGCTCAGTCAGGGTGAGAGTGACCTCCCAGCAGGACATGCTGTGGCCACGCTGTCCATGCAGGTGGTGGCCGGGCACTACAATGTCCGAGCCATTGCCCTATACCCTGTGCAGATGCAACCAGGCCAGGCCACACTATCCAGGCTATTCCCACAGTACCTTGCTCCTCATTATGCACATTGGCAGGCCAATACTGGCAACAGTGCTAGCAGTGTGGGCTGTGGAGGGTGTTGGCAGCCACCACACACTGGATAGACAGACACACACTCCACACACCTATGCCAGCATTTTGCAACTATAGAGGTGTTTGGCAGCCCTGGCCACCACACCAGTCCTGGGCACAGTGCAGGCATGGCTATGCTATGCAATACTGTTGGGGTCACTCTGTCAGACACCAGACCTGAGGCACACTCCACAGACATCAGAAAGGTTGCTATGATGCAGCTCAATCAGCCAATTGTGCTTAATGTAGAAATTGCTATCTTTTGATAGCTGTGTACAGTTTTCCCATGTTTAGGGTGGCATTGCTAAGGTATGCAAGTGCTAGCATGGGGAGATGCACGCAGGGCCCAACATCCTGCCTCTCCAGGAGGCTTGGGATAATGGAGCCTGTGGGTGCGTGTGTGTCTGCCCCTGTTGGCCGCTGCTCTAGGGCAGAGGTTCCCAACTCCAGTCCTGGAGGGCCAAACACTGTTCGGGTTTTCATGCTGTCCCTAATGAATATGCATGAGATACATCTGCATACCATAGGGGCGGTGCATAGCAATGCAGCACAGCCTCATTTATTAGAGGCAGCATGGAACCTGAATGGTGTTTGGCCCTCCAGGACTGCATTTGGGAGACTCTGCTCTAGGTAATGCGCATGTTTATGGTGTCTGTGCTCTGTAGGGTAAAATGTAGGTGTTTGGGGCATGTCTACATCATCTGCATTACAAGTTCTGTCTGTATTAGCACATTGTAGTAGTGGGTAAAATATGGGGGCTGGGTTGGCAGGAACTTGAACCTGTGACCTTCTGCCTCTGAACACACTGGTTGTGTGCACTGCACCACCGTGTTGCCACGGAGGCAGTGCATTCCCTGGTGATACCATGACTGTTCGTCCGGCAGGGCCTGTCTGTTGCAGTGCATGGCACCCACCTACACAGGGCAAGGACATGGTCTGCTCTGGGCAGCTGCCACTGCCCCCCTCCACCACCAGTACCCCTCTGCCACCATACTGACATGCCCTTTTGCTGGTGGTGCTGGTGGTGCGCAGTCTCAGGCCATCCAGTGTGCAGGTAGGCGGCTGCCTAAGGTGCGTGTTCTGGGGTAGGAGTGCCTGCATAGACGTCCACGCTTCCCCCCCAACACCACCTGCCAAAGCTCTGTGCCCTTGGAGGTACCTGCTGGGTACTTTCCCCTGTGACACTGTGATAAACACACTCGTGCCCATGTTGGGCCCTCATCAGTTGCTGTCTGGCTGCTGTACAGTTTCAGCATTCCTAAGTACCACCTAGGCATCTGCCTAGTCTGCACTGTGCCCCAGCTGCACCACAGCATGTGCCGCCTGCAGCCCTCTGTATCCCATTTTCAAGCATCTGTCCAGTTGGCCATTCTGACATGCCCGCCCTGCTGTTGCCGCACATGTGCACGCTATAGGAAACCTGTCCAATGGAGAGGAAAACCTTGCACAGCGCAATTTCACTGTGGGCTCATTCACCTTGTATGGGGATGGAGCATGGACCCTTCCAGAATTCATATCCTTTTTTTGGTGACTTCTTGGGAGTGTTTTTTGATGTTTCCCATTGAGATCACTATTGCCCAGCTTGGTTATTTTATTTTTCCATTTTCTTCTGTTCATTTTCACTGTTTATTTGCCCTTTTGTTCCGTGCACATGTATCACACTTATCACTTTTTTGTTGTTTTCCCTGGTTTTGCTGTACATTGCGGACAGAAATGGTTTCTCTTCCCTTTAAATCATCTCTAACACCAGGGTTTCACTGGCGTTGGTTTTGAGCCTCGGATTTCACATCGTTAGTGTGCGGGGAGCCTCTCCCCTCCCACTCTCCACCATTGACCCCTTCTCTCTGCCCCTGGGGAGCCTTCCTCCGCCCTCCGGGAGCCTTTCTCCGCCTTCAGCGCTCGTTTGTGCCGCTGAGCGCGTTATCACGTGCTAAGGTACCTCTGCGCCCGATAAAGCGCCATTATCGCGTGATAAGGTACCTTATCGCGCGATAACGTCACAGAGCGCACATTAAACATGCCCCTATGTCTGCACTGGGTGGCTTGGCACAGGACTGTGTGGCCACACGCAAGCGTTTTGCTGATGTAAAGAGATCTGAGCGTGCACAGCTTAATGCAGCATACAAACATACATTGGGCACTGGTGGTGGGGAGGCACTGACATCAACCTTGAGCCCCATGGAGGAGCAATTGACACAGCATCTTGGACCAGTCTACATCAGTAGTTTGGCTGAGGAGCTTGACACATCCCACCCAAATGCTGGTATGCTGAACTCCTACTACATGAGCATGTCTGTGCAAGAAGTGGGGGGGGCGGGGCATTGTGATACACACATTGCACCTACACTTGACATCTTGGCAGCTGACATTTGAGACCAGGGTGTTGGCGCAGATCAATTCTTCACAATGGGGACAAATAGCTCAGACATGACAAAGTCCATATACCTACTTGTGTATATCCCTACAGCCTCTCCACCCACTACTTGCCCATCTGGCATCTGTTAAGTAATCCCATCCCTGATCATTACCAACATCAAGTACTGAAACTCAATCTATCACAGCCTGATGCACTCTCACCTCCTATCTCTACAGATCTTGATGTTGATATGAAAGGACAGACTAGATAGGCCATGTGGTCTTTTTCTGTCATCATATTTCTATGTTTCTATGATCTCCTCCAGATAGTGGCCAGGATCATCCATGAAGCTACATATCATACTCACATTGACCGCATCCCCAGCCTGCTTCTCTGGCTAGCTCTGATGCACAGGAACCAATACCTATTCCACCAGTTACTATTCCAGACACTTAATGCATCAGACATGCATCAGACCTCTACATGTTCACGGACCAAGAATACTGACCACCAATGCACTCTGCACCACCACCCCATGCACACTGGCAGCACCTGTCTTGTGGAACTGGCTCCCTGGACCCAGAATGAACACCTACTATATCAGCACTTACCACTGACAAGGCAGAGCACATCTGTTCTCACAGCACCTTCAGCCACCAACCTAAAGGACCCTCCTCAAATACTGTCATAGTTCCCCTCCACCTATAGCCCTGTAAAGATGTTGATATTGAAATGAGTTGGTTGATTGTTTCCGCTAATACATTCACCTTTCTTTATCACTGTTTACACAGCTAGTTCCATATACACCACTTTCACAAGGTGAAAGGCCACGTAGAAAGTCCAATACATACATACATAGGTAAAGAGCTGGCTACAGCATACACATACTTCACACAGGCACATTATGTGTGTGCCAGTGTGTGACAACAGCATGGCCAATACACCAGTGGCCATCATCACATGCCGTACCCTCTCTCACCCTCCTACTGCCTCAACCCTCACCCACAGCAAGTGGTGCCACATCATCCTCATCACATACCTCTGCTGGGTGACCAACAACACCTTCCTTCCTCCCCTGTTCGCACAGGTTGCACACCTTCTCCCTGCCACTGATACCACAGCCTTCATACACATCCCATGTGACTATACATCCTTGAGTTTATCCACATTGTATGTCTGTCAGGATGTAGTCATACCATCAACCAGTGTCCCCTGCCATCTTCAACATACAACACCTGCCATGCACCTCACTGTGCTGTGTCACAGACACTGATATATTCCAACATGACATGCCCTGCCACGCTGCCTGTGGTCATTACATACTGTCCCACTGCAGATGCTACATACGCCCTTCACATCTTGCACGTGCAGCCCTTATGCACTATGCATACATTTAGGGCAAATTAGCAGAGAGGTTCCAGTAAAGACAAAAGTAGCCCGAATGCCCTTGAGTACAGAGCAGACAGAGCTTAAAGATTCCAAATTACCACTGCCTACCGACAGCCAGATTAATATGAATAAAATACAGTCTCTAAAATGCTTGTATGCAAATGCTAGAAATCTGAAAAATAAGATGGGAGAGTTAGAATATGTAGCACTAAATGAGAGATTAGATATCATTGGTATCTCAGAGACATGGTGGAAGGAGGACAACCAGAGGGACACTGATACCTGGGTACAAACTATATCGTAATGATAGAGCTGATCAAATTGGTGGAGGAGTTGCGCTCTATATTACAGAGGGCATTGAGTCACAAAGAATTAAAGTTTTGCAGGAAACAAAATTTGCTGTAGAATCCCTATGGATTGAAATTCCATGTAAAAAGGGGAAGGCGATGGCAGTGGGGGTGTACTATCGACCGCCTGGTCAGAATGAATAAATGGATGATGAAATGTTCAAAGAAATCAGGGAAGCTAACAAACGTTACAGCACAATAATGATAATGGATGATTTCAATTACCCCGGTATTGACTGGGTCAGTATCACTGCAGGACATGTTAGGGAGATAAAGTTTCTAGATGAAATAAATGACTGCTTCTTGGAGCAGCTGGTTCATGAACTGACCAGAGGGGAAGCCATTTAGAACCTAGTCCTTAGTGGAACACAAGATCTGGTGCAAGAGATAAGGGTATTGGGGCCACTTGGCAATAGTGATCATAGCATGATTGCATTTGATTTTATTAATGGAGGAGGGATGGTAAGGAAATCCAAAGTAATAACTTTTAACTTTCGAAAGGGAGACTATGATTAAATGAAGAAAATAATTAAGAAAAAACTAAAGGAGCAGTTCCAAAGGTTAAAGACTTACATCAAGCTTGGGTGGTGTTTAAAAATACTATCTTGGAAGCCCAGATCAGCTATATTCCACACTTTAAAAAAAGTGGAAGGAAGTGCAAAAAACTGCCAGAATGGTTTAAAGGTGAGGTCAGAGAGGTTGTTGTTGCCAAAAACGTATCTTTCAGGAAATGAGAAAAAAAGAGCCAAATGATAAACTGGAAAGAGCACAAGCACTGGCAAGTAAGATGCAAGGCATTGATAAGGCAGGCAAAGAGAGAATTTGAAAAGAAGCTTGCTGTGGAAGCAAAAACACATAATAAAGACTTTTTCAAGTACATTCATAGCAAAAAAACCTGTGAGAGAGTCAGTTGGACCATTAGATGATAGAGGGGTAAAGGGGGCCCTAAGAGGGAACAAGGCCATAGCGGAGAGACTGAATGAATGAATATTTAAGGGTGATACTGTGGAAGAATTGAAAAAAATATCGATACACCGGGAATATGTCTTACAACTATTTGATAAACTGAAGAGTAACAGATCACCTGGACTGGATGGTATACATCCAAGTGTATTGAAAGAACTGAAATATGAGATTTGCAGACCTGCTATTAGTAATCTGTGAACTATTATTAAAATCATCTTTAATACGTGAAGACTGGAGGATGGCCAATGTAACACCAATTTTTAAAAAGGGTTCCAGGGGTGATCTGTGAAACTACAGACCAGTGAACCTGATGTCAGTACCAGGAAAAATGGTAGAACCCATCATAAAGAACAAAATTATTGGACATTGTGATGTAGCAGACTCTTATGAGGCAATGGAAACTGATAGTGATCCGGTGGAGAGAGCCGGTACTGCAGGTACCACTCCTCACTTCAAGGCAGGTGAAAAGCCAAGTTCCTGATTGGGCACGCCCAAGCAGGAGGCGGGCAGTGCAGCACTCAGCTAGCTTGTTAAAAACCCAGAAACAGTTAGAGAAGCAACGTGACAACCAAGGATACAAGCACCTGGACGAGGACAGGTCAGATGACCAGGAACAGGAACCGAGGGAGAGAGAACCACTAAGCAGCTGTGATCCAAGAAGGAGCAGACAGGAGCTGGGAGACTCAGGGGCAGAGAAAGATTTCTGGAAGCAGAATAATTCTAAGGCACTGAGAGACCCAAGGCTGCAGTTCAGGAGTTTAAAGGACCCAGAAGAACCTTGGATTAGGAGGCAAAGGGATAAGGAATTACCCTGGAAGAAGCACAAGGTATCTGGTGGGTGTGGCAAGGCTAGCAAACGTAATAGTGGAAAGCCAGAAAGAGTGAATTTTAATTGTGAAAGACAGGATAAAGGCAGAAAATTTGATAATAACTGGTTAAGCCAGGAGAAGCCTGACTGTTTTCCTTTTAACACTCTGAGAGACTCGCCAAGGACAGCTGAAGTGTTTTACCCTGCACTGCAATGTGGAGATAGGTGGGGGAAGGGAAATGCTTGCACGCTGAAATGTTGTCCAAGTAAAAGCACTGATAATTGCCTAGAGATAAGAAATATAAACAAGCATTTACCTGAAGGAGGATTTGCTCAGCCTAGCTCAGAAAACACACAGGCTGAATTACTTCTCACTGAATTCAGAGAGTTCCTTAAAAGCAGAGCAGTTTCTACTCAGAACGTAGCAAAGCCATTGATCAGCTGGCAAGAAGAAATGCCTTTAATTTCTTTGCCATCTACAGAACAGGAAGTCCCGATGGATTGCTCTACTTGTATGATTCCAAAGGACATTTAAGTGATTTGCTTGCCAGTTTTGTATGTAAAAAAATAGCAAAGTTACCTCACTGTTTGCTGTGATAAAAGAACTTATGTGAAGAGAATAAGTGGAAGCATATTCTGTGCAATTCGGGAGCAGTGCTGTTATCAGAGCTTTCTGTTACCTTAATGAAAAGGAGATCACATGACAGGTGAATGTGATCAGTAATGGACATTCAGTCAAGCAGTGAAAAAAGCCTTGTTTAAGTTCAGTTTCTCAATCTTGTTTTGTGCTATATTTCATTTTACGTCTGCTGCATTTGAACTGCGTAAGCGGGAAATAAACCTCACAAAAAGAAATATTCTTTGCCTTGCCTTATCACTTGAGCACCAACACAACTACAACATTAACCCTCAAGGGCATTCAAGGCCAGCCCCTCCCTTAACCCTCAAGGTCCAGGGAGTGGGTGAGTGGCAAAGTGGCGTAGTATTGAGGATACTGCGCAGGCACAAGAAATAACTACAGCAAGAGACTGCAGAAGCTGACTTCCAGGAGGTGCCCAGCCGAAGAGCTGACCAGCCCAAACAAGGAAGGAGACTGCAGGACTACAGGATCTTCTGTTCCTGAGGTGCTTGAATACCACCTGAGCCAGGTAAAGGGTATCCACCCCGGGTAACCAGGATACCAGGGCAAGGGTGAAGCCTAGTGGTGACTAGGGAGAAAGGAAAAAAAAAAAAAGAGCAGATAGCCAAAGTGTACTGTGTTTTCCGCACTTGGGTCTCTTTTTTTTTATTTGTTTCAGGTATCCCAAGATGGCGATGGACGCCAAAGAAATTTTTCAATGGATGGCGACGCAGCTGGAGCGCCAGCGAGATCTTGCGTTAGAGGCCCAGGAGAAAGCCAACGCAAGCATGCGTGAACAGCAGCAGCCTCTACTCACTGCTAGGTACGTATGACCTAGATTGGCCACTGTTGGAAACAGAATACTGGGCTTGATGGACCTTGGTCTGACCCAGTATGGCATATCTTATGTTCTTATGTTCTTAATGGATGAAAGAGAGGAAGCAAGCCGCTGAACAATCATCTACAACAGGTTCCATTTTAACAGGCCCTGTACAACCTGTGGGTTTACAGGCGGGAACTTTGTTTAATTTTGGACAGCTTACCAATCAAGATGACGTTGATGACTATCTTGAGAGCTTTGAAAGAGTAGCTCGCCTTAGCTCATGGCCTAAGGAGCACTGGGCTCTAAGACTGGCAGCATCCCTTACTGGGGAAGCGATGGCCGCTTACCGCGCCATGCCTGCTGCCATGGCTGGCAATTATGATGAAGTAAAAATGTAATTAGGGAGAGATTAGGGCTCACTCCTTTAGTCTACCACATGCGTTTGAGGAGTGTGAGACTGAGGCCGAGTGAGACGCCTAAGTCATTATGTCATAGGATTCAAAGCTTGCTTGATAAATGGTTAACTCCAGAAGGGAGGTCTGTGGAGTCAATACTGGATGCTTTGATTTTAGAGCAGTACATGAACGCTCTACCACAGGGAATCCGCATCTTCCTAATCTTGCAGAATTGCAAAACTCCCCAAGAAGCTGTTGCACTCTCTGAGAGATATATAGAGGCAGAGCTAACTGCCCAGAGAGCTGGCACTACTTCCCAGGAGTCACGCAGTCACAGATTAGAAAGGGACGGGAGGGTGCAGGACGACCCTATAAAGATGTGCATGCCTTTATGGAAAATCTCTAAGAATAAGCTAAAATGTTACAGATGTGGGCAAGAGGGACATTCGCAAAAACACTGTGTTGTAAAAAACTGCTTTGATAGCGGATAGTCATGTGGAAGATAGACAGGGATTTCTTCTGTCTATTGAAATACAGGGAATTACCACTCAAGCTTTTCTGGATTCAGGAGCTGAGGTAAGCATGCTCTCTGCAGAGTTGTGGCAGAGAATAAAAGACATGCAGGGCCAGGAAGTAATTCAGCCTGTGAGTTCTGCTCCAATAAGATGCGTTCACGGAGGAACTTTCACTTATCCGGTATATAAATTACACATAACTGGGTTAGGTACACGAAGGACTATCCCCTTAGCAGTGGTCCTGAGTCTTCCCCATGCAGTAATTTTAGGCAAGGACTGGCCACAATTCCACAGAGGGCTAGTGCAAGGCTTGCAGGAGAGAGAGGGGTCCCGCGCAGGAAAAGTCTCTGAGGAAGCACAAGCTCTGGCCACAGAGAAAGTGAGGTCAGTTCCTCGACCCTTACTGAATACAGTATGTACACCACATTGATTGCACTAGAAAATATTGTAGAACTTGTGAAAACCGTAAATACACAACAACTTTTAAATTTTAAGACATCTGTGTTGTTTTCTATCAGAATCAGAACCATAATTTTTGTGCGCTCTGTTGTAAAGTATGTGTGCTCACTCGGCAAGGTGTGTGTGCGCACACATGCACACAGCTTAGAGGGAACAGTGTACCCAAGGGATCTGTGCTGGGTCCGCTGCTTTTGAACATACAGTCAAACCTCGGTTTTCGTGTGCCCCGGTTTTCGTTCGTTTCGGTTTTCGACGTCTTTTCTGACTGAGATCTTGTCTCGGTTATCGTATATCGCCTCGGTTTTCGTCATGAATGGTGAGCCAGTGCTGCCAGATCTGAAAACCTATACTGTATACTGTACTGCAATACATACACCCTCGCGCTGGTCTGCCCGCCCAGTCCCGGCAGCACTACCCCCCCCCCCCGGACTCACCGATCGCGTGTTGAGAAGCCAAAGTCAGCTGAGCAACATCCTCGAGCCAGAGATGCAAGGATTGCACAGAGAGGAAGGCCCCGATCTCTCCACCGCCTGCCTGTTCTCTGGAGCGCTCCCTCAGGCTCGGAGGTAGCAGGGTAGCTGTCAATGTAAGCAGGAGATGTTGCATGAATGTGGGAGGCAGTTCTTTCTCTTGCAGGGTACGCTTGCAAATTGCTGTTGAGACGGAGTCAGCGATCAGATTACAGTGCCGTACAATACAATATCTGTGTGTTTGCTGTCCTGTGGACGATCGGGCAGGTGAGAGAAGTGACAGGAGCTGGGTGTCTGGAACGGATTAATTGAATTTACATTATTTCCTATGGGAAATATTGCTTCGGTTTTCGTACGTTTCGGTTTTAGTCAGACTTCTTAGAACGGATTAATCATTAAAACCGAGGTTTGACTGTATTCATAAATGGCCTGGAAATAGGACTAATGAGTGAAGTTATCAAATTTGCAGATGATACAAAACTATTTAAAGTTGTTAAAACCCATGAGGATTGTGGAAAATTGCAAGAAGATCTTGATAAATTGGAAGACAGGGCATCCAAATGGCAGATGAAATTTAATGTGGACAAGTGCAAAGTTATGCACCTAGGAAAGAACAACCCAAACTATGGTTGCACAATGCAAGGTTCCACATTAGGAACTACCACCCAGGAAAAGGATTTAGGCGTCATAGTGGATAACATGTTAAAACCCTCCACCCAGTGTGCAGCGGTGGCTAAGAGAACAAATAGAATGCTAGGTATCATAAGGAAAGGAATGGAAAATAAAACAAAGGATATTATAACGCCTCTGTATCGTTCCATGGTGCGACCGCACCTTGAATATTGTGTGCAGTTCTGGTTGCCATATCTTAAAAAGGATATAGCGTTATCAGAAAAGGTACAGAGAAGATCCACCAAAATAGTAAAGGGGATGGAAGGATCCCCCTATGAAGAGAGGCTAAAAAGGTTAGTGATCTTCAACCTGGAAAAGAGGCGGTTGAGGGGAAATATGATAGAGGTCTATAAATTAAGGAATGGAGTGGAACGAGTAAACATAGTTTGATTGTTTGCGTCATCAGAATATAGAAAGACTAGGGGGCATGTTTACTAAACCGTCTTAATGTGCGCCCGGCGTTAGTGTGCAGGATGCCATAAAAGGAGTGGGCGTTCCGGTTTAAACGTAGCAAGCGCGCATTATCGCGCGATAATGTGCGCCAAGCGCATTAACTTTAACTTTATTCCATACTTGATAGACCGCTTACGTTAAAAACATTTAAGCGGTGTACAAACAATATAAAAAGGCAGCACTGCAAACTACGGAAAAGGAACGCCAAAAATAATAGAAAAGAAAGGAAAGCATAACAACAATACAGAGAACAATAAGTAGCAAATAAATAGGGCACAAAATTAAAACCCAAGAAAGGGATCAGCGCGCGTCAACACACGTTAATCATAAGTAGGCGCCTTGACCTGCAAACATCGCAACAGAGGTGTAGTACAATGGTTAATACACTGACTGCTGGTACAGGGGTCATAAGTTTGATCCCTGAGTGGGCCTGATGAATAGTAATACATTTACCCAGTGCTGTCTGAGGCATTTTCCAGTTTAATTTAAATCTGTGCTGCAAGCAAAAACACCCTCAAAGTGTTGTAACATAAGGTGCTGCATCAGCCGCCCTATAAGGCACTCCAGAGGGCATATTATAAAGTGCACTGTCTGCCAAGGCACTCTAGAATGTTGCCTATAGGGCACCTTATAAGGCACCTTATAGGGTGCCCTATAAGGCACCGCAAGGTTACAACACTGTTTTTGATAGCAGCACTGCGCATGTTAACGCATGGAAATCTTAAGTAGGCGCGCTGATATATAAGCAGGAGCAGCAGTGTAGCACAATGGTTAATACACTGACTGATGGTATAGGGGTCATGAGTTCAATTCCCAAGTGGGCCTGATGAATAACAATCCTTTTACCCAGTGCTGTCTGAGGCATTTCCCAGTTTAATTTAAATCTGTGCTGCAAGCAAACACACCCTCAAAGTGCTGTAACATAAGGTGCCGCATCAGCCGCCCTATAAGGCACTCCAGAGGGCATATTATAAAATGCACTGTCCGCCCAGGCACCCTAGAATGTTGCTTATAGGGCGCTTTATAGGGTGCCCTATGAGGCACCGCAAGGTTACAGCACTGTTTTTGATGGCAGCACTGTGCATGTTAACGTATGAAAATCTTAAGTAGGGGCGCTGATATACAAAGAGGGACAGCAGTGTAGCACAATGGTTAATACACTGACTGATGGTGCAGGGGTTATGAGTTTAATTCCCTAGTGCACCTAATGAATAAGGTTGGCTGAAGTAATTCCTTTTTCTGCTTGCAACTGTACAACAATCTGTGCTGCCATCTAAAAAGAACTGCACCCTGGTGCCATAAATTAATGCACCTTTTAGGGTGCACCAGAAGGCACATCCTAAACAACCACGTCAGCGAAGGCGGGTGATAATGTGCCCCAGAGGCCATGTTGAAAGTTTGCCAACTCCCAAGACACCATAGTAGGCACCCCATAAGCTGCCTGAATCGAAGGTGTATGTGGCGTAAGATGCCCCAAGGATGTATAGGTGAACCCAAAAACGTTGGGCAAGAGCAGTAAGGTCCCCCAATTTGAAGGGCAAGAGAGGTATGTGCCAAACACACACATAACCCAAACACTGCACAGAGCAGCAAGGAAAGACAATGCATAAGTAATGGAAGGACGTAGATCAGAGCTGATGGACCACACAAATCAGCCTCCAGTCCATGTGGCAGCTAGAAAAATGGACAAACATATCGGGGGCAGCTGTAGCTATGCACAGAGCGATGGTAATACCATGCAATAATGACAGTGTGTGGCAGAGGATGGGAAGATGTGTGCAGCAGAGGAGCCAGAAATGGTAGGATAGGTGGAATGTCAGGATGACAGTGGAGTAGCAGTGCTATGCAGAGCACACACAGGAGAGGCAACCATGGAGAGCTGCAATGCAGGAATGTGTAGGAGTGCAGGACGTGGGGTAGCAGCATGCACATCAGGGTAGGATGGCACACAGCTGGCAGACACATGTAGATGGACATAAGGATGGTTCACAACTGTGATGAGGGTACAATGTGCTCACAGCACAGATCTGCACAGATATGACTGTCACAGGAATGAAAAGTAGTTCTGCAGGACAAGCATGCAAATGAAAGAGAACAGAGAGGAATCACACCTATGACCACTACCACAAATGGCAATGCACAAACCAGTAGGCCACACCACCAACGTGAGCTCATTAGCAAAGGCTGCATACAAAAATAATGCAGGGCATCACACAAGACGCCTGCTGGCTGTCAGGACAGGCAAACCCCCAACAGTAACCATGACTGTCAGCATACAGTCCATGCGGCTGTGGACTCTGTTTAATTCAGTCTAAACTCTGACCCCTGGATGATGTCAGTCTCTAGGACCTGTCTGCAGCCCCTCCTTGCTAAATCAAGAAGGGCAGACCTTAAAGGGAGTGGCCAAAGACAATAGCAGACCTCAAGGGGAACTGCTGGAGAGGCACTATAAAGGACAGACACACTTCCTGCTTCTCTCTCTCTCTCCCACCATCCATCGGACATGAAGGACAGGATGCTCTGATACTCAACTCCCTTCACCCCTCCCCCTCTCTCTCTCTCTACCCACATGTTCTGGCCTACCATGCGGCTCTGACCCACAGGTTCTGGCCTCTATCTCTCTCACACTTCACACATGCACACACACAGATTCATTGATGCACACTGAAACAGTTCTGTAACAATCACTATATACCTCTGTTCAATACCTATGTATTAAGCCTATTTTTACATAAAAACCTTTCTCCAAGCCACACCTGTTTGCTGGTCTTATTACAAGCCCTCCTGCGTCTGTGAAGTGAAATGAACCCAGGACCTACAGAAGAGTAACTGGATTATATCTCACAGGTGGTGGCCTACATGTGCACCCTTCCCAGACATTGTACCATCAGCCAACACCAGGGTATCATTGCAATTCACAGGGCCTTTATGTCTACAAATCTCCACTTGTGCACATACAGGCCGTATGCTACTGCTGGCACGCTGCCCTTAGCATACTGTGTGTGTGTGTGTTCTTGGGTTGGCTGTATGATGATACAGTGTTCAGGCTTTTTACATTATCATGAGGTGTGAGGGGTCTATACACCTGGGGGGGCGGTGGTGACTGTGCTATCTCTACCTTACTGCTGTTTACCATGTGACCATTGTGGACATGTGTTGTGTGTTGGGAACAGAACTGTGTCTTGTGTTCTGACATACCACTGTTGACCTGCTTTTTGTATCACAGATATCGCCATAATGTGGACATGCATCAACAGTGGCGTGACATGGTGACATGGTGATTCTACATATTTCGCTGACATTGTCTCCCTTCACTGTGACCTGTTATGGCCTTTGAGTGGCTCAGGGGATCCGAGACATACACCTGATGCAAGCACAAGGTAGTTTGCACCTTTGTTCTTTTGGGAATGACATCAGCCTTTACATGTTAATGATTTACTGTTTGTCTCATATACATTTCATATTGGCTCTCTGTTCACGAACGCTGATGCACATAGGATATAGCTGTGAAACGCCTGTGTAACATGGGCATGGACAGCACCATATCCATGTGACACCCGTGTCTATGGTTCCAATTCAAAATGTCCCCAACGTGCAATGTGTTTTGTGTTGTGATCATGTCATGTTTGCCTGTGTGTCCCTTTATTATGTGTTTCTTAATGTTTGCCTCTCTGCAATTTTTGCTGATGTTGCAAGGCGCATACCACTACAATATTTCTCCTCTTCTGACACAGGGCAGAGAACAAACCAGACACATCTATTACAGTGCATCTGGCATCACCATCACCCAACTGTTGGGGGACACAACACCATGGAACTTTCCCTGGAAAATGGTGCCATAGGATGTTTGACCTCTGCGAGTGGGACACATGCCTAGGATAGACAGTGTTATTTTTGGATTGCTACTTTGCCCATGACAGACCTGTCCAACACACTGTTGCTGCCGTGCTCTGGTTGGGAGTCATGCTCATTGCAGGAGACACGCAGGATCTTTCATGTACTGTGGCATATTGGGATGTGACTCTTGACTATGCATGCCCAGGGTTGCAAGGATAGTCTTAACCTGATGTGTTGGATTGCAGATACGCTTTGGACTTTGCACACTGTGTACTGGTCCCCACGTGTGCAGCAGGGACTGATATTGTCACTGTATGTTGTACATTCCTCCACAGTTGTGGTGTTGTTGTGTTTTGGCCATGTGTGTGACATGGAACACAGGATACGCTCATCTGTTTGTTTCAACACAAGCATACAGCCATGCATGTGGCATGGGGGGAGTGATGGAGAGGTCCTGTTGTCTATGTCCACCTACTCTCCACTTGGACATGATACAGTTTTTGCCACAATACCGCTTTACTGCTCACCAACAGTTTGGATTGATGTTTTCACTCACCAAGGGTGTTTCCGTGCATGTGTGGCATCACTGTATCATGTTGAAACGTAAACAGTGCATGTGCATATGACTGACTATGCTGGGGAAACACAGCATATGGCACTATGGCTTTTGTGTGGTTTACTGTAACATGTTTGCCCTTAATTTCCATCTCTATATATTGTTTCTTGTATTTGTTTACTGTACAGACGTGACGCTCTGCATTGATTTACAAACCTAGCATTGCATGTCTGCACCGTCCTATTTATCCCCTGAGGTAACAACACTCACATTGCCCCATTATATTTGGAGTGTTGCAGTGTGAGTGTCCATTGTCTTCCTTCAATTGTGCATTCCATGTACCATGATATATGTGTACAGACACTGTCTACACACCAACCAGTGCAGGGGGACCTCCTGCATGGTGTTATCTCTGCATGTTTCTGCAGGTAGTTTTCATTTGAATTCTCTCTGTGTTCATGTTCCTCTGCTACCTGTTCGCATATCCTCAGTGTGCATTTGATGATTGTTTAGGGTTACATTGTTGCAGCTTGGATTCCTATATCAGGCATTATGTGATAGCTGAAACATTACTTTCAATCTGTGTTTTTAAAGTTACAACGTTTCAAAAACATATGCTGTTTTCATTTGTGTGCCTCCTGTGTTGCCAATTAGATATGTTTTAGAGAACAGATCATGATTGATGTGTGTTGGTCCCTCGTCATGCACCGCCTACTGTCTACATGCACTCATATGTGAGTAACACATTTGAGGCGTGCAGCAGCATGTGGGGGCCTAATGCATAGTGCATACCATGCACGTGCTGCACATTATGTCTCCTGCCCTTCATTTGTAGATGGGCCAGTGACCTTTCTGTAGGATGTGGGTTGCTGCCCTGCTAAATGTGTTTCCGTCTTTCACCTGGGATCCACTCACCTTGATATTATGATGGCAGTATCTACACCATCTGTGAAGATGAACCCAAATAAAAATATGTGTTTGATATATATTTGTCTCTGCTGCTGCTTGATCATGGTGACAAACATGCAATACAATGTGTGCTTTTGAGTCAGTCCTGACTCCTTGTAACTCAGAGACTCCAGGGTTTTCTTGTCAGTGTCACTAGAAGTAGATTGTCAGGTCTTTCTTCCAGGGTAATGGAGGGTCACGTGACTTGCCCAAGGCCACATGGACTGCTAGTGGGAATTGAACCCTGGTTGCTTGGTGACCAAGCCAGTTTTCTAACCACTAGGCTACTCCTCCGCTCTTTGATCATGTTGACACTTGTATCTACTGATTTGCTGGTCATGTACATGGCCCACCTGTGCTCACATCCTTGTACGGTGGCAGCTGTGTATCTGCCAGCCATTTGCCACATCACTGGGTATTACAGGTTCCCATACACACCCTCCCTTTGGGGTAGTATTTTTGCATTGTGCTCAGTGTGCTGTTTGGGGTAGTGGTTACAGGCATGTGTTATAATACCGTAGGTTACAGGTTTGATCCCCACATGTGGTTTGTTTTTTTCTTTTCTGATGTGCTAACTTGACCATTAGGTACCAGCAGGTTCATCACCTCTACACACACCCTTCCCTCTCTTCACTGTACACCAAGGTGTGCCCTCTGTGCTGCCTAGCCATCACATATTATCTGTTACATAGGTCTCTTTCTTTATGGTGTTTACATAGCAGTGCGCTTGGGGGTTTGGTATTGCTGTGGTTCAGCTGGTGTGTGGTACACCTGTTTGCATGCTCAATTCTCTCCTGTCCTGTTCCAGATTTTGCACCAGCTCCACAGAGCATCCTCTGCTGCCCTTGGGGTTTAGAGTCTTTCCTTTTTTGCATGCTGTATCCACTGCATAACATTTCATTGTGTGTGTGCATGTAGTTCTATGTGGCTCTGGTCCCAATTACAGACTGTGATCTGATCTGTACACAGCAGATCTGCATGTGCATTTGGTCATTGTGAGATATAATCCAGTTACTCTTCTGTAGGTCCTGGGTTCATTTCACTTCACAGACACAGGAGGGCTTGTAATAAGACCAGCAAACAGGTGTGGCTTGGAGAAAGGTTTTTATGTAAAAATAGGCTTAATACATAGGTATTGAACAGAGGTATATAGTGATTGTTACAGAACTGTTTCAGTGTGCATCAATGAATCTGTGTGTGTGCATGTGTGAAGTGTGAGAGAGATAGAGGCCAGAACCTGTGGGTCAGAGCCGCATGGTAGGCCAGAACATGTGGGTAGAGAGAGAGAGAGGGGGAGGGGTGAAGGGAGTTGAGTATCAGAGCATCCTGTCCTTCATGTCCGATGGATGGTGGGAGAGAGAGAGAGAAGCAGGAAGTGTGTCTGTCCTTTATAGTGCCTCTCCAGCAGTTCCCCTTGAGGTCTGCTATTGTCTTTGGCCACTCCCTTTAAGGTCTGCCCTTCTTGATTTAGCAAGGAGGGGCTGCAGACAGGTCCTAGAGATTGACATCATCCAGGGGTCAGAGTTTAGACTGAATTAAACAGAGTCCACAGCCGCATGGACTGTATGCTGACATCTCCCACACCTTTTTTATTTTTCTTTATTATTTGTGCCTGGAAATGGTGGAAGCAAACCTGTGGTACCTGTCCCAGCTGCCATTACCTGATAGTAGGCAGCTTGTCTAATACCTCCTGTATTAAATACCTTGCTATGTCTAGCAGGTCCCCTGTCCTACACAGTACTGTCTCTAGTACTGTCTCTAGTGTTCTAGAGATAAACAAGTCTCCTTATGAGTCCAAACCTCGTGTCTTAGGTAGAGCAGCCACTACTGGGGGGGGAAAGCACAGTTACTTACCTGTAACAGGTGATCTCTGGGAACAGCAGGAATTAGTCATCACATATGGGTACGTCGGTACCGACGGAGCCTGCGCGGGAAAGCTCCCCAGCTTTTCAAATGAAAAGCTTTTGGGGCCTCCCACTGCACATGCGCGCTGCCTTCCCGCCTTCCTGACCAGCTCTCCTCAGTTCGAGTTTAAAGCTGAGACAATAGAGAGAGAGGACAGGAAGATAGAGGAATAGAGAGACAACTCCTAGGGGAGGTGGGTGGGTTGTGATGACTAATTCCTGCTGTTCCCAGAGATCACCTGTTACAGGTAAGTAACTGTGCTATCTCTAGGAACAAGCAGGAATAAGTCATCACATATGGGGACTCCCTAGCTGAGATGCCTGGGAGATCCCCCTCCAAGGGTAACCATCTTCGGATGGATTTCAGGCATCCATTCTGGGAAGGTGGGCAGGAGTTGTTTAAGTATGGAACAGGTGTTTGAGGACAGCCTGACCAAACAAGGCATCCCGGCGGGAGTCCTTGTCCAAGCAGTAATGGGCTGTGAAGGTATGCACCGAGGCCCAAGTGGCTGCTCGACAGATCTGGTCTATGGAAACAGAGTGGAGATGAGCCATAGAAGTGGCCATGGCTCTCACATTGTGAGCCGTGACATGGCCTTCCAGAGAAATGTTCTTACTCTGGTAAGCAAAGGAAATACACTGAGCAATCCAGTTGGAAAGTGTGCGTTTGGTGACTGGAAGTCCCAAATGAGAAGGATCAAAAGCCACGAAAAGCTGAGAAGACTTTCGATGTGGCTGAGTTCTATTGAGGTAAAAGGCGAGAGCTCTTTTACAGTCAAGAGTATGAAGGTTCCTCTCTGCACTGGATGCATGAGGAGCCGGAAAAAAGACAGGTAGATATACCTCTTGATTAAGATGAAAAGGCGAGACCACTTTGGGCATAAAGTGGGGATTCGTCCTAAGGACCACCTTATCATGATGAAATCTGGTATAAGGTGGATTTGCCACCAAAGCTTGCAGTTCACTGATGCGGCGAGCCGAAGTGACTGCAATAAGGAAAAGGACCTTCCAAGAAAGAAATTTTAGGGAGGTAGATACCAATGGTTCAAAGGGTGGCTTCATAAGTTGACCCAGAACTAAATTCAAGTCCCATGCTACCGGAGGAGGCCGGATGGGAGGCTTAGTGAGGGTTAGGCCTCTCATGAATCTTGCAATAAGAGGATGAGAGGAAACAGATTGTCCATTTATAGGTTTCAAGGATGCTGTAATAGCACTTAAATGAACTCGTACTGAATTCGTCTTGAGGCCTGCATTGGAAAGATGCAGGAGATAGTCTAGTAGAGAATTCAAAGGAAGTGCCAGAGGGTCAAGACCCTGTTGAGCACACCAAATGGAAAAACGTTTCCATTTAAAAGCATAGGAACGCCTGGTAGAGGGTTTCCTAGAGGCATAAAGGATATCTTTCACTGGTTGAGAAAGATTAAACTCTTGAAGGCTTAAGCCTTCAGTAACCAAGCTCGGAGATGTAGGGACTTGGGGTTTGGATGCCACAAAGTCCCCTGCTCCTGAGACAGAAGGTCTGGTGCAGCTCCCAGGTCCAGGGAGGAGCCCTGGGAGAGCTGTAGAAGGAGAGGGAACCACACTTGGCGTGGCCAGCGTGGAGCAATGAGGATCATGGATCCGTGATCCCTCTGAATTTTGAACAGAGTCTTGGGAATCAAAGGAATGGGTGGAAAAGCGTACAGGAATTCCTGACCCCAATGCAGGAGAAAGGCATCGTTGGCCTGAGCTCCCTGACACGGAGTCCTGGAACAGAACCGGGGAAGTTTGGCATTCCACGGACTTGCAAAGAGGTCTATGTCCGGGGTCCCCCATTCCTGGAAGATTCTGTGTATCTGGTCCATATGCAGGGACCACTCGTGTGGAAGCAGAACTCGACTGAGTCTGTCTGCCCGAGAGTTTTGAACTCCTGGAAGATATACTGCCAGAAGATGAATTTGGTGCTCTCTGGCGAAGGCCCATAATCTGAGAGCTTCGTTGCAAAGCGACAGAGAGCCCGTCCCTCCTTGTTTGTTGATATAAAACATGGCCACCTGATTGTCTGTCTGAACTAGGACAGTCAGGTTGGCAAGGAGGGTGTGGAAGACTGTGAGGGCAAGGAAGATTGCTCGCAGTTCCAGAAGATTGATATGAAGGGTGGTCTCTTGGGGAGACCAGAGTCCCTGAGTGGAGAGATGTTGAAGATGAGCTCCCCACCCTGTTTGGGAAGCATCTGTTGTGAGGGTTGCTTGGGGCAACGAAGGTTGGAAGGGGGTCCCCAACAACAGATTTTTGGAGGATGTCCACCACTGGAGAGACCAAAACAGACATTTTGAGGTGAGTACCTGGTCTGACAGCAGTCCCGATGCTTGAGACCACTGGGTGACCAATGTCCATTGAGCTGCTCTCATATGGAGACGAGCATAAGGTACCACATGAACCGTGGAGGCCATGTGGCCGAGAAGTTGCAGCATTTCTTTGGCTGACAAGTGATTTCTGGACTGAGCCTGGGAGGCCAAGCTTATTAGCCTTTGGCCTCGGACCAGAGGGAGGTAGGCCCTTGCAGTGGTGGAGTCCAATTGGGCCCCTATGAATTCCAGGGACTGAGTAGGGATGAGTTGGGACTTGGGAATGTTTACCACAAGTCCCAGATATTGAAGAATACGCCTTGTGCGGTCCAGAGAAATCTGGGCTTCTGACTGAGATGGAGCTCGGATGAGCCAGTCGTCCAGATATGGGAAGACAAAGATTCCCATGCCTCTGAGAAATGCGGCTACGACTGCCATGCATTTTGTGAAGACTCTTGGAGCAGAGGCCAAACCGAAGGGTAGTACTCTGTACTGGAAATGTTTTCCCTGGAACAGAAATCTTAGATATTTTCTGTGGGATGGATGGATGAGTATATGAGTGTACGCATCCTTGAGATCTAGAGAACAAAGCCAATCCTGACTCTGAAGGTATGGAAGGAGAAGGCCCAGAGAGAGCATTTTGAATTTCTCCTTGAATAGAAACCTGTTCAATTCTCTCAGATCTAGGATAGGTCTGAAGCCCCCTGTCTTCTTTGTTATGAGAAAGTAAGGGGAGTAGAAACCTAACCCCTGTTGTGGAGGAGGAACCTCCTCTATTGCCCCTTGGGCAAGGAGAGAAGAGACTTCCTGACCCAACAGGGTCAGAAGAGATGGGGGAGAACTGAATTGCCTCACCATGGTATGGGGAGGAAGGCTGGAGAAATGAAGTTTGTAGCCTTCTCGGATAATAGAGAGGGTCCATTGCTCTGATGTTATTTGCTCCCATCTGGGAGCAAAGTGAGCTAGCCTTCCAGGAATGGTGAGGGGCTCTGGCTGTGCTAGAGCCAGAAAGGGCAAGTTCTCTAGAGGGAAGTCAAAACCCCTGAGGGGGTTGAGCCTGCTGGGATGTAGCAGACACTGCAGGCTTTGACTTTAACTGCTTAGATTGTTGTCGCTTAGCCGCAAGGCGAGGCTGAGCAGATTGCTGGCCAGTATTCGTGGGAAATCTGGTCTTTTTATAGTAAGGCCTTTTAAAAGGCTTCTTTTTGGTAGGGGTAGAAGTAGACTTGGAAAGTCTATCTAGAGTGGCATTTTCTGCATCCATTTGAGCAGCTTTAATCTGCCAGTCTTCCCCAAATAAGTTCTCACCGGTACAGGGCAGATTCCTGAGGCCTTCTACAACCCAGGGTTCTAGGTTAGAAGCCTGGAGCCAAGCGAGACGTCGGGCTGCAATAGCAATTCCCGAAGCTCTGCCTGCAACCTCGAAAGAATCAAAGGCTGCCCTGTTGGAGAACTTGGAGACCTCTGAAAGTTGTGTCACCATATAAAAGAAGTCCGCCCTTTGATCATCAGGGATAAAGGGGGCAAAATTCTGTATTTTTAGGGCAAGTTGCCCAAGATACATGCCCATATAAAGGCTATAAGAGTTGATCCTGGCTATAAGCATACTAGCCTGGAACATCTTTCTTCCAAAAGAGTCTAGGTTCTTACATTCACGCCCTGGAGGGGTAGAAGAATGCCTCTTAGGACTCTTTATTTTCTTCATAGCAGATTTCACCACAATGGAGTGGTGAGGCAGCTGAGTTTTTTGGAACCCAGGCGAAGGAGGGACCCGATACATGGTGTCCAACCTGCGGGAATGGGGAGACAGTGTTAAAGGAGTCTCCCACAAATCCATCAAGTGTTCTTGAAGGATTTCATGGACAGGCAGAGTGACTGCCTCTTTAGGAGCTTTTGAGTATCCTAAAATGTCCAATTTTTTGATCTGGGTTCTCTTTCAGAAGATGTAGTAATAGAAAGTGCTTTAGCTACATCAACAATGAAATCCTGAAAGGATAAATCCTCTGAGGGAGACATCCTCCTCTTGGGAGAAGAGGGCTCCTCAGGAAGAGTAAGCTCAACAGAGTCATCAGAGGAATTAAATTCATCAGAAGAATCTGAGTACTCTTTCTGTGCTTCCAATGTACGATACGCATACCGATCGGTATCGATATCGGGCGTATCGGGCATGGGATCGGTACCGGGCGAAAGCCGGAATCCGGTATGCGAAACCGATCGACGTTTAGAAGTCGATGGTCTCGGTTCCGGTGTAGATACCGGAACCGGGGTCGGTACCGATGAAATCGGTACCGAGGGCGTCGCAGCCTTAATGAAGGCCAGTACGGCCTGCTGCATGGTCTGGACAGTACTGCCCATAGACGCCACTACTGCCTGGATGTCGGTACCGGTATGGGCCGGTACCCCAGAGCAGTCCAACAGGTGATCTGTCGAGGCCGTGCCATCGATGTCAACCTGTGACCCCATGATTGCTTTGGAGGCCGGAACCTCCCGCCGGGGTTTTTTGGCCTGGGCAGAATCCTCGAACTCAGAACTGAGAGCCTCTCGATCTTTAGAAAGAGATTTGCTTTTAGAGGATTTGCCCACAGAAGTTTTGGTTACCTGAGATCCATCCGGAGAGGAAGACCTGGATGACTGCGATGCTTCTGAAGGAAACAGCACATGGAGCTTGTTAGCCCGGTTCTGCAAACCGCATTTAGACATCTGGGTGCAGGATGGGCAGTCCGGTATGGAGTGCTCAGGTCCCAAACATTTGAGACACCATTCATGGGTGTCTGTGACAGAAATAACAGCACTGCATTTGGTACATTTTTTGAAACCAGGGACTGGCTTCTCCATGAGGAGAAACTGTGTAGGCCTTAAGGCCTAACACCGGGTACCAAGCTGTGCTGAAGAAAAATAAAAAAGTCTTTTTTTTTTTTTTTTTGTATATAGAAAGAAAGAAAGACCGGCGATACCGGTATCGGTATGGGGAAGGCAGGTACGCGGTCTAAAGAAACAAACAAAAGTAACAAATTCTTCAGCGGTGACAGGAACACGACCTGCTGGAACTGAGGAGAGCTGGTCAGGAAGGCGGGAAGGCAGCGCGCATTTGCAGTGGGAGGCCCCAAAAGCTTTTCATTTGAAAAGCTGGGGAGCTTTCCCGCGCAGGCTCCGTCGGTACCGACGTACCCATATGTGATGACTTATTCCTGCTTGTTCCTAGAGATCCCAATATGCCACTTACATACCCGTCTTAGAGAGAGTGAACAGTGCATAAGGTCTGCAGGAATTTTTAAGGAGGCTAAAGCAAAAGGTACCAGGATGCTATGAGTGGGGATAGGAAGCAATACTAGACTGCAGCTGACTCTGGTATTCAGTGTAATAGTAAATGCCAAATTAGCCAAATTAGCAGGTCAAATTAGCCTGGATGTAGGGGTGGATGCTGGAGAAGTTCAGTGTAACTACCTTAAAATGTTGTTGTTCTGTATGACATGCGCTGCAAGGAAATGTACATTTTTTTCATCTTACAGCACAAGAAAATTACGATAATGCATAGCAATATTTGTACAGCAGTTAAAATAATAATAGGGTGAATAAAAACATTAAAGACATGATCAGCAGTAGGTGAGTAACCAAATAACAATTCCCACACAGACACATGAGCATCTTGTAGCAAGTGTCCAACAATTTGTTGAATGTGTCCATTCTCATAAGCGATGGTGTGATTCACTTCAGTGGATGTTGTTTTAAGGTGATCAATATAGGAATGGAGTTCTGTAAAGTTGAGCAGTTTATGTAGTGTCTCTTCTCCCATGCCAAGTGGTAATGGATGCACAGCATATGAGATAAAGTCTGGAATGTCCATAGAGTCATTGGTAACCAGCGGTGTGGAATAAGTTGTCCCATTAATGGTGAGGGAGACCAGTGGTGTATGACTGCACCAGGTATTGTTTGGTAAATAGTTTGAACTGTACAACAAAGTGTTCTTGGGAAGGCGAATGTCATGCATTCTGGAAGCAATCGAAAAAGAGACATTCTGGGGAAAGAACAGATGAAAACAAAAGTGTCCAGCTCCAAGGTAATACAAACTGTGTGAGGTAGTCAGGGAATATGAGAGTTTAACAGTCAGGGAGCAAGAGGAAGAATTGTTCCAGCAGAAGGTGTCAGCCTCTTTAAACTGGTGAGGTTGACACTTGAACTGAAATGTAGTCTGCTCGCACAAACTGGGGTCCATCGGCTTGAATGAAGTCCAGGTGTCATCCAGTGGCTGCACCCATGTGAGATGGTCCACAGGATACATAAGCATATTATCAAACTGCATCTCAATATTAACAATAGAATAAATAACTGTGTGTTGTCCTGACCATGGGATCAAAGTACAGATAGAGCAGCCTTGTGGTGAACAAATGGGAACACTAACTGTCCACCAATCAAGGTGAGCTATAGCAAATTCCGGTATTTTGGTACTAGCCATATGGATGAGAGATGGTGGCCAGTGTCCTAACTTAGCAGTGATCAGAATTTCCTTTAGTATAGTAATAAGCTCGATCTGTACTTGATCACAGGCAAGAGCCCAGGAAATATTCTTTCCCAATCTATATTCTGCATGTGCTAAGGTAACAATTTTCTGTTCTATAATGGGAGATATAAGAGCAAAGGTATCTACAACTACATTGGACAGTTTAGAGGAAGCTTCATTAATAATATGTTGTGAGGTAAAACCATCAGCAGCATGCTGAGCAGTGGATCCCATTTTATTACGGAGCACCTCTATATCAATTACATTAAGGGCACCCAGTGCAGTCCCTGTGCCACCTAAAATTGTATCAATTAATTCACGCTTGTGTCGAAATTGCTTAGCTCTGGGTGTTACTGACTGCATATCAAACCAAGTATTGAGCATTTGTATGTGGTTTGCAACAAACTGAGAGCAATTTGGATATTTGTGAGTAACTAGAAACAATTTGGGAAATAGATGCCAAGTAAGAAAATGGTATTCCACATCATATACAACATCGTGTGGTGCATCATATTTAATCTGAAAGGGATGTCCTTCCTGAAATGGGTGGATATCAGAAAGGTAGAGTACAGGAGGAGCAGAAGTAGTGGGAGGGGTGGGATGAGGGGTAGTAGGTAAACAAGATACATCCAAAAGGAATGAAGTCTCAGTGATGTGCTGTTGATCACTCACAAGCCATGTATAAGTGATTTTCCAGGTACCTCTGTCCTGACAGGAAATATTGTACAAAATCAAAGCAGGAGGACCTAGAAAGTAACGTTCTGGGCGTGCCCTCAATTCTTGTGTCCTTTCCAGAGAAGTGGAAACTGGTGGCTCCCACTGTACTTGAGTGATGTTTAATGAATAGAACACTGGCTTGTCCTGTACCGAACAGAAACTCAGGATGACCAGATCCTTTCCTTCCGGGAACGGTGGGGGTATTTCTTGATAACGATATACCCCACCTGTGGAGTTAGCCCAGCCAATCGTGCATATTCGGATGATAGTTCCTGTAATGAGACTTGAGTAGAAGAGAGCAGATACAAGAACAACAGGAAACCGAGACATAATAAAAGCAAACTTGTTTCACTCTACTAGGGAGTAAACTAATGCTCCCCACTTATACTATATAACAACAAAACAAAACAAAAAAATATTTTACTACTTATTTACATAACTAACTATTTATTTACATAACTATTAAACATATGTCAACTATACAGCAGGAGTAAATAGTTACCGTCCTCAAGCGGCTTTTGTTCAACTATGCATACTTTAGTATTCTTTTGTTGCTGATAAGGTGTGTCATAGGCATAGGGAATGGGTGTATCTTTGTTCTTTTGTTTCTCACTAGCTGGTATGCATGGCTGATAGGGTGTGTCATAGGCATAGGGGGCTGAGGGAGGGGTGGGTGTTGGCTTTCTTGCAGAGGCCAATTGATCTTTAACGTGCCTCAATTCCAGTTTAAGTGCTTCTAATTGTTCACTAACAGTTATAAAAGAATTTGTGGCTTGTATCACTTGAGTTCTCTTAATAGAAATGCAAATTTGTGCCTCCTCAAGTTCTTTGGTCAATTGGCTACACTGAGAAGTCAGTTCAGAGTTGTCTTTTTTCATGCTAATTAGTCCCCTGGCCATGCCTTGGATGAAGAGGCATTTCCTTTTATTTGTTTTCTTTTTGAATTCTTGATCATGGTTTAACATCTGTTTTTTAATATTATACCATGATGACTCAGGGAACTCCCCTTCAAATGGACCTCCTTTTCTCTTACAGTATGAAATTAGAATTTCTGTAAGTTCTTTAAAATCAAATGCTTCCATGTTTGATACTGCAGAAAGTCTGTAGTTGGACTATCTCAAATGTGTAACCTTAGAAGGAGGAATGCTAACTTAAAAGGTATTTCACACCTATTTAACAGGGTGGAAGTGTTAGGGTGAAGTTATAGTAAGAAGGTTGTTAGTAGATTAACAGAATTGTATCAATTGCAGCCATCTTTAAGCCTGCTCTCACTAAGAAAGTTACTGACAGGAGACAGAGAAATAAAAGTTAAAAAGGGACAGGAGATTAACAGAATAGTCAGATATTCCTGCTCACACCAAGATATATACTGACAGGAGAGAGAAATAAAAGTCAAACAGATAGGAGGTAAATTAGTGTTACCAGGAAAGATGTATATTGTACTGTATGAGGGATATTTAACTGTGTAACTCTGTATTTTCTTAGCAGTTCAAATACTATATAAAATCTGTAGCAAGCCTATACATAAAAATAAGACAATTGCAAGCCACTCTGTGTAATGTCCTTAAAATTCTAGATTCTTACAGAGCCTTTTGACAATAAAATTCCACCTTGTCTAACCCACAAAACAAAATTGTAAATGGTCACAAGGGCTATTGATTTTCCTGTCTCACTCTGTCTGAAATCTACTTAATGTATTATACAAAATTATTACTTACCCAACTGGAGATCTGCTGTGAAATCCGAGAGACGAGTCCCCATAAAATGTGAGATATAATCCAGTTACTCTTCTGTAGGTCCTGGGTTCATTTCACTTCACAGACGCAGTAGGGCTTGTAATAAGACCAGCAAACAGGTGTGGCTTGGAGAAAGGTTTTTATGTAAAAATAGGCTTAATACATAGGTATTGAACAGAGGTATATAGTGATTGTTACAGAACTGTTTCAGTGTGCATCAATGAATCTGTGTGTGCATGTGTGAAGTGTGAGAGAGATAGAGGCCAGAACCTGTGGGTCAGAGCCGCATGGTAGGCCAGAACATGTGGGTAGAGAGAGAGAGAGGGGGAGGGGTGAAGGGAGTTGAGTATCAGAGCATCCTGTCCTTCATGTCCGATGGATGGTGGGAGAGAGAGAGAGAAGCAGGAAGTGTGTCTGTCCTTTATAGTGCCTCTCCAGCAGTTCCCCTTGAGGTCTGCTATTGTCTTTGGCCACTCCCTTTAAGGTCTGCCCTTCTTGATTTAGCAAGGAGGGGCTGCAGACAGGTCCTAGAGACTGACATCATCCAGGGGTCAGAGTTTAGACTGAATTAAACAGAGTCCACAGCCGCATGGACTGTATGCTGACACCACCCAAAAACCCAGGACCTCCACACACATGCAGCTCTGTTGGACATGTCCCAGAGACAGTGTTGCAGAAGACATACTGGACAGGAACACATGGGGATATGTGTGCCAACAGCAAGATATGGATTAGGGAGGTGCAAGGAAAAGAGGTGAATCACAACATGTGGACAATATGACAGATCACCGAGAACATGTGTTCCCCCTGACTGCTGGCACAGACAATATAGCTGTAGGTCCACCTACCCCAGACCACAGCATGTTGGCTGATGTACAGTCACCTGCCAATGCACCACAGCACCAGGAGCTTCAACAAGTATGTCCTGTGCATTGGGAAACACAAGGGAAACATACATATGTCATGTTCTAGCTGAGCAACACACACTGCACCTTCCTGTCCCCAGCTTCCACACCCCCAACATCCTTTACAGACTGACTGTTCACCATCACACTGTACACATCTCTCCCATGTGAGAGGCATTAATGACATGTCTTTGCCAAACTACAGGGGTCCGTACTCTGTCTGTCCCCTCCCTCACCTCTCTGTTGTTGTACACACTGGTGAACAGAAGTGTTTGCTCCCTACCGTGTTCCTGCCTCACTCCAAGGCTGCAGTATTATCCTGGGTCCCCCATATTGCTCCCAATGCCCCTTCACTGTGTGTACTGGTGTCCCAATGTGGTCTGCTACCCCACTGTCAATTGCTGTAACACACAGAAATATGCAGGGCCACCTCCGGTATCCTCTGTCCAAACACATTTCCTGGTGTGTATATCTCATACCTTGACTAACATTAACAGCTGTGTGCTAATGAGTTGCTAAACATATATCTCAATGTCTGTGTTATGTCCGCTAAACCACACCCCGATGTCTGCTTGTGACCTGACCTTGATGGCTGCATGTCATCCTACTGTGTGAAAGTGATAATGGCAAAGCATGGATAGCCTATATGTGCACCTAATAACCCCCCTCCCATCAGACCCTCTTTGTGTATGTGGACATAACTTTCCTTCTCTAGGGTATGCAATGTAGTTGTTGTCTTGGACTGCACTCTCCTCCTCTACACACTTACACAGCCTGTAGTTGAGTCATGGGTTTATGTCGACATGTCATCAGCTAGATTTGCTCTGTCCTCCCTGAAAACACCCCTAAAACCCAATCTACCCCCACATTCATCTCTCTGCTTGCCTACTGTAACCTACACCTTGTTGATCTTGCCTGAATCACCTCTGTTTGTGTATACATATGCAACACTGCACTGCATGGCTATTCTACACTGAAAAAAAAAGAGCAATGATACTCCCCCTGGCTGGACACTGCACAGGTTCCCTATCCTTCACCACATCTATGTTAGGGCTACGCAATGACCTATACAGTCCGCCACACTGTGGCATTCCACTAACTCCCCTTAAGGATTTTAAATACCATTATGACAAATAGTACTGAGCATGTATATAGTGCTACATATCACATCTAGCACTATACAAAAATTACAGACACACAGATCCAGCTTACCAGAGCATACCACACACACAATCAGCTCAAAATACTAAATGAACAACACACACAGCTGGACAACTGGCCCCAAACATGGCCCTCTCTTCCACTGTGAAACCCACACCACATGCCTCTCACCTTGCTGCACCCAAAGCATAACACCAACTAACTGTGGTTGCACAGCAGCCGCTATCACAATCATCCACAAACCAGGAATGTCACCCCAACACCTCCCACAAGCCTAAAACCACCCACCCACATCATCCACCTCGACCCGCTGTTCTGCCCTGCCCACATCGTTTGGGTCTCAGTCATGCTTATATTTGACGTTGGGATGGCCAGCCAGTGTCTGTTACATGTCAGTGCAGTGTTGCATCCTACTGATATTGGTCTACAAATGTTAACTTATATTAGCACTACACACATATACCAACAAATGTAGGTGGGAACATATGCAGTACGTACATGAGAAGAGCTCTGCAATCACCTGCCGCCTGACTGCTGTGTCCTCATGTGTGTCACCACGGGCACGTACAGGGGGGCACGTCGGATCATCCTCCAGACCCTCATTAATCTCGGCAGGGATATTGTGCCTGAGAGCAATGTTGTGCAGGATGCAACAGACTATGATGATTTCTGCCACAGTCTGTGGAGTATATTGTAAGGCCCCGTTTGTCCTATCCAGACACCTGAAGCGACTCTTTAAAATGCCAAAGGTGCGCTCGATGACAGAGCGGCTGGTGGCATGGGCCTCATTGTACCTCCGCTCTGCACGTGTCCGTGGTTGATGCACAGGGGTCAGCAACCAGGGGCGACACCCATATCCTGCATCACCTGTAGTAAGAAATGAGGTATGTTAAAGCAGGAGATCATGTCCCCCCAAATGGACACAGGTATATATGTGCAAAACAAATGCATGACACATCCTGACAGAAACATATGACATCACAACTATGCAGCATAGCAACATTGAAATATGATGACACAAAAGGACCACATGGCCTATCTAGTCTGTCCTTCCATATCAACAATTACAACAATCCCCTTTTTACCTTTAGAGATCCTCTGTGTTTGTCCCATGCTATTTGGAATGCAGTTACTGTCCTCATCTCTACCACCTACACTGTGAGACTATTCCACGGATCCACCACTTTTTCAGTAAACAAATATGTTGTCATTTCACCCCTGAATCTATCTCCCTCCACCCTCATCTCATGTTCCCTTGTAGCAGAACTTGCTTACAATTTAAAGTGGCTCTCTCCCTCAACATATATGGCACGGAGGTATTTCTACATCTCCATCATATCACCTCTATCCCGCCTTTCCTCCAAGGTGTACATATTAAGATCCTTCGGTCTGTCCTCATATGCTGTATAATGAAGACCACTAATCATTTCAGTAGCCACCCTCTGCACCCATCCCATCCTGTTCACATCCTTTTGAAGGTGCAGTCTCCAGAATTGCACACTGTACTCCACATGAGGTCGCACCAAAGACATATACAGAGGCATCATCCCTTCCTGTTTTTCTGCTAGCCATTCCTCTCCGTATGCACCCAGGCATCCTTCTAGCTTTTGCCCTCGCCTTTTCAACCTGTTTAGCTACTTTCACATCAGCAGACACAACCACACCTAGGTCCCGCTCTTCTGTAGTGGACAAGAGTACTTCCCCCCCTATACTATATTGCTCCCTTGGATTGCTGCAGCCGAAATGCATGACCTTGCATTTCCTACCATGACATCCCAGCTGGCAAATTTGAGACCATTCATCAAGCTTAGCTAGATCACTCCTCATGTTATCTACAGCTTCCTGGGTGTCTACCCTATTACAGATTGAGTGGGGGAACCTAAGAAACACAAGACAAGGGGTAGCTGTATGGATTGCCGACAACATAATCTGTAACAACCACATAAATGCTCGCATCCAATCAACCAGCAATCACACAGCACCATAGCAGGGCGGATTTGAAGGGCACCAACCCCCCCTCCCCCATATCCTACACAGGCAGATGACACACACACACAATGAGGGATCTACTCCAAGACAGACATTTGCACATACGCGTAGTCACATGAACACCATGTGCATGTCAGAAATGGGAAATACCCACCCAGCAATATACAGTCCTCATACTGTCCTGCCACAAATTGTCTGAATAGTGCCGAGTGATGCAGGATATAGGCGTCATGGGTGGACCCTGCAAACCTGGGGACCACATTCAGAATATGCATATTTGCATCACATACAACCTGAACATTCAGGGAATGCTAGTGTTTGCGGTTGCGGAACACTACCTCCCTGTCTCTAGGCGGGACCAGGGCAACATATGTGCAATCAATAGCTCCCATCAAGTGTGGTATCCCGGCTAACGCCTCAAAGGCCTGGTTCAGGGTCCACCACTGTTGCCTAGTGTGTGGAATGGCAATATAATTCCGCACCCGGCTGACCATGGCACGCAGTACTTGGTGGAGACAGCGTGAGAAGGTAGGGTTGCTCATGCCACCCACTGCAGCCACAGATGACTGGAAACAGCCAGAGGCAAAAAAATGTAGGGCAGCAAGGAGCTTGACCAAACCTGGTATGGCATGTGACCAATCAGTCAGGGGCTCGAGGTCAGGTCTTAGATCCTCATAGAGCTCCCTAATAGCCCCTGTGCTCAGTCGGTAGAGGGAGATGACCTGGTCCTCACGCATGCCCTGGAGCTGGACCCTGGGCCTGTAGAGGCGTGGCTGGCGAGCCTGCACCTCAGCACGTCTCCTGCGCCGTGCGGGCACAGCCCCTGCCTGGCCTGCCCCCACAGCTGCAGGTCTGATTTGCAGCGGGACTACATCCATGCCCTGTGCCCCAGCCCCATAGACACCATCTCCCCTGTCAGGCAACCGCACCACCTGCCCACCTCCCACTGTAGCTGCAGCAACCACAAAGGCCGCCATAACCTCCACCCATACTGCTCCTCTAACCCACTCAAACACAGACACCATTTCACTAACCAACACACACACCTTCCACACCACACAGAAACACAGCCACACAATACAACCAACACCAATCACAAACCCAGCCACACTCCACAATACACCTGATTCTGACTCACTCCTTCCTTCACTGCCAACGCACGCCTTCTCTCCCTCGCCTACAAAAAACCCCTCAATGTGCAAAGTGTTCAGGTCTTTTTATAGGGTTTTTTACGTAGCGCGTGTTGCACATGCGCAGTTGCGTGTGTGCGACGGCTGTGCACGCGTAGTTGGCTGTGCGCATTGCGTATGCGCCGCGCACACGCGTGCGTGTGTGCATGCGTGCACATTGCACATGCGCCACGCCTCATGCATAAATGCACGCACGCACTTCCTGTGTCTGCGTGGCGCATGCGCAATGCACACAGCCAACTACGCATGCGCAGCACACGCATGCCACACACACGCACGCACGCATTTCTCGCTTCTGCACGGTGCATGCGCAATGTGTACAGCCAACTACGCATGCGCAGCACATGCAGCCGCCGCGCTCATGCAACTGCGCATGCGCAACACGCGCAACGTAAAAAAACCCTATAAGTAGACCTGTACACGTGCTGCACGTTGAGGGGTTTTTGGTAGGCGAGGGAGAGAGAAGGTGCGTGGTGTCGGTCAGAGAGAGAAGCAGGTGTCTAGTGTAGCAAAGTTAGTGTGTTGCGGTTCAGAGTGGTAGAGGCTGGGTTGTGGAGGAGAGGTGTGAGATAGAGCAGGGGAGACAGAGAGGAGGGGAGGCAAGGAGCAGGTGAGTGAGAAAGGAGGTGAGGTGAAGAGCAGATAGCAGGGAGAGGAGGGAGGTGTGAGGTGGAGCTGAGAAGGGCAAGAGCAGGAATGTCTGACAGGGAGGGAGAGGGCACAGAGGGCAGGGAGATGGAGCCACAGGACAGGGCAGGAGTGGAGAGGGAGAGGGAGAGGGAGAAGGAGGGGGGCCACCTGTTGGGGAGGACACAGATATGGCAGGGAGTGTGGTGGCGGATGCAGACACATCAGCCCAGCCCACGCAGGGTTCTCTCAGTGCAAAACGTAGGCGCATACTGGTGCCAGCTCTGCAACGGAAGAGGGCTCAGAGATTCACCCAGCAGGAAAACCACATCCTGCTGGCGTGTGTCCTTGAGCATTATGAGGTCCTATACGGCCGGCTAAGCAACAGCACCACAGTTGCAACACGCACCCAGGTGTGGGAGGAGGTGCAGGAGGCAGTTGCACAGGCAGGGGGCCCACGCAGAGACCTGGACAGCCTCAGGAAGAGGTTCAATGATATAAAGCGGGGTGTGCGTGCACACATGGTGGCAGAGCGGCAGCATGCAATGGCACTGGTGGGGGAGGCCCCTTTACACCCTCCCTAACACCTCTGGAGCAGGAGTTGGTGGAGCGGCTAGGGCCCATCTACCTGTATGGACTGCCAGAGGCACTGGACACTGCCCATCCCGAGGTAGGTAGGTACCCAACTCACACCTTGCTGCTCCCAACCCATAGAGTACATGCCCTTTGGATATGCATCAGGCATCTTATTAGCACCTCCTCATACCTGCTCCCCTGGATCATCTCCTACCCTCTGCCTTTGGCTCATGAGTGTGCTGTCCCCCATTCCACCCCTTTTACTCTGTGTGTTTCTGCCCTCCAACCACATGTTTCATTAACACCATCCCTTTTTATGTCTGCCCTGCACATGTGGCTACACGTCTGCTACAAGCCCCCTCTAAGACCTGTCCTTGTTATGTCTGTGTCTAATCTAAGCTCTGCTGAGCAGGGATGGTCCTTCTGTGGGATAATGCACACCAGGGGGTCCTCAAACTTTCTAAACAGGGGGCCAGTTCACTGTCTCTCAGACCGTTGCAGGGCCAGACTATAGTTTAAATAAACACTATGAACAAACTCCAAAGCACACTGCATAAATTCAAAATAAAGAGATATTTTTCTACCTTTTTTGTTTTGTTTTTTTTCCAGTGGCAATTGCTCCAGCCACGTTCTTCTGGTTTCTTTGTGTCTTCTGCTAACTCTCTATCGTCTGCTTTCCATTTGTCCTTTCTTCTCTGTTCTAGTATTTTTTCCATTCTCTCTCTACATCTGCTTTAACATAGTAATCTTTCTCCTTGTGCGCTTTCCTCGTTCCTATTTCATCCACTTAAATGTTACCCCTCCATCCTCAATCCCCACTTACTCTCCCAATATCCGTCCAATTGTAGATTTGTCTTACCTCCCACACAAATTATTTTTCCCTCACCATTTCACTCTCCCAGCTCCATCCCATTCTGATCCTCCCCCAACATCAGCTCCCTTCTAGTTCCAGCCCCACCCAGCATCCGCTCCCTTCTAGTCCCTGCATCAGCCCATTTCCAGTCCTAGCCCCCCATCAGCCCATTTCCAATCCTATCCCAGCCCCACCATCAGGCCATTTCCAGTCCTAGCTCCCCATCCATTTCCAGTCCTATCCAAGTCCCTCCATCAGCTCATTTCCAAATCCCAGCTCCCCCAACAGCTCATTTATAGTCCTCTCCTAGCCCCACCATCAGCCCATTTCCAATCTTAGCACCCCCCAACAGCCCATTTGAGTCCTATCCTAGCCCCTCCATCAGCCCACTTCCAGTCTTAGCCCCCCACTCAGCCCATTTCCAGTCATAAGCCCCCCATCAGCCCACTTCCAATCTTAGCACCCCCCACAGCCCATGACCTGTCCCAACCCCCTTCCCCCCATCAGCCCACTTCCTGTCTTAGCCCCCCCCTAGCCGATTACCAGTCCGAACCCCCTCCCCCCATCAGCCCAGCTAGGTTAAAAAAGAAACAAAACACGGCTACTGCTGCCGCTTCCGCCATGGCAGCGGCAGAATCAAGCATCCCACGGGCCCCCCCCCCTGCTCTGCAGTGTCCTCCATGCGGCTTCAGTGTGGGCTTTTCAGAGCCGCGTGAAGGGAGAGTTTCCCTTTCTCGCGGCTCTGTTAATCCTGACATGCGGCTGATGGGAAATCCCATCCGCCCCACAGCGGGATTAACAGAGCCACGAGAGGAGAAGCTCTCTCTCTTTGCGCGGCTCTGACAGCCAATACTGAGGCTGCATGGAGGACCCTGCAGAGCAGGGGGTGCCCCGCGGGATGCTCGATTCTGCCACTGCCACGGCGGCAGCGGCAGCAGCCGGTTTGTAGTTTTTAAACGTAGCTGGGCTGCTGCTCAATGAACGGGCTGGCCCTGGGTAGAGCTGCCCCTGAGGACTGGCAGCGGTGGCAAAAACACCCAGAGGGCCGGATAAATGTCCTCGGCGGCCTGCATGTGGCCCGCGGGCTGTAGTTTGAGGACCCCTGATGTACACAGTGATGTGTGTGCTAGGTACTGGCCTATATATGCCTAATAGTGGTAGCAGGAGCTGTAGTGGTAGCTATGTAGCACATGTACGGGGCACGGCCAAACACACATTGATTGTGGGGTGGATGTATTACACAGTTGTACGTAGTTGCACCATGCAAACCTATCTGTGCTGTGTATGGTCTTCCACGACCCAGGTGACTACACAACCATGGGCCCAGCTGAGGAGGAGGAAGTGCAATTGCCCCAGGATGTGCCAGAGCCCCAGCCCACAATGTCCAGGGGCAGCACCAGTGATGGGGAATGGATGCCAGGGACACACATGGAGGCTGAGGCAGAGGACCAGACCCTAGACATCACTACCACAGAGGGCTCGGAGGTCAACCAAACCCACCACCCCATGCATGTGCCAGGGACAGAAGAAACCCCTCCACCGGACATGGACCCTATCCTTGCAGAGCTGCGGGAACACACTGCTGCAGCACGGCGCAATGCAGAAGGTGGGTAACAGCATACCCCACAATCCCCACGGGGTTGTCATAACATCCACAACAAAATTGCATGTTGCCCACATAGCATAGCGTTCTGATGTTGGGGGATTTGTCTTATGTCCTCTGTGTTTCTACCTCCTGTAGCATGGCTTGTCAGGTGTCAGCATTTGTGAGGGGCTCAGACACATGCACACTGTGCTTGGCCATATACCCCACGTAAGCGCAAAGAGGAAACCAATGATCGCAGGTCACCCAGACACCCTACGTGACAGACACCTCTTAATGGGTATTGTCAGGCAGCATCATTTGTCAACATTATCTGCAGTGTACGCCAGCATTATAGAAATGGGGGCACCCCAGATATGTGTATGTGTGTGTCATGCCCCCTCAGATCATCTGACCTATCCCAGACGAGCAGTGTGCAGACCAGGCATTGACATATTAAACTGCGGCAATGTGCCATGTGTGAGATCTGTAATTCTCATGACCCCTCATCCAGACCCCTTCCAGACATGAGGATGGCTCATGGGAGACACAGATCTAAACATCGTCATGCGTTGCTAGGTTTGGCAGGCATTACTGTTCTGCAGACTGATCTAGTGGGATATGCGTGACATGTGTATGTGTGACGGTTGGTTACTGGAGAGGTATCTCACATATCACCCTCTGTCCCACCCACAGGCACTCATCAGGCACTCCAGCGCATATACATGGCTATGGGGGATAATACCAGGGAGCTGCGGCTGCTCCGGGAGGAGATCCGGTCGGGGGCTCTTGCCCGCATTGCGGATGCCATGGAGGACATCGTGGGCCTAATGCAGCAGCCAGCACAGCACCAGCACCGTCACCTGAGGCGCCAGGACAAGGTGCAGCACCGCGGGGGGTGTCGGCCGTGGGAGGCGTGGTCGGCCACGCAGGAGGTGACTGTGTGTCTAATAAACAGCCTTTAACCAGTACATACAACGTGTGTTTTCCAATGTGTGTCCCTGTGTTCCCCGAAGTAGTGTGCAAATGTATGTCGTGTCCCTGACCATATAAGCCACACACAGGCCCCTCGCTGGTGAGGTGTCTGTACTGCCAGGTATCACTGCACAGATGCCATCACATGCCGTGTGTGCCATGCACTGTGTCAGGTCCCAGCCACTGGGCCGCAGCATGGCGGTTTACACATACTCCCGGGTTGCACAGGGGGAATGTCCTGAAGCTACATGTGCAGTATTGGGATCCGTCACCATTTTCCTTTCCGCATACCCTCTACATTTGACACACATGTGTGACCTTTGTCCCTGCCTGCAACACTGCCTATGTGCCTTCCCCCCCCCCCCACATAGGCATGCATGTGGCACAGGCAGACAAGTGTGGCTTGCGTAGGTCGGCTGCTCATTCCCACAAACGTATACGGTTACTCACTGACCATCCCTGTCACATGTATTATCCCAGGACGCACTCAACAGCTTTACCCCTGAGTAGGTCCTGGGCTCAGCAGTACATCTTACCCTGCCAGTGCAGAAGTAGTGGTTTGCCAGTTCTACTATTGGCACACAGGCATGTTGCATCATAAACGGTTCACACACATTGCACACAGCATGCACGTGGCTCAGTATCCTGGGATGGCCTCTACATTGCAACATCTCAGGGTCCACCCTGGTCTCACACACCTACACACATGGTCAGCCCCCATGACTGCATGTGGAGCCAGTCCACATATGATACCCATGTCTACCTTTACTACACATACCTGTCTACACACATATCCCATGCTTGCATCCATAGTGTGTTGGTAAGGGAGACACATGACCATTGTGACTTATCAACAAATGTGTGTATATTTATCAAAAACAACAATCAAAAACAATATCAACACCCATCCCATGATGCATGCCCAGTGATGGAACACAGGACAGCACAGGGCACATGTGTGGACGTCACAGGCGCCATCAGACACTCCTGTGATGCCCTTCAGGGGATGGCCGCCGACAGGGCAGATGCTCCACCTCAGCGGCCATCCGCTGAATGGCTCCCATCAGCCACTGGTATGTGTGCACTAACAGATGGACGCGGCGCTCCACGCCATCCAGGGCCACATACAGGTCCTGCACACACCTGCCACCACACACACACATAGTGCCAGGGGTTTGTGTGGTGGCATGTGCATGCGACCTGTGTGTGGTCCTGGATGGTGTATCCACATGCCGTCCCCCATCCTGTGCAGCCACATGCTGTGGCTGACGGGATCCCACAGTGCCCTGTGCTGCTCTGTGTTCCCCATCACCCTCCCACACCCAAACATCCCCCTCCTCCCTCCCTGCCACCTCCCACCCACCCTCCACATCCTCCTCCACCCCTCCCCCCACCCCCACATCAGCCACACCCTCTCCGTCCCCTGCCACCCCACCCCCACCCCTTCAATGCCCCCATCAGCCCCCTCCTCCGATGTTGTGTCGGCCGGCTCTTCCGCCTCCTCCTCTGCCTCACCCTCCATCTCAGCCCCGTCCTCCACCACCACCACCTCCACCTCTGTGGCATGATGGGCAGGGGGGCGCCTCAGGGCATATGCGGAAGTGGAGGGGTCCTCATCATTGTCATCACCCTCTGTGGAAGATGACAGTCATCAGCACACTATCATGTGTGTCACATAACACATGTACATATGCAGGCACCACACAGGCTGGTGGGCCAATGTGACATTTGTTACTGGGCAGCAAGGTCACCAATACTCACCGTCACGCTGTGACACCGCCCCCCTCTGGAGGCGGGCAAGGTAGTCTGCATGATGCAGGCGCAACTCTCGCCCCTTCTTCTGGAAATCCTCTACCTGTGGATGTGAAAACAATGGGTGGGGGCATCAGTGACCGTTTATCTCTGGTGGGTGGCCAACATAAACAAACATCTGTGTGGGCAGCATCTTGCTGCTCCTGCTCCACTGCTGTGTGTGTCATGTACAGCATAGTTACTCACCTGTAACAGGTGATCTCCGGGAACACCAGGAATAAGTCTTCACATGTGGGTAGCATCAGTACCAACTGAGCCTGTGCGGGAACGCTCCCCAGCATCCTATAGGAAAGCTTTTGGGAGCATCCCACAGCGCCTGCGTGCTGCCTTCCCGCCTTTCCCAACTGCCTCTCTCCAGTTGAGTTTAAAGCTGAGACAAAGAGAGAGAGAGAGATAGGGAAAGAGAGAGAGAGAGAGAGAGACAACTCCTAGGGGAGATGGGTGGGTTGTGAAGACTTATTCCTGCTGTTCCCGGAGATCACCTGTTACAGGTGAGTAACTATGCTATCTCCAGGAACAAGCAGGAATTAGTCATCACATGTGAGGACACCCTAGATGTAGATGTCAGGGAAGTATCCCCAGAGTGGTGAGGCCCTGTGGAGGGGTTCCACTTCCTCCCATGGATCTCTGGCATCCTGTAAGAGAGGCGGCTAGGAGTTGATTAAGTATGGAAGAGATGTTGGAGAGCAGCCTGACCAACCATAGCATCCCTGCAGGAGCCTTTATCCAAGCAGTAGTGGGCCGTGAACCGAGGACCAGGTAGCTGCTCCACAAATGTCGTTAATATAGACGGAATGGAGGTGAGCCCTAGAGGCTGCCATGGCTCTCACATTGTGAGCGGGGACATGGGCCTCCAGGGAAAGGTGTTTGCTATGATAGATGAAAGTAATACATTGAGCAATCCAGTTGGATAGAGATCTTTTGGAAACTGCTGTACCCAAATGTGAAGGATCAGAGGCTATGAATAGCTGAGAGGACCTTCTGTGTTGCTGGGTCCTCTGCAGATGAAAAGCCACAACTCTTTTACAGTCCAAAGTATGAAGAGTCTTCTCTGCATTTGAAGCATGAGGCTTTGGAAAGACTACAGGTAGCTAAACCTCTTGGTTCAAATGAAAGGCATGAAGTGTGGATGTATCACCTTAGGCATGAAGTGTGGATGTATCACCTTAGGCATGAAGTGTGGATGTATCCTTAGGACTACCTTATCATGGTGAAACGGTGTGTAAGGTGGATCAGCCACTAGAGCTTGCAATTCACTGATAGAAACATAGAAACATAGAAACATGATGACAGAAAAAGACCACAAGGCCCATCTAGTCTGTCCTTCCATAACAACTACAACAGTCCACTTTTTACCTTGCTGATGTGACTGCAATAAGGAATATTACTTTCCAGGACAGAGACTTTAAGGAAGGCTAAGGGCTCAAGAGGCGGCAGCATAAGCTGGCCTAGAAGCAGATTGAGATCCCATGCCACTGGAGGTGGTTTAAGGGGAGGTTTCGTTAGAAGCAGGCCTCTCATGATTCTGGATATGAGAGGATGGGATGAAATGGGTTGTCCATTGATGGGTTCAGAAGAAGCAGCAATGGCACTTAAATGGACTCTGACTGACTTAGGTTAGAGACCAGTGTTTGATAAGTAAAGGAGTTATTCCAAAAATGTTTCTATAGGGATGACAAGAGGGTTGAAGCCCTTTTGTGATCACCAAATGGAATCTCTCTTCCACTTGACGGCATAAGAATGCCTTGTGGAAGGTTTCCTGGAAGCATAACGGACATCTCGCACTTCCTGAGTGAGGGGAAGGCCAAAGGAGTTTAAGCCTTCAGTAGCCAGGCTCTGAGGTGCAGAGACTGGGGGTTTGGATGCCATACTTTCCCCTCCTCCTGCGACAGTAAGTCTGGAGCTGACCCTAAGTCCAGGGGTGGAACCTGGGACAGATGTAGAAGCAGAGGGTACCACATCTGGTGTTGCCAGAGTGGGGCTATGAGGATCATGTTGCCTCTGTCCCTCAGGAGCTTGAATAGGGTCTTGGCAATCAAGGGAATGGGAGGAAAGGCATATAGGAATTCCTGCCCCCACTTGAGAAGGAAAGCATCCCTCGCTTGGCAGCCCTGAGCCGGAATCCGTGAACAGAACCGGGTAAGTTTGGCATATGATGGACTTGCAAAGCGGTCTATATCTTGAGTTCCCCAGAGTTAAAATACTCTGGAGAGTTGGTCCATGTGTAGAGACCATTTGTGCGGAAGCAGAACATGACTGAGTCTGTCTGGCCAAGAGTTCTGATTGCCAGGGAAATAGACTGCCAGGAGATGGATCTGCTGCTCTCTGGCAAACGCCCACAGTTGAAGAGCTTCATTGCAAAGGGACAGAGAGCCTGTTCCTCCTTGTTTGTTCACGTAGAACATGGCTACCTGATTGTCTGCGTGAAGTAGTATTCTCTTGCCCTGTAGAAGGGAATGGAATACTTGAAGAGCCAGGCGAATTGCTCTGAGCTCCAACAGATTGATTTGGAAATGAATCTCCTGACAATTCCAGGTGGCTTGGGTGGAGGTGTTCAGTAGATGTGCACCCCACCCCACTTTGGAGGCATTTGTTGTTAATGTGATCTGAGGAGGGGGTTGCAGGAAAGGTGACCCCTCCAACAGGTTTTGTGCTGACCGCCACCAGTCCAGGAACAGGGTACGGCGGTTTGAGTTTACTATCAGATCTGAGAGACAGCCTGTTGCTTGAGTCCACTGGGAAGAGAGGGCCCATTGGGCTGGTCTCATGTGGAGACGAGCGTAGGGGACCACATGCACCGTAGATGCCATGTGACCCAGCAGCTGAAGCATCTCTCGAGCCGAGAGGTGAGTCTTTTGTAATGCTGAAGAAACCAGTTGCACAATGTGAGGACAGCGAGGCTGAGGCAGGTAGGTCTTTGGCAGTCTGGTATCTAGCCTTGCTCCTATGAACTCCAGCGATTGCATGGGAGTCAGAAAGGATTCCTGGAGATCTATGACAAGGCCTAGATATTGGAGTACATGCATTGTGTATGAGAGAGAGGCCTGGGCTTGTGTTTGTGACTCTGCCCGGATGAGGCAATCGTCCAAGTAGGGGCAGACAAATATTCCCCTGGTACGGAGAAAAGCAGCTACCACAGCCATGCACTTTGTGAATACTCTGGGTGCTGAGGCAAGGCCGAAGGGAAAACTTTGTTTTGATAGTGCTTTCCTTGATGGAGGAACCAAAGGAACGTTCGGTGTGATTGGTGGCTGAGAACATGGGTGTACGCATCCTTGAGATCTAGAGAACAAAGGCAGTTCTGCCTGTGGAGGTCAGGAAGTATGTTTCCTAGAGAAATCATTTAGAACTTCTCTTGAACAGGAACTTGTTCAGTTCTCTGAGATCTAAAATGGGTCTGTGACCTCCTGTTTTCTTTGGTATGAGGAAATAGGGGGAGTAGAACCCGAAACCCTGTTGAAGATGAGGTACCTCTTCTATTGCTCCTTGAGGTAAGAGACATTTTACCTCTGGATTAAGTTAGGAGGAATTTTGAGAACTGAACGTCCTTACTATTGTAGGAGGAGGCAGGCTTTGGGAATGAAGCCTGTACCCTCTTCTATGATGGACAGAGTCCAGGGTTCTGATGTTATTTGCCTCCATCTGTGGATGAGGTGACCTAACTTTCCTGAGATTGTTGAAGGTTGTTTTCTCTGGAGTGCCAGGAAGGGCAGGTACTCTATTACGGAGTCAAAGGCCCTGTGGGGGCTGAGGCTGCTGGGTCTGCTGAGGCTGAGTAGCTCTCGGCTTTCTCTGCTTAGTAGATTGCTGACCCTTTCTAGCAGCTTGTCCTGCAGGTTGTCCTTGCTGAGCATAGGACTGATAGTATCCTTTCTTTTTGGAGAGAAAAGGCTTTTCTAAGGCTCTCATCTTTGCAGGATCTACAATTTTTGAAAGCCTGGTCAAGGTAGAATTGTCACCATCCAAATCTTTGGCTTTTTCCTGCCGGTTCTTCCCAAAAAGGTTTTCACCAGTAAAGGGGATGTTGCCCAGTTTATCCTGTACCCAGTGTTCCAGGTGAGAGGCTTGCAGCCAGCCAAGTCTCCTTGCCCCAATAGCAATGGCGGAAACTCTGCCCTGTTCACAACTTTAGAAATGTTCTGGGCATGCTTGACAAGTGCTAAATAGTCGTGTCCTCTGTCATCAGGGAGATGTGGACTTACCAGTTCTAGATCTCCTGCGACCTCCTTCAGGAACATTCCCATATACAGGATATAGGAACCTATCCTGCCTGAAAGCATGGATGTTCGGAAGACATGGCGACCAAAAGCATCTAAGGTCTTACACTCCCTACCAGGAGGGTTGGTGGCATGTTGTTTGTAACTTTTAATTCTCCTCATAGCAGACTTCACCACGATGGAGTGATGAGGGAGCTGTGTTTTCTGAAAACCAGGGGATGGAGGCACACGATACATAGTAGCCAGCCTGTGAGAATGTGGAGAGGTGGTAAGAGGAGTCTCCCACATTCTCAAAAGAAGATCCTGCAAGATCTGATGTACTGGCAGGGTGGCTGCCTCCTTTGGAGCTTGGGGATATTGGTGAATCTCTAGCTCCTGTGCCCTGTGCTCAGATTCAGTTACTACTGAAATGGAGAGGCCTTGACTACATGTGTGATGAAATCCTGGAAGGACATATCCTGAGGAGGGGACAATCTCCTCTTGGGAGAAGCAGGCTCCTCCTGGAGAGGTACATCGGTACCCTCTGAGCTGTCAGAGTCATCAGACTCCTCAGGAGATTGGATGTATCTTCTCTCAGGGTGCTCAGGTAAAGTGTGGTATCGGTACCGATTGGCCTCGGTATCGGAGTGACCCGGTACTGGGGTGTCGATACTGGTACTCATCGGCACCAATGGTGCAGTTGCCGATGCCAGTCCCGCAATTGCTGCAGATACCGGTGCTGGAATCTGCGGGGTCTGGGGTGGTACCAAGGTCTTTGATGCCACAAGGATAGCCGCCAGACTGCATTCGATGGCCATGATCCTCTGGTCTATCAACGCTGCCGATGCCTGTGTATGAGTACCCTCACCAGCTTTGCCAAAGTATAAGTTAGCAGATTATCGTTATGGGAGAGAAGAAATGTTAGCACTTTATCTAAAGGATAATAAGATTCCTTCTGACCTTCTGGATAAGGAGTTTCTACCTATTTTACAAGAGGAGCCCCTGCTACCACTGGCACTTGTACCTTTTATAGAGGAAGAACATAGAAATTTCTCGATGTCTGTAAACAGTGCCGCTGTCCTGCGATTAACAGGACGAGGAGGAGGAACGGTGATGGGGGCTCCTCGAGGTCGAAGTTCCTCTAGAGGTCGAGATTTCCATTCATTTGAAAATTAAAGGATAAACGGAGAAAATGGCAGCTGAAACACAAACTCTTAACTTTGGGCCAGAATGGTTGCGAGCTCTATCTAGTGGTGGGAGTGTAATGTCGCCACCTCTCTCACCAGCTTTGCCAAAGTATAAGTTAGCAGATTATCGTTATGGGAGAGAAGAAATGTTAGCACTTTATCTAAAGGATAATAAGATTCCTTCTGACCTTCTGGATAAGGAGTTTCTACCTATTTTACAAGAGGAACCCCTGCTACCACTGGCACTTGTACCTTTTACAGAGGAAGAACAGAGAAATTTCTCGATGTCTGTAAACAGTGCCGCTGTCCTGCGATTAACAGGATGAGGAGGGGGAACGGTGGTGGGGGCTCCTCGAGGTCGAAGTTCCTCTAGAGGTCGAGATTTCCATTCATTTGAAAATTAAAGGATAAACAGAGAAAATGGCAGCTGAAACACAAACTCTTAACTGTGTATGAGTACCGGCAGAAGCCAGTACCCCAGAGCATGGCACCAGGAGTTCGGACGAGGTTGAGGCCTCCAGAACATCCTGGAGCCCCAAAGTGGCTTTGGAGGCCAGAGTCTCCCACCGGGGCAGTTTGGCCGGAGCATGTTCCTCAAGGGCAATGCCGGAGGCATTCCGATGTTTGGAGGGGGATCTACCCTTTGAGGAACGGACAGATTTGTGTTTGGTTACCTGAGATCCACGGGAGGAAGAGGAAGCCCTTGAAGACATGGCTGCCACCGAGGCCACGTTGGAGAGAAAGAGGGTACCGAGCTTGGCTGCTCTGTTCTGCCGACCCCTCTTGGATAACATCCCACAGGCCAAACATTTAGACATGGAGTGATCCAGCCATAAGCATTTGCGACACCAATCATGGTTGTCAGTGACGGAGAAGGTACCAGCACATTTTGAGCATATTTTTAAAACCCGAGGAGTGCTTTTCCATGATGGAGGAGGGATTAGGGCCTAAGCCCAAACCGGGAGGAGACCTACAAAGGGGATTTTCCCTCCTTTTTTTAATTTTTTGTTTGTGTGAGGAAATCTGAACTTTTAGAGAAAGAAATTACAAGACCGGTGGTACCGGTAAAGAAAAAGAAGGCAGATGCTGCCACAGGAGTGGCAATAGAATAGAGGTTTTTCAGCGATGACAGGAACGATGACCTGCTGGCTCTGTGGAAAACAACGAACTGGAGAGAGGCATTTGGGAAAGGCGGGAAGGCAGCACGCAGGCGCTGTGGGATGCTCCCAACAGCTTTCCTATTGGACGCTGGAGAGCGTTCCTGCGCAGGCTCTGTCGGTACCGATGATACCCACATGTGAGGACTACTTCCTGCTTGTTCCAGGAGATTAACTGTTCCCAGTGCCACCTGCATGCGTAGCTGTGGCTCTGGGCATGTGTGCAGTGACACCTATGTGCAGTGTGCGTGGCACCCTGAACATACCATTCCATTCCCCTGTGGCCCCCTTGCATGACATTGCACAACCATGCCACGTTTGGGTTGCCAATGATGGTGTCCAGAGTATCCCCCCTAACCCCGTATGTGGTCTGGTGAACACATTTGTGTTGTCATGATCTACACACGTCATCCGACCCAACCCCACTGGCAACATGATATCCTAACAAACATGGGTGATGTGTCCATACATGGGACATTGGTTGGGTGGCCCTATGCACCTTGCCAGGGGCCACTACCATGACATTTGGCTTTCTACGAGGCCCAGGATAGCAATGCTTGACACACTACAAGCATTGTGGAACCTATCTCTCTTGGGGATACTGCTAGGTACGTATGACCTAGATTGGCCACTGTTGCAAAGAGCATACTGGGCTTGATGGATGTGGGTGTGACCCAGTATGGCCTATCTTATGTTGTTATGTTCCTATGACCTGGGCCTTGTATGCCTAGGGCAGGTGTGGCGGCCAACACCAGGGGCAGGGGCCATTGCACCAGAATAGGCTATTGCCACCTGTGCTCATGTCAGGGTTTCAGTCTGTGCTGTGCAACTACAACAGGTGCATGTATCCTTCCAACACCATCAGTAATGTTCAACTGCAACCAGGTGTGGGATTCCTGGTGAGTGGGCAGATGTGTGACCTGACTCAGCATACAGTTCTGGGGACATGGCTCTGTTACAGGCCTTCATAATCAGATCTCATAGCTCATGGGGGTGGGGTGCTGTTATGCACATCCACATCTGCACCTACCATACCATCGGGATGCATCAAAGACGTGTGTGATGAGGTGTTGACCTCACAGACTAGGGGATATGTGCAACCTACCTGTCATAACCTAACACAATATCTGAATGACAAACCCACCATTGCAATCAGGTCTCAGGCCCCCTGGGGGTTGGGTGTCCTAGCACACATCATCAGCACCATGCACCATAGCACCAGGGTGACTGACAGTACACCTTACGCAGATTTCAGGACTCCTGGGGATAGGGAGAATGTATTGAACTGTATAGGCACACAGGACCATAACACCAGGGTGACTGACAGACCACTTTGATGGGCTCTCAGGACTCCTGGGGATAGGGAGAATGTATTGAACTGTATAGGCACACAGGACCATATCACCAGGGTGACTGACAGACCACTTTGATGGGCTCTCAGGACTCCTGGGGATAGGGAGAATGTATTGAACTGTATAGGCACACAGGACCATATCACCAGGGTGACTGACAGACCACTTTGATGGGCTCTCAGGACTCCTGGGGATAGGGAGAATTTATAGAACTGTATAGGCACACAGGACCATATCACCAGGGTGACTGACAGACCATTTTGATGGGCTCTCAGGACTCCTGGAGATAGGGAGAATGTATAGAACTGTATAGGCACACAGGATCATATCACCATGGTGACTGACAGAGCACTTTGATGGGCTCTCAGGACTCCTGGGGATAGGGAGAATGTATTGAACTGTATAGGCACACAGGACCATATCACCAGGGTGACTGACAGACCACTTTGATGGGCTCTCAGGACTCCTGGGGATAGGGAGAATTTATAGAACTGTATAGGCACACAGGACCATATCACCAGGGTGACTGACAGACCATTTTATTTATTTATTTTATTTATTTTATTACAATTTCTTATATACCGCACTATTGTCAGCGCGGTTTAGATAAAACAAAATGACCATAACAAACTGTTTGGCTTCACATAGAACAGGAGAAAACAACTTGGATAACATGCTTCTGGTTTACATAGAACAGGAGTAATAACTTGGATAACGGGGTATGCATACTAAACTACTTACATATGTACAATGAGATCGAGTATTGGGAATTCAGTGTGAACATGTGTATAAAAGAGTTGATATATTAACTTGAGGGGGTGAGGCACTTATGTAGGGGTAGGGTTAATCTGGTAGTATTGAGTAAATAAATGGGATTTGAGAGCCTTTCTGAATTGTGATAGGTCAGTAATCGCACGGATGCCTGGTGGTAATGCGTTCCAACATTTTGGGGCATAGATACTGAATGCCCTGTTAGATGTTGCGGTTGTGTACTTTGTTGAAGCCTTTGGAATTACTAGCACATTTGTAGATGGGCTTTCAGGACTCCTGGGGATAGGGAGAATGTATTGAACTGTATAGGCACACAGGAGGACCGGAGCAGTGTTTCCAGGAGGGTGCCTACCTTGATGAGCTGAGTCTACCTTGCTGGCAGGTAACCAGTAGATAAGCTGGGTCAGCATAGGATTGCCTGCCATGGTGGGGTACTGTAGTCCTCAGTTGAATTGGGAAACAGCCTGTGTGTGGAAGAGCCGCACTTGGTGTATTTGTGTTTGTTTTTTTCACAGCATCAGCGGAGAGATGGAGCAGCCAAATCTGATCGGCTGGGTTGCTGAGCATTTCCGGGAGCAGCAGGAAGAGGCCGCTAAGGCTCAGGAACACATGGCCACCATGATGCGGGATCAGCAGCAACCGCTCCTATCACTGATGACAGACTGGTTAGGAGAGCAGAGAAAAACATCAGATGCCCTCAGAAGTGTGACCACGTCTTTGGGAGTAGCACAAGGACTGGGACTACCGGGGAAGGGTATTTTTTCGTTTAGCCCTCTAACCAAGGATGACAATGTGGACGATTATTTAGATGTTTTTGAGAGAGTGGCTTAATTAAGCGGGTGGCCGGAAGACCAATGGGCACTTCGCCTCGCAGCCTCACTTACGGGTGAAGCCTTGGCTGCATACCAGGCAATGCCTAATGATCTTGCCTCCTCTTATATTGAAATGAAGAAGGCCATAAAAGATAGATTGGGTCTTACCCCAATGGTTTACAGACGCCAGCTAAGGGACTGTAAATTGAAACTGGGAGAGACGCCAAGGGCCTTATGCCACCGGATAAAAAACCTGGTTTGGAAGTGGTTAGAACCACAAGGGAAGTCTATTGATTGCCTAGTGTTAGAACAATTTGTAGATGCTGTTCCTCCCGAATTAAAGTCCTTCCTGATCCTCCAGGATTGTAAAACCACCAGGGAAACCACCTTGCTGGCAGAATGTTTTCTTGAGGCCAGGTTGGTCGGCCAGATGAAGGTGGGTGGTGCAAACAATCCTGAGCCTGGAGTTTCAGAAAGGACACGGAACACTTTGTCAAGAGAGGTCATAGGTGTAAAACCCAGGAGGAAATGTGTGAATGCTCAGGGTAAAGCGTAGTTACTCACCTGTAACAGGTGTTCTCCAGGAGCAGCAGGAATCAGTCCTCACATATGGGTGACGTCGGCGCCGACGGAGCCCTCGCGGAGCAATTTTCCCCAGCTTTCAAAGAAAGCCTTTGGGAATTGCAGCGCGCATGCGCGGTCGCCTTCCCGCCCAAGGGTGCCATCTTAGCCAGTCAGATGACATAGCTAAAAAAGACAGCATAAAAATTTGCAAAAAAACTTAAGCAGATGATTGCAACTCCAAGGGGAGGAGGGAGGGTTGTGAGGACTGATTCCTGCTGCTCCTGGAGAACACCTGTTACAGGTGAGTAACTACGCTTTCTCCAGGACCAAGCAGGAAGTCAGTCCTCACATATGGGACTCCCAAGCTTAAGGCTACCGGAGACCCTAAGCACAAAAAAGAGCTCCCTCTAGCTCAGCAGCACAGAAGGAAGGAATCTTCGCTGAATTATTACCCACCGGTAGCCCACATCCGGGATGGAGGGTAGGAGTTGCTCAAACCTCAAAGAGATTACGGAGGACTGCCTGTCCGAAAGCACTGTCCCTGCGGGACTCCCTCTCGAGACAGTAATGGACCGCAAAAGTCTGGCTCGAAGACCAAGTAGCGGCCCGGCAGATGTCTGCCAGCGGAACAGAGCGGAGGTAAGCCACTGACGTAGCCTTTGCCCGAACACAATGAGCCGTGACTCGACCATCCAAGGAGAGTCCGGCTGCCCCATAAACCCAAGTGATACAGTCCGCAACCCAGATGGACAGAGTACGCTTGGAGACCGGAAGTCCCAATTTATTGGGATCAAAAGACACAAAAAGCTGAGCAGCTTTACGGTGCTCCCGCGTACGGTCAAGGTAGAAGTTCAATGCCCTTCTACAGTCCAGGGTATGGAGGACCATTTCAGCTCGGCTGGAGTGTGGTCTGGGAAAGAAGGTCGGAAGTACCACCTCCTGATTGATGTGAAAAGGGGAGACCACTTTTGGAAGAAATTTTGGGTGAGTCCGTAGGACTACCCTATTTTTGTAGAACCGAGTGTAAGGGGGATCAGACACGAGGGCCTGCAATTCACTTACGCGTCTAGCGGAAGTGAGGGCTATCAAGAACAATGTTTTCCAAGAAAGAAAACGGAGAGAACAGGTAGCCATAGGTTCAAAAGGTGGACAGGTGATCCGCTGTAAAACCACATTCAGATCCCAGTCAGGCGCTGGCGGGCGCAGAGGTGGTTTAAGTAGAAGGAGACCTCGGAGAAACCTCGCTACGAGAGGGTCGCTGGAAAGAGGTCTGCCGTCCACCGGCACATGATGTGCTGAAAGAGCACTGAGGTGAACTTTGACGGAGTTGGACTTAAGTCCCAGATTAGAGAGGTATAGCAAGTACTGCAAGATCACCGACACCGAGCAGGAGAAGGGATCCTGAGACTGTTGGGTACACCAAACGGAAAAGCGACGCCATTTAAGGGCATAGCATTTGCGGGTAGAAGGCCGCCGAGATGCTAGGACGACCTCTTCCACCTCTGCCAGCAGGAGAAGGGGAGCAAGGACTACCCTCTCAGCAGCCAGGCCATTAGATTGAGAGATCTGAGGTTGGGGTGTAGCAGAGACCCCTGATCCTGAGTGAGGAGATCCGGTTGAAACCCCAGAGGGAATGGATCCTCTACCGCTAATTGCAGCAGGAGTGGAAACCACGGCTGTCTGGGCCAGCGAGGGGCCACCAGGATCATGGAAGCTTTGTCTCGGAGAACCTTGAAAAGAGTTCGAGAGACTAGCGGGATGGGAGGAAAAGCATACAGGAGGCTCTCCGACCATGAGAGTAGAAAAGCATCTGCCGCAACTCGAAGGGGATGTGGCTGACGAGAGTAGAAGCGAGGAATTTGCCGGTTGAGAGGACTGGCAAAGAGATCCATCGTGGGGAGGCCCCACTTTAGAAAGAGCTTCTGAACTACCAAGGGATCCAGGCGCCACTCGTGCGGCTGGAGGATCCTGCTGAGTTTGTCCGCCAGGCAATTTTCTTGGCCTGGGAGATAAACTGCCTTGAGATGAACGCCGTGACTGACGGCCCAAGAGCAGAGCTTCTGTGCTTCCCGACAGAGAAGGAAGGCAGGAGCCCGTGCCCCCCTGCTTGTTCACGTAGAACATGGCAACTTGATTGTCCGTCTGGACAAGAACGGACTGGTGAGAGGTCAGGTGGGAGAAAGCCTTGAGAGCCAGGCGGATCGCTCTGAGCTCCAGGAAGTTGATCTGCTGAGCAGACTCCCACGTGGTCCAGAGGCCCTGAGTACGTGCCCCTTGGCAATGTGCTCCCCAACCCAGGAGGGACGCATCTGTCGTCAGCACCTGGGCCGGCTGAGGTGACTGAAAAGGCATGCCGAGTACCAGGTTCGGCCGATGAAGCCACCACTGGAGAGACGAGGCCAGCGGCTCGGAGACGCGCACTAGGTCTGCTAGGCCACCTGTGGCTTGTTGCCACTGCTTGCGAAGACACCATTGAGCAGGCCGCATATTCAGGCGGGCATTGGGGGTCACATGGATGGTGGAAGCCATATGGCCGAGCAGTCTCAGGAAGCGCCTGGCGGAGACCAGGGGCTGGCTGCGAAAACGGTCGGCTAGGTCCATGAGCCGTTGAGCCCTGTCGAGAGGCAGGAAAGCTCGTGCCTGAGGAGTGTGCAGTCTTGCGCCGATGAACTCGAGATCCTGTGAGGGGAGCAAAGTGGACTTTGCGAAGTTTATGACAAAGCCCAAGTACTGCAGAAGAGTCACCGTGCGGTGTGTGGCGTTGGTGACCTCCGGAGCGGACGCTGCTCTGATGAGCCAGTCGTCGAGGTACAGAAAGACATAGAGGCCGTGAAGCCGGAGATGGGCCGCCACCACCGCGAGACATTTTGTGAAGACTCGCGGTGCGGAGGACAGGCCAAAGGGCAGTACTCTGTACTGGTAATGATTTCCTGCCACCACAAACCTTAGGTATTGGCGGTGGCTTGGGTGGATGAGGATGTGCGTGTAGGCATCCTTTAGATCCAAGGAGCATAGCCAATCTCCCTGCTGGAGGTAGGGCAGAAGGATTCCAAGGGTAAGCATTTTGAACTTTTCCCGCACGAGGAACCTGTTGAGGTTGCGCAAGTCCAGGATGGGTCTGAGGCCTCCTGTCCTTTTTGGTACTAGAAAATACCTGGAATAAAAGCCTTGACCCCTCAGGTGGTGGGGCACCGGTTCCACCGCCTGTTCCTGTAGAAGACCTGCTAACTCCTGAAGGAGTAAGTCCCTGTGCAGAGGGAGTCGTGGAGGTTCTCCCGGGAAATAGGAGGGAGGGACCTGGTGGAAGTGGAGAAGATAGCCTTCTCTTACGACTTGAAGCACCCAGGCATCTGAAGTGATGTTGGACCACCTGTGGGCGAAGTGAACCAGCCGGCATCCGGTGCTGGGAGGAGCCAGCGGAGGGGGAGAGGCTATGCTGAAGGAGTCAAAAGCCCCCACCCTGCTGAGCAGGGGCTGGTGGTGCAGGCTTGGGGGCTTGCTGCCTACGGGACCCGTTACCCCGTCCCTTGGCCTGCTGGCCCTGTTGGGGAGCTGCGGGGGCCTGATATTGGGGGTAGTGTTTATAGGCAGCTGCCTTTCTCGGGTAAAAGGACTTCTTTCCCGAGCCCTTCTTTTTCTGGGAAGGGGCGGAGGTCTTCCTAGAAAGCCTAGTCCTGGTGAGAGTCTCTGTCTCTAGTTGTGCAGCCTTCTCGTCCATAGGTTTGCCAAAGAGGTTTTCACCTCGGCAGGGGACATCGACCAACTTGTCCTGCACCCAGGGCTCAAGGTCAGACGACTGAAGCCAAGCCTGTCGGCGGGCACCGATGCCGGCTGCGGCCACTCGAGCCGATGCTTCAAAGCCATCATAGGCTGCTCGGGATATGAATTTTGAGCATTCCCGAATGCCAGTGGACAAGGCTAGGAACCTCCGCAAAGGTTCCTCGGACAACCCAGCGGAGAATCCGGCTAGCTCCTTAGCCAGGTCTCGGAGATACATGCCCATGTATAGCTGGTAGGTCTGGACACGACACGCAAGCATAGAGCCCTGGAAACACTTCTTACCAAGGCCATCCAGGTTACGGGCCTCCCTGCCAGGAGGCACCGAGGAGTGCATCTTCTGGCTCTTAAGACGATGCATGGCCGATTCCACTACCATGGAATGGTGTGGTAGCTGTGCTTTTTGGAAGCCAGGGCTCTTGCGGACTCGGTAGATAGAATCGACCCGCTTGCTCAGGACCGGCGAGGAGGCCGGACTCTCCCACATGCGGAAGAGTAGTCGTTCCAGCATGGGAGGAACCGGTACAGTAAAGTGTTCCCTGGCGGGAGAGTCATACTGGAGGGCGTCGAGCTCTTCGGCTCGAGGCTCCTCCTCGGGATCCGCAGGGAAGGCCAAAGCCTTGGCCATATCCCTGACGAAGTCCGAGAACCGGGCATCCTCCGGAGGGGACTGCTTCCGAGGTTCGGACTCAGGCGAGTCCGAGGGGACACACCGAGTCCGAAAAGAATCAGGTGACTCTTCCTCTTCAGACTCCCAGACCGACTCCGAGGAGGAATCGGTGGGGTCAGCCCAGGCAGACAGCGACGCCGGCCGCCCCGACGCCGAGGGAGTCGGCGTCGACGACCTCGGTCCCCAACGGGAGGCCGAGGGTGACCTCGACCGAGGATCGACTCGAGTTCGCATGGACTCGAGGATCGGCTCGGTCTCCGGGGTCGACTTAGACGTCGACGTCCCGGCGGGCGGGGCGGCAGCGGCGCCAGCGAGGCTAGCGAGCAGTGCCCGCTGCTGGTCCATGAAGGCAGACAGTCTGCTCTCCAAGGCCGTCAACCTGAGTCCGACCTCAGGTGACCCAGCAGCCCCCGACTCGGGCCCCGACGGCGTCGGGCCCGACGTCGGCGGTCTCGGAGGCGAGTCCAGGAGGACCACAGGACTTACCCGAGCAGGCAGCTCCGACTCCATGCGAGGTCGCTTCGAGAGGTGCTCCTTCTCCAAGGACCCGGGACGGCTATCGGGGCTATGCGACCTGGCCCTCGCGATGCCGCCCTCGCGGGTTTCACCTTCCGTCGATGGTCCCCGGAGGGAGAACCCCTGTCGGAGGAACTCCGGCGACGGTCAGAGCTGGAACCTCTGGACGCCGAGGCCTCCGACGAGGTCCGGGTACGGCTGGGGTCAGCGAAGATCCTATCCCGCTGATGCCGCCGACTTCTCAACGCTTTGGAGGACATTTTGCCACAGGCCCCACAGATCATTTCTTCATGATCCGGGCCCAGGCAGCGGAGGCAATTATCGTGTGTGTCAGTTAGTGACATATTTCGGTCACACTGACCACACCGCTTGAAACCACTGGCAGCCATCGGGGGAAAAAGGGCCCCTGCGAGGTCAAAAGACCGGGCTGCCAGTGAAAAAACCGAAAACGAAACTGACTAAATCAGAAAAACCGAAAAAGAAGAAGAGGACTCGTGACCGGGCGGGAAGAAAACCGGCGTCGAACCGAAGGAAAAAAGAGAATATTAAGAATAAAATCAACATTTTCGCGGGGACAAGACGGGTACGTCTGTAGGGCTCCGCGGAAAAAAGAAGACTGGCTAAGATGGCACCCTTGGGCGGGAAGGCGACCGCGCATGCGTGCTGCAATTCCCAAAGGCTTTCTTTGAAAGCTGGGGAAAATTGCTCCGCGAGGGCTCCGTCGGCGCCGACGTCACCCATATGTGAGGACTGACTTCCTGCTTGGTCCTGGAGAAATGCTTTTCCTGTGGGGAAGTGGGCCACTATAGTAGGGAGTGCAAGGCCAGGATAGTTATGGTTTCCACCCATTGCAAGGACGAGGAGGAGGGATTCCTGCTGACTGTGGAGATCGAGGGCATTCCCACCGAAGCTCTCCTGGACTCAGGAGCAGAGCAGTCTATGATATCGGCCCAACTGTGGTCTGATATACAGGCACATAGTGAGCGGACCCCAACCCAATCTGAGCACTCCATTAAGATAAAGTGTGTACATGGAGCCACGTCAGCATACCCCTTAACCAAGGTGAAAGTGAAGGGCTTAGGCTTGGAGCAAGAAGTAGTTGTCGCTATAGTCCCTAAGCTCCCTCATCCCTTAGTACTGGGGAAAGACTGGCCCCAATTCAGGTCTGGCCTGGAAAAAAGCATTTGGCCCAAGACAGAGCTGGTGTCTACCAAGGCCAATGCCAACCCAGAAATAGACATCCAGGACCCAGAGGAAGGACCCCTACATGTCTTGCCCACTCATGAAGAGTTAATCACAGCCCCTTCTAGTAGGCATAGAGAGGAAAGGGCTAATAAGAAGGGTAAACAACTCCAGAAGCAGGGTAGATCGGAACTGGTAACGGGGCAGGAATTGCCTTGGGCACCTACAGATCTAGTGGAAAAATTTCCCACGTTTCCTGAGGAACAAAGGGCTGATCCCGCTCTGTCGAGAGCCTTTACCTATGCAAATGTAGAGACGGAGACCCTACCCCGGTTCTTCCTGGATGCAGGATTATTATATAGGGAGAGCGTGGACCCCCAATTAGGACAGACGCGGAAACAGTTGGTGGTTCCCACCACCTTTAAAAATTTGGTTTTAAACTGGCCCATGACCACCCGGTAGGGGGGCATAAGGGTGCCCATAGTACGCTAGACCAAATTTTAACTCGTTTTTATTGGCCGGGAGTGTATAGGGAAACTGCGAGGTTCTGCGAGTCCTGTCCCCAATGTCAAAAGGTCACCTCTTCTTATCCGAGAAAGGTGCCGTTAGTTCCGGTACCTCACATATCCAAACCTGTTTATAAGTTGGCTATGGATATGATAGGTCCATTGAAGAGGACGCCTCGGGGATTTCAGTATATCCTGGTCATAATAGATCAGGCTACCCATTTCCCGTGGGCGATCCCCTTACGAAACACATCAGCTAGAACCATTGCGGTGGAAATAGTAAAATTATTTTGTGAAATTGGGTTCCCCCAAGAGATATTAACAGATAGAGGTAGTAATTTCCTATCTAAATACTTAGCTCAGGTATGGGATGCCTTTGGCATTTGCCACATAAAAATGGCCGCATACCATCCCCAATCCAACGGGTTAGTGGAGAGGCTTAACCAAACAATAAAAAGGATGTTAAGAAGGAGCCTAGGGGGTGACATGTCGGATTGGGACATAATGCTCCCGTTCGTATTATATGAGTGCCGGGAACGCAAGCAGGCTTCCACTGGCGTTTCTCCCTACGAGTTGATGTATGGGAGACCTCCAAGGGGGGTGTTGGACATACTGCGGGAACAGTGGGTGGAGCCAGCCCCTGAAGAAAGGGAAGTCCCAAATTTTTTAAGGGATCTAAAAGGATGCTTACAGCGTACCACTGAGGTGGCAGAAAAGAATATCACCACCAGTCATAATCGCCAGAAAACACATTATGACCTAAGGTCGCGACCTCGTCAATTGGAAATTGGCGAAAAGGTGGTCGTAATGATAGACGGTGCCACCCCAAAGTTTGAAGCCAAATGGAAGGGTCCTTTTAGGGTTGTCAAATGGGTAGGACCGGTCTCCTATATTGTAGAGACTTGGAAAGGGCGGCAACAGACTTTTCATATAAATGTCTTACGCCCGTGGCATGACCGGGTGGTGTTTGCCAGATTGGCGGTTGTCAAGCCCGATCAGAACAAATGCCAATCAGATCAGGACTCCTTTTTGGGGATTCCGTGCTGTGACGACAGTTGTCTGCCAGCCCGGAATATTTTAAGGGGGGGGATCTGTGATGGCGCAGAAAGCAGAGAGAATAGAGAAAGAGGGAAAAAACAGGCATTTTCCCCAGATAGTAGGAAAAGAACCAGAGGTTTAAGGGTTAAAACTTCTGAACTAGAAAAAAACTCTCCACAAAAAGCAGGTAGCAAGGAGACACACCCCAGCTCCATGGTTACCAACCCTGCTCACGAGGGACAGCTGGGGGTGGGGCCAGGAAGCCGAAGGGGAAAACACTCATATAAACTGCCAGAGAGTGAACTCAGGGGAGAGGAAGCAGCAGAGGAGGACAGAGAGGAGTCTGACTTCAGAGGGAAGCCTGAACTCAGAGAGAGGTCTGAGAACCATGAAGGGAAACGCTTGACGAGGATTCCTAGTCCTGGTTCCAGTGCAGCTTGGAACAGGTCAGAACGTCCCAGGAGGGGAGGAGGTCCTAGAAGCTCTGGAGAACCACGCAAAGAAGGTACCCGGGGAGTCAAGGGAGCTTCATTGGAAACCTCTGGGTGAAGGGCAGAGCCAGCCAGAGGATTTGGAGCTAACCCAGGGCCCTGTAAGGGAGACAGGAGATATACTGCTAGAAGGAAAGCTTACCCAGGGGAGTTGGTCAGCCATGTTGGCAGCAGAAGCCCTTCCCCCGAAGTATGCATGGAGCATGAGCCTTCAACAGTAAAGCCTGTTAAGTGCTTGATTCCAAAAGATAAGGTGAGCAGCCTAAAGCCTTCTATTAACTCCTCAAAAGCTAAGAGACTTTCTAACTGCTATACTATTCCTCAGAGAAGGAAGGACACTGCCTTGACTAAGGTCTTAGAAATCCTGAAGGGATTAAAGCCAGATAGTTTTGAGTCTGAATCCTGTGCTTCTCAAGCAGACTCTGACCTGGAGAGTATGGAAATAGAGATGCCCGGTTTAATAGAGGAGAATTCTGATGAGGAAACAGAATGTTCAGTAGCCTCTAGGCATTGAGAAAGGCTAGAACATTTTCAGAAGCTTTAAACCTGGTAGCTGCTCCTTCAGGAGAGCACGGCTGGGAAATATGCAAATAAGGTTCCTGAAGTTTTAAGCCGTAGCTGAGTGTGTGAGCATTTGTATGCTAGAAAGTGAAAAGCCTGAGACACAACAACCTGAAGGAATTACTTGGTGAAAGGAAAGAAAAACCAATGTGTAACAGAAGTTTGCCTGCTTGGAAATGTAACAACTTCTGTTTGTTTGAAGCTATGAAAGAAGATGGGGTTTTTTTCTAATTCTTTTTGCACCGGAGTTTCAGTGCTATGTTTGGTTATAGTATGAGGAAATACTGTGTTTTCATTTAAGTGCCAAAGCTGAAGAGAAGCAAGTTTGCCTTTGTTTGATGCTGTTGTGAAATATCCTTACCTAATCCTGATATGTGGAATCTTTAAAGTTCCTTTGGCTGAAAATAATAAAAATCCTGTGTGCCTATAATTACCATCTCGGCTGGATTATTACACAACTACAAGAAATAGGCACTTAGAACAAATAAATATATTGACTGCCCGTTCCCCAAGCCTTAGGCAACCGCCTGGGCAAGGGAGGCGGTGACAATAGGCACACAGGACCAAATCACCAGGGTGACTGACAGCCCACGTTGATGGGCTCTCAGGACTCCTGGGGGTAGGGTGGATTGGAAAACAGCAACAGCAGTATATTCCATACCACCAGGGGTGCTGGGGACCCACTTTAATGGCCTTTCTGGGCAAGTGGGGGTAGGGCAGATGTTTTAGACTGCTGGGCCACACACACCCATATCACCAATGGGACTAACATACCATTTTGGGCACGTTTCACGACCCCTGGGGGTGGGGCAGATGTTTTACCCTGCAACTGCAGAACCCATCATACCAGCATGATGTTTAGGAAACCTCCTTAGTCTGATCTATGGGCTACCTGTGTTACGGTGTGTTGTAGCACATCAACAGCAGCAGCTGCCATGACACCAGGATGGCATCAGGAACTCTGTGAACAGGTCCTTAGCCCCCTGGGTACAGGGCAAACCACTCAGATGTGATATATAGACAATATGGCATGTGGGTTTACCTGATACACATAACTGAGATAGACTACCTACACACAGCAGCATGCACAGCTACAATCAACACTGGATATGTATATGGATATACTGACCTGTCCCCATACACTTACCTCACATGGGTAGTCTGCCACACGATTGTAGCGCCGTGTCAGAAGATCTCAGGCCCTCCGGACCCTCACCAGGTCCTGCTGCCTGGAGGACCCAGGAAACAGCTTGTGCTGCCTCACGGCAATCAGCTCTGCCAGGTAGCGCAGCTCCTGCCTGGTGAATGCAGGCTTTCGGGATCTGGTGGCCATTTTCAACAATTTCAACAATGAGGAACGCACGCGCGCCGCAACACGCACACATGCGTACCGCAACGCGCGCAGTTGGGCCCCGTGCCGCGCACATCTTTCTGCCGCACAGGATTTGGTGTCGCCAACAATATTTATACAGATCTATGCTGCAGACACACATTGCACTGATGTGTCTGACATTTAAAAACACAATTAGAATTTCACTTGTTGTTTACACACTTGGGTCTTGAACCCATCACCACTGGCTCCTAGGGTACTGTTTGAACCAGTGTGCTATGCCTTTTCAAATAGCAATGACTGCCTAAACAGTTACACCAAGGAGTCCTGAGAGCCCATCAACGTGGGCTGTCAGTCACCCTGGTGATATGGGGTTGTGTGTGCCTATGGGGTATGTTCACTAATCCATCTTAATGTGAGCCCAGCAATGATGTGCAGGATGCCATAAGGGGGGGTGGCCTTCTGGTCTAAACGTAGGGCTCACGCAATAGGTTGCGTACCGCACATTATGACATGATGGAGGTAGGTGTACCACATTAATGTGTGTTAATCGTAGGTAGGTGTGCTGACATACAGACCTAGTGGCAGAGGTGTAGCACATTGGTTGACAAACTGCCTGATGATACAGGGGTCATGGGTTCAATCCCACAGTGTGGCTGTTGCATATGACTGCCTGAGACATTACCCTTTAATATCAGCAGTGGTTTGTGAGGCATTTGGGTTTTATTTTGATTTGTGCTGCCAGCAAACTCACAGTGCCATAACCTAAGGTGCCACATCATACGCCCTATGCGGCACTCCTGAGGACACATTATAAGGTGCACTGTCCACCACAGCACCTTATAATGTTCCCTATAGGGCACCTTATAGGGCGCTTTATAGAGCGCTTTCGAGGCACCTTCAGGTTACAGCACTGAGGGTGTTGTTGCTGGCAGCACCAATTAATATTATAAAAGAAAATGCCTCAGACAGCCCTATCAAATAACCCCACTGTGGGATCAAACCCATAATCTTTGGCTCCTCAGGCAGTGAAGTCACCAGTGGGCTACATCTCCATAGCTGCTAGCAAACTCCTGGCTGGCTACAGTAGGACTGCAGCCCACCACACGAACTGTCTGCTGTGGTTACCAGGATAGGGTTAAACCACACATACCCATGATGCACTGCACATGCAAATTACCTCTGGTGCCCCAATTCCCCCTCTTGCCCCTGTCTTGTCTTGTGCCCCATTACCAGTGGTCTCGTCCCTGCGCTATCTCGAAGTCACCCTAGACTCCACCCTATCCTTTAAAGATCATGTTTCTTCCGTTGTGCAGCGGTCTTTTTTCACCCTGCGTCAACTTCGTGCTATCCGTCCCTTTATATTGGCTCCCTCCCTGTCTACCTTGTTGATGTCCCTGGTTGTCTCCCGCTTATACTACTGCAAAGTTGTCCTAGCCGGTCTCCCCCAAACCCAATTGCGTAGATTGCAACTCATCCATCATACTGCCGCACGCCTTCTTACTCATGCTTCCCGCTTCGACCACATCACCCCCATCCTGATTCACCTCCATTGGCTTCCCCTTGTTTACCGCATACAGTTCAAAATTCTTATCTATGTACACAAGACCATCCACACTGGTGTTCCCCTCTACCTCACCAGTCTAATACATCTCCACTCATCTCACCGTTCCCTCAGATCAGTTCACTTGAACCGTATGTCTCTTCCCTCCCCCTCACAGGCTCATCTCGAGTCCACTCGTTCCTCAGCGTTTTTCTTCTTAGGTCGGAAACTCTGGAATTCGCTTCCCGTCGCCCTCCGCTTAGAACCATCTTATAAAACTTTCAAGGCTAGGCTAAAGACCCACCTTTTTTGCACCGCTTTCAATCTTCCCCCCCCCCCTTCTGCTCCCTTCTCCCCCCCACCTCGGTGATCCTGCTTGTGCCTGTCTTTTGTCTTGTCCTCTGATGTCCTTCTCTATTGCCTTCCTCTTTCTCTCTATTCTATCCTGTCAATGATTTTGGCGTTCCTTTTCTGTTTCAGCAGCCTTATATTTTATATTTCATTGTACACCGCTCTGATGCCATTGGTAAAGAGCGGTATATTAAATATGCGAATAAAGATAAAGATAAAGCAGTCTACAGATAACCACAGGATGGGGTATGCACCCCCACAGCACCTCAACCTGGTAGGGAGTACTGAGCATGTGTGTTACTGGCACAGAGTAGGTACTGACCGTCACATTGTGTGGGTCCTGTGCTCACCCTGAGGGTGAGGTGGGCCGCCCAGCACCATGTCCACAGCACCTGGCTTAGCTGAGTTAGGCTATGGTGCGTGTCCCCATCAGTGCCTTTTGTGATAGGTAGGTCTTACAGATGCACTTCCAAATACACCTGTGTTCATCTGTATTTCTCAGTCAAGTTTAGCCCTTGAGCACTATGATGCACCCAGAATAGTGCATATCCTGGGTGGGTGCCATGGCCACATGATTTATGTGACCCGTTTGGGGGGGGGGCTGTTTGGACCCATAGGCGGATTATGTAGTACCACCCAAACTGCCCTCTGGAGCTCAGGATCTCCCACCAACAGATCCATATTCTACATCACTGCAATGGTGGTGGTAGAGGGGACCATCAACCTCAGTCCAGCTGGGGGACAGACAACCTTGAGGGCAGTCCATGCTTTTCTGTATGCATCCATACGGTGATAGCAGACAGACAGGAGGCCCTGGAAATGCTCAGCTGCCCACCACCACTATCTGACATTCTCCAGCAGCAAGCACAGTGAATCTGCAGCCACTGCACCCTGCAAGGTATTCCAGCCATACACATACTAACTGCAAACAGTCTGCTAGCTAGTCCATAGTGCATATTACTGAAGAAAATGTGTGCACCCAAAACTGGGATGTCAGCACACCTACCAAGCAGATAGGTTAGTGATTGGGCCCCAAAAAATGAAACCCATATATATCATTTGAGAGAGATACTATTAGCACTATGGGGGACCTAGCCATGCCATGGTGACTGCTCAGTCAAGGTGAGAGTGACCTCCCTGCAGGACATGCTGTGGCCACCCTGTCCGTGCAGGTGGTGGCTGGCCACTACAATGTCCCAGCCATTACCCTATGCCCTGTGCTCATGCATCCTGCCCAGGCCACCCTGTCCGAGCTATACCAACAGTACCTTGCTCCTCATTATCAACATTGGCAAGCTAACACTGGACAATGGAGTCAGAAACCCTGCTCTGTGCAATTTCACTGTGGGCTCATTCACCTTGTATGGGGACGGAGCGTAGACCCTTCCTAAATTCATTTCTTTTTTTTGGAGCTTTCTTGGGAGTGTTTTTTGATGTTTCCCATTGATATCACTATTGGCCAGTTTGGTTATGTTTTTTTTACATTTTGTTGAGGTCATTTTCAATGTTTATTTGCCCTTTTGTTCTGTGCACATGTATCACACATATCACTTTTTGTAGGTTTCCCTGGTTTTGCTGTACATTGCTGACGGAAATGGTTTCTTTTCCCTTTAAATCGGCTCTAACGCCAGGGTTTCACTGGCGTTAGTTTTGAGCCTCGGATTTCACAGCGTTAGTGTGCGGGGAGCCTCTCCCCTCCCACTCTCCACCCATTGACCCCTTCTCTCCGCCCCTGGTGAGCCTTCCTCCGCCCTCCGGGAGCCTTTGCCCGCCTTCATCGCTCGTTTGCGGCGCTGCGCGCATTATCGCGCGATAAGGTACCTGTGCATCTGAAGACGTGCCATTATCATGTGATAAGGTACCTTATCGCACGATAACGTCACAGAGCGCACGTTAAGACGGTTTAGTAAACATGCCCCTAGGGGACATGCAATGAAGCTAATAAGAGAAAATATTTTTTCACTCAACATGTAATCAAACTCTGGAATTTGTTACTGGAAAATGTAGCAAAGGCTGTTAGAGTAGCTGGGTTTAAAAAAGGTTTGGACAAATTCGTGGTGGAAAGGTCCATAAACCATTATTAAAAGGGACCCGGGATATCCACTGCTTGACCCAATACAAGCATTGTGGAACATGTATCTTTTGGGGAAACTGCTGGGTACTTGTGACCTAGATTGGCCACTATTGGAAACAGGATACTGGGCTTGATGGACCTTGGTCTGACCCAGTATGGCATATATTATGTTCTTATATGACCAATCTCCATGTCCCTGACCTGCGCATGGCCTACAACAGAACCCTGATGGGCATACTGGTTAGGGGGACATGCAATCCATGGGGTATGTTTACTAAACTGCTGTAATCATGAATAACGCGCGTTATGTAACGTTAACGATCGTAAAGCCCCGCGGTGCGGTAAAACAACGGAGAAGGTGGGGAGAGGGCGGAGAGAAGGGGTCAGTGGGCGGAGAGTGGGCGGGGAGAGGCTACCCTCACACTAACGCGCTGATTTTCAGGGCTGAATTCTAACGTGAATGAAAACCTGCCGTTAAAGGCACATTACAGGGGAGAGAAACCATTTCAGTGTCAGCAATGTACAGCCCAGGCAGGGAAACCAAAAAAGTGATAAGTGTGATACATGTGCACAGAACAAAAGGGCACAGAATCACTGAAAATGACCCCAACGAACTGGAAAAAAACAATAACCAAGCTGGCCAATAGTGGTATCAATGAGAAACATCAACCCCTCCCCCCCCCGAGTAAGCTCCATAGAACAGATATAAATTGTGGACGGGTCTATACGCCGTCCCCATACAAGGTGAATGAGCCCACAGTGAAATAGCGCTGCTCAGGGTTTTCCCCACCATCGGACAGGGTTCCTATGGCGTGCACATGTCCCGCAACATCAGGGCGGGCATGTCGGAACGGCAACTGGACAGAAGCCGGAGAAGGGGATACAGAGGGCCGCAGGCGGCACATGCTGTGGTGGAGCTGGGCCACAGTGCGGACTAGGGTGATGCCTAGGTGGCCCATACGAATGCTGAAACAGCGGAGCAGCCAGACAGCAACTGCTGAATGCCCAACATGGGCACGAGTGTGTTTCCCAAAGTGTCACAGGGGATAGTACCCAACAGCTACCCCCAAGGGCACGGAACATTGGCAGGCGGGGCTGGGGGGAGCGTGGACGTCTATGCAGGCACCCCTACCCCAGAACCCGTACCATAGGCAGCCACCTACCTGCACACTGGATGGCCTGAGACTGCGCACCACCAGCTCCACCAGCAGACGGGCATGTCAGCATGGTGGCTGAGGGATAGTGATGGTGGAGGGGGCAGTGGCAGCTGCCCAGAGCAGACCGTGATTGCTAGATATATAAAATACGGTCCTCAACAGCAGCAAAGGCTATTACGGTATTAGTTGCGGATCTTTTGAACTACTGGCTTCACCTCACATTTGAGCAGTAATTAACCACTTACTTTCTCTATTTCTCATTTATAGATTGATAAGAACTGGGTCTCAGACTGTTACCAGCACATTTCATGGGATTATCTCCCTGTAGTGCTAACTTTGCATCAATGACCACAGTTCATGATAAGTTTCGTACTACTCGCATTCATGCCACATGAATCACAATATTTGTCTTCTAAAGTCAGTATCATTTCAGTACATATTTGAATGCAGTAAAGAACTGAAACTTATCTTGTAATCATCCGTTCTTTAGATATCTTGTAACTTTTCCCAATTGTGTGTATCGCGTTATCTTTCCCCGACGCCACCATCCGGCACCGTATTTGCATTTCACATTCATTTCATCAGGGGTTCAAATGCTGTAAATAAACACATCTTCACTGTAATGCCAAAATGAAAATGGAAATTACACTTACCTGGTAATTGAAGTTCCTGGAGGGTCCAGTTTAGTCCTCCACATCCGGGTAGTGCACCTCCTCCTGCAGAAAGGAGACTGGACCAATCAACTCTTTAGATCCGTAGCCTGCTTACTGCTGGAACTCCCATGAGCCCTCCAGTGAACTAGTAACAAAGCAGACTAAAGAAAGAACAGATTAAGGAAAATCAGAAAAGTACCCAGAAAGGCGTTGCAGATCCCCCTCCCCAAACGAGAGGGCTGAAAACGCTGTACCTTGCTTCACCTCCCGGTCCCGAATACCGACAGTCAACACCGGAAGCTGAGGAAACCGAAAGAAAAAAGAGAAGACCGAGAACAAACTCGAGGGAACGAAAAACCATTGGACGCCAACCCAAGGGTGATGGTCCCCCCTGTGTTTTTATTTATTTATTTATTTTTTTTCTTCGTGTAGGAGTCATCAAGGCAACTGACAGCAGAGTAGAACGGGCAAAGCGCGCCGCCAAGACTGAGCAAACAGAAAATTCCGGGCGGGAAGGAGGACTAAACTGGACCCTCCAGGAACTTCAATTACCAGGTAAGTGTAATTTCCATTTCCTGAGCGGGTGTCCAGTTTAGTCCTCCACATCCGGGATGTACCAGAGCAGTTAACAACGGGGGGGATCTTGGCAGACAGCGCGCAAGACCGCAGATCCAAAACTGGTATCCCGAGCCGCTGCCACATCCAAACGGTAATGTTTACTAAAAGCATGGAGAGAGGACCACGTCGCCGCTCGACAAATTTCCAGCGGAGAAACGAGACTATGCTCCGCCCAAGACGTGGCCTGCGCCCTAGTGGAATGAGCTCGCAACCCCAAGGGAACAGTCTTCCCCTGTAGAAGATAAGCCAACGCGATTGCCTCTTTAATCCACCGAGAAATGGAGGCCTTAGCCGCCGCTTCCCCTTTTCGCGGGCCCCCAAACAGCACGAACAAACGATCCGACTTTCGAAAAAGTGCGGACACCTTGATATACTGACACAGTACCCGACGAACATCAAGCTTATGAAGTACTGAGTCGGACACGGAAGAGGATCCTGGGGCGAAAACCGGCAAAACTACCGGCTGATTCACGTGGAAAGGAGACACCACTTTAGGTAAGAAAGAAGGAACGGTCCGCAAAATTACCCGATCGTTAAGAAAGGATAAAAAGGGAGCTCTGAAGTTCAGAGATACGACGTGCCGAGCAGATGGCTACGAGAAAGACTGCCTTTACTTTCAAGTCCTTTACAGAGGCAGTGCGGAGAGGCTCAAAGGGCGCCCGAGACAAAGCCTGTAGCACCAGGTTCAAATCCCAGGGTGGCAAAACAACCCTGCGAGAAGGACGCAAGCGAAACACCGCTTTGAGAAAACGTCGAACGTCCACATGAGAGGTAAGAGGGACGTCGTGAATCTTGCCACAATAGCACACCAAAGCGGCAATCTGGACCTTCAACGAGCTTGCGGCCAGACCCTTGTCAAAACCATCCTGCAAAAAACTAAGAATGACCGCAATGGAAGAAGTGGCAGCCCGGACCTCATGCCGGGAACACCAATCCTCAAAGATCCGCCAAATGCGAACATAAGTGAGGGAGGTAGAAGGTTTCCGCACCCGCAGTAGGGTGGAAATAACCGCGGGGGAATACCCTTTCTTCCTCAACCGAGCCCTTTCAATGGCCATACCGTAAGCGAGAACCGATCCACCTGAGGCATGCGCAGAGGCCCCTGCACCAGGAGATCCACCAGGGGAGGAAGTCGCCACGGCACGCCGTCGAGCAGCCGCACCAGATCCGCGTACCACGGGCGACGGGGCCAATCCGGCGCCACTAACAGGACCTTTCCACGGTGGGCTTCGATGCGCTGAACCACTCTGCCAATCAGAGCCCACGGCGGAAAGATACAGAAGTTGGAACTCGGGCCACGGTTGGAGAAGCGCGTCGATACCCTCGGACATTCGTTCCCTGCGCCTGCTGAAGAAACGACTCGTTTTGGCCGATTCGAAGGTCGCCATGAGATCCATGATGGGCGGACCCCACCGACGAACTATCTGAGCATAAACCTGTGGGTGCAACTCCCACTCCCCGGCGTCTATTCTTACACGACTCAGAAAATCTGCCATGACATTGTCCTTTCCAGCGATATGCGCTGCCGAAATGGCCAGAAGACACGTTTCCACCCAAACGAACAGCGCGTCCGCCTCGACTTCCAGGGGTACGCTGCCTGTGCCGCCCTGCCGGTTGACGTACGCCACCGCTGTCGCGTTGTCCGACAGAACCCGGACCGCTCGACCGCGGACTGACTCCTCGAAAGCTTGCAGCGCTAGCCGTATTGCCCGCAGCTCGAGCCGGTTGATCGACCACCGAGACTCCTGCGGAGACCAAGTGCCCTGTGCAAAGTGCCCCTGACAGTGGGCTCCCCAGCCGGAGAGACTCGCATCCGTGATGACCGGCAACCAAAGGGGCTGTTCCAACGGAGTTCCCGTCCGAAGCGATAGCAGGGACAGCCACCATCGTAACGCCAGCTGAACCCGGCGGGGACACAACAACCGGCGGTTGAGAGAATCCGACTGATGGGACCAACGACGTAACAGAGCACGCTGAAGAGGCCGCATATGAAATCGGGCCCAAGGAACCACTTCCAGAGTCGATGCCATGGTTCCCAATAATCGGAGATACCACCAGGCCGATGGAGCGGGGTCCGCTAGGAACGTTCGCAGGAGCTGACGCAAATTCTGAGCACGGCGATCCGGGAGAGACACTATCCCCATGGCAGTATCGAAACAAACACCCAGATATTCGAGATGTTGAGTCAGCACCAGCTGACTCTTGGACACATTGATCACCCAGCCGAGATCCTGCAGAAGACGAACAACCTTGTCTGTGGCCTGTAAGCTCTCCTCCGCGGATTTCGCTCTTATCAGCCAATCGTCGAGGTAGGGGTGCACCAGAACACCCTCCTTGCGCAAGGCCACCGCGACTACCACCATCACCTTGGTGAAAATGCGAGGCGCGGTGGCCAGGCCGAAAGGCAGTGCTTGGAACTGGAAGTGACCCCAGGGAAAGGCGAAGCGGAGAAACTTCTGATGGACGGGCCATATGGGAATATGCAGATAGGCCTTGGTGAGATCCAGAGAAGTCAAATACTCTCCCTGTCGCACGGCGACTATAACGGAACGGAGAGTCTCCATTCTGAAATGAGGTACCCGTAGACAGCGGTTCACGCCTTTGAGATCGAGAATAGGACGAACTGAGCCGTCCTTCTTTGGCACCACGAAATAAATGGAGTAACGACCTCGACCGCACTCGTTCGCCGGAACTGGGACAACGGCACCTAGCGCTAACAAGCGTGCCAAGGTTACCCGAATGTCTAGCTCCCTCTGCGACCCTTTTCAGGGAGAGAGGACAAAGGAATCTTTTGGAGGGTTGGCAAAGTCCAGCGCATAACCGTCCCTGACTATCTCGAGGACCCAACGGTCCGAGGTAATGTGGGCCCAAGAGGGTAAAAAGTTCCGAAGACGTCCGCCGATAACTTGTACCCCCTCCGGAGCCCGCCTCATTTCATTGCGGTTTGCGACTAAAGGAAGAGGAGGCACCGGAGGAAGCGATGGAGAAGCCTCTGCCAGCCCCCTGGAAACCACGAAAGGACTGAGTCCGAGACGCAAACCGGCCTCGCTGGGAATTCCAAAGGCGGGTCGACCGAAATCTCCGAAAATCCCGAAAGGGACCCCGAAGCGCTGGAAAAGCTCTAACCGACTTGGGCTTGTCCTCCGGAAGCCTTCCACCTTTGGTCTCACCCAAGTCTTTCACCAACTTATCCAAATCTTCCCCGAATAGCAACTTACCCTTAAAGGGAAGTCTGCTAAGGCGAGATTTGGAGGAAGGATCGGCGGCCCAGTTACGCAACCAAAGGGACCTGCGCGCAACTACCAACGAAGCCATACTATTCGCCATGGTCCGGATCAAATCATAATGGACATCTGCCAGATAAGCAGAAACCGACTCTAGACGAGTAACCTCAAGCAACGCTTGCTGGTCTAGGGAAGAATTCTGACGCAAGCGCTGAGCCCATCTCAAAGAAGCTCGCGCTATCCAGGCCGCACAAATCGAAGCCTGCAGCGATAAAGCATTTGTCTCGAACGCTTGCTTCAATAAACCATCCACTCTCTTGTCCTGAAGGTCCTTCAAGGCAGCACTGCCTTCCACCGGAATAGTGGTCTTTTTGGTCACCGCAGATACCGCTGCATCAACTCGAGGGGACTTGAATTTCTCCTTATCCTCGTCCTTCAATGGATAAAGACGATGCATCGTCCGAATGCCTTTCAAGCCAGCGTCCGGATGGTCCCACTCGGTCTGTATCATCTGAGCTACCACCCGGTGAACAGGGAAGACCACCTGAGAGTCCCTAACCGCCTGAATAAGGGGATCCTCCAACACATCAGCCTCCCCCAAAGCCGGCGCTGAGAGATTGAGCGTCTGAAGTGCTTCCGAGATAATTGGAACCAACTCCTCCTTACGAAAGACCCGAACAATCCTAGCCTGATCCTCAGGGTCCGGAATCTCACCCTCTTCAAGGTCATCGACACTGCCCTCAAGTTCCGCATCCTGGTCGAGGTCTTGCACCTCGAACTCCTCTTGCCCCAAGCCAACCGGGTGCGATTTCTTAACCACCTTGGAGGGCGGTTCCAACGGGGCCGAGACAGGCGACAGAGGGACGAGAGCTGAGGGGGAGGACTCAGGCCATTTGCCCAATTGCCCCAACTTGAACGCCTGATGCATAATGAGTACAAAATCCGGCGAAAAATGAGTCAGAGCAGACAAAACATCCCCGTGCTCCGTAGAGACCCCGGACCCCGGAGCCTGAGAGCCGGTAGCCACAGGTGACAACAGAGGCGCTGAAGCAGTATCACCCTCAGCAGAGAGCGGGGTCACCAAGTGCTCCGCTGGAGAAGGGGAAATCTCCTGGAGTTCTATGCCCACAGAGACTGAAGCACAGCTGGAGCAGAAACCAGCAGCAGAGACAGAACGCCTACGCAAGCCGCAGACCAGGCATTGTGGCTTGGAGGACATTGGTACAGCTAATCAGGGTCGCAGCTGAGGAAAGAAAGAAACAGCGCACCCGGAGACAGTCGGTAAGTAAGTGAGGGAGCACAATATTGCCAAGCCCCACACAGAGCCCGCGGGCTGAAAACCCCTGTTAATTATGTATTGATTTCACTCCTGTCCCCTGCTTTCGCTTTTCTTTCTTTTTTTTTTTTTGTAACCAAAAAAGAAACAGTGAAAAGCGTCCTAAAGTAATTGGAGAGGCAAAACGCTAAGAAATTAAAAGAATTGTGAGCCAAGAAAGGCAATTACCGCCAAAAAAGAAAAGTCAAAATGGCCGCCACGAGTGAGGCGCGCTGAGAGAAAAAAGAGCGCCAAACACCAGAAAAAAAAAAATGAAAGAAAATAAAGGCACCGACGAGAAGGAAACCGCAAAGAAAAACACACTTACCCCGAAAACCTGCAAAGAGAAGCGTGAGGACAGCTGCACCGCAGGACCGGAGCAGAGGAGAGAGCCGGTGAATTGAAGGGCAGACAAGCACTGGACTGCAGCCGGAGTGCCTAACAGCGTGCTCAGGGGAATCTGAAGAAAGAAGAGCCGCGGGTATGCTGATCCTGCCCCCGAACAGTCCTGGGGGAGCGATCAGAGCACCGGCAAAGACTGTCAGCAGGGAACCCGGAGCGAAGAGCAGTGCCGTTCAGCCCCTTCAACTGCGGGAATCCCCGTGTGCCAGAGACACGCTCTGTAAAGGAAATGTTTTTTTTTTTTTTTTTTTTTAAATCAATTAAAGAGACAGTAGCTAGAAAAAAGCAAACTAAAGTAAACCAAAGTAAAGTAAAGGAAACTAAACTGGAGAGAAATACTACTAGCAAAAGAAGTGAGCCTAGCTCCAGGCTCACACCACCTCCTGCTGCAAGGAGACTGGACACACTGGAGGGCTCATGGGAGTTCCAGCAGTAAGCAGGCTACGGATCTAAAGAGTTGATTGGTCCAGTCTCCTTGCTGCAGGAGGAGGTGCACTACCCGGATGTGGAGGACTAAACTGGACACCCGCTCAGGAACAGTCTATTTTATAAAGATCTTGTGATAATCCAATGCCTACCTTATGAAATTTGCAGAGATTACTCCTGCTAGCGCTACCCTGCGTATGAAGTGTCAAGTTGTTCAGACTTCAAAAAAAACGCAAATACAGTGCCGGATGGTGGCGTCGTGGAAAGATAACGCGATACACACAATTGGGGAAAGTTACAAGATATCTAAAGAACGGATGATTACAAGATAAGTTTCAGTTCTTTACTGCATTCAGATATGTACTGAAATGATACTGACTTTAGAAGACAAATATTGTGATTCATGTGGCATGAATGCGAGTAGTACGAAACTTATCATGAACTGTGGTCATTGATGCGAAGTTAGCACTATAGGGAGATAATCCCATGAAGTGTGCTGGTAACAGTCTGAGACCCAGTTCTTATCAATCTATAAATGAGAAATAGAGAAAGTAAGCGGTTAATTACTGCTCAAATGTGAGGTGAAGCCAGTAGTTCAAAAGATCCGCAACTAATACCGTAATAGCCTTTGCTGTTGTTGAGGACCGTATTTTATATATCTAGCAATTAGCTGACTCCTCTCAAAAGATTTGGCCTTTATTTTTCAGAGCAGACCATGGCCTAGTCCTGTGTAGGTGGGTGCCATGCACTGCAACAGACAGGCCCTGTCTGACCAACAGTCATGGTATCACCAGGGAATGCACCACCTCTGTGATAACATGGTGGTGCAGTGCACAAAACCAGTGTATTCAGAAGCAGAAGGTCACAGGTTCAAGTCCCAGCTGTGGTTTCTGCCAACCCAGTCCTCATATTTTACCCACTACTATAACATGCTAATACAGACAGAACCTTTCTTGCAGATGATGTAAACATGCCCAAAACACCTACATTTTACCCTACAGAGCACAGACACCATAAACATGCACATTACCTAGAGCAGAGCCTCCCAAATGCAGTCCTGGAGGGCCAAACACCATTCAGGTTCCATGCTGCCTCTGATAAAGATGCCTGTGCTGCATTTCTATGCGCCACCCCCATAGTATGCAGATGTATCTCATGCATATTCATGAGAGACAGCATGAAAACCTGAACAGTGTTTTGCACCGCAGGACTGGAGTTGGGAATCTCTGCCATAAAGCAGCAGCCAACAGAGGCAGACACACCCGCACCCACAGGCCCCATTATCCAAAGCCTCCTGGAGAGGCAGGACTTTGGGCTCTGCGTGCAACTCCCAATCCTAGCACTTGCATACCTTAGTAATGCCACCCTAAACCTGGGAATATGGTACACATCTATCAAAAGGTTGCTATGATTACTGGCAGATAGCAATTCCTAGGTTAAGTACAATTTTCGGAGTGAGCTGCATCATAGCAACCTTTCTGATGTCTGTGGAGTGTGCTACAGGTCTTGTGTCTGACAGTGTTTACCAATCTGGGGAGTGACTCGTACAGTATTGCACCACAGCCATGCCTGCACTGTGCCCAGGACTGGTGTGGTGGCCTGGGCTGCCCAACACCTCTATAGTTGCACAATGCTGGCATAGGTGTGGGGAGTGTGTGTCTGTCTATCCAGTGTGTGGTGGCTGCCAACACTCTCCACAGCCCACACTGCTAGCACTGTTGCCAGTATTGGCCTACCAATGTGCATAATGAGGAGCAAGGTACCGTGGGAATAACCTGGATAGGGTGGCCTGGCCTGGCCGCATCTGCACAGGGCATAGGGCAATGGCTCGGACATTGTAGTACCCGGTACCACCTGCACGGACAGGGTGGCCGTAGCATGTCCTGCTGGGAAGTCACTCTCACCCTGACTGAGCAGTGACCATGGCATGGCTAGGTTGCCCCATAGTGCTATATAGCATTTTTCTTGTGTGATATTTATGGGTTTTCATTTGGGGCCCAATCACTGACCTATCTGCTTGGTGAGTATGCTGATATCTCCGTTCTGGGTACATGCATCTTCTCCAGGACCATGCACTATGGACTAGCTGGCGGACTGTCTGCAGCTAGTATGTGTCTTGCTGGAACACCTTGCAGGGTGCAGCGGCTGTAGGCTTGCTGCTGGAGAATGTCAGATAATGGTGGGGGGCAGCTGAGCATTTCCAGACCTGCCGTCTGTCTGCTATTGTGTTATGGATGTGTACTGCTCTGCATTGCCTTCCCTGTAGGGTGTTTGATCCCTAGCAGGACTGGGGTGATGGTCCTCTCTACTGCCACCATTGCAGGGGGGAAGAAAGTGGATCTGTTGGCGGGAGATCCTCTCCCCCACCCTGAGCCCCAGAGGGTGCGTTGGGTGGTGGTATGTAATCTCCCTGTGGGTCCCAACACCCCCCTTCACTTACGTCATGTGACCATGGCACCCACACAGGGTATGCACTTTTCTGGGTGCATCATAGTCCACAAGGGCTAGATGTGACATACAGATGAACACAGGCATATCCTAGTGGTGTTTGCAAGGACTACCTATCACACATTGGCACTGATGGGGTCCTGCAGCATAGCCTATCTCAGTACAGCCAGGTGCTGTGTGAATGATGCTGGGCACCATACCTCTCCCTCAGGATGAGCACAGGACCCGCACACTGTGACTGTCTGTAGCTACTCTGTGACACTAACACACACCGTCAGTACCCCCTACCAGGCTGAGGTGCTGTGGGGACTAGAAAGGGGCTGTGGGGACTAGAAAGGGGGACTGTTACTTCTGGAGAGAAATCTGCAACTGTGAGTATATACTTCTGGTAATTTTCTAAAAAGAATTCTTTGTATTAAAGCTACTTAATCTGTGAACCCACTGTTTTTTGTTGGATCAGTTAGGGCCTAGTAGCAGCAATTAAAGTTTGAATTTAAAACACAGAGGAGAACTTTCTGGTTACATTTCATACCCAGCAGAGAGCTTGTAGTTTAAATTTAATAGTCACTCAGGGCCAAGTAACAGCAAAGTACTTTTAGTTTAAATTTAACACACAGAAGAGAGCTTTCTGGTTACATTTGGAACCCAGAAGAGAGCTTGTAGTGTACATTTAATAGTCACTCAGGGCCTAGCATCAGGAAAGTACTTTTAGTTTTAAAACACAGAAGAGAGCTTTCTGGTTAAATTTAGAACCCAGCAGAGAACTTGTAGTTTAAATTTCATAAGAAGTTAGAGCCTAGCAGCAGCTAAGAGCTATAATTTAAATCAAATCAGAATTTAGCTTACCTCAGCAGCACAAGACAGGGTACTGTGTAGCAGCCCTCTTTTAATAAGTGTTATTTCCCTCCCTCCCACCCCTGGGATAATCATAGCTTTATAGGTACTTACACATCTCAAAAGACAGGAGGTGCTTTCAGGTGAAGCTCATTACCCAAATCAGTCATACACTAAGGACCTGAGATTAATTAAGCTTCAGGTGAACAAGGTATATTAAACGTATTAGGTACAGTTTTATTGGTATAAATACCCATAGCAACCCCTAGTAAGTAAGAACTTAAAGATCTAGACACAAACTTAAAACTAAGATGCAGACAGCAGTCCAGCAGCAGGATGGGGGCTTTCCAGTCTTTTGCATTGAGTGTCACATGTATGATTTTCTCCCAGTTGGTGAGAGGTCTTATGTGTGCACTAGGTGCAAGGAGCTCTTTGCTCTCAGGGAACAAGTCTGTTCTCTAGAGGCTAAAGTAGCAGACTTGGAAAACATAAGACAGACAGAGAGGTACATAGACGAGACCTACAGGGATATAGTCCTGAAGTCCCACCTCGAGTCTGGCAGCACCCCTGTTGCCATGGAGGAGAGAGGTCACGTGACAGGAGAGCATCACCCTGGTGTGGCAGGAAGTGATCCTGTAACTAGGACCTGTCCTCCAGGTGATGTAAAACACTCTCGCACCGAGGAAGTTTCTCCAGGGCCATGTGCCCATGAGGGAAGGGTTAGGACAGCCGTTATAGTTGGTGATTCGATCATTAGGCATGTAGATAGCTGGGTGGCTGGTGGACGTGAGGATCGCCTGGTAACATGCCTGCCTGGTGCGAAGGTAGTGGACCTCACGCGCCACCTAGATAAGGTCTTAGATAGTGCTGGGGAGGAGTCTGCTGTCTTGGTACATGTCGGTACCAATGACATAGGAAAATGTGGTAGGGAGGTTCTGGAGGCAAAATTTAGTCTTTTAGGTAGGAAGTTGAAATCCAGAACTTCCATGGTAGCATTCTCCGAAATGCTTCCTGTTCCACGCGCAGGACCCAAAAGGTAGGCAGAGCTCCGGAGTCTCAATGCGTGGATGAGACAATGGTGCAGAGATGAGGGTTTGGGATTTGTTAGGAACTGGGGAACATTCTGGGGAAAGGAGGAGCTCTTCCAAAGGGATGGGCTTTACCTTAACCGGGATGGAACCAGGCTGCTGGCATTAACCTTTAAAAAGGAGATAGAGCAGCTTTTAAACTAGATATTAGGGGAAAGCCAACAGTCGCCCAAGAGCGGATGGTTCGGAAGAATGTATCCTTGAAGGATACTACCAAAAGCAGAGAGGTTCCACAAAAGAGTAAAGTAGCCCAAATGCCCTCAAGTATGGAGCAGACAGAGCTTAAAGATCCCAATTTACCCATGTCTAACAATAGCCAAATTAACATGAATAAAATACATTCTCTAAAATGCTTGTATGCAAATGCTAGAAGTCTAAAGAATAAGATGGGAGAGTTAGAATATATAGCACTAAATGAAAGGTTAGATATGATTGTAATATCAGAGACATGGTGGAAGGAGGACAACCAGTGGGACACTGTGATACCTGGGTACAAACTATATCGTAATGATAGAGCTGATCAAATTGGTGGAGGGGTTGCGCTCTATGTTAGAGAGGGCATTGACTCAGAAAGGATTAAAGTTTTGCAGGAAACAAAATCTGCTGTAGAATCTATATGGATTGAAATTCCATATAAAAGGGGGAAGGCAATGGCAGTGGGGGTGTACTATCAAGCACCTGGCCAGAATGACCAAATGGATGATGAAATGCACAATGAAATTCAAGGAAGCTAACAAAAGTTACAGCGCAGTAATAATAATGGGTGATTTCAATTACCCCGGTATCGACTGGGTCAGTGTCACGGCAGGACATGCTAGGGAGATAAAGTTCCTAGATGAAATAAATGACTGCTTCTTGGAGCAGCTGGTTCATGAACCGACCAGAGGGGAAGCCATATTAGACCTAGTCCTTAGTGGAACACCAGATCTAGTGCAAGAGATAAGGGTGTTGGGGCCACTTGGCAATAGTGATCATAGCATGATCGCCTTTGATTTAATTAGTGGAGGAGGGATAGTAAGGAAATCCACAGTACTACCTTTTAACTTTTGAAAGGGAGACTATGATAAAATGAGGAAAACAGTTAAGAAAAAACTAAAAGGAGCAGTTGCAAAGGTTAAAGTCGTACATCAAGCTTGGGTGTTGTTGAAAAATACTATCTTGGAAGCCCAGACCAGCTGTATTCCACGCTTTAAGAAAAGTGGAAGGAAGTCCAAAAAACTGCCAGCATGGTTTAAAGGTGAGGTCAGAGAGGCTGTTGTTGCCAAAAAAGCATCTTTCAGGAAATGGAAAAAAGAGCCAAACGACGAAACCTGGAAACAGCACAAGCACTAGCAAGTCAAATGCAAGGCATTGATAAGGCAGCAAAGAGAGAATTTGAGAAGAAGCTTGCTGCGGAAGCAAAAACGCAAAATAAAGACCTTTTCAAGTACATTCGTAGCAAAAAACCTGTGAGAGAGTCAGTTGGTCCATTAGATGATAAAGGGGTTATAGGAGCACTAAGAGGCGACAAGGAGAGACTAAATGAATTCTTTGCTTCGGTCTTTACTGAGGAAGATGTAGGGATGTTACCCATGACTGAAGTGGTATTTAAAGGTGTGGAAGAATTGAAGGAAATATCGATACATCGGGAAGATGTATTACAACTATTAGATAAACTGAAGAGTAGCAAATCACCTGGGCCGGATGGTATACATCCAAGGGTGTTGAAAGAACTGAAATATGAGATTGCAGACCTGCTATCAGTAATCTGTGAACTATCATTAAAATCATCTCTAATACCTGAGGATTGGAGGATCGCCAATGTAACACCAATTTTTAAAAAGGGTTCCAGGGGTGATCTGGGAAACTACAGACCGGTGAGCCTGACGTCAGTACCGGGAAAAATGGTAGAAACCATCATAAAGAATAAAATTACTCAGCATGTAGATAGTCACAACCTAATGGGAGACAGCCAACATGGCTTTAGACAAGGAAGATCTTGTCTTACTAATCTGTTATGTTTTTTTGAAGGAGTGAATAAACAGGTGAACAAAGGTGAGTCGGTTGATATTGTGTATCTGGACTTTCAGAAAGCCTTTGACAAGGTCCCTCATCAGAGACTTTTGGCAAAACTAAAGAGTCATGGGATAGGAGGCAGTGTACTATTGTGGATCAGGAACTGGTTAAAAGATAGAAAGCAGAGGGTAGGGCTAAATGGCCAATTTTCCCAATGGAGAAAGGTGAATAGTGGTGTACCCCAGGGATCTGTGCTGGGTCCGCTGCTTTTTGACATATTCATAAATGACCTGGAAAGTGGAATAACGAGTGAGGTTATCAAATTTGCAGATGACACAAAACTATTTAAAGTTGTTAAAACCCAAGAGGATTGTGAAAAATTGCAAGAGGATCTTGATAAATTGGAAGACCGGGCATCAAAATGGCAGATGAAATTTAATGTGGACAAGTGCAAGGTTATGCACCTAGGGAAGAACAACCCAAACTATGCTTACACGATGCAAGGTTCCACATTAGGAACCACCACCCAGGAAAAAGATTTAGGCGTCATTGTGGATACCATGTTAAAACCCTCGGCCCAGTGTGCAGCGGCAGCCAAGAGAGCAAATAGAATGCTAGGTATCATAAGGAAAGGAATGGAAAATAAAACAAAAGATATTATAATGCCTCTATATCGTTCCATGGTGAGACCGCACCTTGAATATTGTGTGCAATTCTGGTCGCCGTATCTTAAAAAGGATATAGCGATTTTAGAAAAGGTTCAGAGAAGAGCCACCAAAATGGTAAAGGGGATGGAAGGATACTCCTATGAAGAAAGGCTAAAAAGGTTAGGGCTCTTTAATCTGGAAAAGAGACAGCTGAGGGGAGATATGATAGAAGTCTATAAATTAATGAACGGAGTGGAACGGGTAAACGTAGATCGATTGTTTACGTTATCAGAATATAGAAAGACTAGGGGACATGCAATGAAGCTACAGGGTAAACTATTTAAGACTAATAAAAGAAAATATTTTTTCACTCAACCTGTAATCAAACTCTGGAATTTGTTACCGGAGGATGTTGTAAAGGCTGTTAGTGTAGCTGGGTTTAAAAAAGGTTTGGACAAGTTCCTGGAGGAAAGGTCCATAAACCATTATTAAGAAGTGACCGAAGATATCAATGCTTGACCCAGTACAAGCATTGTGGAACTTGTGTCTCTTGGGGAAACTGCTAGGTACATATGACCTAGATTGGACACTATTGGAAACAGAATACTGGGCTTGATGGACCTTGGTCTGACCCAGTATGGCATATCTTATGTTCTTATGTACCCCATCTTGTGATCATCTGTAGACTGCTGATTTACATGTGCTGTGCATCCTGGGTACGGGTGGGTTGACCCTATCCTGGTAACCACAGCAGAATGTGGGTGTGGTGCCGTGCAGTCCTCCTGTAGCCAGCCAGGTGTTTATTAGCAGCTGTAGCCCAATGGTTACTTCACTGCCCATAGAGCCAGAGGTCATGGGTTCAAAACCCATAGTGGGGTTCATCAATAGGGCTGTCTTAGGCATGGTCTATTTTTATTGTATATTAGTGCTGCCAGCAGAACCACCCTCAGGGTACTGTCACCTTAAGGTGGCTCATAAGGTGCCCTATAGGGCGCCCTATAGGGCAACTTATACGGTGCCCTATAAAGCGCCTTATAAGGTGCCTTATATGGTGTCCTATAGGGGACATTATAGGGTGCCTTGGCAGACAGCGCACTTTATAATGTGCCCTATGGAGTGCCTTCTAGGGTGCCTTATGTGGCACCTTAGGTTACGCCACTGTGAGGGTGTGTTTTCTGGCAGCACTATTAAAGTACAACTAAACTTCCTCACAGCCCAATACTTAACCCTTTCCAGGCCAAGCCCAATACTTTCGGGATCCAGACTTCTGCCTAAATATTCCTATCAAATGGTATATAATACATGACCATGGCAGAGGGAACGTCACTATTGGAACATATTGAATAAGACGGGCACAATTTTCCTGAGATATGCAAACTTTAACCCGGCTGCAGAATAAAATATTATAGTAGGCCTTCAAAGGGTTACACATGATGCCTCAGCCAGCCTTATTCATTAGGCACACTGGGGAATCAAACCCATGACTCATGTACCATCAGTCTGTGTAGTAGCCATTGTGCTACAGCTCTGTTTCTGTATTTGTTTGTCAGCGCACCTTCTTAAGCTTAACGCGCAGTAACGCGCCCTGTAACGATCGTTGCTGCATGGTGCCTTATAACGCGCGTTATCGGTAACGATGTACCGCCCATGTCCTTTTTTGGCATTTCTTCCATTAACGCGGCTCCTAACGCGAATCACACTAACGCAGTTTAGTAAACATACCCCCATGTGTTATTTTGGGAAATGAATGTGCTACTGCAATACAGATTAAACCACAGTGATGTCTGTCTGTCATGAACTGTAGCCCATAACATGCTTCATGAGATGTGTTGGGTACCTTAAGCACATAAATGAGAAAAAAAATGGAAGGGAATAGCAGACAGACTGGGTGTGCACAGGTAGAATTCTAATCCAGGTCTGCTGCTTACATTTGGCCATGGCTCCACAAAGCACTTACACATCTACAAGCTACAAATGTTCCTCCCTCATCAATGGTCAGCCACAGAGCCAATACCTTGAGGCTGTTATCCTGAAAGGAGACCATATACTGTAGCATGGGAAGGCACCACACAGCAATATGTGTAAGATGGTCACAGGTGCTTTATTGCAAAAGATTCCCAACACTTTTCAGCAAATGCCTTCTTCAGGGGGCTCAAACCATCAATGGAGGCAAGTGTTCTGCCTCAGCAACCTAAAGCAGTATGCAACAGGCATCCCTTGATCCTTCCTACTTTGATACAGTGCCTCAAGCCATCCGACAAAGGAGAGGGAAGTGACGTTTCTTCTCTGTCCAGGAGAGTTGTCAATCACAGGCCATTCAATGGGTGTTTGTAAAGCAGAGATTGTATGAGGAATTCAGAGGATTCAGATCTGGCTGTTTGTCATGTTCATGTTTTGCCACTGCAGCCTATGTTTAACATATCTCCAGACTCAGCTCACCACCACACAGAGGGTACACCAATAGCATTTTCTTTCCCTTGCACTGTGCAATGTGGAAAGATGCAGGTACACACACTCACTCACTAACACTGCAGTACCAGGGAACAGCTCCACAGGGGGGAATGGGGGCATAGCAGAGTGTACCCATGTTAAGATTTCTGCGCAGTTCCACACAACATTGTATGCACAGTCATACAGCATGGATATTAGATACATGCACACTGCATTGTCACATCACACAGTCACCCTGACACTCAATCAGACTCACACACACACACAGGTCCTCAGGTTTGTTAAGTTGTCATTGTGACTTGGCACCTTGTGCTCCAAAAACTGCTTATCCATTGTCCACCCCTTCCCTGTCTGCAGGCATACTTAACGTGCTTTGCCCATTATGAGCGCTATCAGCACTCAGTCATATTAGCTTCCTCTTCCAGCCACTTCATGTGATTTACAACTTGATGTGTGAAATACTGATGGATATAATGTGGAGGATGGCACCTGCAGCTCCTTTGCCTGGGAGGCAAAATAAAGTATACACACTATTGTGGATCCACAGGCTGGCCTTGAATCTATGACCCCTAAGTTGCACACACACACACGAACCTTGTGTGGGAAGCCACAGGGCAGCCTTTTCAAGTTTGTGGCACAGGGGTATTAAAGGGGATGTTGTCTGGTTGCATGGGGGTGGGACTTATAGTTTGCCTATGTGCACTTAGCTGCCTGCAGTCTCTTTGACATTCTTGTGCACTGGGGTTTGAGAGGGGTCATAGCTGCATGTCACAGTGGGTCTGTGTGTTGCACTTCCCTGCTATGATGTCTGTAAATGTAACATAGAAACATAGAAACATGATGACAGAAAAAGACCACATGGCCTATCTAGTCTGTCCTTCCATATCAACAACTACAACATTCCCCTTTTTTCCTTTAGAAATCCTCTGTGTTTGTCCCATGCTTCTTTGAATTCAGATACTGTCCTCATCTCTACCACCTCCACTGGGAGACTATTCCACGGATCCACAACTTTTTCCGTAAAGAAATATTTCCACATATGGCTCCTGAATCTATCCCTTTCACCCTCATCCAATGTCCCCTCATAGCAGAACTTGCTTTCAATCGAAAGAGGCACTCCCCCTGTGCATTTATGCCACGGAAGTATTTAAACATCCCAATCATATCACCTCTATTCCGTCTTTCCTCTTAGGTGTACATATTAAGATCCTTAAGTCTGTCCTCATATGCTTTATAATGAAGACCACTAACCATTTTAGTAACCATCCTCCGTACGGACTCCAGCCTGTTTATATCCTTTTGAAGGTGCAGTCTCCAGAATTGCACACAATACTCCAAATGAGGTCGCACCAAAGACTTATACAGAGGCACTATCACCTCCTTTCTTCTGCTGACAAGTCCTCTCCCTATGTACCCAAGCATCCTTCTAGCTTTTGCTGTCACCTTTTCTACCTGTTTAGCTACTTTAAGATCATCAGACACAATCACTCCTAGGTCCCGCTCTTCTTTAGTTGACAAAAGTACTTCACCCCCTATATTATATTTCTCCCTTGAATTACTGCAGCCCAAATGCATGACCTTGCATTTTTTAACATTAAGGGGCTTGTTTACAAAGCCGCGGTAGCGGTTTGCGATCGTAATCGGAGCCGCGGCCCCATTGATTTCAATGGGGCCGCGGCTGCGATCGCGATCGCGAACCACTACCGCGGCTTTGTAAACAAGCCCCTAAATCTCAGCTGCCAAATTCTAGACCATTCTTCAAGCTTAGCTAGATCCCTCCTCATGTTATCTACACCTTCCTGAGTGTCTACTCTATTGCAGATTTTGGTATTAACCGCAAAGAGGCAAACCTTACCCAACAGCCCTTCCGCTATATCACTAACAAAGATGTTAGAAAGAATCGGACCAAGCCACAGCACGATGCCCCGCCAAGTACACAAAGGAGTGCTCAATCAGCCAAAATATTCTCCTGGATCTCATGTGCTTAGCAAGGAATCAGCAGTGTTAGTATTTAGAAAGAGTTTAGTGCTCCATCCTCTTATATCAAACAAATGCCCCAGATGACTATCTCCATATTTGCTTGGTGACCATGTCAATCAAGCTAGTAACTGCCATACTGGCTGCTGACCCAATCCTGAATGAATGTGAAGTGAACTGCTGTGGCTCACAGACCATACTCGCCAAAGCCATCCTGAGAACTGCCATAAATGGATAACAAGTCACCGGTCATGTATCAGCATGAATAAAGCATGGGCTACCTACCAGGTGGTGTAGCCAGATATACTTACACTAATTATGCAGTGGCAAGTCACCAAACCCTTCAGGGCCTTAGAAACACAGAAGCATGATGGTAGATAAAGACCACATGGCCTATCCAATCTGCCCTTCCATACGAACCACTACGTTCTACAGTCATAGTAACATAGTAAATGACGGCAGATAAAGACCAGCATGGTCCATCTAGTCTTCCCAGCACGATGGCAAGCGTAGATGCCCTGCCGCTCCGTTTATGCCATCCCTCCCCACGTTCCTGTTTAGGGGTGAACCAACCATTCCATGCAGGACACCCCTATTTGTTGAGAAATTAGATGGTTCAGTTTACTTTGATTTTATCCTTTTGCTGTAAAGGGATCCACTGTGTCTGTCCCATGCCATTTTGAATTCCGTCACCGTGTTTTTCCCCACCACTTCCATCGGGAGGGCATTCCAAGCATCCACCACCCTTTCTATGAAAAAGTATTTCCTGACATTGCCTTTCAATTTACCACCTTGCAGCTTCCTGTTATGCCCTCTAGTTTTACAGCTTCCCCGTCTTTGGAAGAGGTTTGTTTGTTCATTATTTCCCTTTAAGTATTTAAAGGTCTGAATCATGTCTCCCCTATCCCTCTTCTCCTCCAAAGTGTACATGTTTAGGTCTTCAAGTCTCTTCTCATAAGGCTTCTGACGCAGGCTCCAAATCATTTTGGTCGCCGTCCTCTGAACAGTTTCCAGTCTTTTTACATCCTTTGCAAGATACGGTCTCCAAAACTGAACACAGTACTCCAAGTGAGGCCTCACCACTGACTTGTACAGTGGCATAGGTACCTCTTCCTTTCTGCTGGTGATTCCTCTTTGTATGCAGCCCAACATCCTCCTGGCTTTTGCCACCGCCTTGTCGCACTGTTTTGCCACCTTGAGATCTTCAGAAATAATCACACCAAGGTCTTTCTCATGAACCGTGCACACCAACCTCTCGCCCCCTATCGTGTACATTTCCCTTGGATTTCTGCTACCCAAGTGCATGACTCTGCACTTCTTTGCATTAAATCTTAATTGCCAAGCATTAGACCATTCTTCCAGCTTTTGTCGATCTTTCCTCATGTTAACCACTTCTTCGGGGGAGTCCACTCTGTTGCAAATTTTCGTGTCATCTGTAAAAAAGACTTTTCCATTCAGTCCTTCAGCAATATCATTCACAAATACATTGAACAGTGCCGGGCTCAGGACCGACCCCTGGGGCACCCCATTAATCACCTTCCCTTCATCCAAGTGAGCTCCATTTACCATCACCCTCTGTCATCTGTCAGTCAACCAATTTCTGATCCAATTTACCATCTTGGGATCCATCCCCAAGCTACTGAGTTTATTGATAAGCCTCCTATGAGGAACAGTATCAAAGGCTTTGCTGAAATCCAGGTAGATGACATCCATCGCCTGCCCCTGATCTAGCTCCCTGGTCACCTGGTCAAAGAACTCAATCAGATTTGTTTAGCAACAGCGTCCTTCGGTAAAACCATGTTGCCTCGGGTCTTGCAACCTTTTGGTTTTGAAAAAGTTCACTATTTGCTCTTTCAGGAGCGCCTCCATTACTTTTCCTGCCACCGAGGTAAGGCTCACGGGCCTGTAGTTTGACACTTCTTCCCTATCACCACTTTTGTGTAGAGGTATGACATCAGCCGTTCTCCAGTCCTGAGGAACCTCTCCTGTTTCCAAGGATCTGTTGAAAACATCATTTAACGGCCCTGCAAGAACCTCTCTGAGCTCTTTCAGTATCCTGGGATGTATCCTATATGGTCCCATGGCCTTGTCCACTTTCAGTTTCGCAAGTTGATCTAACACATCATCTTCTGTGAATGGCGTGGTATCTACTTCATTCCCATTTTTATATTTGGGAGTCACAGGTGGTCCTTCTCCAGGACTTTCTTTAGTAAAAACAGAGCAGAAGTATTCGTTTAGCAATTTCGCTTTTTCAATGTCACTTTCCACGAGTCCGTTCGCAGCACTTCTGAGTCCTGCAATTTCACCTCTGATCTTTCCCGAATATACCTGAAGAAGGTTTTGTTGCAACACTTAACATCTTTAGTCATTTTTTCCTCTGCCTTTTATTTTGCTATCCTTATTTCTCTCTTTGTCTCGTTGAGTTTGATCCTGTATTCATTTTTGTGTTCCTCTGTTTGCGAGCTTTTGAATTTTGCAAAAGCTGTGTTTTTTGCCTTTATTTGAGCAGCCACTTCTTTGGAAAACCAAATAGGTTTTCTTCTCCTCTTGTTTTTGTTTACTTTTGTTACATATTTATTTGTTGCCACCTTTAGTTTAGCCCATAGCAATTCCACTTCCCTTATCTCCTTCCACCCTGTCAGCTCCTCCTTTAAGTACTTGGCCATTTTATTGAAGTCGGTGGTTTTGAAGTTTAGGACTTTGAGCTTGCTATGATTGGCATGTACCATGGCTTTTATCTCAAACCACCCCTTGTGATGATCGCTGCTGTTCACAGGGGCACTCACGCAGACATTCGACACGCTATCACCGTTGGTGAGCACTAAATCCAGCGTTGAGCTTTCCCTGGTTGGTTCCATCACCATTTGTCTAAGTAACACATCTTGGAGAGCATCCACGATTTTTTTGCTTCTTTCCAGATTTGCAGAAGGAGTAATCCAATCCACATCAGGTAGATTAAAGTCATCCAATATGATCGCTTCCCCCTTTGTGGCTATCTTGGCAATATCTATAATCAATTCATTATCTATCTCTTCAATTTGTGTCGGAGGTTTGTAGACTACAGCAGTATGGATGACAGTGCCATCTCCTCTTTCCAACACAATCCAGAGCGCTTCTTCTTTTCCCCATGCCCCCTGCATTTCAGTAGCTTTAATATTGCTTTTGACAAACAAGGCTACTCCTCCTCTTTTTCCATTTTCTCTGTCTCTTCTGAATAGATTATAGCCAAGTATGGCTATATCCCAATCATGTGATTCATTTAGCCATGTTTCTGTAATGGCCACAATGTCCAAATCCATTTCCACCATTAGGGCTTCCAGGTCCGGAACTTCGTTGGCTAAGCTTCGAGCATTTGTGCTCATTGCTTTCCAGCATTTAACTGGCTTGTGTGTATTTAGCATTGATTTTGTTCTGCCTACATCTTCCCAATAGTTTTTGATGTGTGGTTTAAAAGTGTGGGTGTTTCTGATTTGAATCTGCTTTTGCAGGGGTGACGTCCAGAGCTTGACCTTCTACATCCGTCACCCCCTTTTTCTAGTTTAAATGCATATCCACATATTGCTTGAATTTTTCACTTGGGATTCTTTTCCCTGCAACAGAGAGATGTAGTACATCAGCACAGTATAGTCTCTTGTTGTTCCATCTGTTACTCCAGTCACCAATAAATCTGAATCCTCCTTGTTTGCACCAGGTCTGGAGCCATGTATTAAAGCTGTTAATGCGATGCAGCCTTTTTGCCCCCTTACCAAGCACAGGTAGAACCTCTGAGAATGCAACGGTGTTAACAATGGGCTTAAGTTTCCCTCCCAGAGATTGGAAGTCCTTTTGGACTGTAGAGGCACTGTTTCTAGCCAGGTCATTTGTGCCCCAGTGGATAACAACATCAAGTTTGGAGTGTTCACTTTCTGTGCTAAGTAGTTCAACAATGTGGTTTGTATTCCTGCTGGCTGAAGAGCTTGGGAGGCACTTGACTATCTTCTCTCCTTTGAACTGTGTTCCCAAGTTGGTGCCACTGATGATGAAATCACCAGGTAGTAGTAGTTTGCTGTTTGGTGAGGTTTTCTTCATATATGGTCCTTTAGCAGGAGATTGGGCATTGTCTATCTCATTTAAGGGCCCTTCAGTTTCTTTGGATTGGGTATCCTCATTCGCCAAGGCAGAGAAGGCATTATGCATGGATATCTCCTGATGCATAGGATGCCTCTGTGTCACAGGTCGCAATCTACCAGAACCCACTGTGATCCATTTGTTCCTGGGGTATTTCATTCTTTGTGGGAGCGGTGGTGGACTAGATTTAGCCATTCTTTATATGCTAATAAGACAATTAATAAAAATAGACAGGCTAACTGATTCATTTATATCACTCCACAATGTTTAAATTCACACTATAACCTCCCAGAAAACCCTATGCCCATTAAATGCTTCCTCTCTAATGCTAGATCAATTAGGAATAAAATACCGGTCATAATAGATATTTTGAAGGATGGTAATCCCAATTTGTCTTGCATTACTGAAATGTGGCTTTCTGATCCAGACATGGTACTAGCCAACCAGTTAAACCTCCCTATTCCATTGCCCCAGAGCTACAAACTGTGAAGGAGGAGTCCTCATACTAATAAACAGAACTAAAGCATCTCTAAGGCTAACTAGAAATACTGTATAGATGGTATGGACCTGCTCATTATAGAGAATAAAAACTTGATCTTCCTAATTTATAGACCTCCAAACTCTAGCACAGATAGTCTTTCACAATTCTGGAAACTGTATGTACTTCATTATTAAAAAAAGCCACTAGTCCTTTTGGGTGACTTTAACCTTCCATCACTGCATACTTCTCATGCTTCATACTTTCTTAACTTGATGATTGATATGGGCTTTCAACAGGTTGTCCATGTGCTTACGCATAACAAAGGCAACACTCCAGATCTAATATTTCAACCCAGCAATGTCATTCAACATCACCTTTATTCACCCCCACAAACATTACAAGTCCCTTGGTCTGACTACTTCTTAATTTACTTCACTTTACCATCCACGCTTCCCAGAGTATCACAAAATAATAATGAAACACAGGCAATGAGATTCAAGACATTTGAAAAGGAAACCTTCTTGAGCGAAGTCCTACCTCAGATAGATTGTTCATTAATAGATCTAGACAATATACTGGAAAACTTGAATACCTCTATAAAGAATGCTGCAACTATTCCTATATCACAACACAGACCAAGACAAAAGAGTTCTAAGAAATTTATTTATTTAAACTGATTTCTATACCGCCTTTTCCTTCAATCAAAGCAGTTTACACAGCAAACAATCAAAGTCTTGTGTTTAGAGTTCGCATGCAGTGAGCAGTGTGTGCGTGTGAGTGTGGTTGGTTGTTGATTCGTGGTGAGCTAAATACAACGTGAGCTATCTACAATACTATGTACATCGGAGCTTTGCGTCTCGGCTGTGATCTGGTCTCGAGGAGGTGTTTGATGGGTTGGGGTATTGTCTGTTTTATAGTTTATGGTTTATGTGCCAGCACCGTAGTGCTCAATGAAGAGTGTCGTCTTTAGCAATTTCCTGAAGTCCTTAATGTCTGATGTTGCCCTTAGTTCATCAGGGAGTGCATTCCAGATTGTTGGAGCCGCTTTTGAGAGGGCTTGTTTTTCGGTGTCCTTGCGTATTTTGTTGAAGTCTTCGGGGGTGTTGACACGGTTGGCTGTGCCTCTCCTCCTCAGTCTTGTGCTGCTGTCGGGTTGTATGAGTGGGTGTAGGCTGAGAGCTGATGAGCGTTGTTTGATTTTGAAGATGTTTATGACTGTCTTATACTTGATGCGGGAGCTGATTGGTAGCCAGTGGAGTTCTTTCAGGGTGGGGGTGATGTGTTCTTGTCTTTTGGTGCCTGTTATTATGCGTGCAGCTGTGTTTTGTGCCAATTGCAATGGCCTGAGAGTTTGTTTTGTTAGTCCAAGATATATTGGGTTGCAAAAGTCTAGGATTGGGGTTATTAAAGCCTGACATACTGTGCGGAAGTGTTCTTCAGGGAGGAGGGGTCTGAAGTGTCGGACTATTCTCATCCTGTGGTATGCATTTTTGGTGGTTCTGCTGATGTGGGACTGAAGGTTCAGTTCTTTGTCCAGCGTCACTCCGAGGTATTTAACTTCTGGTTGTATGGGTATGGTTTTGGTGTCTATCTTGATGTTGGGAGGAGGGATAAAGTCGGAGTTTCGGGTGATGATTAGGGCCTCAGTCTTGTTGTAGTTTATTGTCAGGTTATTGTCTTGAAGCCAGCTGTTCATGTGCATTGGACACTCTGTTATCTTTGAGTAGTCTGGGTTGTTGAGGGTGATTGGTGTGTATATCATTATATCATCCGCATAGATTGTGTACCTTATCCTGTGTTTTTGGATGATGTTGCATATTGGCTGGATGTATAAGTTGAATAATAGGGCTGATAGAGCGGATCCTTGGGGTATGCTTTGCGTGACCTTTATGGGTCGGGAGGTATGATACTCTAATGATACTCTAATGAACTTAGAAGCCTAAAACGAAGATTGAGGAGACTGGAACATAAATGGAGAGCAACAAAATCTTTTAATGACAAATTAATCTATATGAACACACTTCAGCAAAACAAAGATGCTATAAAGAGAAACACTCCAGATACATCCTAATTTTTCTGGATATATCAGCGGCATTCAACACCATCTCCCATAACACCCTTATCCACAGACTCCAAACAATTGGGATCAAAGATACTGTACTCCAATGGTTCAAGTCCTATCTAACCAACCGACAGCAACTGATCCGCACCAAAACCTCCACCTCACCCCCCTTCCAGCAACATCAAGGAGTACCTCAAGGATCCACACTATCAGCCATGCTTTTCAACATCTACCTCCGTCCACTCTGCTCAGTCATACGCACTCACAATGTCAACTTCCACATACACGCCGACGACATAATGCTCTACGCCCCAATTACAACCACGGACCCAACAAATGACCAGCTAACAACCTGCTTCACCGACGTATCCAACTGGCTACAAGAGAACAACTTATCCATCAACATAAAGAAGACCGAAGCTCTTATAGTGACAAAAGACCCAGACTTCAAACCACCCACTCACCTCACCATGGGAACCACGCAAATTCAAATACAACCACACATAAGATATCTCGGCATTATCATTGACCAAGCCCTAACCCTTAAGCAACAAATCAACAAGACCACGAGAACTGTATTCCACAAGGCAAAAACAGTACAACGCCTCCGACTCCTCCTTGAACCGCAAGACTTCAGGACAGTAATGCAAGCTCTAACACTCCCTCATCTGGACTACTGCAACATAATCTACCATGGCCTACCTGCCACACAGACCAATCCCCTCCGAACTGCCCTAAACACCACGGCGAGAATAATTCACAATGCAAAGAAACGAGACCACATCACCCCAATTCTGAGAGACCTTCATATTCTCCCCATCGAAGCAAGAATCAAGTACAAAACTCTTCTACTCACCCACAAAGCCATCCACCAAAGACAAGGCACCCCACTCCGCACCCTACTGCCTCGCCCAACCCACAGCAGAACAACCAGACAATCCTCCAACAGCTCCGTTGCCATCCCCCACAAAAGAACCAAAGCAACACAACGGACCTGCAACAGAGCCTTTGAACTCTATGCCCCATCCCTCTGGAACTCTCTACCAAACCACATCAGGATCAACAGTGATCTCCCATCATTCAAAAAGCAGCTAAAAACCATCCTATTCCAAGAACATCTCTGAATAGGAACCTTCCTATTTCTCTCCAAGAACTCCAAACCAGTAATTATGCTATCTTGTCAGTCTCTATGTTCATCCCAAAATCATCAATGTTGAGCCCCTGGTGATGGCCCCCCCCCCATTTGATTCCCCCCCCCCCCCCGGATATATGTCCCACCGCTTTGACCCGGTGAAAAGCAGGATATAAATACAGTTAAATAAATAAATAATAAATAAATAAATAATATTAAGAGAGCATATCACACTAGGATCCTCACAAAATCCCTCAATCGTCTGAGGGAACTATTTGAGATTGTGAAATCTCTTACACAGACATCTAATCCAGAAGCACATAACATAACTATAACACCACAAATGCTAGCATCACATTATATGAGTAAACTAAAATGTCCGGAAGTTGATGATAGCCTTCACCTTCTAGATAGTGAGCCCACAGACTCAGAAAAATGGCAAACATTCTATATGGTAGACCTAAAATATCTTAAGAAAATAATCTCCAAAATAAACACAACAACATCCAGCTTAGATCCCTGCCCTGTCAGTGCAGCTTTAGTAGCTTCTAGCCATCTATCACTATTTATCCTTAATATCATTAACCATTCACTGAGATCAGGTATTATGCCTGTAGTGCTAAAGCAAGCCATGATTAGGCCAATATTAAAGAACAAAACACTTGATAAAGAAAACCCTAATTCATATAGGCCAATCTCTAGCATACCATTTTTGGCCAAAATGATTGAAAAAATTGTTCAAACTCAACTACAAGAATATATTGACCTAAATTACCCCTTGGACAAACATCAATATGGGTTCAAACTATACCAATATGGGTTTGGACTATACATCAATATGGGTTCAGACTATACTATATAAGCATGGTGTTGAGACCTTGCTTTTGGCTCTATTTAACAATCTTATTCAAGGAACAGATAATCCTAGACAGGCCTTTGTGCTTGTATTCCTGGACATTACCTCACATTTGATATTATTAGCCATAGCATTCTCCTTACAAGGCTACAACAGATAGGGATAGGTGGGATTGTACTACAATGGTTCCAGTCATACCCATCAAACCGTACCCAACAAGTCTGAATTGGCCAACAGACATCCAGATCATACAAGCAAGAACAGGGTGTACCACAAGGATCTGTCCTCTCAAACTTATTGTTTAATATATACTTACAGCCCATATGTAATATCTTCAGAAAATTCAAAGTAGGTTATCACATCTATGTTATATCTCCCCATAGACATTATGAATCCCATATATCATCATTAACATCATGTTTCAGTGAAATAACAAATTGGCTAAACCTACACAACCTAAAAATAAATTATAGAAAATCTGAGGTATTATACATTAATAGGAGCAAAAAATGTATCCCCCTCCAAAATTCATTCTAAAAGATATGGGGGTATATTTAGTAAACCGTCTTAATGTTACCGGCGCTAGTTGCAGCGTTAATGTGAAGAATGCCATATAAGATAGTGGGCGGTCCAGAGGGAAGGTTGCAAGGAATTGGTATCGTGCGAAAGTGGGCGCCGTGGCATGTTAACGTGCGTTAATACTAAATTCATACCAGCACAGATGTAGCCCACTGGTTACTGCAATAACTGTGGAGGCAGAGGTCATGGGTTTGATCCCTCACTGGTGTTATTTAAGAAGGCTGTCTGAGGCATTTCCTTTTTTAATTTAAATCAGTGCTGCCAGCAAAAATGCCCTCACAGTGCCGTAACCTAAGGTGCCGCATAAAGCACCCTATAAGGCACTCCATAGGGCGCATTATAAAGTGCCCTGTCCGCCAAGGCACCTTATAATGTGCCCTATAGGGCGCATTATGAGGCACCTTAGGCTACGGCACTGTGAGGGTGTCTTTGCTGGCAGCACTGATTTAAATGAAAAGGAAAAGCCTCAAACAGCCTTATTAAAGAACACCACTGTGGGATCAAACCCATAAATTCTGCCTCTGCAGTCAATGAATTAACCAGTGGGCTACATCTCTACAGCATCTAACATGCTGCTGGCTGGGTACAGAAAGACTGCAGGTCACCAACAAACTGTCTGCTGTGGTTACCAGGATAGGTTACCATGATGCACTGCACATGCAGATCAGCAGCCTACATCTGATCACAAGATGGGGAATGCGCCTCTATAGCACCCCGGCCTGGTAGGGGGAACTGACCGTGTGTGTTACTGGCACAGAGTAGCTACAGACCGTGACATTTGTGCGGTTCCTGTGCTCACCCTGAGGGTGAGGTGGGGCACCCAGCACTAGGTTCGCAGCACCTGACTTAACTGAGATAGGCTGTGCTGCAGGTCCCCATCAGTGCCAGTGTGTGATAGGTAGTCCTTGCAAACAAACCTAGGCTACACCTGTGTCCATCTGTATTTCCCAGTCACGTCTAGCCCTTGTGGACTATGATGTGCCCAGAATAGTGCATATCCTGTGTGGTTGCCATGGTCACATGTTATAAGAGAAGGGTGATGTTTAGACCCAAAAGCGGATTATGTAGCACCCCCCCCCCCCCCAACCTGCCCTCTGTGGGGTATAGGATCACCCACCAACAGATCCACATTCTACAGCTCAGCAATGGAGGCAGTAGAGGGGACCATCAACCCCAGTCCTGCTGGGGCATAGGCACCCTACAGGGCAATCAATGCAGATCTGTACGCATCACATAGGGCACTGGCAGACAGGCAATAGGGCTGGAAAAGCCCAGCTGCCCCCCACCACTATCTCACATTCACCAGCAGAGGGCACAGTCAGTCTCCACCCGCTGCACCCTGCAAGGTGTTCCAGCCATACACATGCTAACTGCAGACAGTCTGCTGGCTAGTACATAGTGCATATTCCTTGAGGAACTGTGTGCACCCAAAAATGGGATGTGAGCACACACACACACACCAAGCAGGTATGTCAGTGATTGGGCCCCAAAAAAGAGAACTCACAGATATCACTTAAGAGAAATACTGTATAGCACTATGGGGGAACCTAGCCATGCCATGGCCACCGCTCAGTCAGGGTGAGAGTGACCCCCCCCCCCCCCCAGCATGACATGCTGTGGCCATGCAGGTGGTGATCGGGCACTACAATGTCCCAGCCATTGCCCTATGCTCTGTGCAGATGCATCCTGCCCAGGCCGCCCTGTCTGGGCCATACCCACAGTACCTTGCTCCTCATTATGCACATTGGCAGGCTAACACTGGAAACAGTGCAAGCATTGTGGGCTCAGTAAGGTGTAGGCAGCCACAAAACACTGGATAGACATACACACACACCCACACCTATTTCAGCATTGTGCAAATATAGAGGTGGTTGGCAGCCCTGGCCACCACACCAGTCCTGGGCACAGTGCAGGCATTGCTATGGTACTCAATACTGTTAGGGTCACTCCACAGGGTGGTAAACACTGCCAGAAACAAAAACTGAAACACACTCCACAGATATCAGAAAGGTTGCTATGATGAATCTCTGTCAACAAATTGTGGGTCAGATGGTGACCTCATTTGGCTGGCCTCCTGCCACTCCTCCGATTCCCACCCACTTGTGGGTTGGTCCTCCATGTCCTTCTCCATCTCCTCCTCCTTCCCCTCTCCCTCTCCCTCCTCTTCCTCCTCCTCCTCCTTCTTCTTCCTCCCCCTCTTCCTCTTCCTCCTCCTATTCCTCCTCCACCTCCACCACTGCAGCTTGTGCTGCCACCAATGGACAGGCTGTGTGCTCTGCAGCTGCTCCCCTCCAGCCTCTGTTGTTGATGCCACGGCCTCTGTGAATGGGAGTAGACAGTACTGCATCAGTCACATGTTCGGCACCCACAGGGCAGTCGTCACCTGCCACAATGCCTACTACCCTTGTAAATCAGTGTTGGCCGACAGAACATGCAGCAGTTGGTCCCTGCACATCGAGGCCTGCAGTCTAGTCAGAACAGACAACATTATAGCTACACACATGGGATACATCCAGGGGGAATGTACAAGACAAAGTATTTCAAATCAGTCAGCCTCGGGGGTAGGGGGCACTTGTGCGCCCAAAGAAGATGGCTGCAAAATAATCTGGCTCCTGCAACCTCAAACCCAATCTCTGGCTACTCACCCGAGTAAGGACAATGTCGGTGACAGAATACCCCAAAATGAGATCATAAACCTGCTGTGATGAAATGGGAAGATGATAATTTCTCTAAACTAGTGAATCTACTGTTTGCTGCCTCCAGCTGGTATGTAGGGAACTTCTCCTGCGCTTTCAACCCTCCATGGGCTTGCCGGTACAAGTTGATCATGCTGAGTAGTTCAGCTGCGGGTGAAGTGATTCTCTTAAGTGCCGGTTCCTTTGCTGCGGATCCCGGGGAGGGACGAAACAAAAAAGGAAAAGGAAAAGAATATAATAAAACAGAAGGACTACTCTCTGTATGACCTGCTCTCAGGTTCTGGTCAGTGGATCTGAAAGCGATGTAGCACTGCTGCCCGTATCAGGTAAAATAGAATAAACAGAGGGACATGGAAACAAAATACTTACGAGAGGGAAAGACACAATACGGATCTTGGAGTCACTTTGCCAAAATGCTGAAGTGGGCCTCAGTGGTGAAAAACATCCGTGACATGCAGACAAGCGGCGCGGTGGTGGGAAGAATGGCCATTTTCAGTCTACAGAGAGGGTAGTGATTGAGAATGCGAGTAGCGGTGCCTGAATATATCCAGATTGTGGAGCTGCCATCGGAGTGCCTGAAGGACTGTGCACAATCACGCTTTGCAGCTGCCTGTCACCAACGGATATAGGGGCACAGAGTGAGATCGCAGTAGCATAACAGGCAGCAGGGCTGCAGAAGACGCTGACGTCCAGATCACGAAGTGAAACTTATAGCAAGAAGAGTGTGCAGTTCTGGTCACCGTATCTTAAAAAGGACATAGCATTATTAGAAAAAGTACAGAGAAGAGCCACCAAAATGGTGAAGGAGATGGAAGGCTACTCCTATGAAGAGAGGCTACAAAGGTTGGGGCTCTTCAACCTGGAAAAGAGACGGCTGAGGGGAGATATGATAGAGGTCTATAAATTAATGAATGGAGTGGAACGGGTAAACGTGGATCAATTGTTTACGCTATCAGAATATAGAAAGACTAGGGGACATGCAATGAAGCTACAGGGTAAACTATTTAAGACAAATAAGAGAAAATATTTTTTCACTCAACGTGTAATCAAACTCTGGAATTTGTTACCGGAGGATGTAGTAAGGGCTGTTAGTGTAGCTGGGTTTAAAAAGGTTTGGACAAGTTCCTGGAGGAAAGGTCCATAAACCACTATTAAAAAGGGACCCAGGATAATCAATGCTTGACCCAGTACAAGCATTGTGGAACCTGTGTCTTTTGGGGATATTGCTAGGTACGTATGACCTAGATTGGCCACTGTTGGAAACAGGATACTGGGCTTGATGGACCTCGGTCTGACCCAGTATGGCATATCTTATGTTCTTATGTTCTCTCCAGAGTTTAGATAAGAAAGCAAGGTACTTTGTGAAGAATACAGTACACCTTATCTCTTTTATATAAAGCTGTCCTTACAGTTGTCAGTACAGTACCCAGGCAGACAAGATTAACCTTGAGAAGTTGCTATCATACTTTGCAAAATATTACTAACATTGTTCAGGAGCTCCCTCCTGTGGCTATCCTAGACTAGTGCAGCTGGAAAATTTGAAGATTGCTTGCTGTTGTTGCCTCGGTGTAAAAGAAAGCGTAGAAGAGCGTCAAACACTAAGGGGTATGTTTACTAAACTGCGTTAGTGTGATTCGCGTTAGGAGCCGCGGTAAAGACAGAAATCCCAAATAAGGACATGGGCGGTACATCGTTACCGATAACGCGCGTTACCAGGCGCCATAAATGAACGAGCGCTACATGGCACATTACCGCGTGTTAATCTTAAGAAGGCGCGCAGGCATACAAGCACAGCAACAGAGCTGTAGCACAATGGTTACAACACTGACTGATGGTACAGGGGTCATGGGTTCGATTTCCCAGTGGGCCTAATGTATAAGGCTGGCTGAGGCATCACCCTTTACATTTAAGTAGTGATTGTTGAGGCATTTGACATGTATTTTAATTTGTGCTGCCAGGCATAACCTAAGGTGCCGCATAAGGCACCCCATAACGCACTCCATAGGGCACATTATAAAGTGTACTGTCCGCCAAGGCACCCTATAATATCCCCTATAGGACACCTTATAAGGCTGTGCACAAAGCCCTGGCTGGCTGCAGAAGGACTGCACGTCACCACACAAACTGTCTGCTGTGGTTACCAGGATAGGGTTAACCCACCCGTACCCATGATGCACTGCACATGCAAATCAGCAGTCTACAGATGATCACAAGATGGGGTATGCACCCCCACAGCACCTCGGCCTGGTAGGGGGAACAGACCGTGTGTGGTACTGGCACAGAGTAGCTACAAACAGTCACATTGTGCGGGTACTGTGCCCACCATGAGGTTGAGGTGGGGCGCCCAGCACCAGGTCCACAGCACTTTTCATGGCTGAAATACGCCATACTGCAGGTTCCCATCAGTGTGTGATAGGTAGTTCCATTAGATACACCTAGGATACATCTGTGTCCTTCTGTATTTCTCAGTCATGTCTAGTCCCTATGGGCGATGATGCACCCAGAATAGTGCAAATCCTGTGTTGGTGCCATGGTTACCTGCTGCAGAGAGGGGAGGGGAGGGGGGAGGGGAGGGGAGGGGAGGGGAGGGGCGGAGGGGAGGGGAGGGGAGGAGGGGAGGGGAGGGGAGGGAGGGGAGGGGAGGGGGGAGGGGAGGAGGGGAGGAGGAGGGGAGGGGGAGGGGAGGGGGGAGGGGAGGGGAGGGGGGAGGAGGGGAGGGGAGGGGAGGGGGGAGGGGAGGGGAGGGGGGAGGGGAGGGGAGGGGGGGAGAGAGAGGAGGGGAGGGGAGGGGGGAGGGGAGGAGGGGGGGAGGGGAGGGGAGGGGAGGGGAGGGGGGGGAGAGAGGGAGGGAGGGGGGGAGGGGAGGGGAGAGAGGAGGGGAGGGGAGGGGAGAGAGAGGGGGGGAGGGGGGGGAGAGAGAGGAGGGAGGGGAGGGGGAGGGGAGGGGGGGAGGGGGGGGAGGGGGGGGAGGGGGAGGGGAGGGGGGGGAGGGGAGGGGAGGGGAGGGGGAGGGGAGGGGAGGGGGGGAGGGAGGGGAGGGGGAGGGAGGGGGAGGGGAGGGGGAGGGGAGGGGGGGAGGGGAGGGGGAGGGGGAGGGGAGGGGGGAGGAGAGAGGAGAGAGAGGGGAGGGGAGGGGAGGGGAGGGGGGAGGGGAGGGAGGGGAGGGGGAGGGGGAGGGGGAGGGGAGGGGGAGGAGGGGAGGGGGGGGGGGAGGGGGAGGAGGGAGGGGAGGGAGGGGAGGGGGAGGGGGAGGGGGAGGGGGGAGGAGGAGGGGGGGGAGGGGGGGAGAGGGGGGGGAGGGGGGGAGAGGGGGGAGAAGGGGGGGGAGGGGGGGGAGAGGGGGGGAGAAGGGGGGAGGAGGGGGGGGGAGAGGAGGGGGGTGGTGGGGGAGGAGGGGGGGAGAGAGGGGAGAGGGGGGGAGAGGAGGGGGGAGGGGGAGGGGGGAGAGGGGGGAGAGGGGGGGAGAGGGGGGGAGGGGGAGGGGAAGGGGGAGAAGAGGAAGGGGGGAGGGGGGAGGGGGGAAGGGAGGGGGTAAATGGGAGGGGGAGGGGGGGAAGAGGAGGGGGTAAAGGGGAGGGGGAGGAGGGAAGGGGAGGGGGGAAGGGGAGGGAGGGAGGGGGGAGGGGGGGGAAGGGGAGGGGGAAGGAGAGGGGGGAGAGGGAGGGGAAGGGGAGGGGGGAGGGGGAGGGGGAGGGGAGGGGGGAGGGGAGGGGGAGGGGGAAGGGGGGAAGGGGGGGAAAGGGAGGGGGGAAAGGGGGGAAAGGAGGGTGAAGGGGGAGGGGGGGAGGGGGGAGGGGGGGAGGGAGGGAGGGGAAGGGGAAAGGGGGAGGGGGGAGGGGGGAAGGGGGGAGAAGAGGAAGGGGGAAGGGGAGGGGGGGAAGGGGAGGGGAGGGGGGAAGGGGGGAAAGGGGCGGAAAGAGAGGGGGGAAAGGGGGGAAAGGAGGGTGAAGGGGGGGTGAAGGGGGAGAGGGGGGGAGGGGGGAAGGGGGGAAGGGGGGAAGTAGGGAAGGGGAGGGGGGAGGGGAGGGGGGAAGGGGGGGAAAGGGGAGGAAAGGGAGGGGGGAAGGGGGGAAAGGAGGGGGGGAAAGGGGGGTGAAGGGGTTGAAGGGGGGTGAAGGGGGGAGGGGGGGAGGGGGGGAGGGGGGGAGGGGGAGAGGGGGGTGAAGGGGGGGAAGGGGGGAGGAAAGGGGAGGGGAAGGGAGGGAAAGGAGGGGTGAAGGGGGGAAGGGGGTGAAGGGGGTGAAGGAAGGGGGGGGTAAAGGGGGGGAAGGGGAGTGAAGGGGGGTGAAGGAGGGGGGGAAGGGGGTGAAGGGGGGGAAGGGGGTGAAGGATGGGGGAAGGGGGGAAGGGGAGGGGGAAGGGGGGAAGGGGGGGAAAGGGGGGGTGAAGGGGGAGGTGGGGGGGAGGTGGGGGGGAGGGGGGGAAGAGTGGTGTATGGACCCATAGGCAGATTATGTACCACCACACAACCCACCCTCTGGGGCACAGGTTGGGAAACAGGATCACCCACCAATAGATCCACATTCTACCTATCTGCAATGGTAGCAGTAGAGGGAACCATCAACCCCAGTCCTGCTGGGGAACAGACAAAGCAGTACACATCCATAACGCAATAGCAGACAGACGGCAGGCCTGGAAATGCTCAGCTGCCCCCCACCATTATCTGACATTCTCCAGCAGCAAGCCTACAGCCGCTGCACCCTGCAAGATGTTCCAGCAAGACACATACTAGCTGCAGACAGTCTGCCAGCTAGTCCATAGTGCATGGTCCTGGAGAAGATGCATGTACCCAGAATGAGAATGTCAGCATACGCACCAAGCAGATAAGTCAGTGATTGGGCCCCAAAAGAAAACCCACAAATATCACACAAGAAAAATGCTATAAAGCACTATGGGGGAACCTAGCCAAACCATGGTCACTGCTCAGTCAGGGTGAGAGTGACCTCCCAGCAGGACATGCTATGGCCACCCTGTCTGTGCAGGTGGTGGCCAGGCACTACAATGTCTGAGCCATTGCCCTATGCCATGTGCAGATGCATCCAGGCCAGGCCACCCTATCCAGGCTATTCCCACGGTACCTTGCTCCTCATTATGCACATTGGCAGGCCAATACTGGCAACAGTGCTAGCAGTGTGGGCTGTGGAGGGTGTTGGCACCACCACACACTGGATAGACAGACACACACACCCAACACCTATGCCAGCATTGTGCAGCTATAGAGGTGTTGGGCAGCCCAGGCCACCACACCAGTCCTGGGCACAGTGCAGGCATGGCTATGGTACGCAATACTGTAGGAGTCACTCCCCAGGTTGGTAAACACTGTCAGACACAAGACCTGTAGCACACTCCACAGACATCAGAAAGGTTGCTATGATGCAGCTCACTCAGAAAATTGTACTTAACTTAGGAATTGCTATCTGCCACTAATCATAGCAACCTTTTGATAGATGTGTACCATATTCCCAGGTTTAGGGTGGCATTACTAAGGTATGCAAGTGCTAGTATTGGGAGATGCACGCAGAGCCCAAAGTCCTGCCTCTCCAGGAGGCTTTGGATAATGGGGCCTGTGGGTGTGGGTGTGTCTGCCCCTGTTGGCTGCTGCTTTACGGCAGAAGTTCCCAACTCCAGTCCTGCGGTGCCAAACACTGTTCGGGTTTTCATGCTGTCCCTCATGAATATGCATGAGATACATCTGCATACCATGGGGGTGGCGCATAGAAATGCAGCACAGGCATCTTTATTAGAGGCAGCATGGAACCGGAATGGTGTTTGGCCCTCCAGGACTGCATTTGGGAGACTCTGATCTAGGTAATGCGCCTGTTTATGGTGTCTGTGCTCTGTAGGGTAAAATGTAGGTGTTTTGTGCATGTTTACGTCATCTGCAATAAAGTACATAAGAACATAAGATATGCCATACTGGGTCAGACCAGGTTCCATCAAGCCCAGTATTCTGTTTCCAACAGTGGCCAATCTAGGTCATATGTACCTAGCAGTATCCCCAAGAGACACAAGTTCCACAATGCTTGTACTGGGTCAAGAATTGATATCTTCGGTCACTTCTTAATAATGGTTTATGGACCTTTCCTCCAGGAACTTGTCCAAACCTTTTTTAAACCCAGCTACACTAACAGCATTTACTACATCCTCCGGTAACAAATTCCAGAGTTTGATTACACATTGAGTGAAAAAATATTTTCTTTTATTAGTCTTAAATAGTTTACCCTGTAGCTTCATTGCATGTCCCCTAGTCTTTCTATATTCTGATAAGGTAAACGATCGATCTACGTTTACCCGTTCCACTCCGTTCATTAATTTATAGACTTCTATCACATTTCCCCTCAGCTGTCTCTTTTCCAGGTTAAAGAGCCCTAACCTTTTTAGCCTTTCTTCATAGGAGTATCCTTCCATCCCGTTTACCTTCTCTGAACCTTTTCTAAAATCGCTATATCCTTTTTAAGATACAGCGACCAGAAATGCACACAATATTCAAGGTGCGGTCTCACCATGGAACGATATAGAGACATTATAATATCTTTTGTTTTATTTTCCATTCCTTTCCTTATCATACCTAGCATTCTATTTGCTCTCTTAGCCGCTGCTGCACACTGGGCCGAGGGTTTTAACATGGTATCCACAATGACGCCTAAATCTTTTTCCTGGGTGGTGGTTCCTAATGTGGAACCTTGCATCGTGTAACCATAGTTTGGGTTGTTCTTCCCTAGGTGCATAACTATGTACTTGTCCTCATTAAATTTCATCTGCCATTTTGATGCCCAGTCTTCCAAATTATCAAGATCCTCTTGCAATTTTTCACAATCCTCTTGGGTTTTAACAACATTAAATAGTTTTGTGCCATCTGCAAATTTGATAACCTCACTCGTTATCCCACTTTCCAGGTCATTTATGAATATGTCAAAAAGCAGCGGACCCAGCAAAGATCCCTGGGGTACACCACTATTCACCTTTCTCCATTGGGAAAATTGGCCATTTAGCCCTACCCTCTGCTTTCTATCTTTTAACCAGTTCCTGATCCACAATAGTACACTGCCTCCTATTTATTTTATTTATTTATTTAACATCTCTTATATACCGCGCTATTAAAATCAGCGCGGTGTACATCGAACAAAATATACTGCAATGTGTACAGGTAACATCGAGTTTACAGAGAACAAGGGAATATAAAACATGGAATAACAGGGATAACTATGTACAATAAACAATATACTATTTATATGCTTTAATTATGTACCATATTTAAACTCGAGTGAATATTGAACATGTATTCATGGGTAGGATGAGTCTATAGTAGTAAGGTAGATTTTCGTGGGGACTAACCGTTTTCTGGTTGGATTAAAGTGCTAGGGTGTTTGGTGTGAGTGGGAGGCCTGTTGGCTGTGTGAGTGTCCATGGACACTTCTGGGTAGTATTTTGTGAATAAGTGATGCTTTACGGCTTTGCGGAATTGTAATAGACTTTTGATGCCGCGGATTTCGTGGGGAAGTTTATTCCAATTCCTGGGTGCGAACAATGAAAAAGCTCTGTTTGATGTGGCTTTAGTACATGAAGTCATCATCTTAGGAACTATTAAAGTGTTCATAGTTGTAGTCCTTCTGTTTCTATTTTCAGGGGTGTTATGGATTAGTTTTCTGATTGGTGTTGGTGGGTAGATATTCATGGCTTTGAAGGTCAAAACTAGTGACTTGTATGAGAGTCTGGCTTGTAGTGGTAGCCAGTGTAGGTCTTTCATGATAGGCGTTATATGAGCAGACCTTGGTGACCCAGAGAGGACTCTAGCAGCTGTATTCATAGCCAGACGTAGTGGATTTAAGGTTGATTGAGGGAGCCCGTGGAGGATGATGTTTGCAAAATCTAGATGTGGCAGGACTAGTGCCTGGAAGGTTGACCGGTAATCAGTATAGTCTAGTAGTGGACGGAGGTGGCGTAGTGTTCTGATCTTATGGTATATATTCTTTGTCACATTCTTCACGTGCATTGTCATGTCCAGGTGTTGATCTAATGTTATGCCGAGGTATCTGATCGTGGGTTTGGACGTCAGTTCTGTGTTGTTGACCAGCAGTGACGGCGGAGGTACAAACTTAAGATTCCTTGTAACAAATAGGACATCAGTTTTGCTATGATTTATTCTTAGGTTTTGAGTCAGCAACCATTCAGCTACTGCTCCGAAACAGTTGGTTATTGGAGTAAACACTGGTTGGTCAGTTTTGAACGGCATGTATATGAGGATGTCATCAGCGTATGCCAAGCATTGCACGTTGAAGGATCTGATCAATTCACAAATCGGCTGCATATAAATATTGAACATTAACGCCGATAGTGAAGATCCTTGTGGTACGCCTTGAGACTGTACGAACGGCTCTGAGGATTTCTGGCCTGTTTTTAACTTGTTGCCACCTGTTGGAAAGGTAGGATCTACACCATTCCAGTGCTGTGCTTCGAATCCCCTTCTCTCTCAGACGTTGAATTAGTATATCGTGGTTTACAGAATCGAAGGCAGCAGAAATGTCTAAAAAGATGAGAACAAATCCTTGTTTGATGTTGTTTATTCCTGTGATCAGATCGTTGAATAGGGTTGTAAGGATTGTGTCGACTCCATGTGCTTCTCTGAATCCATGTTGTGATTTGTCTAGGGGTGCTTCTGTGTCAATGTGATGCTGGAGTTGTTGTTGGGCAGCTTTCTCAATGATTTTTGCAAGCTGGGGGATGCTTGAGATTGGCCTAAATGATTCAACTTTGGATGGATCAAGCTTACTGTTTTTTAGTAGGGGCTTGATAGAGGTGTGTTTAAGACTCTGGGGGAATGAGCCTGTTAGGAAGGATTGGTTCAGAATTTTGCATAGGATTTGGCTTAGATCATGTCGCAGATCTTTGATCCAGTTAGCTGGGCATGGGTCGTTAGGTGCCGTGCTAGGATTGATGGAGGCAATAATTCTCTCAATTTCACTAGATGATATAGTATTGAAGTTGCAAAATGGAGTTATATGAGATTCCTTAGGTGATATAATGGGGTTGATGGTATTTATGCATGTGCTGGACTTAATCATTTTTGATTGCAGGTAGTTTGCGTAGTCCTGTGGCCGAGGTGTTGCAGGTTGGTCTGAAACTGGCTCTCTTGTTATGGATCTTACTAAGTTGAATAGAGCATGAGGTTTATTGATGGAGCGCTTCAGTAGGTTTGTGTGGTATAGTTTCCTGCTCAATGTTACCTTTTCACGGTGGGTAGCTAGGTGTGAGTTATATGTTTCAAGGGCTTCTGGTGAGTGGGTTTGGCGCCACTGTCTTTCAAGTTTGCGTAGATGAATGAGGGATGTACGAAGGTCAGCAGAGAACCATGGTGCGTGTTCTCGTTTTCTTATTTTCTTATCCATGTGCACTGGACATGAGGCGGCTCTGAGGTTCTCGTCCCATTTGGATACCAGGTCATCTAAGTTGAGGGTAGTGTTGGTCAAGAGTGGATGGAGGTTATCTAGGACTTTGTCGCGGTTGAGAGGTTGAAAACGGACTGCATGGGTTCCGGGTGAGTTAGATGGTATTTGACTCACATGTGAGGTAAAGGTGGGTATATTGAATTGAATAAGATTGTGATCAGACCAAGGTACTGGTATAACCGATAGTTGAAGGGCTTGGTGTGTTAAGGTTTGGAATGAGGTGCGAAGATGAGGTCTAGTTTGCCTCCTTTAGTGTGGGTGGGAGAGTCGACATATTGTTTGTAACCTAGATCCTCTAGTGCGTCTAGAAATGCTTCTGAATGGCTGTCATGAAGAGAAGGGAGGTTGAAGTCGCCAACTACCCAATTTGGAGAGCGTGATGTGGATGTTGCGCATGCAAGCTCAATTATTGTTGGAAGGTCATCCGGTAATGGGGATGGTGCTCGATAAAGCAGGTTGATTGAGCAGAGATCATTGGATATAGTGAGGGAGTCAAGGTGGGTTGAGCTGGAGGAGTTGCATAGCTTGAAGTTAAGATCTGTTTTAGCAAGGATGAGCGTTCCGCCTCCTTTTTGAGTGGATCTGTGGCATGTGTAGAGGTCGAATCCAGGAGGCAGCATCTGGTTCAGGAGGATGTTGTCGCTGTCAGATAGCCATGATTCTGTAACCATCAGGATGTCGAGCTTGTATTGAGGAATCAAGTCCACTATTCACCTTTCTGCATTGGGAAAATTGGCCATTTAGCCCTACCCTCTGCTTTCTATCTTTTAACCAGTTCCTGATCCACAATAGTACACTGCCTCCTATCCCATGACTCTTTAGTTTTGCCAAAAGTCTCTGACGAGGGACCTTGTCAAAGGCTTTCTGAAAGTCCAGATACACAATATCAACTGACTCACCTTTGTCCACCTGTTTATTCACTCCTGGTTCTGTCTGTATTAGCACATTTTAGTAGTGGGTAAAATATGGGGACTGGGTTGGCAAGAACCACAGCTGGGACTTGAACCTGTGACCTTTTACTTCTGAATACAGTGGTTTTGTGCACTGCACCACTGTGTTGTCACAGAGTCAGTGCATTCCCTGGTGATACCATGACTGTTCATCAGACAGGGCCTGTCTGTTGCAGTGCATGGCACCCACCTACACAGGGCTAGGCCACGGTCTGCTCTGGGCAGCTGCCACTGCCCCCTCCACCACCAGTATCCCTCTTCCACCATGCTGACATGCCCTTCTGCTGGTGGTGCTGGTGGAGCGCAGCCTCAGGCCATCCAGTGTGCGGGTAGGCGGCTGCCTACGGTGCGGGTTCTGGGATAGGGGTGCCTGCATAGGTGTCCACGCTTCCCCCCAGCACCGCCTGCCAATGTTCCGTGCCCTTGGGGTAGCTGCTGGGTACTATCCCCTGCGACACTGTGGGAAACACAGTCGTGCCCATGTTGGGCCTTCAGCAGTTGCTGTCTGGCTGCTCTGCTGTTTCAGCATTCGTATGGGCCACCTAGGCATCACCCTAGTCCGCACTGTGGCCCAGCTGCACCACAGCATGTGCCGCCTGTGGCCCTCTGTATCCCCTTTTCCAGCATCTGTCTAGTTGCCCATTCCGACATGCCCACCCTGCTGTTGCGGGACATGTGCACGCCATAGGACACCTGTCAAATAACAAGGGAAGGCCCTGCTCAGCGCAATTTCACTGTGGGCTCATTCACCTTGTATGGGGATGGAGCATAGACCCTTCCACGATTAATATCTTTTTTTGAGCTTTCTCGGGGGAGGGGGGGTTGATTTTCCCCATTAATATCACTATTGGCCAGCATAGTTATGTTTTCTTTCCAGTTTGTTGAGGTCATTTTCAATGTTTATGTGCCCTTTTGTTCTGTGCACATGTATCACACGTATCACTTGTTCTTGTTGTCTATTTAATCCCCAGTTATCCAAGTTCATTCCCTGTTATCTGTAAACTTAACATATGTTCATGCTTAAGTACAATTTGTTAAAATGTAAACCGCGCTGATGACGAAGAGTGCGGTATATAAAAGATGTTAAATAAATAAATCACTTTTTTAGGTTTCCCTGCCTATGCTGTACATTGCTGACACTTAAATGGTTTCTCTCCCCTGCATATGTGCATCTAACGGCAGGTTTTCAATCGCATTGGGATTCAGCTCTTCAGATCAGCGCGTTAGTGTGCCTGGAGCCTCTCCCCGCCCATTCTCCGCCCATTGACCCCTTCTCTCCGCCCTCTGTCCACCTTCTGCGGTGTTTTACCGCGCCGTGGAGCTTTACGATCGTTACGTGCGGTTAACACGCGTTCTGAGTTGTTAACGATCGTTAACGTCTCAGAACACGCGTTAACCGCACGTAACGATCGTTAACATTACATAACGCGCGTTATGTAACGCTAACGCAGTTTAGTAAACATGCCCCTAAGTCTTGTGCAGGGGTCCTCTCAAAGTATGCTCGGGCGAAGGATTCTGGCTCTCCCACTCCTCCTGCTGTGGAACCAGGTGAAACTTCAGCCCCACCATCAGGGCTGACTTCAAGTTCCTCTCCAGCAGTGACAAAAGCAGATCTGGTAGACATCCTGCAAGAGTTGCGGCTCATTCAGTTGGATCTCGCAAAGGCAGTGAGTGATATCAGAGTGGATCTCAAGTCTTTAGATGATCAAGTCACTCAAAATGAGATCAACATAGGGAAACAGATCAACGCTACAGCTGTCTTTCAGTCAAAACTACAAAAAAATCAACCTCCTAGCTAAGGATCTGAAGGAAAAGCATGATGACATCGAAAACCGCCAGCGAAGATGCAACATCAGAGTAACAGGCATACTGAAACAATCAGTAAACAGGGAAAATATGGTGGCTCTTATACAAGAACTCTATGCCTTTCTTTGTACCCACAGCACCAGGTCCGGTCAAACTGGAACACGCACACGGAAATCTGTGTGCTCAAGCGAGATCACATTCACACCCAAGACCCATAACTGTCTGCTTTAGTTTCTTTGACAAAGTGACACTTAAGCGGAGCTTGCATGGTAAATGCAGTATCAGTTACCGGGATCACAAAATTCAAATCTTCCATGATCTTTCACAATACACCATGGAGCGCAAGAAAAGCTTTAAACCCTTAACATTAGTTTTGCAGAAAAAAGCGGTGAAATACCGTTGGGGCTTCCTGTTTGACCTCATTTTTTAATAGAATAACACTTCGCACCATATAACTGAACTAGCGTAATGCATGGACTTTCTGTGTACCCTTCAGATGAGAGATGGTCGGACCCCACGTATGCGAGACAATCAAGGGGACTGAGAAGTTCCTATGCCTAAAAGAAGAAAGATACCTGGTTCCGCCGTTCCTCAGAAGCAGAGCAAGATGAGAAGTGGCACAAAGAAATGGATACAACTGCTCCTCCATGATGTGGTTGGGGTTTTTTCTTAGTTATGCTTCTATCTTTGTTAAATATGCTTAACAAGAAAGGGAAGTGCCTGGAGGTGGGAGAGGGATGGGAGTGGATGATTGGTGGAGAGAGTTGAAAACATGCCTGTAGGTTGTAACATTTATGTTTGGAGAGGGGGGAGAATTGAGGTGGGAGAATTAATACTGATTAAGTCTAAAAAGGGGTTGGGGGTCTTAGTGGTCTGTGTGTTTAGCACCCCACTGTCGACACTGCCGGTGTCTAGATTTATGTACTTTTCTGATTCTGTCCTCTTGCACAGGGACATGGGTAGGTAGGTATGGGTGGAAGTGAGGGGAAGGGGAAGGGAGGAAATGGGAGGGGAGAGGGGATGGAGAGGGTTTTTTTCAGTTAAGAGGAAGTGGGCTCAATTCAATCCAGGGAGAGATCCAGTCTCAAAACATGCTATGGGGCCGGTAGAAAACGGAGGTGGTATAACTTACTCTGGCAGGACTCATCTGATCCTGCAAGTCTGGGATACTTCTTGGTTTCTCCTATTCCTCAGGTTATGATTAAAGTAATTTCCTGGAATGTGCATGGGTTGAAGAATGTGGTGAAGCATTGATCAAGTTGTAGCGAAAATGTGGATGTGATTTTTCTGCAGGAGACGTCTCTGAAAGGCTCAGATCATCTTGGCATCTCCTCTTACAGGTTCCCTCAATGCTTTCTGACTAATTTCTCATCTTGCCAGCGGGGTGTGGTGATCCTGTTTTCATCCTCCACTCAGTTTGTTAATTGGCCAAATACAGGATGTGGAAGTCTGTTTCCTTATCCTGGTGGGTTCAATCTGTGGTTCTGTTTTCACATTTGTTAATGTTTACATTCCCCCATTGCTGGAGGGAGAAACTTTGCGTATAGTCTCGGAGGCAATATCATCGGTGCGCCAGGGCGAGATCATTTCAGGAGGTGAATTTAATAGTTCAATGTCTTCTAGGGATTGTTCTGGGAAGGGGGACCACCTACAAGTCCCTGCATTAGTTGTTAGAATTGGTTAAGAACCTGGACCTCTGTGACATTTGGTGGGTCCTACATGGAGAGGAGTGTAACTATACATATTACTCTCTAGTGCATGATAGCCACTCTTGCATAGACGTCTGGCTTGTTTCACAGTCTTTATTGCCTTTGTTGCCTCGGATCTCAATTGGCACCATGGGTCCTTCTGATCACATTATCATCAGTTTAACACTAGAAGCCCCAAAAGGAATTTTACCTAGAAACCCCAAAGTGTGTCAATTGACGCATTATCACGACGACAGTGTTTAGCATGAAATGCAGATGTGAATTAACGTGAAGTTACTTATTTGTTAAATACGTGCAGTATGTGACATCATGTCATCGTATGTTTATTGTAATGTCGGAGTAAAACTGTAAACAGTGATTGAGATGTGCCACCTAGTGGGAACATGAATTTATACCTAGAAGCCCCAAAGTACGTCAATTGACGCATCCAAAACAATTGAGTGCGTCAATTGACACACTTTGGGGCTTCTAGGTATAAATTCATTTTCCCGCTAGGTGGTACATCTGTCATTAATTTTCGATGCACATATTTGAACATCTTGACCTTGCTAACAAAGTCATGGAACATGACTGACATGGTTCTAGCAGTGGCGCTGGTATAAAACTTCGAAGATGCATTTGCATCAATTGACGCACTTTGGGGCTTCTAGGGGCTTAAAACAGAGCATCTACGGCAAGGAGGTGTTATTTTACCACCCTCTCTTGATTGAAGCTCCAACAAACACATAGGGTTATGTTTACTAAACTGCGGTAATGTCACTCGCGTTAAGTTCCACGGCAAAGGTACAGATGCCCATATAAAGGCGTGGGCGGTGCATCGTTACAGCAAGTTGTATCAGCTAACGCATGTTACAAGGCGCCTTCAACTAACGCGCCCTACAAGGCGCCTCGTAAGGGGCCTTGTAAGGTGCCTCATAAGGCGCCCTATAGGGCTCCTTATGAGGCACCTTACAAGGTGCCCTGTAAGGCGCCCTGTAAGGCGCCTCTTAAGGGGCCTTGTAAGGGGCCTCATAAGGTGCCCTATAGGGCTCCTTAGGCTAAGTGCCGTATTAGGCACCCCGGACAAGGAACTGTAGAAGGCACCCTGTGCTATGGAACCATAGGTTAAGGTGGCCTAACAAGGTTACGGTGCCCTAGGTTAGTGTGCCCTAAGGGCTGCAAGGTGCCACAGGATGACATGCATGACCTGTGAGGAACAGAGACAGATGTAGCCCTAACACTAGATAGAGCATTCAGGAAAGGCAATGAACAGGTGAGTGAAGGAGGGAGAGCTGGGAGCTGCTGGACCCGCCATATCTGCGGGCATCCCATTTGGCTGCCAGTACTGATGACAAACATGGTGGGGGAAACTGTACTACAGCACAGGGTGTTGGCAATGTAAAGTACTGGAAAGACAGTTGGTGGCAGACGATGGGAATACGTGTCCCCCAGTGGAGGCGGAGGTGGCAGGATAGTTACAATGATGGGTGGACAGAGGAGTGGTGCTGCCATGCAGATCAGGCACAGGTGAGGCAAACATGAAGAGGCGCAATGCAGGAAAGGGTAGCAGTGCAGGACATAAGGTGACAGCCTGCACAGGCAGACAGGACGCTACACAGCTGACAGACGCAGATAGACTGACCGAGGGAATGTTGGCAATTGTGGCGAGGGTATTATGGGCTGGCAGCACAAATCAGACTGTTACAAGCATGCACACTATTTGAGTAGGACAGGCATGAGAGGAGGGAACAATGAGGAATTGAACCCATGAACACTGCCAAGAATGGCATTGTATTAACCAGTAGGCTATATCTCCATGGTGTATGTCACAGCAATGGCTGGGTACAGAAGGACTGCAGGTCACTGCACAAACTGTCTGCTCTGAGTGCCAGGATAGGGCAACCCCACCAGTGCCCATGATGCAATGCACATGCTGAATAGCTGTCTACTGCTGATCAGCAAATGGGGTCTGCACCTCTCCGGTACCTCAGCTTGGAAAGACGAACTGACAGTGTGTGATACTGGCACAGAGTAGCTACAGACCATGCCATTGTGCAGGTTCGGTGTTCTCCCTGAGGGATAGGTTGGGTGCCCAGCACTAGGTCCGCAGTACATGTGATGCTGTACATCCCCATCACTACCAGTGTGTGACAGGTGTTCCCTGCAGTGCAGCTGAAGGTAATTCATTCTGGGACCAGACACCACCCAGATTAGTATGTACCCCATGTTAGAGTCTGGCTGACATGGGCACCTGTTATTAGAGCAGAGGGGTTTCCAGACTTGCATGAGGTTTGTGTAGCAGTGCCTTTATAGGTCAAAGTGGTATACACTACATACCCCACAGGACTCACATCACCCTTTTTGTAGGTAAGGGACAGGTGCCCAAGCCCCTATACGACAGCCCTCCAGGGTTGGTGGGCCAGAGCCATACGTGTGACTGAGGCAGTGGCAGACTAGCAGCAATGATGGGGTTAGCTCTGGAAAACCACCACTGCCTCACACCACTGTCTGCCAGTCACCAGCAGACAGCACAGTCAGACTGTACCATATAGGTGTTCCGACCATGCACAGTCTAACTGCAAATAGTCCACTAGCCAGTCCATAGTGCATGCCCACAAAGGACCTATGTGCACCAAGCAAGCACCTCAGTGATTGGGGACCCAGCACTGGGAACACAAAAGTATCACCAGAGGCAGATAGTGTAGAGCACTATGTGAGAACCTAGACATGCCATGGTCACTACTCGGTCAGAGTGAGTGCCCTCCCAGCATGCCATGCTGTGGCCACCCTGTCCATGCAGGTGGTGGTCGGGCACTACAGTGTCCCAGCCATTGCCCCACACCCTGTGAAGATGCATCCTGGCCAATCCACCCTGTCCGGGCCATACCCACAACACCTTGCTCCTCATTATGTACATATTTACCTTGCTCCTCATTATGTACATATTTAGGCTAATGCTGCTAACAGTGGAACATTGTGGGCCTGGTGAGGCGCGGGCAGCCACAAAACAAAGGATAGACATACACACACACACTCCTATTGCAGCATTGTGCAAAGATAGGGGTGGTTGGCAACCCTGCCTGCCACACTGGTCCTGATCACTGTGCTAGGACTGGAAATGGGCTGATCGGGGGGTTAGGACTGGAAGTGGGCTGATGGGGGGTAAGGACTGGTAATGGGCTATGGGGAGCCAAGACTGGAAGTGGGCTGATGGGGGGTTATGACAGGTAATGGGCTGTGGGGGGGCTAAGACTACAAGTGGGCTGATGGGGGGCTTAGGACTGGTAATGGGCTATGGGGGGGCTAGGACTGGTATTGGGCTGTTGGGGGGATAGGACTGGTAATGGGCTATGAAGGCGGGGGGCTGACTGGAAATGGGCTGATGGGGGGCATTAGGACTGGTAATGGGTTGATGGGGGGGTTAGAACTGGTAATGGTCTGTGGGGGGATAAGACTGAAAATGGGGTGATGGGGGATTAAAACTGGTAATGGGCTGTGGGGGGGGTTAAGACTGGTAAAGGGCTGTGGGGGGTAAGACTGAAAATGGGCTGATGAGGGGGTTAGGACTGGTAATGGGCTATGGGGGGCCTAGGACTGGTAATGGGATGGGGGGGTTGCTAGGACTGGATATGGGCTGAGTGGAAGGGGGGCTTGAACTGCAAATAGCTGATGGGGACAGGGGCTTGGAATGGAAATGGGCTGAGTGGAAGGGGGGGCTTGAACTGCAAATAGCTGATGGGAAGGGGGCTTGGAATGGAAATGGGCTATGAGGGGAGGGAGCTAGGACTGGAAATAGGCTGAGTGGGGGGGCTAGGACAGGAAATGGGCTGATGGAGGAGCTAGGATAGGACTGGAAATGGGTTGTTGGGGGGTGCTAAGGTTGGAAATGGGCTGTGGTGGGGGCTTGCATTGAAATGGACTCATGGAGGGGCTAGAACTGGAAGTAGGCTCATGGGGGTTTGGATTGGAAATGAGCTGATGGAGGGACTCGGATAGGACTGGAAATGGATGGGGGAGTGTGACAATGCAGAGGCTCAGAAAGAGAAGAAAAAGGGTTTAAAACACCTTCTGTCACCTCATATGTTTACGGATACAGGACAGGAAGGGGTTAAGATTCCAGCACATGAACCTTCTCTGCAAAGAAGAGCAGGGAAAGAACCACACCCTAGCTCTAGGCTAACCCAGAGACCTAGCCAATCAGGGAGGTGGGCGGAGTCAGACCGGATTGGGCCCCCTGCACTCATAACCAGGAAGCAGCAGTTGGTAGAGGGAGAGAAAGGGGAACGAAGGACAGAACGGGAGAAAGGAGGAGGAAAGGAGTTGCAAGGACCGGTGGTGGAGTTGAAAGGAGAGTTCCTGTGGGTGGTCCAGGAAGAGACCCAGGCAGAGCTCAGCTCCAAGGGAGAGTGGACCCTGGAAAGGACCCCGAGCCAGACTCAGGATCCTTGGACATAGACTTGGAGTCAGTGGAGTTCCCCAGAGTTAAAAGCTGCCAGAACCAGGTCAGAGCAAAACCTTTTGAACCTTGTAAAGTAGATAGCTCTGAAGTAAGCCAGTCTCGAGAGAGTGGTAATAGAGTGCTTTCTAGGAGGAACAGGCCTAAACCAAGTTTTGAAAGAAAACCTGGAATTACCAGAGAGAAGTTGGGCTGTAGGAGAGTCCCTATTGAGAAACTGCAAGCATTTCCCTTATACAGACAGCGTGACCAGAGCACTAGCTCAGAAGGTAGCACACCTGCCTATCAGCAAAAGACTAATTGGCAGCTACCGGGCAGAGAACTAGGAACAGATCCTGAGGACCAGGCTGTGCTGAGGGATCTCATAAGGCAGTACCAGAAGAGACATATCCCTCCCAACCAGAGGCAACTACCTAGGCAAGGCAAGGAGGAAATAAACCCCTTTTATGAGGTGTTAAGAGGTGCTGACAAACCCAAAGCCTTGCAAGTGCCCAGAAGACAGAGAGAGAGTAAATGGAAACAGCTCCAGACTATAATTAAGGAATTAAAGTCTGAAGGCTTATATGTTCCCCAGGATAAAGGGATTTCAGAGAGGCTGGAAGAACCAATGGAGTTAGGGGCTCCCTTATCCAGTAACAGTGATTCTGAGATGGAATCTGGAATGTGTATGAAAGAGTAAGGATCTATAATTTATTCAGGTTCTATGACTGAGTGCTGTGAAGCCCAAATCGAGATTCTTAGAGTTTGCACAAGAAACAGCAGCGTTCTGCTGGGTGCAATGACTCAAAGCTTCATACCTTGCAGCTGTGTATGAAAGGCAACGTAAGGAAGTGTCCCTGCACAAGAAGCCTGTTATCAAGAGGCCAAGAGAGTGTGGAGATTGCCATTTTATTTAAAGCTGTTAAGGCATGAATATTAGAAAGAAAATACAACAGCTAGTTTCCTTTATTGAGAGCTGATACTTGGAAAGCATTGCTAGCGTTCTGGGAAAGTTGTTGTATTGATAAAGCTGGAAGAAGCCTAAAAGCATTTAAGTTTGTTACCTGTCCCTGAGAAGAATCAGGAGAACTGACTTTATAATTGGACTTTCATTTGGTACAAAAAGTTACCACTTTACTTTCTGTGTTGGGGGAGTAAATCCTGTGCGGTTCTCTATGCAATACTTTGTGCTATACTTTGTGCAACAATAAAAGTATTCTTTAACTTGAAACCCAACCTTGGCTGTCGTCACTTCCGTCCACAACTACACTAGGGGGCATGTTTACTAAACACCGTTGCTGTGCGGGTTCCCGTTAGTGTGCTGGTGCCATATAAGGAGTGGGCGGGCCAGGCAGAAAAAAGCAAAAAACTGGACCGTACATGTGTGCGTCGCGCTAATGTGCGGGGCCCACATTAGCGCGTGGAAAGGCTAAGTGGGGCGCTGCTGCAAAACCAGAACAACAGAGCCATAGTACAACGGTGAAGACACCGACCAATGGTGCAGGGGCCAGGGGTTCAAACCCCCATTGCGCTCAACAAAAAAGACCAGCTGAAGCACCAACATTTATGGGCAAAAGTGGTTAGGAGGCATATTAATTTTGGGCAGCAGAAGGCGGCGCACTGTTATTTTTATTATAGCATGAGGCGGCGCACTGTTTAGTGTGGGCGGCAGATGGCGGCGCATTGTTAAGTTTGGGCAGCAGAAGGCGGTGCGCTGATAAATGTGGGCAACAGAAGGCGGCGAGCCGGTGGGCAGAAGGCGGTGCGCTGATGTGTGAGGGGGCAGTCCAATAGTGGGAGGGATAAGTGGCGCGCTGATGTGAAAATAACAGGAACAGAGCCATAGCACAATGGTTAAGACACTGACCACTCGTGCAGGGATCATGGGTTCAATTCCCCACAGTGCCCATTGAAGACAGCTGGCTGAGGCATTATTTTAGGGGCATTTCCATGTTGTGCGGCATAAGGCGGCGCGCTGTTAATTTAGTGCGCCACAAGATGGCGCGCTGATGGCTACAAGGCTGCGCGCGGATGCACAGACACAGGAACAGAGCCACAGCACAATGGTTAAGACACTGACCAATGGTGCAGGGGCCAGGGGTTCAACCCCTCACAGTGCCCAGTGAACAAGGCTGGCTGGGGCAGTATGTATCATGGTGAGGAGTGCTGTAGGAGGCCTTCCATTTATATTTTATTTCCCACCACTAGTAAACCCGCTCTCACAGTGTGTTAACATACGGATGCCCGTAAGGCACATGTTACAGTGCACTGTCCGCCAAGGCACCCTAGAATGTCCCCTATAGGGCACCATGTATGTTGCGACACAGGATAATGTATAGTGCACCCTATATGGATGGCAACCATAAGGTGGCCTATAGGGCGCCCTATAAAGCACCCTCAGAGGCACCTAATGGGTATAGTAAGCTGTGTGTGGTTTTGCCGGCATAGACATATGTACAGTAAATAAAAATAAAGCTGTGGATGGCCCTATCAAAGGGCCCCACTGTGGGTTTGAACCCATGACCTCTGGCTGTACAGGGAGTGATGTAACCATTGGGCTACAGCTCTATAGCTGATAGCAAGCCCCTGGCTGGCTGCAGAGAGCCTGCACGTCACCCCACAGACAGTCTGCTGTTGTAGACAGGATAGGGTTAGGCCACCCGTACCCATGATGCACTGCACATGCAAATCAGCTGTCCACAGATGCACACAAGATGGGGAATGCACCCCAACAGCTACCCGGCCTGGTAGGGGGAATTGTCCATGTGCACCCACACAGCACCTCGGCCTGGTAGTGGGTCCTGAGCGGGTGGACTACCAGCAAAGAGTAGCTACACACCGTCACATTGTGCGGGTACTGTGCTCACCCTGAGGGTGTGATGTGGCGGCCAGGACAAGGTCCACAACACCAGCCATGGCTGGATGAGGCCATGATGGAGCTCCAAAACAGTACTAACCTGTGAGATAGGAAGGTGCTGCAGAAACATGTTGGATATCTCTGTCTGTCTCAGTTAGTGGAAACCCCCATGGACCCCCTAGGTGGCCAAAGTTACCACAACCCCCCCCCCCCCCCCCCCAACAGATCCCAAACACACACACAAACCCCCCCCCCCCCCTGGCAGCAGAGTGGACCATCAAACCCCAGTCCTGCTGGGGAACAGACACCCTACAGGGCAGTCCAAGCAGCTCCACACACATCCATAACACCATATCAGACAGACTTTAGGCCTGGATATCCAAAGATGCACCCCAGCACTATCTGATATTCACCTGCAGCAAGCCATCAGCCACTGCACCCTGCAAGGCACTCCATCGAGACACATACCAGCTATGAACAGTCTGCTGGTTAGCCCTGATGGAAATGCATGCACCCAAAACTGGGGTGACAGCACACACAAGCAGAGAGTTCTGTGAGGAGGCCCCAACAGGAAACCCATATATATCACAAGAAAGAAACACAATACAGCACTATGGGGGTGCCTAGCCATGCTGTCATCACTGCACACTCAGGGTGAGAGTGCTCCCCCAGCAGCACATACAGAGGTCACCCTGTCTGTGTAGGTGGTGGCCTGGCACTACAATGTCACAGCCAGTGCCCTATGCCCTGTGCAGATGCATCCTGGCCAGCCCACCATGTCTGACCTATACCCATGGTACCTTGCTGCTCATTATGCACATTGGCAGGCCAATACTGGCAGTAGTGCTGGCAGTGTGGGTTGGGGAAGGTGTTTGCAGCCAACACACACTGTATAGACAGACACACACTCCCACACCTAGGCCAGCATTGTGCTACTATTGAGGGGGTGATTAGCCTTGGCCACCACACCGGTCCTAGGCACGGCACAGGCATGGATATGGTACGCAGTACTGCTGGGGGTCACTCCCCAGGGTGGTGAACACCATCAGAGGCCAGGCCTGGAGCACGCACCGCAGACACCAAACAGATTGTTCGGATGGGGTCAACTAGCAGTATGTGCGTAACGTAGGGATATCTATCAGCCTGTACTCTTAGCAAACGTTTCAGAGCTGTGTACCTCAGGTGTAGGGTGACATTGCTAAGGTATGCAGGTGCTGGTATTGGGAGATGCACGCAGGGTCCAATGTTCTGCCTCTACAGGAGACATTGGCCAATGGGGCCTGTGGGTGTGGGTGTGGGTGTGTCTGCCCCTGTTGGCTGCTGCTTTACGGCAGCGCTTCCCCACTCCAGCCCAGTTTTGCATCACACTGTTCGGGTCTTCCTGCTGTCCCTCATGAATATGCATGAGCTAAATCTACATGCCGTGCATAGATATACAGCACAGGCATTTGTATGAGTGGCAGCATGGAACCTGACTGGTGTGTGGCCCACCAGGACTGCATTTGGGGGATTCTGCTGTAGGTTCTGCCCCTGTTCATGGTGTCTGTGCTCAGTGGGGTAAAAGATAGACGTATTACCATTGCATATGTCCTCGTCACGAAAGGTGTGTCCTTACTGTCACTGTTTACTTGTGGGGAAAATATGTGGGCAGGATTGCCGGTAGCCCCAGCTGGTCTTTGAACCTGTGACCACTGTTCCCTCTAAGCTGTGCACATGTGCGCGCGCACACACCTCGCCGAGCGAGCGCACATACTTTACAACAGAGCGCACAAAAATTACGGTTCTGATTCTGATAGAAAACAACACTGACGTCTTAAAATTTAAAAGTTGTTGTGTATTTACGGTTTTCACAAGTTCTACAATATTTTCTAGTGCAATCAATGTGGTGTACATACTGTATTCTGACGTGTAGTCAAATTTTAAAGTATATAACTCCGAGTGTCGTTATGTTGCGCACAAAAATTTAACCTTCCTTCAAAAGCTGCACAGCTGATATTTTATGTGCACACAGCCTACAGAAAATTAGAGGGAACATTGCCTGTGACCTTCTGTTCTTGCATGCACTGTCTGTGTGCACTGCACCACCGTGTAGCCACAGCTTGGCTGAATTCCCTGGATAGTCCATGACTGTGGATCCGGCAGGGCCTGTCTGTTGCTGTGGACTGTGCCAGCCTGCACATGGCTAGGCCTCTGTCTTCTGTCGCTAGCAGCCACTGCCCCCTGCACCACATGTACTCGTCCGCCAACAAGCTGGCATGAGCTTCTCCCATAAAAGGCAGGTGACCTGATTGGAATGTGGCAGTACGGGACTGAATTTGGGGTACTTGGCTGTGGGTAATGCCCATTGTTGTGGTGTGTGTGCGTTGTTGGGTAAAATATGGGTGTTTTCCCCATGCTTATGTCCCCTGCAATACAGGGGTGTCTGCGCTATCTGTGTTTAGTGGTGGGTAAAATATGGGGACTGGGCTGGCAAGTGCCCCAGCTGGGCTTTGAACCTCTGACCCTCTGGTCCTAGGTGTACTGACTCTGTCTGCTGCACCACGCTATGGCCACATAGACAGGGCAGCCCCTGGAGGTAGTAAGCCTGGCAGGATGGAGTCACAAACCCTGCTCTACGCAAATTTACTGTGGGCATATGCACCCTGTCTGGTGACAAACGTGCACATAAACCCCGGAAATGACCACGGGAGATGGGGGACAAAATATCACCACGCTGGGCAACAGTGATATTAATGGGCAACCATAGCAAACACTCCCAGGAAAGCTCCACAAAAGGAAATGTTTTTTGGAAGAGTCTTCGCTCCGTAAACCCTTCCAAAATTCATTTCTTTTTTCTGGAGCTTTGCTGGGTGTATTTTCTGTATTTGCCCATCACTATAACTGTTCCCCAGCTGAATTACTATTTTTAATAGTTCTGTTGTGGTCATTTTCTATTTTTATTTGCACTTTTGTGCTGTGCACATGTATCACACTGCTCACGTTTTGCTGGTTTTCCCGGTTTTCCTGTACATTGCTGACGGAAATGGTTTCTCTTCCCTTTAAATGCTTTCTACCGCGAGGGTTTCCCTCGCGGTAGTTTTTACATGTAAATTTGGGCCCGATATTGTGCGGGGAGCCTCTCCCCTCCCACTCTCCACCCATTGACCCCGTCCCTCCGCCCCTCCGGAGCCTTCCTCCGCCCTCCTTTAGCCGTTCCACGCCTCTATCGGACATTTGCGGGCCCGCACTTGTACGGGGCCCGTTAGTGTGCCACGCACCTTTGCGGGGGTGACACGCACGTGTGCGGGGCGTTTATTAGCGTTTATTAGCGTTTCAGTGCCACGTTTCCGTGCGCTATTTTGCGGCGCGCACATTTCCGGTTTTTAGTAAACATCCCCCTAGGACACAGGGCTACAGCACTACCAAGGACTTTAAAATCCCGTGTCTCACTTACCAACTACCTAATATGCCCAGAGCTAGGCGGTGAGGTGTCACAGGGAGCTAGGACTGGAAATGGGCTGATGGTGGGGCTAGGATAGAATTGGAAATGGGCTGATGGGGGGCTGGGACTGGAAATGGGCTGATGCAGGGACTAGAAGGGAGCAGATGCTGGGTGGGGCTGGAACTAGAAGGGGGCTGATGTTGGGGGAGGATTAGAATGGGATGGAGCTGGGAGAGTGAAATGGAGAGGGAAAAATATTTTGTGTGGGAGGGAAGACAAATCTACAATTGGCCGGATATTGGGAGAGTAAGTGGGGATTGAGGATGGAGGGGTAAAATTTGAGTGGATGAAATAGGAATGAGGAAAGAGCAAAAGGAGAAAGATTAGTATGTTAAAGCAGATGTAGAGAGAGAATGGAAAAAAACTAGAAGAGAAGAAAGGACAAATGGACAGCACATGGAGAGTTAGCAGAAGACACGAAGAAACTAGAAGAAAGTGGCTGGAACAATTGTAACTGAAAAAAATGCACAAAAGGTAGAAAAATATCTCTTTATTTTGAATTTATTAACTGGAATATGTCAGCTCTGGGAAATGTGCATCATTAACGTCTGCGCTTTGTTTAGTACAAGAGGAAATTAATTTATAGTTTTATTTCTACAGTGTTGTACATTCCAAATTTGGCTTTTGGGGTTCCCAGTTTAATTATTGTCTTCCTGTTTCTAAATTGTGATTCCTTGTTTGGTGATGGTCTATGTACTGCATGTGTAACTGACCTGAGGTATTCTGTTTATATAATTCCTATTTGACATTGCCACTTGTTCTCTTTCCCCAGTAGGTCATGTATTGTTATTCTCTGAAATATATTGGTTTAATATTTGCAGTGTTGCCTTTTGATAGTTAGGGTATGGTGCTTTGTGAGTCCTGGTAGTGCTGTTAGGATACGACGGGTTTGCTATGGGTTCTAAATGGGCAGTGTTTGTAGTAGTTCCTAATGTGCCAGGCGGTTGGTACTGGATTATAGTAATGTAGAAATCTTTTAGTCTTTCTTTATCCATATACTCATTAAGAGGCATGTTTACTAAAAGTTAGTGTATGGTAACATTATGCAAATAAGGCACCTTATGCAAATGAGGCCCCGCACCGAGTCTCCGCAAATGGCCCCGCACCCCCCTTGGGCCGCTCCTGCCTGCAAGCTAATCAGGCAGAGGTGATATTGAGCCACTGCCCGGTTAACACCCAAGGGTAAATTTAGGCCAGCCTTTGGGAGGAGTGGGCTAGTGCTTGGGACAAGCTGCCTCAGACCAGAGAGCTGGGGATTTGAATCCCACTGGAGGACAGCAACCATGAGATGGAGGGACTGGGGTTTCCAGTCCCACAGGTGCTCCTTGTGGCTTTGGGCAAGCTACTTAACTTTCTGTTGCCTCAGGTACAAAACATAGATTGTGGTCCCTTTAGGGACAAGGGAAATATATACTGTACCTGAATGTACACCGCTTTGACCCATTGAAAGCAGTATATAAGCACTGATAACTAAATAAATAAATACTCATGGGTCAATAACCAGGCAGCAATTCAATATCACTGCTGCCCAGTTAGCAACAGGTACTCTACCCTGGAAGGCCCTGATGCTAACTACGTAGCATTGGGGCATGTAGCAGTGGCACCTGCAGATATCCAGCAGCACGAGCCATGTTAGTGCTGCTGAAGATCCCGCTAATCAGGATTTCCTATTTTGCAGCGAATCCCGTTTTTATTTGGAATGAAAGCACATCCCTATATAATTTATTTCCTATACTATCTTTCTTTCAACAGAAAAAGCAGTACAAAGTCAACAATATGTAGGGCCGGCGCTACTATCAGGTGAACTAGGCAGTCGCCTAGAGCGCTGGCCTTCCGGGAGCACCCACTGCTGCCGCTGTTGCCCTCTCAGTGGCCACAAACAGACCTGGGGCACTTACTTTTAAACTTCAGTGCCATGGGGCTGTTTGCTCCCCTTCCTCTGATGCCCAATGCCGACTTCCTGTCTGCAAACTGGAAGTTGGCATTAGGTGTCAGAGGGGGCAGAATCAAACAGATCCGCGACATTGAAGTTTCAAAAGAGGAGAAGGATGGCAGGGGTGACAATGGGTACCACAAGGGGGTGTGCGGGCGCAAGGGATGAGATTTGCCTAGGGTGTCTCATCTCCTTGTGCTGTCCCTGACTATATAGCTGCATTAAAACAGAGCACACTGCATAAGGATATGAAGTGAAATCTAGAAGCCCTAGGTGCCATTTAGAGGTATAAAAAGTGCCATATATTTACATAGAAATTTTAGAAAAAGTGTAAGGTACAGAGAAGAGGCAACAAAATGGTAAAGGGGATGGAAGGATATCCCTGTGCAGAGAGGCTAAAAAGGTTAGGGCTCTTCAACCTGGAAAAGAGACGGCTGAGGGGAGATATGATAGAGGTATATAAATTAATGAATGGAGTGGAACGGGTAAACGTAGGTCGATTGTTTACGTCATCAGAATATAGAAAGACTAGGGGACATGCAATGAAGCTATAGGGTAACCTATTTAAGACTCATAAGAGAAAATATTTTTTCACTCAATGTGTAATCAAACTCTGGAATTTGTTACTGGAGGATATAGTAAAAGTTGTTAGTGTAGCTGGGTTTAAAAGGAGTTTGGACAAGTTCCTGGAGGAAAGGTCCATAAACCATTATTAAAAAGGACCCAGGATATCAATGCTTGACCCAATACAAGCATCGTGGAACCTGTGTCTTTTGGGGAAACTGCTATGTACTTATGACCTAGATTGGCCACTGTTGGAAAAAGAATACTGGGTTTGATGACCTTGGTCTGACCCAGTATGGCATATCTTATGTTACTAATATGTATAGAAGTTAAGCACTAAATAGGGATTCATTAATCAAGAGCCTTAAGATAGGATGAAATTTAAAGCAAGGCAAAACTCCAAACATAACACTACAGGTCCGATATTCATTTGCGACGGCTATGTGCCTCTACAGCGTATAGCCATTGCCGACGAACTTTAACCCCAGATATTCAATGCCGGGGTCATATTTAGCCTGGAATTGAATATCCAGGATCACCATACAACCAAAGATAACGCAGAAGCTAACTGGGCTGTGGCAATATTGCGCTGCTGCCCAGTTAGCTCCCACAGGTAAAGATAGGCCAGTTTTTGCTGCATCTACCTGTACCCCAGGGTCGCTAAACCAGGAAGCAGTACAATATCGCTGCCCGGTTAATGATTGGTGATGCCTCCACTTCACCCCGGACACGCCCCAACACGCCCCAATGCTAAGCAGTTAGCATCGGAGCGTGTAGCGGCATTAATCAGGGATGTTCAGCGGCACTAACTGAATATCCTTCTAAGCAGCATTTACACGGTTTACAGATCTATAAACCGTGTAAATGCCTTTGAATATCGGGCCCTACATGCTTATGTTTATGTTTATTTTAAACTTCCTACACCACCTTTTTGTTTAGAGGCAAAGCAGTTTACACTTGAAAAAAATCATGAAATTAGGAAAGAATGCTATCAGTTAATAAGACAGAGAGGGTAGAACAAATAGGGCCATACCAAGTGTAAATCGCGCCCTGTGCGATTTGCACATTGGGCGTGCGCGCCCCCCTCCCCCTCCCCCTCCCCCCCCCCCACAGCAGGAGAGAAGAGGCATGCCAGATATGCAAGTTCCTGGCATGCTAAGCAGATCTGCTTAGCACGCCGGCGAGAAGGCTTAAGGGGCGCATTTTAACTGTCTGTTGTTGGCTGCTGCAACTCAGAGAAGAAAAAGTGGTGGCGGCAGGCAGCGGCAGACAGCTAAAATGCACCCCTTAAGCCTTTGCGCCCTGTGCGGTCGCACCGCTCACACAGGGCTAGGTACAGTCCTGCAAACAGTGTAGCAGGAGGGGTACTAGAAAGAGAGGGAAGGAGGTTTGTTCTATGTCTCAGGCAACTTAGGCTTCAAAGGCCTGTGAGATGAGATGTATCAAGCTGAGTTTTGAATGAGGGATAGGAAGGTTCAAGATGGAGCAAATAGGGCAGAGAATTCCAAAAAGTGGGAACACAGAAAAAGAAGGCCGAATAACTGGTAGATTCAAGTCAGGCTTTGTTGGGGAATGGGATATGAAGTCTATTATCCTGAAGGAGAGAAGGGCATGAGACGGGGTATAGAATGTAAGAAAGGAGAACAGATAAGCAGGGGAACTAGTATAGCAACATAGTAAATGACGGCAGATAAAGGTCCATCTACTCTGCCCAGCAAGACGGTAAGAGTAGGTGCATCTGCCACTCCATGCAGGTCACCCCTACCCATGCCTTTGTTTAGGCATGTTCCCAACACTCCATGTATGTCACCCCTATTTGTTGAGATATAAGAGTTATGTTCATTTTGATTTTATCCTTTTGCTAAAAAGGGATTCTCTGTGTCTGTCCCATGCTATTTTGAATTCTGTCACTGTATTTGCCCCCACCACTTCCATTGGGAGGGCCTTCCAAGCATCCATCATCCTTTCAGTGAAAAAGTATTTCCTGACGTTGCCTTTCAGTTTACCCCCTTGCAGCTTCATATTATGCCCTCTAGTTTTACAGCTTCCCCGTCTTTGGAAGAGGTTGGTTTGTTCATTAATACTCTTAAAGTACTTAAAGGTCTGAATCATATCTCCCCTGTCCCTCCTCTCTTCCAGAGTATACATATTTAGGTTTTCAAGTCTCTTCTCATACGTCTTCTGACACAGGCTCCAAATCATTTTGGTCACCTTCCTCTGAATCGTTTCCAGTCTTTTTATATCCTTTGTGAGATATGGTCTTCAAAACTGAACACAATATTCCAAGTGAGGCCTCACCAGCGACTTGCATAGTGGCATTAGTATCTCTTCCTTTCTGCTGGTAATTCCTCTCTGTATGCAATCCAGCATTTTTCTGGCTTTTGCCACCACCTTGTCACACTGTTTCACCACCTTGAGATCCTTAAAAATAATTACTCCGAGGTCCTTCTCCTGGTCCATGCACACCAACCTCTCGCCCCCTATCGCATATAATTCCCTTGGATTTCTGCTTCCCAAGTGCAAGACACTGCACTTCTTTACAGTAAATCCTAACTTCCAAGCATTAGACCATTCTTCCAGCTTTTGTAGATCTTTCCTCATGTTATCCACTCCCTCAGGGGAGTCCACTCTGTTGCAAATTTTCATGTCATCTGCAAAAAGACAGACTTTTCCATTCAGTCCTTCAGCAATATCACTCACAAATACATTGAACAGTACCGGTCCCGGGACCGAACTCTGGGGCACACTGCTAATCACCTTGCTTTCATCCGAGTGAGTTCCATTTACCATCACCTTCTGTCATCTGTCAGTCAACCAATTTCTGATCCAGTTCACCACCTTGGGACCCATCCCCAAGCTGTTGAGTTTATTGATAAGTCTTGTATGAGGAACAGTATCAAAGGCTTTGCTGAAACCTAGGTAGATCACAACCATCGCATGCCCATGATCTAGTTCTCTGGTCACCCAGTCAAAGAACTCAATCAGATTTGTTTGGCAAGAACATCCTTTGGTAAAACCATGTTGCCTCGGATCATGCAACCTATTGGTTTTGAGAAAGTCCACTATTCGCTCCTTTGGGAACATCTCCATTACTTTTCCCACCACCGAAGTAAGGCTTACCAGCCTGTAGTTTGTCACTCCTTCCCTATTACCACTTTTGTGAAGAGATTCCACATCAGCCCTTCTCCAGTCCTATGGAACTTCTTCTGTCTCCAAGGATCTATTAAAAACATCCTTTAATGGCCCTGCAAGAACCTCTCTGAGCTCTTTCAGTATCCTGGGATGTATCCCATCCGGTCCCATGGCCTTGTCCACTTTCAATTTAGCAAGCTGTTCTAACACATCTTCTGTGAATGGTGTGGTATCTACTCCATTCCCATTTGTATATTTGTCAATCACAGGTGGTCCTTCTACAGGATTTTCTTTAGTAAAAACAGAACAGAAGTATTTGTTTAGCATTTTCGTTTTTTCAATGTCACTTTCCACAAATCCATTCCTGGCACTTTTGAGTCCTGCAATTCCAACTCTGATTTTCCTCTTGTCCCGAATATACCTGAAAAAAGTCTTGTCGCCACATTTCACATCTTTAGCCATCTTTTCTTCTGCCTTGGATTTTTCTATCTTTATTTCTTTTTGTCTTTTTTAGTTTGATCCTGTATTCTTTTCTGTGTTCCTCTGTTTGCGAACTTCTGAATTTTCTGAAAGCTGTGTTTTGTCTTTATTTGGGAAGCCACTTCTTTGGAGAGCCAAATAGGTTTCCTTTTCCTCTTGCTTTTATTTACTTTCCTTACATATGTGTATCTGTTGCCACTTGTATTGCCTCCTTTAGTTTAGCCCACTGCAATTCCACTTCCCTTATCCCCTTTCACCTTGCCAACTCCTCCTTCAGGTACTTGGCCATTATACTGAAGTCAGTGTTTTTGAAGTCTAGGACTTTGAGCTTGCTGTAATTGGACTCCGCCTTGGCTTTTATCTCAAACCACACCTGTGATAATCACTGCTGCTCACATGGGCACCCACCCAGAAATTCGACACACTATCTCCATTGGTGAGTACTAAACCCAGCATCAAGCTTTCCCTGGTCGGTTCCATCACCATTTGTCTAAGTAGTGCATCGTGGAAGGCATCCACAATTTTTTTTACTTCTTTCCAGATTTGCAGAAGGAATATTCATCGGGTAGATTAAAGTCACCCAATATGCTCACTTCCCCCTTCATGGCTATCTTTGCAATATCAATAATAAATTCTCTATCCATTTCTTCGGTTTGAATTGGAGGCCTGTAAACTATACCAATATGGATGACAGTGCCATCTCCTCTTTCCAACACAATCCAGAGCGCTTCTTTTCCCCATGTCCCCTGCATTTCAGCAGGTTTAATATTGCTTTTGACATATAGGGCTACTCCTCCTCCAAATAGATATAGCCAGCTATGGCTATATCCCATTCATGCAACTCGTTAAACCATGGGGTATGTTTACTAAACTGCGCACACGTGCGTGGCGCACAAGAGCAGATGCTAATGATGCATTTAAGAGCTTTTAAGCGCTGCGCACGCATGCGCGCAACATTAACGGGCCGCCGCACGTGTGCGGGGCGCTCATGTGCGATAGAGGCGGGGAAACGCTTACGGAGGGTGGAGGAAGGCTCCCGAGGGGTGGGGGGACGGGGTCAATGGGTGGAGAGTGGGAGGGGAGAGGCTCCCCGCACAGGAGCGGAGCTCAATTTTGGCATGTAAAATACCGCGAGTGAAACCCTCGCGTTAGAGCCGATTTAAAGGGAAGAGAAACCATTTCCGTCAGCAATGTACAGCAAAACCGGGGAAACCTGTAAAACGTGAGCAGTGTGATACATGTGCACAGAACAAAATAGCAAATATACATTGAAAATGACCACAAAAAATTCCAAATAAATAAGAATTCAGCTGGGCAACAGTGATATTAATGGGCAACCATAAAAAACACTCCCTGGAAAGCTCCAAAAAGAAAAAATGTTTTTTGTAAGGGTCTACGCTCCGTAGACTTGTTCAAAAATCACTGCAGTGTACTGGAGCTGTCTTGGGAGTGTTTGTCATGTTGCCCATTGATATCACTGTTCCCCAGCGAGGTTTTGGTTGTTTCCCCTTTTAGTGGAGGTCATTTTTGAGGTGTAATTGCACCCCTGTCCCCATACAAGGTAAACGAGCCCACAGTAGAATTGTGCAGAGCAGGGTTTCTGACTCGTGCAGCCAGGTTTCCTATCTCCAGAGACTGCACTGTCTCTGTGGCCACAGTGTGGTGCAGCAGACACAGCCAGTGCCTATAGGACCAGAGAGTCACAGGTTCAAATCCAATTTGGGGCACCTGCCAACCCAGTCCCCATAGCTTTACCCACCACTAAATAGTGAGAGTACAGACACTCCTTTATTGCAGAGAACATAAGCATGCTCCCAACACCTATATTTGACCCTACACTGCACTCAAACCATAACAATGGCCATTTCCTACAGCCGAGTCCTCCAAAGTCAGTCCTGGAGTGCTACAACTCACTCAGGTCATATGTTTTTCCCAGATAGGGACATGTCTGCATGTTGGCGGAAGGGTACAGGTGGGGGAGGGGGCAGTGGCTGCAAACCACAGCAGACAGTGGCCTAGGCCTGTGCAGGCTGGCACGTCCACCGCAACAGACAGGCCCTGTTGGATGTACAGTCATGGACTCCCCAAGGAACACAGCATATTTGTGGCAACACAGTGGTGCAGTGCACACAGACAGTGGGTGCAGGAACAGAAGGGCACAGGTTCAAAGCCCAGCTGGGGCTACTGCCAATCCAGTCCACATATTTTTCCTACAACTAAACCATGATAGTAAGGACAAACCTGTATTGCGGAAAACATAAGCATGGTTAATACGCCTATATTTTATCACTCCAAACACAGACACCATAAAAAGCTGCATTACCCAGAGCAGTCTCCCAAATGCAGTCCTGGAGGGCCCCACGCCAATCAGGATCCATGCTGCCTCAATAAAGATGTCTGTGCTGCATATCTATGCACCAACCCCCATGGTATGCTGATGTAGCTCATGAGGGACAGCATGAAAAGCCGAACATTGTTTGGAACACCAGGACTGGAGTTGGGACACTGTGCCGTAAAGCAGCAGCCAACAGGGCCAGACACACCCACCCACACCCCCACAGGCCCCATTGACCAATGCCTCATGGAGAGGCAGGACATTGGGCCCTGCTTGTATCTCCCAATACTAGCAGTTTCAGACCTTAGCACTGCCACCCTACACCTGGGTATATGGTACGCAGCTATCAAACGTTGCCCATGATAACTGGCAGATATCAATTCCTACTTTAAGCACATTTTGCTCAATGATCTCCAATGACAACACAGTGGCACAGTGCACACAGACAGTGTGTGCAAGAACAGAAGGTCACAGGTTCAAATCCCAGTTGTGTCAGCTTCCAACACAATCCCCTTATTTTACACATGAAGAAAACATGGTAGTAAAGACTGCCAGGTATTCCTGGGAACAGAAACATGCCTCAAATGTATATATTCAACACCAATGAACACAAACACCATAAAAATGTGGTACCTAGAGCAGAGTCTCCCAAAGGCAGCCCTAGAGGGCCAAACACCAGTCAGGTTCCATGCTGCCCCTAATGAAGATGCCTGTGCAATGTAAACAGCAATGGTGCAGAATAGCATGTTGCCAGAGGGTTACCGGTGGTGGAGGGGGCAGTGTGTGCTGGTCACAGCAGGTGGTGGCCCAGTCCCCTCACGTGGGTTCAGTGCACCCCAAAAGACAGTCCCTGTCTGACAAACAGCCATGGACATCCCAGGGAACACACTGTTTCTGTGCTAAGATGGTGGTGCAGCGGATGCAGCCAGTGCCTTATGGACCAGAAAGTCACCGGTTCAAAGCCCAGCTGGGGCACCTGCCATACCAATACCCACATTTTACACTTTGAAGAAAATATGATAGTAAAGACTGAACCCTTAATGCGGAGGACATAAGCGTGGGTGAAACACTCATATCTTTCCTTAAATAACACACACCACATAAACATATGCATTGCCTACAGCAGAGTCCCCCAAATGCAGTCCTGGAAGCTAAAAAATCCCTCAGGTTGGATGCAGTCTCCAATAAAGATGCTTGTGCTGCAATTGCAGGTCCCGGCCCCATGGTATGCAGAGGTATCATAGGCATATTCATCAGGGACATCCTGAAAACCTGAACAGTGTTTGGCCCACCAGGACTGTAGTTGGGAACCTCTGCCCTAAAGCAGCGGCCAACAGGGGCGGAAACACCTGCACCTGCAGGCTCCATCATCCAAAGTCAAATGCAGAGGCCGGATTTTGGGCCCTGTGTGCATCTCCCAATACTAGCATGTGCATACATTAGCAATGCCACAGTAAGCACGGGTATACGGTACACAGATATCAAAAGGCTGCTATGATTCCTGGCACATAGAAATGGCAAAGTTAAGCACAATTATCTCAATGAGTTGTATCACACCAACCTCTCTGATGTTTGTGGAATGTGCGAAAGGTCATGTGTCTGACAGAGTCCACCATCCTGGAGCATGACACCAACGTTTCCGCCTAACATAGCCATGCCTGCACTGTGCCCAGTAATGGCGCGTTTGCCAGGGCTGCCAAATACCTCTACAGCTGCTCAATGCTGCCATAGGTGTGGGGCGTGTGTGTTTGTCTATCCAGTGTATGGTGGTTGACAAAACCCTCTGCAGGCCAAGCTGATAGCACTGTTCCATTATTGGCCTGCCAATGTGCATAATGAGGAGCAAGGCACTGTGGGTATAGCCCAGACAGGGTGGCATGAGCAGGATGCAACTGCACAGGGCATAGGGCAATGGCTGGGACATTGTAGTGCCTGGCCACCACCTGCACAGACATGGTGTCCACAGCATGTCCTGCTGGGAGGTCACTCTCTCCCTGACCGAGCAGTGACCACGGCATGGCTAGGTTCCGCCATTGTTGCATATAGTTGGTCTCTTATGTGATGTATATGGCTTCTGTAGTTCTGGGGCCCAATCACTGAGTTAACTGTCTGGTGGGTGTGCTCTCAACCCAGTTATGGGTGCACACATGTCCTGCGGTAGCATGCACAATGGACTGGCTAGCGGACTGTCTGCAGTTAGTGTGTGTATGTCTGGGACGCCTTGCAGGGTTCAGCAGCTGGGGACCCACTGTGCTCGCTGCTGGAAAATGTCAGATGGTGGTGTGGTGTGGTGTGGTGTGGTGTGGTGTGGTGTGGGGCGTTTCAAGGCCTAGCATCTGTCTGCGCTTGAAGTATGGATGCATACAGAACTGTAGAAGGTGCGCTGTTGTTTCCTCCAACCGCAGCTGGACTGAGGTTGATGGCCCTGTCTGCCGCTGCCACCATTGCAGGGATATAGAATGTGGATCTGTTGTTGGGGGATCCTGGGTTCCAGAGGGCAGGTTTGGTGGGCTGACACACTCGGCCTAGATGTCCATACAGCTCCTTCCATCGCACATACAACACACATATATCATGTGGCCATGGCGCGCGCACACACACAGGATATGCACTATTCCATGGACATCGAAGTCTACAAGGCCCAGATGTGGCTGGGATATATAGATGGACAGAGGTGTATCGTAGGTGTGCCTGATGGAACAACCTATCAAACATCGGCACACAAGGGACATGAGGTATAGGCCATTTCAGCAAGGACAGGTGATGTGCACCACACCTCACCCTCAGGGTGAGTACAGGCCCCCCACACTGAGACGGTCTGTAGCCACTCTGTAGCAGCAACACAGAAGGTCTGTACCCAGCACTAGGCCTAGGTGCTGTGGGGGTGCACACCCCATCCTCGGAAAATGTGTAGACTGCTGCTTTGCATGTGCAGTGCATCATGGGTGTGAGTGGAGTACCCCTACCCTGTTAAGTGCAACACACAGTCTGCAGACCTCATATTGTAGCCAGCCAGACCTCTTTTCACACATATAGAGCTATAGCCCAGTGGTGAATGCAATGCCTGTGAAGCAACAGATTGTTGGTTCAAATCCCTAGTGTGGTTAGGCAGCAAACATTTTTAGAAAGGCACATTGCTGCATATACTGTGCTAGTCAGCATCAGTGCTGTTTACTTTGCACAAACTGGCCAGACATTGATCAGGGCATTGTAACATGGAGATAACTATTCTACAGGGTAGATGGGGGCTGCCTGGGGCAGTATGTGTGTAATGTCATGTAGTACTGCCAACAGAGAAACCATCACAGTGCTGTAACCATAGGCTTCCCTATAAGGTGGCTTATGGGGCACCTGAGGCTTACAGCACTGTGAGGATCCTAGAGCTGCCACCACTAATTTCCATTAAAACACCCGTCATTGGCTGCACCCACAAATTACCCCACTGTGGATGGGAACACACATCCTCTGGCTTCACAGGCAGCGAGATGAGCTGTGGGACACAGCTCTATAGCTGAGAACAGATGCCTGGCTGGCTAAGGAGGAAATCCTGCAGACTGTGTGCTGTGGTTATCAGGGGTGCGTTGATACAGTAGGAACAATGCTTCACTGCACATGACGTGTATAGCACTGTAAGGGTGTTGCTCCTGGCAATACATATGTAATGTAGAAAGGAAACTTTCGCAAGTAACACTGTTGCAACGTAAGAAGATATATGCCGCACGCAGCACCAATGTACATTAAAAGCACTATGCCTAAATTGGCACTGCTGTAGAATAATGTGTGCTGCCTGAGACACGTAATCCAGAGCCCCACTGGATAATTGAACCCATGACCCCTGGTTTAGCAGTCCATCTAACAACCATTGTGCTACACCTCTGCCACCAGTACTGTATGGCAGCACACATAGTAAAGGATAACGTGCAATAAGGTGGCATGCCGACCTACATCACCTCTTAATGGTCAGCACGCAACCTATTGTGCATGTGCAATGTTCAAATATGGTGCCTCCCCCACCCCCCTATGGCAAACCCCACATCCTTGCAGGGAACACATGGAGATACACCACTGAACATACTCCAGGGGCACACACAACCCCAAATTACCAGGGGGTCTGTTTGCCGACGCTGATGGTTTGTCAGCACCCCTTGTTATAAGTGTCCTGACAGTACCTGCTATGTGACACACATAGCACACCTCATCAGACAATGCACTAGCAATCAGTGAATATGTGTCCATAGGCTCAAGACCACACTGTTTAAACAAGAATAATCCAAGTGCTCTTTTGTACATGAGAGACACATCGGTGATATGTGTGGCTGCAGAGATCAGTAGACATACTGTTGTCCACACACTACCCAGTGTGTCTGAAAGATGCATGCATTCTCAATGTGCATATTCCTGCCACGCAGCCATGCGGAAAGCTGGTGCGCGCCTATCTGTGTCGCGTAGCCATGTGGCGCACATGTGCGCGAACCGCTATGCGCAAATGCGGAAGTTGCGTCGCGTGCATCACCGCGTCTACACGTGCAGACAGGAAAATGGCGTCCCGCAGTAGGAAGCCTGCGTTTAGTCGCCACCTGGCGACATTGATAGGGCCCAAGCTACACAAGCTATTCCCAGGGGCCTCCAGGGGAAGGGACACCGGAAAGGTGTGGAGGGCCTGGGAACGCATCACAAGGCGGTTCAACCGTGTGGCCGAGAACAAACGGGAGGTAAGTGTATGGCAGCAGGTCAAAATAACCATATACAAAGACAGGGGTGATTGCAGCTGTCCATGCTGCTGTGTGTAGGTAGTCTACAACAGTAAAGTGCAGCAGGTGAAACCACATGTACACATCTTTATGTATCACATCTGAGTAGTTTGCCATGTACCCAGGTGTTGATGGACTTGGTCACATAGGGCATGATGCCATCCTGTAGTCATGGCATCTGCTGCTGTTGATGTGCTATAACACACTGTAACACAGCTAGCCCATAGATCTGCCTAAGGAGGGTCTGGAAACATCATGTGCTGATGGCGGGATCTGCATCTGCAGGGTAACACATATGGGCAATCCTCAGAGGTTGTGAAACGTGCATCACATGGTCTGTCAGACACCCTGGAGCTATGGGGTTCTTTGCCAATGTTGGTCAAGGCAACTCCCCTATCCCCAGGAGCCCTGAGAGCCCATCAGAGTGGGCCCTCAATCACCCTGGAGATATGGGGTTGTCACACCATGTTTTACACATCCCCCCTATCCCCAGGAGGCCAGAGAGCCCATCAAAGTAGGCCCTGACTCACCCTGGAGATATGGGGATGTTTGCTAATGTTGTTTGACACATCTCCCCTATCCCCAGGAGGCCAGAGAGCCCTTCAAAGTGGGCCCTCACTCACCCTGGAGATATGGGGATGTTTGTTAATGTTGTTTGACACATCCCCCCTATCCCCAGGAGGTCAGAGAGCCCATCAAAGTGGGCCCTCAATTACCCTGGAGATATGGGGTTGTCAGACCATGTTGTTTGACACATCCCCCCTATCCCCAGGAGTACAGAGAGCCCTTCAAAGTGGGCCCTCAGTCACCCTGGAGATATGGGGATGTTTGCTAATGCTGTTTGACACATCCCCCCTATCCCCAGGAGGCCAGAGATTACTGCAGACAAGTGGGTGTTAGAAATAATTCAAAAAGGGTATGCCCTGGATTTCGCTTACAATCTGCTACCCGCCTTCGTTCGCTCTCCCTGTGCGAAGGGGCTAAAAGAGAAAGCCGTGTTAGACACGGTTTTGCGTCTATTACACCTTTGAGCAATAGTCCCTGTACCCCGAGACCAATACGGTCGCGGTCGATACTCGATTTATTTCATGGTTCCCAAAAAGGAGGATTCTTTTCGACCAATTCTCGATCTCAGAGGGGTCAACCGTGCTTTGCGGGTACCTCATTTTCGCATGGAAACGCTGCGTACAATGATTCGGGCAATACGGCTGGGGGAATTCCTCTTCACATTCCCATCAGGCCATCTCATCAGCAATTTTTGCGTTTTGCCCTTCCAATGGGTCACTTCCAGTTTCGGCCCTTCGGTCTGGCCACGGCTCCAAGAACCTTCACAAAGCTCATGGTAGTGGTAGCAGCTGTGCTGCGAAAAGAAGGGATCCGTGTTCATCCATACCTCGATGATTGGCTAATTAGAGCCAATTCTCATCTGGCCTCCGTAGTGGCGACGTCTCGAGTTGTTCAACTTTTGGAACAGCTAGGCTGGGTGATAAATCAAGCAAAGAGTCACTTGCAGCCAGTTCAACAACTGACTTATCTAGGGGCCTACTTCGATACGGCTCGAGAAGCAGTTTTTCTTGCCGGAAAAAAAAAAAAAAAAAGAATAGTCAAGATTTTGCAACAAGTGCAAGCTTTTTTAAGAGTTCAAGCTCCATCGGCTTGGAAGTACTTACAGTTTTTGGGTTCCATGGCGGCTGCCTTGGATCTGGTTCTGTGGGCCAGGACTCACATGCGGCCCTTACAACAGGCCTTACTTTCCCGATGGTCACCGCAGCTGCATCCTCTATCGCAGCGCCTGTTTTGTCCGGAAACGGTAAGGGAAAGTCTAGAATGGTGGTTGGACCCGGTACATTTCAAGGCGGGTATTCCTTTGCAGGAGCCCGCGTGGGTGTTAGTCACCACAGATGCCAGTCTGATAGGCTGGGGAGCGCATTGTCAGTCGCAAATAACTCAAGGGTTTTGGTCAAAAGAGGAAACATTGTGGTCGATCAACATGCTAGAGCTACGCGCTGCCCGGCTTGCTCTTCAGCACTTCGAGCACCTTCTCATAAAGAAGGCAGTTCGTTTGTTCTCCGACAATGCGGGCAAAGAGAATGTTCAGGCCGATTATCCCAGTCGGTCTCTCCTCGATCCAGGAGAATGGGAGTTGAACGTAGCAGTTTTTCACGAAATAACCTTAAAGTGAGGACAACCGGTTATGGATTTAATGGCGACGTTCAACAATGCAAAGTCGAACCGTTTTTTCAGTAGACACAGGGAATGCATGTCAGAAGGGCTCGATGCTCTAGCTCAGCCTTGGCCGGAGAACATTCTATTGTATGTTTTCCCACCTTGGCCAATGGTGAGCCGAGTTGTTCAACGCATAACGAAGCGCTGCGGTTCAGTGATTCTGATTGCGCCGGATTAGCCTCGGCGTCCTTGGTATGCCGATCTAGTCCTTGGTATACCGATCTAGTTCGGCTTCTAATAGCTCCACCTTGGCGTCTTCTAGTCCGGGTCAATCTGTTAAATCAGGGACCCGTGCTCATGCCACACGTGGATCGCTTCTTGCTTATGGCTTGGCTCTTGAGAGGTCTCGCTTGACTCGCAAAGGTTATGCGAATTCTGTAGTGGCTACCTTACTTAAATCTAGAAGACCTGGGACATCTCTTGCGTATGTCCGGATATGGCAGATTTTCGAGTCTTGGTGTGAACGGCATGATATTCTTCCGCATTCGGCTTCCTTGCCTCAGTTGCTTTTATTTCTCCAGGAAGGTTTGGATAAAGGGTTGGCAATTAATACCCTTAAGGTTCAGGTAGCCGCACTTGCATGTTTTAGGGAATTAGTCCAAAATTGCAAGCTATCCTTGCATCCGGATGTGCAAAGATTTTTCAGAGCGGCTAAGATTATTCGTCCTCCGCTGCGGCACATTGTGCCTCCGTGGGATTTGAATATTGTTTTGGAGGCGTTGTCGAGTTTGTCATTAGCGTCGATTTCCTCCCGATCTCCAAAGGAGTGTTCATGAAGAATATTGTTTTGGAGGCGTTGTCGAGTTCGTCATTAACATCAATTTCCTCCCGAACTCCTAAGGAGTGTTCATGGAAGACAGCTTTTCTGGTAGCTTTGTGTTCAGCGCGAAGAATTTCGGATTTACAGGCTTTGTCTTGCCGTGAGCCTTATTTGCAATTTCTCCCTGAACGAGTTTTATTACGTACAGTTCCTTCATTTTTACCAAAAGTGCTATCTGCTTTTCATATTAATCAGTCAATACTTTTGCCAACTTTTTTGGATTTATCAAATTCTCCTATTGATAGAGCTCTTTGAAAATTGGGTCTTGGTCGTGTCTTAAAGACATACCTTAAAATTTCAGAACCATTTCGTAAAACAGATAGATTGTTTGTGCAGTATGCTGGACCTAATAAAGGGAAGCCGGCTTCGAAGTCCACAATTGCTCGATGGGTACGATCTGCTATTGTGGCAGCTTATCAGACCAGAGGACGCTCTCCTCCTAATGGTCTGAGGGCGCATTCTACTAGAGCACAAGCGGCATCCTGGGCAGAATTTGCTTTTGTTCCTCCAGTAGATATCTGTAGGGCGGCTACATGGTCTTCGTTGCATACCTTTACAAAGCATTATCGTCTAGATGTTCAGGCCAGGGAAGATGCAAAAGTGGGAACGTCGGCTCTCATTGCTGGACTGGCGGGTCCCTCCCGAGTTTAGGTACTGCTCTGGTATTGCCCTAACCTTCCCTGGGCTGGCCCGGAGAGGCGAAAAGGAAAATGAAATTAGTTCTTACCTGCTAATTATCTTTCCTTGAGCATTCTCCGGGCCAGTCCAGGGTCCCACCCTTTAGTTATTGGGGCTAATATTTCTTTCTCAAATTAAGTTGGAATTTATTTAGTTTGGAAAAAAAAAAAAAAATTTTTAATAAGCACAAATTATTTGCTTATGTTTTCCTGAAGGACTATAAAATATAATCAGTTTTATTATGAGTAAGCTTTTTGTTTTAAATTCTATAATAGTTAGTTGCTTTGTCAAAAGAAGACTAGCAGTTGGCTTCAGGGGGAGTGGCTTCATCGAGCAAGAAAACTTGATGTCTTTATGTCCTCAGCTGCTGAGGGGGATTGACAACCACAATCACCCTGGACATATGGTGTTGTCAGACCATGTTGTTTGACACATCCCCCCTATCCCCAGGAGGCCAGAGAGCCCATCAAAGTAGGCCCAGACTCACCCTGGAGATATGGGGTTGTCAGACCATGTTGTTTGACACATCCCCCCTATCCCCAGGAGCACAGAGAGGCCTTCAAAGTGGGCCCTCAGTCACCCTGGAGATATGGGGATGTTTGCTAATGTTGTTTAACACATCCCCCCTATCCCCAGGAGTACAGAGAGCCCATCAAAGTGGGCCCTCAGTCACCCTGCAGATATGGGGATGTTTGCTAATGTTTGACACATCCCCCCTATCCGCAGGAGTACAGAGAGCCCTTCAAAGTAGGCCCATACTCACCCTGGAGATATGGGGTTGTCACACCATGTTGTTTGACACATCCCCCCTAACCCCAGGAGTACAGAGAGCCCTTCAAAGTAGGCCCTCACTCACCCTTGAGATATGGGGATGTTTGCCAATGTTCTTTAACACATCCCCCCTATCCCCAGGAGTACAGAGAGCCCATCAAAGTGGGCCCTCAGTCACCCTGCAGATATGGGGATGTTTGTTAATGTTTGACACATCCCCCCTATCCGGAGGAGTACAGAGAGCCCTTCAAAGTAGGCCCACACTCACCCTGGAGATATGGGGTTGTCACACCATGTTTGACACATCCCCCCTATCCCCAGGAGTACAGAGAGGCCATCAAAGTGGGCCCTCACTCACCCTGGAGATATGGGGATGTTTGCTAATGTTGTTTAACACATCCCCCCTGTGGTAGGCGAAGGCCTATGATCCACTCTGATTGAAACAGGCAGGCAGGCCTAAGCAGCTTGACCTGTAAATGAAGCCTGTGGTTAGGCTCTGAGGAATGAAACCCCCCCCCCACCCCCAATATTGCCTCCATAGAATTGAAACTTAACTCAGCTTAACTGAACATAGCTAAGCAGAAACGAAACTCAGAAAAGACAGTAAACAACTTTAATTAATACTGATAAGATGTGTGAAGCTTCTATGAAATTAATTAACTCTGTTGAGAGAAAGGTTACAGTGCCCTGCTTTCCCACATATCCCAGCTGGTTAGCGACCTTGGAGGAGAAAAGTATCAAAGTTGGAAGAACTGACCATTGTAATTGGGACTGTAAGGGGGGAAGCAGGTGCTGGGCCCAGTCAAAGGTCCTCATTGGATGACTACGTAACGGTACCGGGACCAATAGAAGGTGTAAGAAGGGTTACCGGGACCAATGAAAAGTTTGTCTATGTCTAGAATGGGAAAGAACGGTATAAACCATTGCTAGAAACCATTGCTAGAAACCATTGCTCAGCCATTTTGAATGTGATTCTGTTTGAGTCTTGTGCACAAATAAATGATTTGGACCTTCTGAACAGACTCCTGGTATTATTGGATTGTCTACGCTCTGCTGCTACATATTCTTGGTGCGTTGGCCGGGAAGGTGTGGTTAGTAGAGGTATATGAGCCAATATACCATGACTTTCCGCCTCTATAGGTTTGGTCCTGCCGGGATCGTGCCCTCCCGACGTGGGCTCGACTCCCAGGCGCCACCGGTCCAGTTGCATCGGAGGGAGTTGGGCCAGGCCTCGGCGGGTGCCAGACCCGGACGGAATCAACACCTCGAACCCGTGAGGGGAGTCCGAGGTCCAACTCATGCGCTTGCTCGGGAACGGGGACCAGATCCGGTGAGTATAGTTTTGATTTGGTATGTCTAGACAGATGAGTCAGAGCAGAACTGCTGTTTGAATTTTGAAACTTGGAATTTGGTATTTGGTAAGAGAGCTTGATCACCTCTCAAGACGGTCCGACTAACCCCGCATGAGTATGCGCGGGGTGAAACTATCGTCTTTTTGATTTTGATTTTGGAATTTGATATAGCCTAGTCAGCAGAGACAGGATTGGGCTGTTTTTTGGGATACGTTGCTAGCATGATTGTGTGAATGAGAGGTCTGGCAGCACGGACCAAGTGAAGGCGGACTCCTGAGTAACGCATTTCCTGGCCGGGCGACCGCGTCCAGGTCGTAAAAAGGAGGAAGCGACCGTCGTCTTGTCTTGTTATTTGTTTCCCTTAAATGTTTCTAGGGCCGTGAGGACCCCTTACCCATGGTCCGCCCTCCTTTTCCCTTCCGTTTGTTGTTGCGCGCACACATCGATATGGGAGGGGCGGGGCCTACTAGGCACACTCCGTTAGAATGTATGATCAATTATTTTAATAAAGGATATTCAGGAGATTATGGAGTAAAAATGACTGCCTCACGATTACAGCTTTTGTGTACTAGGGAGTGGCCCATCATAGACCCCATGTGGCCCCAAGATGGAACATTTAGCATAGGAATTGCTCAATCAGTTCATCGGAAGGTGCGAGCAGCGCACCCCGACCAGTACCCATATATAGATTCTTGGTTAAGTATTTGTGAGAATCCGCCCCCTTGGGCACAGCGCTGTTATGAAGAACAGTGCAGAATATTGTTAGCATTAACAGATCAGACCCAGAAGGCAGGGACAGCTGAGAAACCAGTCAGAAGCCTGTTCTGGTAGATCCTGAGTCTCCGGGAGTTGTAACTAGACAGCCCTGAGCCCAGCGCCCAGTGAGAGTACCTCCACGTCCTGCGCCAGCACCGCAGCGACAGCGAGACCCATCTCCAGACCCACCCCCAGCAGGGCAGATAGATGATCCCCCTCTTAACGAGGATACTGGCTCGCCTGAGACTGAAGAGAAGGATGAGTCAGAGCAAGAAGAAGAGGAAGTGTCCTCTCAGGGCGAGACTGATAGCGTACAATCAGCTGGCAGCGCAAGCTCATCTGTAACAAGCGAAGCGTCCCAGACTAAGCGCACTGTGAGACAGAAAGCCCCCATCAAGAAAGTTTCTATTAAGCTACAGAAAGCTCCTGTCAAGAAACTGATGCCACTACGGCAAGTCCCGGGAATGCCTGTGCGAAATGAGAATGACCAGATAGTAGCGGGACCCCTAAGTCTAGTATATGTGCCTTTCTCCACTACTGATTTGCTGAATTGGAAATTGCATTATGCTTCCTACAATGACAAGCCCCAAGAATTAACAGAATTGATGCATACTATTATGGAAACTCACCAACCCACTTGGTCAGATTGTCGTCAGCTCCTGTCTACTTTATTTACTACTGAGGAGCGGACACGAATTAAGCGAGCAGCTATTGATTGGCTAGCAGATAATCCCCTGGCAGAGGGAGGGGAAGGAGCAGGAATAAACAATCGCGAAGCAGCTAAAAGAGAATTCCCTAATGAAGACCCCCAGTGGGATCCGAATACTGATAGAGGATCCAGAGCTCTATCACGGTTTCGCCAAGGCCTTATGCAAGGTCTGCGAAAGGGGGGTCAGAAAGCCATGAATCTCTCTAAAGTGACCGAAGTTAATCAGGGCATAGACGAAAGCCCAGCAGTATTCTATGAAAGATTGTCTGAAGCGTACAGAATGTATACTCCCTATGACCCAGATGCACCAGGAAGCCTATGCATGGTGAATGCTGCTTTTGTAAACCAGTCACAACCAGATATTAGACGTAAGCTACAGAAATTAGAAGGGTTTGCGGGCATGAATGCAACACAGTTACTGGAAGTCGCTCATAAAGTGTTTGTGAATCGTGATAATGAAAGACAGAAAGAAAGTGATCGAAGGATGAAGAAGAAAGCAGATTTTTTGGCTGCGGCCATAGTGGAACAGAAAAGGGGAGGTGTCCCTAGTCGAAGGAGGAGAGGAAGAGGGTGGGGCCGAGGAGATGACTGGCCCCCATTAGGCGCGAACCAATGCACTTATTGCAGGGAAGAAGGACATTGGAGAAGTGCATGCCCGCGACTCGAAGAGGCCTCTCAGGATGAAGGGGAAAACGCCCCTTGGAGGGAAAGGGAGAGAGGCCGACCCCAGAACCGCAGAGGAACCAATCGAGAACAATTTCAACGAGAACGAACGGAGGCCATACAGGGAGTGGCAGCCGCAACAGCCTATGATTTAGATGAAGCAGATTAGGACAGACCGGGCTCCGAATTCGCTTTAGGTCTCCAGGAGCCTATGGTCAGTATACAAATAGGAGACCAATTTATGGACTTTATGGTTGATACTGGAGCAGAACATTCTGTAGTAGATAAACAAATAGCCCCTTTTTCTACAAGAGCAGTCACCATTGTGGGAGCGACTGGTGCTAAAGCCACAAAGCCTTTTCTTCAAAACTGCATATGTAATTTAGGAGGACAGCAAATAACGCACCAATTCCTCTACATGCCCGAGTGCCCGGTGCCATTACTGGGACGAGATATGCTAGCCAAGCTGCAGGCCCAAATATCCTTTACTGAGAAAGGAGAAATGCAAATGACAGTAAATTCAAAACCTGCTGGACTGATGGTGCTTACTGTTCCTCGAGAAGAAGAATGGAGATATTATAGTACCGAGCCAATCCTTGATACCTATTTCGAACCTACTCTGAAAAGCATTGACGCCCCTCCTGGAGTATGGGCAGAGGGCAATCCACCAGGCCTGGCCAAACATATAGCTCCAGTAATTGTGAATCTCAAGCCTAGTGCAGAACCAGTACATGTCAAGCAATACCCACTTCCAAGAGCAGCAATTGAAGGCATCCATCGCCACTTGTTGAGACTACTGGAGTATGGCCTATTTAAAGTATGTCAGTCACCATGGAACACTCCTCTCTTGCCAGTAAAGAAGCCTGGGACAGGTGATTACCGCCCAGTGCAAGACCTAAGGAGAGTGAATGAAGCAGTTGAGACCATACATCCAGTTGTGCCAAATCCCTACACACTCCTAGGACTGATTCCTGCTGAAGCTACCCACTTTACTGTTTTGGATTTGAAAGATGCGTTCTTTTGCATAAGATTAGCCCCAATTAGCCAATTGCTGTTTGCCTTTGAATGGCAGGACCCTGTCTCAGGAAGACGGGGCCAGCTCACTTGGACACGATTGCCTCAAGGATTCAAGAATTCACCCACCATTTTTAGTACTGCACTAAACCAAGACCTTTCAAGTTACCCTGTGGCCCCTGAAAAAAGAGTACTCCTCCAATATGTGGATGACCTACTGGTAGCTGCCACATCGGAAAGTGAATGTATACAAGCCACTAATGACCTCCTGCAACTATTGGATGATTGGATGAAGCTGGATACAAAGTTTCCAGAGCAAAAGCACAGCTATGTCAAAAAGAAGTAAAATACTTGGGCTTTCGCCTGACTAAAGGAAGCCGACAATTGGGACGAGAAAGAAAAGAAGCCGTGTGCAGAATCCCAACCCCAACTACCAGAAAGCAAGTCAGAGCCTTTCTGGGAGCAGCAGGGTACTGCCGGATATGGATACCTAACTTTGCTCAGATTGCTAAACCACTATATGAAGCCACTAAGGGAGAAGAAAAGTCGCCACTAGAGTGGGGACCTGAGCAAGACGCAGCTTTCAAGACCCTGAAGGAAGAATTGATGTCATCACCAGCACTCGGGCTACCAGATGTTCACAAGCCCTTCCATCTATTTGTGCATGAGATGCACGGGAACGCTCTAGGCATGTTGACTCAGAAATTGGGATATTGGGAGCGACCCGTAGCATACCTATCGAAACAATTGGACACTGTGGCCAAAGGATGGCCACCATGTTTGAGAGCAGTTGCAGCTACAGCATTATTAGTGAGTGAAGCAGACAAACTCACCTTAGGACAGAATCTACGCGTCACAGTACCACATGCGGTACTTGCCCTCATGGAACAAAAAGCAAATCATTGGCTCACCAATTCTCGAATGCTGAAATACCAAAGCATGCTATGTGAAAATCCACAGATACAGCTAGAGGTGAGCCATGCCTTGAACCCAGCCACACTGATACCAGTCAGCGAAGACCCTCCAGAGCATGACTGTATAGAAGTCATGGATACTGTATTCTCAAGTCGACCTGATCTGACAGACGTGCCCCTAGAAAATCCTGATCAGACCTATTTTGTGGATGGAAGCAGTCTCATCATCAATGGACGACGCTGTGCCGGGTATGCAGTAGTCACCCGGGAGAAAGTCATTGAATCATCAGCTCTTGCATCAGGCACATCAGCCCAGAAAGCAGAATTGATAGCACTCACCAGAGCACTAGTATTGGGTGCGGGACTTCTGTTGAACGTATACACGGACTCAAAATATGCCTTCACCACTTTGCATGCACATGGGGCTCTCTACAAAGAACGAGGGCTCATTACGTCGGGAGGCAAATCAATCAAATACGGCCCAGAAATATTGATGTTACTAGACGCAGTATGGGCCCCTACACGTGTGGCTGTCATACACTGTCGAGGACACCAAGCGGGAAAAGGAGAAGTTGCCCAAGGAAACAGATTTGCTGATGCTTCAGCACGTAAAGCAGCCATGACAGGCCAAATTTCACCACAAGCCATACCAATACAAGCAGCATTGTTTCCAGTACCCCTTTAATTTATGGACACCACGATATACCACCAAAGAATTGGATTACTACTGTAATAAAGAAGAGGGAGTACTGAAAGATGGATGGATTGAGCTGCCACCACCCGAGGGCAGTCAACCCCCAGGACGAATAGTGATCCCTGAATTATTAGGACCAGCCTTTGTCAAGGCTTTTCATCAAGCCACACATTATGGGAAGAGTGCTATGGAGAAAGCACTTAAACCACATTTTTGTATCGCTTTATTGGGAGCCCTGTCAGCCTCAGTAGCCCGCCAGTGTCTAATTTGTGCCAAGAACAATGCCAAACAGGGTCCCACGCCACCACCCCAAGTTCAGTCGGGAGGTGTAACCCTCATGCACCACCTGCAAGTAGACTTCACTGAAATGCCAAAGGCCAATGGATACCGTTACTTGTTAGTATTAGTCTGTACCTTCTCTGGGTGGGTAGAGGCCTTTCCCACCAGGACTGAAAAAGCCCGAGAAGTTACTAAAGTTTTGCTAAGAGAAATTATCCCCAGATTTGGAATTCCAGCAGTAATAGGGTCAGACAATGAGCCCTCATTTGTATCTCAGATTACCCAGCAGTTAGCAAGTGCCTTACAGATACAATGGAAGTTACACACTGCATATAGACCCCAAAGTTCAGGGAAAGTTGAGCGAATGAATCGAACTTTAAAATCTCAGATAGCCAAGCTATGTCAGGAGACCCACCTGAAGTGGCCCCAGGTTCTCCCAATAGCCTTACTCAGAATATGCTCAGCTCCTGTGAAATCATCAGGATTTTCCCCTTTTGAAGTTATGTATGGCAAACCTCCACCAATAGTGCAGGGTGTTAAAGGTAGTTTGCCGCAGATTGGTTCAGAAATAACCAGACAAGAACTTCTAGCTCTTAGTTCTGTTCTGCAGACTCTCCATGCGTGGATACAGGACCAGTTGTCTATCAATTTGACGGAACCCCTGCATCCCTACAAGCCTGGTACCTCGGTGTGGATCAAAGATTGGAAGAAGACACCGTTGGAACCGCATTGGAAGGGGCCATACACCGTCATCCTGTCTACCCCAACTGCAGTAAAGATAGCAGAAATCGATTCCTGGATTCATCATAGCAGAGTCAAGCCGGCAGCAGTCCCAGATCAGGACCAATGGACAGCAGAGCCACATCCTGACGTCCCTTTGTGTCTTACCCTACGGAGGCAGCCAGCAATCTAGAACTCCTTGGGGACACTCATGAACTACAGTGTCCTATAGTAGCCAAGTCTTTCGAAGAGGATTGCTGTTTCTAAATACAGCAAAGACATTTGTTTTCTTCATCGAATAATTGTACTTCCATAAACTTTCGTCAGGCCAACTACAATTGGTAAGTTGGCATCACAGCGGGACATTTTGAGGATCTTCAATCAACATTGACACCCGTTGAATTGCTTCATTAGCAAACGGGTCAGCATTGTGCCAAGAAGAAGAGGACGTCGTGGTCAAGATTTTCCAGCGGAGATCCAGAAGAACTACAATCAACATGCATCTTTGTTTCTATTTTGCTTTGGTTGCTTGCCTGGGGAACTTTGAACTTGCTCTTGCTTTACCCCCATGTACTGCCTGCATTACTTCCACTCGGACGGGAATGAAAGTAACTCAGACTTTGCTTTATCATTCTTACTATACCTGTACTGGTACGGTAAGCCGGTGTATTTATAACACCACTGAACTGAACGTTTGTACTAAGGGAAATACTAAAGTTTGTTTTAACCCACATCAGAACCCATCTTATTATACTTTAGAAATACGATGGAATGATGCAGATGGAAATTTACTCAATGCTACATCTCCACTTACTGATCCTACAAAAGGTGCTGCTTTGTATTTTGATGCTTGTGATGCCATCAATAGAGATAGTCGTTCTAAGTGTGCCAATTGGGAGAAAGCATATTCTCATGATAAATATATGTGTCCAGAAGGAACCACTGGATGGGGGGCATGCACAGGTAAACAAGTTTTAGCAAATGAGTATAGTACAGCCCCAAGTGAGGATTATTATTGCCCAAGGTGGGAATGTGTTTTCTATGCTACATGGAAAACTGGTATGGTAGAGAATACCAGAGACAATCGAATGGCTGCCTTAATTAAGCCATATGTAAAGAATCTAGAAAGTTGTAAGAAAGGTACCTGTAATCCATTAGAGTTACACGTAATTAATCCCAATGCCTGGAAACAAGGGTATAAATTTGGACTACGAATTGCAGGCTCTGGATCAGATCCAGGGACCATTGTATATATTAGACTGAATACCCAGGCTCATCGATCATCAAGGTACCATATACATAATACTTTTTATGAAACTATGCATGTAAATAAGTTTGATATCCCTCACCCTTCTCAGAATTTGTTTCTAGAGTTAGCTGGAGCAGTGGTCTCCAGTCTCCACATTTCAGATTGTTACTTTTGTGGTGGAACTAAAATGGGTGATCAATGGCCCTGGGAAGCCCAAGAATTAAATTACTCAATGACTTATAATCATACCGAATTGCATAAGACCACTAGTGAATGGGTCTTAGCACACCCAATAGTTGGACGTCTGTGCTATGCTCGAACTGGACCCCAGTTCACCTTGCAGGTGGGACAGCTAGTCTGTCTCAGCCAGAAGTTTTATAACGACACTACGAAGCAGATGTCCTGGTGGTCAGGAGTTAATGAATCTGAACCTGCCAACCCATTAGCGAAATTCCCAGAGCTTGCCGATTTATGGACAAACCTTGCTCAGCCCCATGCCTGGCAAGCCCCAGCTGGCCTATATTGGATCTGTGGAACCCGAGCATATGCTCGACTTCCTATTCATTGGGGAGGAGCGTGTGTCTTAGAGACCATTCGACCTTCTTTCTTCTTGTTACCCACAGAACATGGAGAACAATTAGGATACCCAGTATACACTAAGAGACAGAAAAGAGCAGCTCTCCAGATAGGCAAGTGGCAGAAATGGGATGGGGATGATTGGCCACCTGAAAGGATTATTGCCTATTATGGACCTGCCACTTGGGAGGAAGATGGCACTTGGGGGTATCGGACCCCTGTGTATATGATAAATCGTATTATATGTTTACAAGCAGTAGTTGAATTAATTACTAATGAGACTAGTCAAGCACTTACACTTCTAGCTAGACAAAGCACACAGATGCGTACTGCAATATATCAGAATCGCTTGGCCCTAGATTATCTGTTAGCAGCTGAAGGAGGAGTATGTGGAAAGTTGAATTTAACCAATTGTTGTTTGAAGATAGATGACAAAGGTCAGGTAGTTGAAGAAATTGCTGAAAATATGCGAAAACAAGCTTATGTGCCGGTACAGACCTGGCATGGTCTTAGAATACCTAATTGGTTTGAATCTATCTTCTCTGGCCTGGGGGGACTTACTACCTTTGTTATGATAATATTAGTATTTGTAGCTTTGTTTCTGTTGTTACCATGTATAATCCCATGCTGTATGCGCTCTAACAGTGTGATCGAAAATACCGTAGAACGTAAAACTGCCACTAAGATTTTAGCCTTATGGCACCCCACTCCCGGCACCATTGGTAAAAACCCTACTCCTGTGTAGTTAAGTAATTTACATCTCACACCTTATTAGCATTCGGGTGAGATTAATCAAAGGGGGGAATGTGGTAGGCGAAAGCCTATGATCCACGCTGATTGAAACAGGCAGGCAGGCCTAAGCAGCTTGACCTGTAAATGAAGCCTGTGGTTAGGCTCTGAGGAATGAAAACCCCCCCAATATTGCCTCCATAGAATTGAAACTTAACTCAGCTTAACTGAACATAGCTAAGCAGAAACGAAACTCAGAAAAGACAGTAAACAACTTTAATTAATACTGATAAGATGTGTGAAGCTTCTATGAAATTAATTAACTCTGTTGAGAGAAAGCTAACAGTGCCCTGCTTTCCCACATATTCCAGCTGGTTAGTGACCTTGGAGGAGAAAAGTATCAAAGTTGGAAGAACTGACCATTGTAATTGGGACTGTAAGGGGGGGAAGCAGGTGCTGGGCCCAGTCAAAGGTCCTCATTGGATGACTACGTAACGATACCGGGACCAATAGAAGGTGTAAGAAGGGTTACCGGGACCAATGAAAAGTTTGTCTATGTCTAGAACGGGAAAGAACGGTATAAAAGTTGTTGTTTTGCTAGAAACCATTGCTCAGCCATTTTGAATGTGATTCTGCTTGAGTCTTGTGCACAAATAAATGATTTGGACCTTCTGAACAGACTCCTGGTATTATTGGATTGTCTACGCTCTGCTGCTACACCCCTATCCCCAGGAGTACAGAGAGCCCATCAAAGTGGGCCCTCAGTCACCCTGCAGATATGGGGATGTTTGTTAATGTTGTTTGACACATCCCCCCTATCTGCAGGAGTACAGAGAGCCCTTCAAAGTAGGCCCACACTCACCCTGGAGATATGGAGTTGTCAGACCATGTTGTTTGACACATCCCCCCTAACCCCAGGAGTACAGAGAGCCCTTCAAAGTAGGCCCTCACTCACCCTGGAGATATGGGGATGTTTGCCAATGTTCTTTAACACATCCCCCCTATCCCCAGGAGTACAGAGAGGCCATCAAAGTGGGCTCTCACTCACCCTGGAGATATGGGGATGTTTGCTTATGTTCTTTAACACATCCCCCCTATCCCCAGGAGTACAGAGAAGCCATCAAAGTGGGCCCTCAATCACCCTGCAGATATGGGGATGTTTGTTAATGTTGTTTGACACATCCCCCCTATCCCCAGGAGGCCAGAGAGCCCTTCAAAGTGGGCCCACAATCACCCTGGACATATGTTGTTGTCAGACCATGCTGTTTGACACATCCCCCCTATCCCCAGGAGGCCAGAGAGCCCATCAAAGTAGGCCCAGACTCACCCTGGAGATATGGGGTTGTCAGACCATGTTGTTTGACACATCCCCCCTATCCCCAGGAGCACAGAGAGGCCATCAAAGTGGGCCCTCAGTCACCCTGGAGATATGGGGATGTGTGCTAATGTTGTTTAACACATCCCCCCTATCCCCAGGAGTACAGAGAGCCCTTCAAAGTGGCCCCTCACTCACCCTGGTGATATGGGGTTGTTTGCTAATGTTTTTTGATACATCCCCCCTATCCCCAGGAGTACAGGGAGCCCATCAGAGTGGGCCCTCACTCACCCTGGTGATATGGTGCAGTGTGCCTATGCTGTTGAATCCATTCTCCCCATCTCCAGGAGGCCTGATACCTGCGTATGCTTTCCATGGAAACACCCTGCTTCTATGTTGCATTTCGCTGCTGAGGTGCTGTAGGACACACAACACCCATGGGGACCGAGAGCTGACTGTAAAGGAGGGTATGTCAGTCAGATATGTTCCTAAGTTATGTTGGGTAGGTTGCACATCTCACACAGTCCATGGGGTCCTGAGCTCGACACACACACTGTTGATGTACCCAGATGATCAGGTAGCTGCAGATGTGGATGTGCATAAACAAAAACTCAACCACCTTAAATACGAGATCTAATTCTGAAGGTCTGTAACAGAGACATGTCCCCAGCAATGCATGGTGAGTCAGGTCACACATCTGGCCAGCCCCCAGACAGCACACACCTGTTTGCAGATGAATATCACAGATGTTTTTGGAAGAATACATGCACCTGTTCATGTTGTACACCACAGACTGAACCCCACACCTGAGCAGAGGTGGCAATAGGTCATAGCCGATGCAAAGGCACATGCCCCGTAGTGTTTGCAGTCACACCTCCCATAATCAACGAGGGCCCACGTAAGATGAACATAACAACATCCAATAGGCCAAATGTGAAAGATGCACGTCCACTATGAGCAGTATGCTGCGTGCAACAGTGGCCAACTAGGTCAGACGTACCTACCATTATCCTCACGACACACAGGTCACACAGCGCCTGTAGTGTGTCAAACATTGCTATCCATGGACCTGTTCAAAGCCACATGTCATGGACGTGGCCCCTGATAAGGTCTAGAGGGCCACCCACCGAACGTCCCATGTATGGGCACATCACCCATGTGTGCTGGGATAGCATATTGCCACTGGGTGTGTGTTGGATAACATGTCTAGATAATGTCACCCCAAATGTGTAAAACATAACACATACAGGGTTAGTGGGGGAGAAGGATGGACATCATGTTTGACAACCATAACGTGGCAGGGCTTCGCCATGTCAGTCAAGGGGGCCACAGGGGAATGGGCTGGTGCGTTCAGGGTGGCACGGCCAAAGCACATAGGTGTCACTGCACACATGGCCATACCCACAGCAATGCATGCAGCTGGCACTGGGGACAGCTAATCAACAGGGACAAGCAGGGATTAGTTGTCACATGTCGGTATTGTCTGCCCTGTTGCAGCCTGTGTGTGTCTGCTCTACAGCGGCCATTGTGGAAGCATATGGGAGCATCACACAGCGCCTGTGTGCTGCCCTTATGCCTCTCCCAAATGCTGCTCCCCAGTTCATCATGTTATGCCAACCCAGCAGGTCATTGTTCCTGTAAGCGCAAAACACCTCAATGGTATTGTCACTCCTGTGTCTGCGCCTGCCGACATTTCCCTTCCGGAAACAATGGTGTATGTTAACTCCCATCCCTTGGAGCTGATTTTACCTCACCCAAACAAAATACCAGGAGTAGTGTGAAAACGTCCTCTGCACGTCTCCCCTCAAATTGTACATAGGCCGTAAAACCACTGTCATCATGGAATAACAATCCATGTGTCTGAACACATGTGCAAAATGTGCCGGTAGCTCATCTGCCAATGACAACAATGTTTGCTGTCCAGAATGCCTAGGGCCCACTCACTCAATGTCTGATTGTATGACATGTGGGATGGCACACCAGAGTGGTTGGCCAACCTGAGTAGCCAAGCTCAATACCCACGACCACACTGACGTGGCTGTGGTGGCAGCCATGTCACCAGGGAAGTGACCTCCCCCCTGTGCATCCCATGGAGCCAAACCAACAGCTGGCTGGATCTGAGAGGGTCCTACCCCCTCTAAACATCGGGATGGGCCGGCGTTGCCCCTGAGGAACGTACTATGGCCAAAAAGCCCTGGAGGGATCCCCAGTCTCCCCAGGCCCTTCTGTGGCCACAGCAAGGTCTGGAGGCCGTAACCTGGCCTGAACCCCCTTGGCCCATGCTCCTGGGTACTGACTGGGGCCGGTAACACAACACAGGCATAGTCAGTGTCACTGGACCAGAGGATGCTGGCCAACAAACGCTGTCCTGCGGCTATCCTGGCCCATCAAGGTCCTCCTTACTAAGCCACACCACACACATTGTGTCACCGGAACCCACACAGATTTGGGTCACAGCATGGGCTAAGGGACCATCAGTGCTGATGGGTGCAGTCTGTGACACACTGGTACCAGGTCACCCATGTACCCACGCTTCTCAGTACCAGAAACACACTAAGCCAGAGCGCACAGTGACAATATATGTCCAATCCTCTGAGGGGCCTGGTGACTGTGTCAGTTCCGAGGGTACTCATGTAAGTCACCAGGAGGGGCCTGCATGACCCATGAGTCGATTGCCTTTGCCTGAGGATATGTCCCACCAGGATCTGCACAGACAAGTAGTCAGGGTCAACACCGGTCCAGTGGCAACTGAAACAAAGCACAGGCCACAGGATCCAGACAATCACCAAGATCCCCGGACGCCAAGGGTGTCGTCAACCCTGCCAGGACATCAGAACATAATGGATACTCTACTGAAAATGATGGGATACACCTCTTAAAACCTCCACACATGGGTACTAGCAGGATAATACCTACTGTGAGACCTGCATCAACAGCCTCCCAAACAACATAGCCCCCTCAGCACTATATTGTGGGGTGGTACACTATGATGAGAATATTCTATCACAGATGACATGCTGTTATCCCTTCTGGCAGGGAACCAGGAACGTAGATGCCTTGGATTGCCGTGCCTGCCATGCATCCCTGCTGTCAACCTTGATATTGTCCAAAATCATGTGCATGGGTCCGTATGTGATGGAGTTCGCACTACATCTATAACTTCTACGTCCGCCCCTCCCGTATGACAGAGGAAGGGTATATGTTGCACCTGTCAGGCATGGCCAGACAAAGTCACCTTTTCCCAACAGGGTACCATTCGACTGGTGTGAGGGCACAGGCTGAGTCTTCCCCATTGCCATTGTGTCATGGTCACGTGTCTGGCTGTCAGCCGCTGACGTGGAACACTGTATACAGGATAAATTTTGTGACACCCCCTGTACTCATTGCAAGCTGTCAGTGACATGGTGGCAGCAAACATCCAAAGAGGTGGATGCTGACAGGCCCACCCTGAACAGGCTGTCCAAGATGTGCAATCCTGCAAAGGGGAAAGCCAACAATGATAGCTCCATGTCCAGAACCCAAAGATGCTGCAAGGCATCTGCCCAGCATGGACCACCCTCTGCACAATCTGATGAAAATGGGCACTAATCTACGGAGCCACATTTGCAAGCCACCCAGCTGTAGCAGACATAGCATTGTCAGCCTCCACAGGGCCTGGGGGTCCTTGATAAGGGACATCCCCCCCCTGGCCATCAACGTACAACATATGTAAACAATCCCATGAGGTCTATGCCTCCGCACGCACTGATGGTGAGACAGACAATCGGACCCCTATACTCTGTCCATCATAGGAGGTGGCACAGGCCACCTTCCCACAGCCTCCCCTCCCCACAACAGAACGGAAGGTCAGTTCCCACAAACGCACCCCAAATGGTCCCAGACATAAAGCGTTACCTAGTTCAGGAGGGGTACAAGTGGAAACACCTCCACAACAGGGCTCTGTGTTTCACTGCCCCTATCTCAACATAACTGAGACAACAGGAGGACACAGACACATCTGAGATCCCACAGATCTGGCCAGGTTATGCTTCATAGAGATGTACACATGCCGTTAAATAGGAGACGTATCCCCATACCCCCACAGTCCTGACTGGCCCCCATCCACAGTTCACAAGGATGCCAACACCCATGTGCAAAGCCACAAAATACCCCGTAGGTTTACAGGGTTTCCACTTTCTGGGAGGGCACTATCAATGCAAAGCCCACCCCCTGAGGCTGGCCGCAGCACCCAGAGTATGCACAAGGTGCATGGCTGGGGGAGCTGCCCTTCCCCGTACAAGGGAGATATGTGTATAACCACACCTGGACGATTGGGCCATCTGGACAGAGTCAAAGACTCTGGACTGGTCCACTCTCCCTCTCACACACCACGTGTATGGCAAGATGTATGCCATCTCACAGATCGCAGGGCATCCCTCCAGACTCGCAAACATTCGCTGGAGGTCAGATGAGCACAGGAGGGTAGAAGACTGCCAACCACCCATCTGCTGCAGGCTCGCCATCTTTGCATTGTGCAATTGTGATCCTGGCCACTACAAGCAACGCGGCTCTTGGACAGAGAGATGCTCCAGCAGCTGTGGCACATGGCAGCCAAGTAACATGTGTCCCACTATGCACGTCTGCACTGGGAGCAGCCCAATGCTTCTGCACCTCCCAATGGACGCATGAAACAGGCTGTCACTCTGATTGGAGAGTGACTGCAGACAACCCCACTCAGCCCCTGTACTGGGGGCGTTAAGCAGCATAAAGTTGGGAGGTGTCACCTGTTTTGCAAATGCCACCTCTGCCCACCATCACAACAGATGCAGTCAAGGTAGGGTGGGGTGCTCATCTCCTGAACACCTCACCCACAGCCACCTGGAGGTCAAGGGGAGTCATCCCAGCACAGACATTTGGGGGCTCAGAGCAATAAGCCTGTCAAACCAGACATTCAACTCGGCCTGATAGGGCAACACACGAGTAGTTCACACAATCAGGTAGCCATGTCCCAGGTGCCAAAAGGAAGTGTCACAGGCTCTCTGTCATATAGGAGCAAGGCCCATAAACTGTGGCCGATTGACACAGAGCAACATACCCATCTCCTGACGGTCTATCTCCATGGCAATGTCAAATATCTTTCATACAGAATCAGTAGTGAGGTGCGCCGGCACACATGGACCCTACACATGTAGCACCTCTGCAGAGCATTGAAACACCACGGAAAAGCAGATATAGACCGCTCTGCAGGTGTGTCACATGCCACAGGTACACAGTTAGGTTCCCTCATTCCGGCTCATGGATGACATGCAAAGGGTTCCCTCTCCGCAGCTGGGGGCATGACACGCTATATGTCCCCTCTGACATTCAGTGGATTGCAAGGACACTATGCAAGCCCCAGGGGTACTGAGACAACATGATCCACATAGCCCCATGCTGAACACACTAGATGTGGAACCCTCTGCACCATGCCTGTCACATGGCCACCTGCACGGACATGTTCTCTGTCACAGACCCACACTCGCAGGGTGAGGGGACAGTATGCCATCCACACCCACAGTCTGTAATTCCCTGAACCTGGTTAGGGATAGCTGAATGCTTTATACCACCCCCTCACCCTGGATGTGTGACATGGCCGTTTTTCGCCCATGAAACCGCCCACAAGGCATGCCCATGCATTCAGGTGGGAGGGAGTATGCAGCTGGTGTCCACAAATGTGCGTAAAACACCGTGCCGTACCACACGACGCAGTGTGGGGTTAACAACGTCACCTCCCACACACTGGTATACAAATTAGGTCAGTCAGAGAAAACTGCAATGCCATTGCTGCACCATCACCACCCATTGATGGTCAAGCAGGTGCCTCCCATCCGCTTTGAGCGTGCGTGGTGGAGTGTCTGCCTCCACTGACCCCTCCCTTGGAACCACCTCCAGTGGCATGCGACCGCAATCTTGTTGTGCCCAAAGCTATGAGGGCCCTGTCAGAGGCCCTGGATACTACGTCCATAATGTTTCTGTCCTTGATGGTGCTACACATTAGTGGCAGCATGTCATCAGGGCGTATCAGTGGGGTGGAAGCTGTAGTGGCAGGTTCACCCTACACAGGGATCCAACATGATATGGTCCCCCTACGGACACAGACACATGTCATGCCTATGGTGGATGTGTACATTCATTTGGTCAAGCAGCATCATCTACCTTTCTCCTTCCCATAGCCCCATGGCCCAGATGCAGGGAAGGAACATTGTACTGTAAATTATCGGAGAGGCCTGGCTCACTATTTGCAGGGGACCCAGCTACACATAGGGTCCCCTCAGCTATCCCCTCACTCGGATCCATTCCATGTGAGAACAGCAGTGTCACAGAGAAATGTTTCCTATAGTTTTGTAAAGTGTCTCACATACCTCTATCATGGCACACCATCCGCTGTGCATGTCCATGTCAACACTCACAATGTGAGAGCCATGGCAGCCTCCAGGGCTCCACGTCATCCTGCCTGTGTGCACGACAGCTGATGGGCAGTTACATGGTGCACAGCTCACACCTTCACGGGCCATTACGGCTCTGGTGGAGGCCCATACAGGGATGGTATGTTTGATCAGGGCACAGAATAACACCTATCCCATACATACCCAACTCTGAAGCGCACCCCATAGGGGATGGTGGAGATCCATGGGAGGTAGTGGAACCCCTCCACAGGGCCCTGCCACTCCGGGGACACTTCCCTGGCATCTATGACTAGGGGCCCCCACCAGTGGGAAGTATGTCCCTCACTGTTCTGGGAAACGCATACCTACACACCTGTACCAGATGATGTCACAGAAACTAAGGGGTTGATCCGCGCAAACACAACATTGCCTCTAGGGGATGTGTCACCCTCTCTCACCCTCCCTGTCTCTCCCACTCTCACACACTCCCCCTTTCTCTCCCCCCCCCCCCTCTGTCTGTCTCTATCTATCCCACCATTCCACCAATGTGTTGTCTAGAGGTGGTGATATGGGGGGTGGGCAGCATGTAGGCGCTGTGCAATGCTGCTAGCTGGTGTCCTATATGACGCTGCTTGACGAACCCAGATAAGCCCCGTTGTTTCCACTTCATCACACATGTGCAGCCCTATTCACACATTTCCCAGTGAGCAACTGTTACAGGTGTGTAACTATGCTGTATGTGCAAAACAGACAGCAGGGGATAGGCAGCTGAAAGATGCTGGTCACACAGAGGTTTGTCTATGTTGTCCAAACACCTGTGGTAACTGAAAAGTGATGACCCCAACCTATGTTTGCATATCCACAGGTGGAGGACCTGAGGAAGAAGGTTCATGAACTCCGGCAGTTTCATCCGGAGTACCTTGAGCGCTTCAGCAGGGGGCCGGAACAACAACAAGATGGTGAGTATTGCCAGGGATGACTCCCAGTTCCAAATGTCACATTGGCCCACCAGCCTGTGTGTTGCCTGCATATGTACATGTGTTATGTGACACACATGGACGTGTCGTAATGTATGTCATCTTTCACAGAGGGAGAGGACAGCAGTGCCGAACACGGAACCTCAGCCTACACCCTTCGACGGCCCACCACCCGCCTTGCAAGGGAGAGGGAGGTGGTGGAGGTGACAGAGGAGGAGGAGGGGGAAGAGGAGGTGGAGGAGCAGGATACAGAGGTGGCGGAGGAGGGGGAGCAGGAGACAGAGGAGTTGGAGGAGGAGGAGGAGGAGGTGGAGGAGGAGGACGCGGTGGTGGTGCTGCAGGACACAGAGGTGGAGGAGGAAGACACAGAGGAGGAGGATGAGCCCCACCAGTTCCTCCCCGAGGGGGATGATGTGCAATGGAGGGGGGATGCGGGGGAGGGGGGGTCAGGGGTGGGGGACATGTAGAACATGTTAGAGTGGGGGTGATTGCATGGGCGGAGAGGGTGGTGGGAGGGAGTGTGGGGAGGGGAGCAGGTAGGGTGGAGGGTGCGGGGGAACACAGCACAGCACAGGTCTCTGTGGGCCCCCGTCAGACACTGCAGGAGGAAGCACGGGACGGGCATCGTCGTGTCACCGTGCCATCCACGGCCACCAACGTATCACATGCACATGCCAGCACACAGACCACGGCCACTGTGTGTCAGTGTGCTGGCAGGTGCATGCATGATGTGCTGGTGGCAGTGGATGACATGAGGCGCGACGTCCGTCTTGTGTTCCATGCACTAGAGTGTCTGACGGGGGCTGTTCAGCAGGTGAACGCCGATGTTGCACAGCTGCAATGTCGGCGTTCATCTGCTGAAGGGCATCACAGGCGTCATTGATGGCACCTGTGACGTCCACATGTGCCCTGTGCTGTGCTGTGTTCCAACAACAGACAGGGGGCATGTTTTCTTTGGCATGTTGCCAATGTTTTTGTACATTGTAAAATAAACGGTTGAATTTTGTTTTTTGACACAATGGTCACGGGTTTCCCTTACACACTCACTATGGATGCAAGCATGGGATATGTGTGTGGACCAGGATAGGCAGTGAAGGTAGACATGGATTTCATACGTGGACTGGCTCAACATGCAGTCATGGGGGCTAAACATGTGTGCGGGAGTGTGACACCAGGGTAGGCGCATGAGATGTTGCATTTTAAGGGGTTCCCGGGAACAACCATGTCACAGGGGTGGGCAGGGTTTAAACAGATGTGTTAGTGGATATCTGCATCATACATACGCATGCCACCCATGTCTGTCAGTGCCACATGCATGCCATGGGGTTGGTTGTGCAGGCATGTCATCAGTGTTCCAGCCAGGAGCAATGGTCACACATATGCAACCAATGTTTGGGGTATAAGGGTATGCAAATAATGATGGATCTGAATAGTCACCATGCAAACTCTAACCAGTCCCCCTGCCACAACATGGGGGTGTGTGTAAAGGGGCCTGCTGCAGCCAAGGGGCAATGAACACACTCTGTGCAGGTCACACATGGCATGTGCTGGCATCTGTGTAGAACTACCTGCCAGTGCAAACAACACAACAGCAATGGGCCAGGGTGCAGGTCAGATGTTTAGCAACGAAACATGCATGTACACAGTACATAGGGGAGCACAGGGACACACATTGGACGCACACTTTGCATGTATGTTACCATATCATTTTATTCACGCAGTTATGGTCGACGGCGTGGCCGCCCACGTCTGCCACATCTCAAACCCCCCCCCCTGGTGCCCCACCCTCCTGCTGTGCTGGTGGTGGTGGTGGAGGCGGTGATGGTGGTGGTGGTGGTGGTGGCGGTGCAAATCGTTGCATTACAGCAAGCAAGCCCTCCAGGGCCACAGCAATCCTTTCTAACGGCATGGCCCTCACCTCTTCCCGCAATTCCCTTATCTCCTGCTGTAACAGGTCCACAGAATTGCGTATGGCTTCAGATGCCTGACGACTGCCTGTGGGTGGAACAAAGGGTGGCCTGTGAGATCCATCTCCAGTAATCAACCATCACACGCAACAATGTCACACATATAACACATGTTTTTCATTGTGATTGGACAGACTCTAGTAGAAACATGGTAATGTTTACAATACCTCATTGTCAGAGATGTATATGTCACAGCCACACACAGCACATGGTTCAGTTACGTGATGTGGGGGTCAAACACAAGTATACACAGGCTGCGCATACACACCCACGTACTGCAGACGTTACAATAGGCATGGGGACAGATAGCTAACACATGTCCATTGTGTAGGGGGGTGGAGCGTGTGCGCTGGACAGCAACCACACCTGGGGAGTCGCATTGATGAAGCAGAGGTTGGTTGAGAACACCCAGCCCAGGTGGAACCACAGTTGGAGGAATACACGCAGCATGGACAGGTTAAAAACTCAGCGCAATTGACTGTGAGAGATGGGGTGGAAGCACCAGCATTACAAACCTTAGGTGGGCATGTCCACTGCTGCTTCATGTGTCTGTCGACACAGGGGTTCACTTACACCTAGTGGCAACAGAGCACGGGTCTGATAACAGTGCAAGTACACCTTCATACACATGTGGGGGTTTTAGACAGAGCATGGGTAGCACCAGATGGTGCAGCAGAAGGGGACAGACCGCAAGATTGCACAGACAGGGTTATGATGCGCAACCAACAGCAGATGGTAACCCCTAGGGATGTGTGGTGAGTCACAGAGCTAGGGGGGGATCCCTGATTCAGGTTGGTAGCAGGGGTGTCACCTGTGAGGTGTTTAGTCTTTCCAAAAACAACAGGGGGCATAAGCTGACCTGTGTGATCAGGTGGGTGGGTCCCAACCCATGCAATTGTGAAACCAATTGTCATATATACTGGAACGGGACATGTTGATAGCCCTATCTGTATGTCTAGCAGCCTACCTTAGCTGTGGACATACAGGCAGTCTCCAGGGACCTGTAAGCCTCCCAAACCATACCTACATGACCTTTCACCCTGTCCTTTCCGTACATTGTGCAATATAGGTGTCATAACAAATTTTAAATGCTAATGTCATATCTTATGATTGGTTTTCACCTGGAAATGCAGACTGTAGGGTATGGGGGCTGTGTGACGTTGCATTACATACAATCTTTAGGTTTGCGTATGGTAGCTCTGATTGTCCATGGACTAGGGGATAGTGGGCATTACTTTTTCTGCCACACGGCTGTGCTTCTGTGATGAGGCTGACTGTTGCAAGTGCAATGCTAGTATTTAGGTTATGACTCATAACATGCTGCACCTTAAACTGCATTCCTCCTATGTCTGCATCCGTAGGTGTCAACGGACCATAGGCTGTTCTGTTGTGTGTCACAGTGAGATCAGCTAACATACGTGATACCCTTTTGTTGTCTAAAATGTCTACCGTCTACGGGAGACAGACATGTCACAGCTGTTGAAGGTATGTTGTCACATCCTCCACACACACCCCAAACAGAGACTAATGGTTTGTGTGTTGTGGTTGTGCCGGTCTGTGGTCACCACTGTTCCCTCTCAGCTGTGCACATGTTTATTTATTTATTTATTTATTTAAACCGAATTTATATACCGTCTTTCTACAATTCAAGACGGTTTACATAGAACATTTAAGATAAAGTGTTTCCACTGTTTACATAGAACATATAACCAAGTAAAAAAAGCGTAGTTACTCACCTGTAACAGGTGTTCTCCAGGAGCAGCAGGAATCAGTCCTCACATATGGGTGATGTCGGCGCCGACGGAGCCCTCGCGGAGCAATTTTCCCCAGCTTTCAAAGAAAGCCTTTGGGAATTGCAGCGCGCATGCGCGGTCCCCTTCCCGCCCAAGGGTGCCATCTTAGCCAGTCAGATGACATAGCTAAAAGACAGCATAAAAATTTGCAAAAAAACTAAAGCAGATAATTGCAACTCCAAGGGGAGGAGGGAGGGTTGTGAGGACTGATTCCTGCTGCTCCTGGAGAACACCTGTTACAGGTGAGTAACTACGCTTTCTCCAGGACCAAGCAGGAAGTCAGTCCTCACATATGGGAATCCCAAGCTTAAGGCTACCGGAGACCCTAAGCACAAAATGAGCTCCCTCTAGCTCAGCAGTACAGAAGGAAGGAATCTTCACTGAATTATTACCCACCGGTAGCCCCCATCCGGGATGGAGGGTAGGAGTTGCTCAAACCTCAAAGAGATTTCGGAGGACTGCCTGTCCGAAAGCACTGTCCCTGCGGGACTCCCTCTCGAGGCAGTAATGGACCGCAAAAGTCTGGCTCGAAGACCAAGTAGCGGCCTGGCAGATGTCTGCCAATGGAACAGAGCGGAGGTAAGCCACTGACGTAGCCTTCGCCCAAACACAATGAGCCGTGACCCGACTTTCTAAGGAGAGTCCGGCTGCCCCATAAGCCCAAGCGATACAGTCAGCAACCCAGATGGACAGAGTACGCTTGGAGACCGGGAGCCCCAATTTATTGGGGTCAAAAGATACAAAAAGCTGAGCAGCTTTACGGTGCTCCCGCGTACGGTCAAGGTAGAAGTTCAATGCCCTTCTACAGTCCAGGGTATGCAGGACCATTTCAGCTCGGCTGGAGTGTGGCCTGGGAAAGAAGGTCGGAAGTACCACCTCCTGATTGATGTGAAAAGGGGAGACCACTTTTGGAAGAAATTTTGGGTGAGTCCGTAGGACTACCCTATTTTTGTAGAACCGAGTGTAAGGGGGATCAGACACGAGGGCCTGCAATTCACTTACGCGTCTAGCGGAAGGGAGGGCTATCAGGAATAAGGTTTTCCAAGAAAGAAAACGGAGAGAACAGGTAGCCATAGGTTCAAAAGGCGGACAGGTGATCCGCTGTAAAACCACATTCAGATCCCAGTCAGGTGCTGGCGGGCGCAGAGGTGGTTTAAGTAGAAGGAGACCTCGGAGAAACCTCGCCACGAGAGGGTCGCTGGAAAGAGGTCTGCCGTCCACCGGCACATGATGTGCTGAGAGAGCACTGAGGTGAACTTTGACGGAGTTGGACTTAAGTCCCAGATTAGAGAGGTAGAGCAAGTACTGCAAGATCACCGACACCGAGCAGGAGAAGGGATCCTGAGACTGCTGGGCACACCAAGCGGAAAAGCGACGCCATTTAAGGGCGTAGCATTTGCGGGTAGAAGGTCGCCGGGAAGCTAGGACGACCTCTTCCACCTCTGCCGGCAATAGAAGGGGAGCAAGGACTACCCTTTCAGCAGCCAGGCCATCAGATGTAGAGATCTGAGGTTGGGGTGTAGCAGGGACCCCTGATCCTGTGTTAGGAGATCTGGTTGAAACCCCAGAGGGAACGGATCCTCCACCGCTAATTGCAGCAGGAGTGGAAACCACGGCTGTCTGGGCCAGCGAGGAGCTATCAGGATCATGGAAGCTTTGTCTCGGAGAACCTTGAAAAGAGTTCGGGAGACTAGCGGTATGGGAGGAAAGGCATACAGAAGGCTTTTCGACCATGAGAGCAGAAAAGTATCCGCCGCTACTCGAAGGGGATGCGGCTGCCGAGAGCAGAAGCGAGGAAGTTGCCGGTTGAGAGGACTGGCAAAGAGATCCATCGTGGGGAGGCCCCACTTCAGAAAAAGTTTCTGAACTACCAAGGGATCCAGGCGCCACTCGTGCGGCTGGAGGATTCTGCTGAGTTTGTCCGCCAGGCAATTTTCTTGGCCTGGGAGATAAACTGCCTTGAGAAGAATGCCGTGGCTGACGGCCCAAGAGCAGAGCCTCTGTGCTTCTCGACAGAGAAGGAAGGAGCCCATGCCTCCCTGTTTGTTCACGTAGAACATGGCAACTTGATTGTCCGTCTGGACAAGGACGGACTGGTGAGAAGTCAGGTGGGAGAAAGCCTTGAGAGCCAGACGGATTGCTCTGAGCTCCAGGAAGTTGATCTGCTGCGCAGACTCCCACGTGGTCCAGAGACCTTGAGTACATGCCCCTTGGCAATGCGCTCCCCATCCTAGGAGAGAAGCATCGGTCGTCAGCACTTGAGTCGGCGGAGGAGACTGAAAAGGCATTCCGAGCACCAGGTTCAGCCGATGAAGCCACCACTGTAGAGAAGAGGCCAGCGGGCCGGAGATGCGCACTAAGTCGGCTAGGCCGCCCGTGGCCTGTTGCCACTGCTTGCGAAGGCACCACTGAGCAGGCCGCATATTCAGGCGGGCATTGGGGGTCACGTGGACGGTGGAAGCCATATGGCCGAGTAGTCTCAGGAAGCGCCTGGCTGAGACCAGGGACTGGCTGCGAAAACGGCCGGCTAGGTCCATGAGCCGTTGAGCCCTGTCGAGAGGCAGGAAACCTCGTGCCTGAAGAGTGTGCAATCTTGCGCCGATGAACTCGAGATCTTGCGAGGGGAGCAAAGTGGACTTTGCGAAGTTTATGACAAAGCCCAAGTACTGCAGAAGAGTCACAGTGCGGTGTGTGGCTTTGTGACTTCTGGAGAGGACGATGCTCTGATGAGCCAGTCGTCTAGGTACGGAAAGACATAGAGGCCGTGAAGCCGGAGATAAGCCGCCACCACCGCGAGACATTTTGTGAAGACTCGTGGTGCGGAGGATAGGCCAAAGGGCAGTACTCTGTACTGGTAATGATTTCCTGCCACCACAAACCTTAGGTATTGACGGTGGCTTGGGTGGATGAGGATGTGCGTGTAGGCATCCTTTAGATCCAAGGAGCATAGCCAATCTCCCTGCTGGAGGTAGGGCAGAAGGATTCCAAGGGTAAGCATCTTGAACTTCTCCCTGACGAGGAACTTGTTGAGGTTGCGCAAGTCCAGGATGGGTCTGAGGCCTCCTGTTCTTTTTGGTATTAGGAAATACCTGGAATAGAAGCCTTGACCCCTCAGGTGGTGGGGCACCGGTTCCACAGCCTGTTCCTGAAGAAGACTTGCTAACTCCTGAAGGAGTAAGTCCCTGTGCAGAGGGAGTCGTGGAGGTTCTCCCGGGAAATAGGAGGGAGGGACCTGGTGGAAGCGGAGAAGATAGCCTTCTCTCACCACCTGAAGCACCCAGGCATCTGAGGTGATGTTGGACCACCTGTGGGCAAAGTGAACCAGCCGGCCTCCTGTGCTGGGAGGAACCAGCTGAGGGGGAGAGGCTATGCTGATGAAGTCAAAAACCCCCACCCTGCTGAGCAGGGGCCGGTGGGGCAGGCTTGGGGGCTTGCTGCCTACGGGACCCGTTACCCTGTCCCTTGGCCTGCTGACCCTGTTGGGGAGCTGCGGAGGCCTGATATTGAGGGTAGTGTTTATAGGCAGCCGCCTTTCTCGGGTAAAAGGACTTCTTTCCCGAGCCCTTCTTCTTCTGGGAAGGGGCGGAGGTCTTCCTAGAAAGCCTAGTTCTGGTGAGAGTCTCCATCTCGATTTGTGCAGCCTTTTCAGCCATGGGCTTGCCAAAGAGGTTCTCACCTCGGCAGGGGACATCGACCAACTTGTCCTGCACCCAGGGTTCAAGGTCAGACGACTGAAGTCAAGCCTGTCGGCGGGCACCGATGCCAGCTGCGGCCACTCGTGCCGATGCTTCAAAGCCATCATAGGCTGCTCGAGACATGAATTTGGAGCATTCCCGAATACCAGTTGTCAAGGCTAGGAACCTCCGCAAAGGTTCCTCGGACAGCCCAGCGGAGAATCCGGCTATCTCTTTAGCCAGGTCTCTGAGATACATGCCCATGTAGAGCTGGTAGGTCTGGACCCGACAAGCAAGCATAGAGCCCTGGAAACACTTCTTACCGAGGCCATCCAGGTTGCGGGCCTCCCTGCCAGGAGGCACCGAGGAGTGCATCTTCTGGCTCTTAAGCCTATGCATGGCCGATTCCACCACCATGGAATGGTGCGGTAGCTGTGCTTTTTGGAAGCCAGGGCTCTTGCGGACTCGATAAATGGAATCGACCCGCTTGCTTAATACCGGCGACGATGCCGGACTCTCCCACATGCAGAAGAGTAGTCGTTCCAGCATGGGAGGAACCGGTACAGTAAAGTGCTCCCTGGCGGGAGAGTCGTACTGAAGGGCATCGAGTTCTTCGGCTCGGGGCTCCTCCTCGGGATCCGCAGGGAAGGCCAAAGCCTTGGCCATATCCCTGACGAAGTCCGAGAACCGGGCGTCCTCCGGAGGGGACTGTTTCCGAGGTTCGGACTCAGGCGAGTCCGAGGGGACACACCGAGTCCGAAACGAATCAGGTGACTCTTCCTCTTCAGACTCCCAGGCCAACTCCGAGGAGGAATCGGTGGGGTCGGTCCGGGCGGGCGGAGGCGTCGGCCGCCCCGACGCCGAGGGAGTCGGCGTCGACGACCTCGGTCCCGAACGGGAGGCCGAGGGTGACCTCGACCGAGGATCAACTCGAGCCCGCATGGACTCGAGGATCGGCTCGGTCTCCGGGGTCGACTTAGACGTCGACGTCCCAGCGGTCGGGGCAGAGGCGCCAGCGAAGCTAGCGATCAGTGCCCGCTGCTGGTCCATGAAGGCAGATAGTCTGCTCTCCAAGGCCGTCAACCTGAGTCCGACCTCAGGTGACCCAGCAGCCCCCGACTCGGGCCCCGACGGCGTCGGGCCCGACGTCGGACCCCTCGGAGGCGAGTCCAGGAGGACTACAGGACTTACCCGAGCAGGCAACTCCGACTCCAGACGAGGTCGCTTCGGGAGATGTTCCTTCTCCAAAGACCCGGGACGGCTATCGGGGCTATGCGACCTGGCCCTCGCGGAACCAGGAGCGTCCACCGACGCCGCCCTCGCGGGTTTCACCTTCCGATGATGGTCCCCGGAGGGAGAACCCCTGTCGGAGGAACTCCGGCGACGGTCAGAGCTGGAACCTCTGGACGCCGAGGCCTCCGACGAGGTCCGGGTACGGGTGGGATCAGCGAAGATTCGTTCCCGCTGATGCCGCCGACTCCTTAACGCTTTGGAGGACATTTTGCTGCAGGCCCCACAGATCAGTTCCTCGTGATCCGGGCCAAGGCAGCGGAGGCAATTATCATGTGTGTCAGTGAGTGACATATTTCTGTCACACTGAACACACCGCTTGAAACCACTGGCAGCCATCGGGGGAAAAAGGGCCCCTGCAAGGTCAAAGGACCGGGCTGCCAGCGAAAAACCGAAAACGAAACTGACAGAAAATCAGAAAAAAAGAGAGATAAATCACGAAAAATCAACTTTTTCAGCGGGGACAAGACGGGCACGTCTGAAGGGCTCCGCGGAAAAAAGAAGACTGGCTAAGATGGCACCCTTGGGCGGGAAGGGGACCGCGCATGCGCGCTGCAATTCCCAAAGGCTTTCTTTGAAAGCTGGGGAAAATTGCTCCGCGAGGGCTCCGTCGGCGCCGACGTCACCCATATGTGAGTACTGACTTCCTGCTTGGTCCTGGAGAAACGTATATAACATGTCTATAAATAACTAAACATAACGATAGAACTATTTACAAGGTAAATTACCAAAGGTATCAGAGGCCGTTAAGTAGGTTTCGAGGTAGTAGGGACTAGGGGGAGGTAGGTGAGGTGAGAGATTAAGGTGGAGGTAGGTGAAGTGAGAGACTAAGGTGGAAGGGAAAAATGTTCCTGAAAAAGGAAGGTTTTTAAGTTCTTTCGGAACTCAAGGTGAGTTAAAGAATTCCGCAGCTCATGAGGGAGGGAGTTCCATAGGGTAGGGGCATAGAGGGAAAAGGCCCTGTTACAGGTAAGTTGTTTACTATGTCTTATGGTTGCTGGGATGGAGATGAGGTTTTTAGTGATAGTACGGCGGGTTCCAGAGCTAGAAGAAAGGGGAATGAGAGGGGAAAGGCATGGGGCAGATTTGTTGGAGATGATTTTATGTATAAGGGTAAGCACTTTGAACTTAATCCTGCAGTAGATGGGGAGCCAGTGAAGGTCATATAGGACTGGTGTGATATGTGAACGCTTGGTAGTGCTGGTTATGAGCCGTGCTATCGTGTTCTGGGCAAGTTGGAGTGGTTGTAAAGTATGCTTAGGAAGGCCATGATAGATTAGGTTGCAGTAATCAAGGGAGGGGGTAGTGAGGGCTTGACAGACGGATCGAAAGGAAGTGGGGCCTAAGAGGGGTTTAAGGTTCCGGAGGGTACGTAACTTAGCATATATTGTATTAGTGGTTTTCTTTATTTGGTTAGTGAAGGAGAGGTTCTGATCGAGAATGATGCCAAGATACTTCACCTGGTTTTTTATGGTAAGAGTGAAATCAGCAATAGTGATAGTTGGAGGAGGGTTGTAAGATGTAGCAGAGAACACTTGAAGTACTTCAGTCTTAGTTTGATTAATTAGAAGGTTATGCTGGGATAGCCATGATTTCAGTGCCAATAAGCAAGCGCTTAATTTTGAAAAATCAGGGTCAGACAGATTAAATGGGGTGAAGCACATCATGTCATCGGCATATAGTTGGTACTGAATGCCGAAGCTCTGAAAGATGTTGCAAACAGGTTGAAGGAAAATATTGAAAAGTAGAGCAGAGAGGCTAGATCCTTGAGGGACGCCTTGTTTTAGAGTAAATGGGAGAGAGGTATCATCGCCATTCCGGACCTGTTGGGTTCTGTCATTTAAGTAAGATTGGAACCATTTTAGGGTTGTGCCTCTGAGCCCTATTTCATGGAGCCTGCATAAGAGTTGATGGTGAGGAAGGGAGTCAAAAGCGGCTGATAGGTCAAGGAAGATGAGTAGGCATCCTTGGGTAGGATTCTGAGTGTGCAAGTACAGGGAGTTTAGTAGGGAGGTAAGGAGGGTTTCAACACCATGGTTCTTTTTAAATCCATGTTGGAAGAGGTCAAGGGGAGAGTGCTTATCAATATAGTTTTGAAGTTGGGTTTGAACTAGTTTCTCGGTTATTTTGGCAAGATAAGGTATGCTAGAAATAGGTCGGTAAGAGGTAGGGGAGGTGGGGTCAAGTTTTGTTCCTTTTGGAATTGGCCGGATAGTGGCGCACTTAAGGGGAGGTGGAACAAAACCAGTCTGGAGGGAGGTTTGTATAATGGGAAGGATGTAGGGGCTAAGGGAACCTCTAGTAGTCTTGATCCAAGGGATAGGACAGGGGTCAAGGACGGAGGTGGAAGTATTAAGGTCTTTGATAAGACCTTAATACTTGTGTGTGTGTGCGCACACACCTTGCCGAGCAACCAAAACAACTTTATGACAGAGCGCACATAAATTATGTCTGATTCTGATCAACATCAACACATACGTGTTCAAATGTACATGTTATTGTGTATTTCTGCATTCCACAGGTTCTAAGATATGTTTCACTGAAATCACTGTGGTGCACATACTGTATCCTGATGTGTAGTCTACTGTTACGTTATATAAGCTTGCCTGCCATTATGTGGAGTGGACCAAATTGACATTACTCCCATAAGATGCACAGCTGATATCTTATGCACACTCAGCATACAGAACATTGGAGGTAACAATGGTTATCACCCACCTTCTGCATCTTGACGTGCAGATGTAGCATGGGCTCTTAGCTCCGCCATCAGAACATCCTCCCCGACCTCCTCCTGCCTCGGAGGTAGGCTGCCCCCTGTTGTTCCAGACACCATTGTTGTATGGCTCATCATGTGTGGCTCCAGGGGCCCCTCGCCGGAAGATGTGCTGCCCCCCGACACAGCAGCCTCTGCCTCCTCCATGATGTGAGGGCTGGACATTTCACCCCCCTCCTCCTCCTCCTCCTCCTCTCCCTCCTCCTCATGGGTGATCATGGTACTGTAGTCACCTGCATTGTGGACAATCACACACAGCACACATATGTTTACGCACTCCAGCTATGTATACGTGTGCGCTGCTGACAACACATACATGATGGTGGTGGGACCCTGCATGTGTGCTGCAGCCAGGATCCCCTACACCCTCCCATACCTGTCTGTCACCACCATGTACCTGTACCAGGGGAACAGGTGTGTTTATTTGCCCTACACACCTTGTTTATTTGCCAAGCTTCTGTTTCTGCTCAAATTGCGCATGTAGCCGGCATTCCATCTCTCACCCCATGTGGACAAAATATGTCCACTCACGGCTGCACATTCACTACCCTTACACCTGCTTTGGCTATCCCCTGATTGAGTGTGCATGCCATTGAGCAGGGCATATGTCCTTGTGACATACTATCATCACAGTGCTACATGTGCTTGGCAGTGTCATACTATGCAGCAAGCTGCAAATGTTAATCACCTTGGGGGCATTGACAAGCACATGCAGCGCTGTGCGTATAGTATGTCACATAAACATGCCCTTATCACAGGCAAATGCAATAATACAGGGGATGGCAAGCACTGTTGTGGGGGTAGGTTAGGGCCAGGTACAGGTGGACATGTTTGTGACAGGTGGGTGGAATGATGGGATGAGGAACACATGTTGAAATTTGTCCCAGGAACATGGCAAAAGAACAGGGTGTTCCAAGCCAATACCACGACGTGGAGAGCTCAGAGGGACCAAAAAGAGATTTAGGAAGATACATATGTCACTATCCCGACAAAGGCCATGTTTCGCTGCCTTCCTCAGGTGCATCACGTGGACCACACATTTGCTCTCCTTTCATGAACATACGTGTAATACTACACCTTGTCAATTCATTGTCAAACGTGTGTGATAGGGGAGGTTCCCATACACTATGCAGCAACTGGAGACTGCTGAAATGCCAGACGTAGGTACAATGCAAATCCAAACACTCTTTCTGTGTTTCACTGTGTTATCTCCTTCCTTCACTACAAAGTCGGATCTGAACACATTTAATTGACGGTTGTTCAGATTTTACTTTGAAGTGATGGTTGGAGATAGCACAGTTAAAGATGAAATGCGTGTTCTGATGTGCATTACATCTACGCCTGGCATTTCTGCATTCTCCAATTGCTGCATAGTGTATGGCAACCCTCCCTTTCACACGCTTTGGAACTCGAGTTGCCAAGGTGTAGTGTTACATATATGTTCAAGGTGGTAGAGCAGTTTTTAGGTCCACCTCTTGCCCCTGAGGCCACCAGCAGAACCCAGCCTGTGTTGGGTCAGTGGCATATGTCTTTAACAGCAAACATTAGTGGTCATTTTGAGTTCTCCATGTCTTGGTGTTGGCTTGATTTAGCCTTTGTCTTGGGTTTGTGCCTTAGTGCTGAACAAAACAGGGTGTGGAAAGGTACAGCACACACCTGTGACACCTGCATAGGTAAATGATGTTGTTTGGGAGAGAGGTATGGAAGTACATTTTCAGATGTTTACTGTCTACACAATGGGGATTACAGGAAGGTCTTGAGAGGTTAGAGGTATACGTAGCATACTTACCTGCATGCGGATGGGCTGTGTCCAGGGCCGCAGGCAGCCCATATGTATAGATGGGGCCCAGTCTTTCGGCGAGCTGCTGTTCGAGGGGTGTGAGCATAGGGGGGACGGGGCCCCCCGCCACCTGTGCCCCTAGCATGTTCCTGTTCAACAGCCATGTGGTGGCGCACCCCTCTTTTAATATCAGAAAAGCGTTTTTTAAGGCTTTCAATATCTCACGGTGGGCCCCCTACCTCAGCAACTGTGTTGCGAACCTCCTCCCATACTGCGTTACGTCCAGCCGCAGTTGTGCGGCTGCTGAGCCTCCCAAAAAGGACTTCATAATTTTCCAAAACCATAGCAAGGAGGTTGTGGTTCTCTGCATCTGTGAACCGTGTGGCCCTCCTCCTCTGTGTTTCCGGCACAGGGACCCTTTTTCTTTTGGCAGTGTTTCTGCTCTGTGCAGCCTGGCCCTTTGCTGATGGCCCTGCTGCTGGCTCAGCCTCCATAGGGCCGGCGGGCCCTGCCTCCAGAAGAACAGGTGGGCACACCTCCCCCACCCCCTCGCCCTCACCCTCCCTCTCTCTCACCCTCTCTCTCTCTGTCTCACTCTCACTCTCCCTCTCCCTCTCCATCACCCTCTCCTCTCCTCTCCCCACACCCCACCTCACCTGACCTCACCTCACCCTTTCTCCCTCACCTACACACAACACAACACAGACGGAACAAATATGAACACACTACAAACAACACAACACAATATACGACACAGTACACAGGACACTACAGACCCAATAGACTACAATACAATACAGTACAGTACAATACAATACAATGACACCTGCACACTACCTCCAGAAACTCCACACCAGCTACACTACTCCCTGCTCACACACTACTCTCACCTACCTAGCACTCCTCAAACAACCCTCAATGTGGACCAGGTGTGCAGGGTGTTTTATAGTTTTTTTTACGTAAGTTATTTATTTTATTTATTTATTTATTTATTTACATTCTCTTATATACCGCGCTATTCTGCATCAGTGCGGTTTACATTGAACAAACTGAAATTACATTGAACAGGGCATTATAACTTGGAGATAACTATTTTACAGGGAACATGGGCAATGGAGGGTTAAGTGGCTTGTTACGTTGCGCATGCGCTGTTTGTGTGACGGCGCTGCTTGTGCGCAGCGCATATTTGCAATTGCGCATGGGCGGGCGTGCATTTGGCGAGGTGCGTCTGTCTGTGTGCGTTGCACATGTGCAAGTGTTTGCACATGTGCGTTTGAATCTCTACATCTACACGTACATGCGACGCATACGCCCATGCATAACGAGATGCACATGCGCGACGCACACACAGACGCACATGCCAAAAAATTTGCACATGCGCAGACAGTTGCACATGCGTGACGCGCACAGACAGACGCCCATGCGTAACGAGTTGCACATGTGCATCTGTGTGTGTGCGGTGCGCATGTGCAACTCGTTACGCATGGACGTCTGTCTGTTGCACATGTTGCACATGCGCACCGCACACACACAGATGCACATGTGCAAACTTTTGCACATGCGCGCCGCGAACAAGCAGCGCCCTCGCACTGCGCATGCGCAAAGTAGCAAATCCAAAAACCAGTATAAAACTGCCTGCAGAATTGGTCCACATTGAGGGTTGTTTCGTAGGCGAGATGTGTGTTGGTTGTGAGATACGGAGAGAGCAAGGCAGGTGTTGTGGATCAGATTGAGTGTGTTGTTTGTAGTGTGTTGCATTGTATTGTGTGTCTATTGTCTTGTGTTGTTTGTAAGGTGTACACTGTCTAGGGAGGTGTGTGTGTGTGTGTGTGTGTGTGTGTGTGTGTGTGTGTGTGTGTGTGTGTGTGTTTGTTTAGCCACACTAGAGGGGTTTATGGCGGGGATTTATGTAGCTGCATGTGCCCGAAGATGTGGGCGGATGCTGCGGTTGCAGGACAGGGGAGATGGTATCCATGGGGCTGAGGCACAGGGCATGGGTGTAGTCCCGCAGCAACTCAGACCTGCAGCTGTAGGGCCGGTCCGGCCAGGTGCTGTGCTTGGACGGCGCAGAAGGCGTGCTGAGGTGCAGGCTCGGCAGCCTCGCCTCTACAGGCCCAGGGCCCAGCTCCAGGGCATGCGTGAGGAACAGGTCATCTCCCTGTACCAACTGAGCACAAGGGCTATTAGGGAGCTCTATGAGGATCTGAGACCTGACCTCGAGCCCCTGACTGATCGGTCCCATGCCATACCTGGTTTAGTCAAGCTCCTTGCTGCCTTACATTTCTTTGCCTCTGGCTGTTTCCAGTCATCTGTGGCCGCAGTGGGTGGCATGAGCCGCCCCACCTTCTCACGCTGTCTCCACCAAGTACTGCGTGCCATGGTCAGCCGGGTGAGGAATTACATAGGCCTTCCTCACAATAGGCAACAGTGGGGGACCCTGAACCAGGCCTTTGAGGCGGTAGCCAGGATACCACACGTGATGGGAGCTATTGATTGCACACATGTTGCCCTGGTCCCGCCTAGAGACAGGGAGGTGGTGTTCCGCAACCGCAAACACTACCATTCCCTGAATGTTCAGGTTGTATGTGATGCTAATCTGCATATTCTGAATGTGGTCCCTAGGTTTGCAGGGTCCACCCATGACTCCTATATCCTGCATCACTCAGCACTATTCAGACAATTTGAGGAGGGACAGTATGGGGACTGTATATTGCTGGGTGAGTATTTCCTGATTACTTATTTAGTAATGCATCTATTTATGTGTTTCAGTAACATCTCTTATATAGTGCACTGTTTGCTCTCTGTGCGTTTGGAAACTTACCTTACGTTAAAAAGACTGGCGACTGTTTAGAGTTTACATTGCTACCGGAGTGTAAACGTTGAGTAACAGGGGACATGATTAGAAATGTAACATCAGGATTGTAACATTATCTGATCAAACCCTGCTGATGGTGTTCAAATAACTACGCATGTGTGCAAATGTGTGTCCTGGTGGTGGATTGCTAATAGTGTGTGTGTGTGCGCCATCTGCACACATGGGGGAGGGGGTTGGTGCCCTTCACACCCACCTGTGATGCCGGTTAATTTTCAGGTAGTTGTGTTATGTCATGTTACATTTATGTTATTGTCAACCCATACAGCTAACCCTTGTCATGTGTGTGTGAGGTTCACACACTCAATCAGTACTGGGGTTGTCACCCTGGAAGCAGTAGATAACATGAGGGTCTGTGTAGCTATGTAGGATGCATGTTTTTGACCTTTGCAAATGGGAGTACATGTTTGCATATGTATGATCATGCATTTGACCTGCGTCATAGCAGAGGAGAAACAAAGTCTAGGGTTTGCAGTACCTTTGAACACTGTAGATGTGGGGGACATAGGCGTCATTGTAGGTGCTGGTACTAATGTTGCAGAGCATTGTGGAAAGGTGACAGCAAGGGCAAGGGGGCTATTTGGATGCATACAGAGAGGTATTGGTAGCACATACACAGGAAAGTACTCTGCCTCGGTATATGTGATTGTTGCAAGCTCATGTGGGCTACAGTGTGCAGTTCTGTGGACCGCAGCTTCAAAATGCTGGGAACATGATGGAGACAGTGCAGAGGGTGGCTACTAGAATGATTGGTGGTCAGCAATAACCAGCATATGGAGTTAGCCTGCTAAAAGTTGATATGTAGACCTTGGAGAACATGGGGAATATAGGTGATATTGTTTTGACCTTGTCATACCTCCATGGCATACATGTTCTGGATATGAGCCTACATCGCATCACATCACATTTTTGTGTTGTGTACTTTGCTGACATATACTTTGCACATGTGATCAGTGTATTGGTGGTATAGTCTAACGTTGCAGGTGGTAGAAATCATGACACTAACTGCAGTACAATAAGCATGTGCCACACATAGAGGGTCTCTAGAGGTACAAATGGGACTGTTCTGTTCTTTGGCATGTATGTACAGACTCCATGGCCCATGTGTTCCATTTCTATCACCATTTGGCAATTTTTTTGAAATGCATAGTTGTGCTGTCATATATTTCTGTCAGGATGTGTTATTGATTTGTTTATCACGTCTATACCTGTGTCAATTTGGGGTAACAAGCGCTCACACATTCACATGCAACATTTCTTTCTGCAGGTGATGCAGGGTATGGGTGTCGCCCCTGACTGCTGACCCCTGTGCGTCAGCCACGGACACGTGCAGAGCGGAGGTACAATGAGGCCCACGCCTCCAGCCGCTCTGTCATAGAGCGCACCTTTGGCGTGTTGAAAAGTCGCTTCAGGTGTCTGGATAGGACAGGCGGGGCCTTACAATATAAGCCAATCACTGTGGCAGAAATAATCATAGCCTGTTGCATCCTGCACAACATTGCTCTCAGGCACGATATTCCTGCAGAGATTAATGAGGATCTTGAGGACGAACCACCCGTGCCCCCCTGTACGTGCCAGTGGTGACACACAAGAGGGCACAGCAGTCAGGCGGAGGTTGATTGGAGAGATCTTCTCTGGTACGTATTGCATATATTTCCACATATATGTGCTGTTCTGTGTGTGTGATGTTTATAAAGGTTTTTGTTCCAGATCATATAGCATTCAGATGAAACACTGCAATGTAATTAGACTGAAAATCATAAGGTCAAATATAGCCATGAGTGTGTGACCAACCATGTGGACAGCCCAGAACAGCAGCTGTTGGAGGATTATGTGGGTGGGTGTTCATATGCCCTTGGGAGGTTTTGTGGGTTACATTCCCAGTTCGTGGCTGGTTGTGATAGCAGCTGCTGTGCAAACACAGTTAGTTGGTTTGATGGTCTGTGTGGAGCACGGTGGCAGGCATATGGTGCGGTATTCACAATGGAAGGGAGGTCCATGATTGTGGGCAACTCTCCTGCGGGGTGTATGTTTATATAGTCCAATTTCTAGGTGCTTGTGTGGGTGTTTTGCTTGTGTCAGCTGGCTATGTCTGTATGTTTCTTAGGTGTGGTGCCACATGTCATACATAGCACAGTACACATGCGCATGACTACTTTCCCATGATGATATTGATTATGTGTGACGGGTGTAAATGCAACCCCACAGTGTGGCCTAATGTATACTTCATCACGTAGCCCTGACATGGATATGGTGAAGGATGGGGACCTGTGCAGTGTGCAGCCCGGGGGCCATATCATTGCTACAGTTTTTTTTTGGATAATAGCCATTTGGTGCAGTATTACATATGTACACACATACAGAGGTGATGTGAGTCTGATCAGCAAAGGGTGGGTTACAGTAGCCAAGTGTTACGCTGCATGTGTGGGTGGATTTTGTGTTTTGCTGCTTTTCATGAGGAACATGGCATATGTAGGTGATGCTATCTCAACATATGCCACATGGCTATGGTACATGCTGTGTATGTGTGTAGGGCAGGAGAGCACAGTCAACATCAACTAATACTTTGCGGACCCTAGTGAGGGATGTTAGGTCCACATACACACAGAGATTTAGATGTGAGTTTTTTGGTTCAGGTGCACATATAGGCTATCCATGGTTTGACATTCTCACTGTCACACAGTGGGATGACATGCAGCCATCATTGTCATGTCACAAACAGACATGGGGGTGTGGTTTTGCAGACGTGTCACTGACATTGCCATGTATTGTAGCACATCATCAGCACACAGCTGTCACTATTATTTGGGGTATGAGATGTACACTGCGGAATATGTATTTGGTCAGGGGATACAGGAGGTGTTAAATGCATAATTCCATGTGTTGCAGCAATTTACTGTTGTGTAACAAACAACATTGGGAGAGCACTACACACAGAGAGGGGGTATTGGTGGCAACATGGGGGACACAGACTAATAGTGTGACCTTGGTATGGTGCAAAAACATGGTGTCAGCAGACACCTCTATTGACCAGTGTGGACAACAACAGAGAGGTAAGGGAGGCGACAGAGGGATTAGTGAGACCTTTCTTTAGCATCTGACACCTCCGTGCTGCCTCTCCCATATGAGAGATAAGTACAGTGTGATAGTGAACAGTCAGTCCGTAGATTATGTTGTGGGTTCTGACAGCTGGGGACAGGGAGGTGCAGTGTGTGTTTCACAGCTCAAACTTGACATAACCTAAGAGAATGGATAACAGCACTCCAATCCTCCCAAACAACTGAATATATATAAAATATGATTCTAGCACCACTGTAAATAGCCCACCCTGTAAATAGCTCAAACAAATCAAGCACCCAACACATCCCTTACACAACTAAGTTTTATCCTCACTGCATGTACAACACACACACTTTACCTGATTGCTTGCTGTGATACCACCTTGATTATTAAGATAAGGCGGTTTAGAAATACTGTTAAATAAATAAATAAATAAATAAATATGTTTGTTTCTCTTGTGTTTTCCAATGCACAGGACATACTTCATGAGGATGCTGTTGGTGTGGAGCATTGGCACGTGACTGTACATCAGCCAAGATGCTGTGGTCAGGGGTAGGTGGATCTACCACTACATTGTCTGTGCCTGCAGTCACGGGGACAACATGTCGTCTGTGATGTTTCATATTGGGTAGATGTTGTGGTTCACTTGTTTTCCTTAAGGCCCCCTTACCCATATCTTGCTTTTGTCACACATATCCCCATGTGTTTGTGTCCAGTCTGTCCTCTACAACACTGTTTCTGGCATATTTACAGCATAGCTACATGTGTGTGTGGTTCTTTCTTGTTTGGGTGAACCTACACTTGCTGCCTCCCCCAAGATTGTTCTATCAGCCATCAACAGGGTATCACTGCATGTCACTGGGCCTTTATTTCCACAAATTGGCACTTGTGCACATACAGGCCATGTATTACAGCTGTCCCGCTGACCTACACATACTGTGTGGGTGCGTGTTTATGGGTTGACTGTGTGGTGATGCAGTGTTGAGGCATGGTGCATTATCATGTGCTGTGAGGGCTCTGAGTACCTGGGGGGGCAGTGGTGACTGTGCTACCTCTACCGTAGTGCTATTTACCTTGTCAACATTGACAACATGTGTTGTGAGCTGTGAGCAGAATTGTGTCTTGTGTTTTGAGGAACCACTGTTGAGCAACTGTTCTTTCTCTCAGATATCGGCATCATGAGGACATGCATCATCAGTGAATTTACATGGTGATTCAACATGTTTGGCTGACATTGTCTCCCTTCACTGTGACCTGATGTGGCTGTTGAGTAGATCAACGAATTGATGACGTACACATGATGCACACACAGGGTATGTTGGACCTTTGTTATTTGGGGATTACATCTGGCTGTACCTGTTGATGAGTTACTGTTTGACTCATGTACATGTCATGTTGCCTCTCTGTTCACACAAACAGATGCATATAGTGTGTAGCAGTGAGATGCCTGTGTGACATGAAAATGGACATGACCATATCCATGTGACACCCGTGTCTGCATAAACATTTACTGATATCTACAATCTGGGTTTTATTTAATGTTCCGATCATGTAATGTTTGCCTTTGCATCCCTTTCTTCAGTATTTGCTAATGTGTGACTCTATGCAATTTCTGCTGTTTTTGCAAGGTTTCTAACAAGACCATACTTATTTTCTCCTGACACAGGGCAGAAGACATACCGGACCCATTTCTTACAGTGCATCTGCCCGCGCCATCAAACACCTGTTGGGGGACAGAACACCATGGAATTGTTTCTGGAGAATTGTGCCATTGGATGTTTGACTTATGAAAGTGTAACACATGCCTGTGGTGGACAGTATTGCTCTTGGACTGCTGCTTTGCCCATGACAGACCTGTACAACACACTGTTTCTGCCATGCTGTGGCTGGGAGTCCTGCTCATTGCAGGGACACAGATGAACTTTCAAGGACTGTGGCATATTGGAATGTGACACTTGACTATGCATGCCCAGGGTTGCATGGAGACTTTTGATCTGACCTGTTGGATTGTAGATACACTTTGCTCTTTGGACGCTGTGTGCAGCAGAGACTGACATTGTCACTGTATGTTGTACATTCCTTGCCAGTTGTGTAGTTGTTGTGTTTTGGCCATGTGTGTGACATGTCACACAGGATACGCTCATCTGTTTGTTTCCACACGAGCATACAGCCATGTTTGTGGCATAGGGGCAAAGATGGAGGGTTCCTATTATCTATGTCCACCTGCCCTCCACCTGGACATGATACAGGTTTTGCCACAACAACGCTTTCATGCCCACCACCATCCTTGATTGATGTTTGCAATGGGCAAGGGTGTTTACATGCATGTGTGGCCTCACTGTATCATGTTGGTATGCGGGTGTTGTTTGTGCTTATGACTGACTATGTTTGTGACCCACAGCATGTGGACCTATGGCTTCTGTGTGGTTCACTGTAAGATGTTTGCCCATCATTTCCATATTTACATGCTGGTTATTGTGTTTGTTTACTGTACAGACGTGACATTATGCATGTATGTACACACCTTGCATTGCAACCCTGCACGGTCCTGTTTATCCCCTGCATTAAGGACACTCTCATTGCCCCATTATATTTGGTGTGTGGCACTGTGGGTGTCCATTGTCCTCCTTCAATTCTGCATCCCATGTAACGTGCTATATGTGTCCAAATACTCTCTACCCAACAAACACTGCAAGGGGACCTCATGCATGGTGTTATCTCTGCAACTTGTTTGGTTTGTATTCTCTCTGTGTTCATGTGCCTCTGCTACCTGTTAGCATATGCTCCTTGTGCTTTGGATGATTTTTTGGGTCGACATTGTAGCATTTCTGATTCTTCGATCAGGCATTATGTGGGAGGTGTAACATTACTTTCTGAAAGTGTTTTTCACATTACAACATTGTGACAACATATGTTGTTTTAATTTGTGTGCCTCGTGTGTTGCCTGATGGCTATGTTTGGGGGAACAGGTGATGTTTTTGGGTCCTCATCATGCAATGCCTACGGTCTACATGCACTCATATGTGTGTCACACATTTGAGCCATGCAGCAGCAGGTGGGGGGTGGGGGCCTGCTGCCCAGTGCATAACATGCACCTGATGCACATTATATCTCGTGCCCTTCATTTGTGGTCAAGGCAGTGACCTTTCTGTAGCATGTGGGTTGGTGCCCTGCTAAATGTGTTTCCATCTTTCACAAGGGATGCACTCACCTTGATATTATGATTGCACTGTCTACAGTATCTGTGAGGGTTAACCAAAATAAATATATGTCTTTGACAGACATTTGTCTCTTTTGCTGCTTAATCATGGTGTCAAACATGCAATGCAATGTGTGCCTTTGAATCAGTCCTGAATCCTTGAAAACCTGACACTCCAGGGTTTTTTTGTCAATGTCACTGAGGTGTCTTGGCCAAGGCCACATTGAGTGCTAGTGTGAATTGAGCCCGGGTTGCTTGGTGTCCAAGACAGTTTTCTGACTCCTCCACTCTTTTAGCAAATTTACACTTGTGTTTAATGATTTGCTGGTCATGTCCATGGCCCACCTGTGCTTACATCCTTGTATGATGGCAGCTATGTATGTGTCAGCCATTTGGCACATCACTGGGTATTACAGGTTCCCATACAGACCCTCCCTTTGGACTATTAGTTCTGCCTTGTGCTCAGTGTGCTGTTTGTGGGAGTGGTTGGAGACATATGTTTTAACTCAGTAGTTTGCAGGTTTGATCCACACATGTGGTTTTTTAACTGTTTTTCTGTTGTGGTAACTTGACCATTAGTTACCAGCAGATTCATCACCTCTACACACACCCTTGCCTCTCTTCAGTGTACAGCAAGGTGTGCACTCTGTGCTGCCTAGCCATCAGATATTATCTGTTACATAGGTCTCTTTCTTTATGGTGTTTACAGGGCAGTGCACCTGAGGGTTTGATAGTGCTGCGGTTCAGCTGGTGTGTGGTACACCTGTTTTCATGTTGAGTTCCCTCCTGTCCTGTCCCAGATTGCTACCCATCTCCACCGAGCATCCTCTGCTGCCCTTGGGGTTTATTTTCTTTCCTCTTTTGCATGCTGTATCCACTGCATAACATTTCATTGTGTGTGTGTGCATGTGTCCCTGGTACCAAATACAGCCTGGGATCTGATCTGTACACAGCAGATCTGCATGTGCATTTCTTCATGATTATTGTTGTGGGTTTGCCTGTCCTTACAACCAGCATGCGTCTTGTGTGATGGCCTGCACTATTTTTGGATGCAGCCTTTGCTAATGAGCACACGTTGGTGGTGTGGCCTACCGGTTGGTGCATTGGCATTTGTGGTAGTTGTCGTAGGTGTGATTCCTCTCTGTTCTCTTGGATGTGTATGCTTGTCCTGCAGAGGTGGCTTCCATTTGTATGACGGTCATATGTGGCCAGATTTAAGCTGTAAGCACATTGTACCCTAATCTGAGTTGTGAACCACACTTCTGTCCATCTTCTGTCTGCCAGCTGTTGTGCCATCATACCCTGATGTGCATGCTGCTACACCACGTCCTGCACTCCTACACATTCCTGCATTTCATCTCTCCATGGTTGCCTCTCGTGTGTGTGCTCTGCATAGCACTCCTACTCCACTGTCATCCTGATATTTCACCTATCCTGCCATTTCAGCCTCCTCTGCTGCACACATCTTCCCATCCTCTGTCACACACTGTCATTATAGCATGGTACATTATCATCACTCTGTGCATAGCTACAGCTAACCCCAATATGTTTGTCCATTTCTGTAGCTGCCACATGGCCTGGGGCTGATTTGTGTAGTCCAGCAGCTGTAATGTACATCCTTCTACTTATGCATTGTCTTTCCTTTCAGCTCTGTGCAGTGTTTGGCTTACATGTGTGTTTGTCACATACCTCTGTTGCCCTTCAGATTGTGGGATTTTACTGCTCTTGGCAAACATTTTTGAATTCACCTGGACATCCTTGGGCCATCTTATGTCACACCTTCGATTCAGGCAGCTTATGGGCTACCTACTATGGTGCCCTGGGAGTTGCCAACCTTTCAACATGGCATCTGGGGAACATTATAAGTCACCTTTGCTGACGTGGTTGTTTATGATGTGCGTTCTGGTGCACCCTAAAAGGTGCATTCATTTAGGGCACTAGGGTGGGGTTATTATTTAGATGGCAGCACAGATTGGTGTACATTTGCATGCAGAAAGCAGACATACCTATGCCAGCCTTATTCACTGCTGGTTTAAACCCATGACCCCTGCACCGTCAGTCAATGTCTTGACCATTGTGCTACACTGCTGTTCCTTCTTGCATGTCTGCACACCTACTTAACATTTCCATGCGTTACTATGCACATTGCTGCCAGCAGAAACACTGCTCGGACCTTGCCCTGCCTCATACGGCACCCTATAAAGCGCCCTATCAGCAACATTGTAGGGTGCCTTGGTGGACAGTGCACTTTAAAAGGTAACCTCTAGGGTACCTTATGCAGCACCTTATATTACAGTGCTTTGAGAGTGCATTTGCTAGCAGTAGTAATTACAATAAAAGAGTAAAATGCCTCCTAGAGTTATTTTGCTCAAAACAGGTAATGACTCAGCCAGCCTTATTCATGGGGCACAGCGGGGGATTGAACCCCTGATCCCTGCACCATTGGGCAGTGTCTTAAACACAGTGCTGTGGTTCTGTTCCTGTGGTTGCACACCAGCGAGCCAACTTATGACTCACAACATTAACAGCGCACCGCCTTGTGCCGACCACACCTGTCAGCACACCGCCTTATGCCGCCCAAACCGCAGAAACTTCAACACACAGCCTTATGCCCAAAATGTACAGCGCACCGCCTTATGAGGCCACAACTTAACAATGCACCACCTTATGACGCAAAGGATTAAAAGTGCGCCGCCTTAGGCCTTACAAAATGAATATGCTTCCTATGGCACTTTTAGGAAAACATCACTACCTCAGCCAGGCCTTTTTTTTTGTGTACAGTGGGGATTGAATCCTGGATCCCTGCACCATTGGGCAGTGTCTTCACCATTGGGCTGTGTTTTGGTTCCTGTGCTTGCACATCAGCGAGCCACCATATGCCACACAATATTAAATTGCCCCCAAAACCATTAGTGTGCTGCCTTATGCTGCCCATTATTAATATGCCTCCACAAACATTAGCGCACTGCCTTATGCTGCCCATTATATCAATGCCTCCTAAATTAACGCCTCAGACAGCTGTCTTTAATGGGCTCTGTGGGGATCTCTGCACTGTTGGTCAATGTCTTAACCATTGTGCTGTGGCTCTGCTCTTTTTCTTACACATCAGCACGCCACTTATACCGCCCAGTATTATACTGCCTCCATAGACATCAGCGCGCCGCCTTAGGCCGCCCAGCATTAATATGCCGCCAAAAATGTCAGCGCGTTGCCTTAGGCTGCACAGTATTAATATGCCGCCAAAAACATCAGCGCCCTGCCTTAGGCCGCACAGTATTAATATGCCGCCAAAAACATCAGCGTGCCACACAGTATTTCTGCGACTCATAAATTACTGCCTCAGCCAGCTGTCTTCATTGGGCACTGTGGGGAATTGAACCCCTGATCCCTGCACTGTTGGTCAATGTCTTAACCATTCTGCTGTGGCTCTGCTTTTCTTCTTACCCATCAGCACGCCACTTATACTGCCCAGTATTATACTGCCTCCATAGACATCAGCGCGCCGCCTTAGGCCGCCCAGCATTACTATGCCGCCAAAAACATCAGCGCACCGCCTTAGGCCGCCCAGTATTAATATGCCGCCAAAAACATCAGCGCGCTGCCTTAGGCCGCACAGTATAAATATGCTGCCAATAACATCAGCATGCCACACAGTATTTCTGTGACTCATAAATTACTGCCTCAGCCAGCTGTCTTCATTGGGCACTGTGGGGAATTGAACCCCTGATCCCTGCACTGTTGGTCAGTGTTTTGACCATTGTGCTGTGGCTCTGCTCATCTGCTTGCTCATCAGCGTAACACATATGCCTCCCGCACAGCCATCTGATGGTCTAAGGTGCGGGGCATACAAGGGCGCCGCGCACCTTAGCGCATATTTAAATTCCGGCTTTTCTTTTTCACAACAGAACGCCCACTCCTTATATGGCATCCGCACTCTACCGCGGCCCGCACTTTAACGGGGTTTTAGTAAACATGTCCCCATGTTTCTGTAATGGCCACAATGTCCAAGTCCATTTCCACCATTAGGGCTTCCAGGTCAGGAATTTTGTTGGCTAGGCTTCGAGCATTTGTGCTCATTGCTTTCCAGCATTTGTTGACTGGCTTGCCAGTATTTTGCATGCATTTTGTTTTACATTCCTCTTCCCACTTGGTATTGATGTGTGGGTTAATACTGCAGCTGTTTCCATTGTTATGCTTTTGATGGGAGTGACGTCCTGAACTTGTTCTTTTCCATCCGTCACCCTCTTTCCCTAGTTTAAATGCCTGTCCACATAATGTCTGAATTTTTCACTTAGGATCCTTTTCCGTGCGACAGAGAGATATAGTCCATCAACACAATATAGCCTCTTGTTGTTCCATCTATTTCTCCAGTCACCTATATATCTAAATCCTTTTAGTTTGCACCAGGTTTGGAGCCATGTATTAAAGCTGATTATGCGATGCAGCCTTTCTGCCCCCTTACCAAGAACAGGTAGAACTTCTGAGAATGCTATAGTGCTAGCAAACGGTTTGAGTTTCTCTCCCAGAATCTGGAAATCCTTCTGAACTGTAGAGGCACTGTTTCTAGCCAGGTCATTTGTATCCAAATGGATGATGACATCAGTTTTGAAGTGCTCACTTTCTGCACTAACTATGCCAGCAATTTGCTTTGTATTCCTGCTGGCTAAAGAGCCTGGGAGGCATTTGACCATCTTCTCCCCTTTGAACTATGTTCCCAAGTTGGTGCCTCTGATGATGGAATCTCCAAGTAGTAACATAGAAACATAGAAACACGATGACAGAAAAAGACCACATGGCCTATCTAGTCTGTCCTTCCATATCAACAACTACAACAGTCCACTTTTTACCTTTAGAGATCCTCTGTGTTGGTCCCATGCTTTTTTGAATTCAGTTACTGTCCTCATCTCTACCACCTCCACTGGGAGACTATTCCACGGATCCACTACTCTTTCCGTAAAGAAATATTTCTGCATATCACTCCTGAATCTATCTCCCTTCACCCTCATCCCATGTCCCCTCGTAGCAGAACTTGCTTTCAATTGAAAGAGGCTCTCTCCCTGAACATTTATGCCATGGAGGTATTTAAACATCTCAATCATATCACCTCTATCCTGCCTTTCCTCTAAGGTGTACATATTAAGATCCTTAAGTCTGTCCTCAAATGCTTTATAATGAAGCCCACTAATCATTTTAGTAGCCACCCTCTGCACCGACTCCATCCTGTTCACATCCTTTTGAAGGTGCGGTCTCCAGAATTGCACACTATACTCCAAATGAGGTCGCACCAAAGACTTATACAGAGGCATTATCACCTCCTTTTTTCTGCTAGCCATTCCTCTCCGTATGCACCCAAGCATCCTTCTAGCTTTTGCCGTCGCCTTTTCTACCTGTTTTGCTACCTTAAGATCATCAGACACAACCACGCCTAGGTCCCGCTCTTCTTTAGTGGACAAAAGTACTTCACCTCCTATACTGTATTGCTCCCTTGGATTGCTGCAGCCCAAATGCATGACCTTACATTTTTTAACATTAAATCCCAGCTCCCAAATTCTAGACCATTCTTCAAGCTTAGCTAGATCCCTCCTCATGTTATCTACACCTTCCTGGGTGTCTACTCTATTGCAGATTTTGGTATCATCTGCAAAGAGGCAAACCTTACCCGACAGCCCTTCTGCTATATCACTAACAAAGATGTTAAAAAGAATCGGACCAAGGACAGATCCCTGGGGCACACCACTGGTAACATCCTTCTCCTCAGAGTGAGCTCCATTTACTTGTACTCTTTGTCGCCTCCCACCCAACCAATTTCTAACCCAAGCAGTAACTTTAGGGTCCATCTCTAGGGTGCTCAGTTTGTTTATAAGTCACCTGTGAGGAACAGTGTCAAAGGCTTTACTGAAATGCTGAAAAGTAGTTTCCTCTTTTGTGTCATTTTCTTCATGTTTAGGGCATTATTAGTAGATTGGGCATAAACGTTCTCGTTTAAGGGCATTTCAGTTTCCACTAATTGGGCACTCAAATTTCCCAAGGCAGAGAAGGTGTTATGCAGTGATATTTATTTATTTATTTATTTATTTATTTTACATTTCTTATATACCGCACTATTTACGATCAGCGCGGTTTACATAAAACAAAACAGAATCCGACAATGAACAAGGGTGTCTCCATGTTACAGGTCACAGCCTACCAGAGGCCACTGTGATCCATTTGTTTCTGGACTGCTTGATTCTTTGTCGGAGTGGTGGTGGATTTTTTTTCAATTTGTACCCTAGAAGTGGTGTGTTTAATTGAAGCTAATTCTTCCCTTAATAGAATCAATTCTTTATGCATGGGAGATAACTTTCTTAGACTCCAAATGAGTCTTCTTAGAATGAAAGCACCACAACTATTGCACTGGATACACGACATGCTGATTAAGATGGTTATAAAGCAGTTCTAGGACAAGGAGAAAAGGTGGGTGTTGCACCTAATTGGAGGATAGCTGTCAATTTATATGATGACTGTATAGGCAATGCAACCCTGGAGTGAGTGGGGTGAGGGGTAGGGTGGGCGGGTATTTAAGTGTCCCCGGTCAGTAGACCTTCTATGAACTGAGGGCACACTCATATCTTAAGAGAATATAAACAAGTAATAAATAGGCAGGGAAATTTTATATCAAAACCAACCAAAATAGTAAATTCAGAAACTTAGCTTTGCAATGCAGGGTCAGAACTCTTTCTCAGGTAGCAGAGAGACTAATTGAATTAACTCTCAGACAGCAGAAGTTGAATGAATGAATGAATGAATGAATAAATGAATGAATTAACAATGACTTAACCACACCCTGTGAGGTGGGCTTCTAACAGGGCAATAGAACCTTAAACTTTCCAATGAAATCCTACTTCTAGATACCAGTCTACTAGGCAAAGGACCCTGGAACTTTAAAATGTATATCTGTTCTGCAAAATATAGTAGGAAACCAGGTATTTACAAATCTAAAATCAAATGTGTGCTGCGGGTCCTAGTATAGAGGACCTTGTGTGCTAAAGTCAGCAGTTTTTTATTGAACCTGGGCTGAGACTGACAAACAGTGGTGGGATATCAGGAGTGTCATAACATGGTCAAATTTTCCTGCTTATGATAATATATGGATGGCTGTACTTTGGACTGTTTGAAGGCACTTTAGTGAGGAGAGAGAGAGCCCAGCATATATGGCATTAAAATCATCGAGACAAATGATAACACAACTGAGCAATAGGGAGATCAGAGCAGAAGAATCGAGAAATGAGCCGACAGAGCGACATTTGCGCAGGATGAAAAAAGACTTCTTAACTACTGCATTATTGTGCTGCATGAAAGACAAGTCAGAATCAAGAATGACACCAAAATATTTCAAAGTGGAAACAACTTGGATAGGTGACTGACCAATGCAAGGAACATATGATGGGAGTGCAGAACTACCAGTGAAACAAATGGCTGTTGTTTTCTTGGGATTCAGCATCATTGTGCAATTTTATAATAGCAGCGAAAACATGAATAATAGACTTATTTTAAGCTAATTTTATAAAGGCAAATTGATAAATATGGTTTTATAAATAGGCACCCAGAATACGCACAAATGCAAATACACAAACTTACATCTATTCCAAAGAAGATGTAAATATGTGCACTTACATTAAAAGTGGCATTTTATAAAGGATGTCTAGTTGCAATCTGGAGCATCCAGGTTAAAATGACTGGGAAAATGCTGGAAACATTCAAGTTGGGGATGGGTGAAGAAAGCCCCCAGGTAAGTGAAAGTCCCCAGATAAGTGAAATGTTAAATACCTTTATAGAAATGGGTAAAAGGAACAACATATGGAAAGCGGTGTGTATAAATGCCCGTAGCATGGGAAATAAGATCCCAGATGTTGAAGCTTTAATGGGAGAGGCTGACTTGGATTTGGTGGCAGTTAAAGAAACATGGTTCACAGAAAACCATGACTGGGATGTAACTATACCAGGCTAAACTTTATTCAGAAAGGAAAGGGTAGGAAGAAGTGAAGGAGGAGTGGCACTATATGTAAAAAACTAATATTAAAGCTTTGGAACAACAGAGCTTAAAAGGGAGAGAGGAGGCACTGTGGGTTAAACTAGAAAGAGGGAAAGAGAAATCTATTTGCATTGGCGTGATATACAGACCTCCCTCACAGGAGGAAAAGGTGGACGGAGAGTTAATTGAAGACATACACAACATTGCTAGGAAAGGGGAAGTGCTACTGATATGGGATTTCAATATGCCAGATGTTTGGCACATTCCTGCTGCAGTATCATCTAGAAGTAAGGAGATCCTGGATTCTCTACAGGGAGAACTATTCAGGCAACTAGTAATAGAACCCACACATGAAGGGGCCATACTGGACTTGGTGATTACCAATGGTGAAAGTGTTGTTATAGTGGGAGATCATTTTGCATCCAGTAATCACCAGATGGTGTGGTTCAGTATTAGGACTAGGGCTGTTAGAATCCATTCAAAAGCGAGGGTCTTAGACTAGGAAAACTAACTTTGCCAAGATGGGCCAATACCTCAGGGAGTCATTAGCGGGATGGGAACAGCTGGGAGATGTAGAAAAACAGTGGGCAAAACTGAAAGGGGATATTTTAAGGGCAACCATTCTTTTTGTTAAAATGGTAAATAAAGATAAAAGGAAAAGGAGACCACTATGGTTTTCAAAAGAAGTAGCTGAAAAAGTGAAGAAAAAGAGGAAGGCCTTCATGAAATACCAGAGATCACAGAGAGAGGATGACAGGCATCTATATTTGGAAAAACTTAGAAAAGCCAGCAAAGTAGTCAGGAAAGCAAAGATTCAGAGAGGAGGAAATAGCCAGTGGAGTAAAATGGGGGGATTAGACATTTTTCAGATATGTTAGTGAGAATAAGAAGGGCAAAAGTGGTATTGTCAGATTCAAGGATGAAGGGGAGGAAAATGTAGAAGCTGATGAGGATAAAGCGGAATTGCTTAACAAATATTTCTGTTCTGTGTTCACAGATGAAGAACCATGAGCAGGACCTCAGAAAACACCCACAAACAGGAACAGAAGCAAGGAGCATCTTGAACAATTTTCAGAAGACTGTGTTCATGAGAAACTAGCTAAACTTGAAGACAACGGGACTGAATGGGATACACCCTTGAATATTGAGGGAACTTGGGGACGTTCTAGCAGCTCCATTGACTGACACTTTCAATGCTTCGTTGGAGTCGGGAGTGGTGCCAAAGGCCTGGAGAGAGGCACATGTGGTCCCCTTACACAAAAGCGGAAGTAAGAATGTGGTTGAAAACTACAGGCCAATTAGTTTAACTTCAGTAGTGAGTAAATTATTAGAAACGCTGCTGAAAGAGAAAACAGTGAGGTTTCTGGAGTGCAGCGGATTAGTGGATCCGAGGCAGCATGGATTCACCAGAGGCAGGTCTTGTCAGACAAATGTGATTGATTTCTTTGACTGGGTTACCAGTGAATTGGACCAAGGGAGAGACCTAGATGTGGTGTATTTAGATTTAAGTAAAGCCTTTGACACCGTTCCTCACAGGCGACTTATAAACAAACTGAGCACCCTAAGGATGGACCCCAAAGTTACTGCTTGGGTTAGAAATTGGTTGAGTGGGAGGTGACAAAGGGTACAGGTAAATGGAGCGCACTCTGAGGAGAAGGAGGTTGCCAGTGGTGTGCCCAGGGATCTGTCCTTGGTCCGATTCTTTTTAACATCTTTGTTAATGATATAGCGGAAAGGTTGTCAGGTAAGGTTTGCCTCTTTGCGGATGATACCAAAATCTGCAAAACAGTAGACACCCAGGAAGGTATAGATAACATGAGGAGGGGTCTAGCTAAGCTTAAAAAATGGTCTAGAATTTGGCAGCTGAAATTTAATGTTAAAAAATGCAAGCTCATGCATTTGGGCTGCAGCAATCCAAGGGAGCAATATAGTATAGGGGGTGAAGTACGTTTGTCCACTAAAGAAGAGCAGGACCTAGGCATGATTTTGTCTGATGATCTTAAAGTAGCTAAACAGGTAGAAAAGGAGACGGCAAAAGCTAGAAGGATGCTTGAGTGCATAGGGAGAGGAATGGCCAGCAGAAGAAAGGAGGTGATAGTGTCTCTGTATAAGCCTTTTTGTGCGACCTCATTTGGAGTATTGTGTGCAATTCTGGAGACCGCATCTTCAAAAGGATATGGCGTCAGAACAGAGGATGGAGTCAGAACAGAGGATGGCTACTAAAATGGTTAGTGGTCTTCATTATAAAGCATATGACGACAGGCTTAAGGATCTTAATATGTACACCTTAGAGGAAATGCGGGATAGAGGTGATATGATTGAGACGTTTAAATACCTCCATGGCATAAATGCGCAGGAAGAGAGCCTCTTTCTACTGAAAGCAAGCTCTGCTATGAGGGGATAGATTCCGGAGTGATATGAGGAAATATTTCTTTATGAAAAGAGTGGTGGATCCGTGGAATAGTCTCCCAGTGGAGGTGATAGAGATGAGGACAGTATCTGAATGCAGAGAAGCATGGGACAAACACAGAGGATCTCTAAAGGCAAAAAGGGGACTGTTTTAGTGATTGATGTCACAGGACAGACTAGATAGGCCATGTGGTCTTTTTCTGTCATGTTTCTAAGTTTTGGCCCAATTTTAGAAATTTGGACATCCCTGACATAAATGGCCATGGCAGCAGTGGCAACATAGAAGTCCCCACTACAAAAACTTGGAGAGGGGATATCCATCCAATACGGTATGCACATCCACACCTGCTATTTTGATGTGGAGATGCAATGGCGTGCTGATGCAAAAACATGTGCCTTCATTCCCCATCTGTTTTCTCTTACTGAAAAAACAGTATAGGGTAGGGGTTCCCAAACCTGTACTGTTGGGTTTTCAGGGTATCTATTATAAATATTCATCAGAGAGATTTGCATGCACTGCCTCCACTGTATGCAAATCTACCTCCTGCATATTCATTGTAGGACATAGGGATATCAGTTTACCTCCTTCTCTATGTCCTCCATGTGCAATGAATACAAAACAAAAGCTTTTCTGATGATTATTTGTGCCCTGGAGCATGAATAGGCATAAATGCTCCCATTAGTGGGTGCTGACATTGTAACGTATAGTAACATAGTAAATGACGGCAGATAAAGACCAGTATGTTCCATCTAGTCTGCCCAGTAATCACCATAATCACCATTTCTAAAATTGGCTGCAGATGTCCATCCTACCCAAAACACCTCTGACATGCCTCTGCCGCACAGCTTGGGGAAGCCTCTAGAGCTGGCTTGTAAAATGCCTGCAGAGACTTCTTTGTGATTTGGATATCTACGTGCCCATTTGCAGACATCCAAAGCACAAATAGCACTTTTTAATTAACCCTCTATGCATATTTATAAGGTACGCTGTACATCACAACTCTGCCCCAACGCTGCCTTTGGGAATGCTTATGCAATATGCTATTGGCAATGTGCATACGTAAAAACATGTATACAGCCATGCTTTTTCAGAAATGACCCTTTTTCTATGTGTAAAAGAGGCTTTACACACTTAAGAATTTTTCTAAAATGACCTCCATAGACAGAAGCACACAGAATTAAAGTAGTTATATTCTGGGCAATCCTTCACCATATGAGGATAACTGTATAACGGGGCATCTAGGGTAAGAGCAGGTGCATGTTTTTAATCTATTTTATAAAAGTACATAGGTGCTTACTGTATGTGTCTTTATAAAATAATAGCACAAATTCTGCAGCTATCATACCTACACTGAAGGCATAGACATTATGTCTGCTCAAAAGCAAGTGTAAATGTTCATGCATAAAGTATGTGAGTATGCATGTTAATTAGCATATTTAATAATCAACATGCATTTTTCTTGGCTCTGTCTATGCTCTGCCTAGATCTTACCCCTGGCAACAGTTAAAGTACACTCATACATGCCATTGTGCATACTCTTACTCTTGACTTATGGTTATGGTTTATTTTGATTTAGTAATTAAATTTGGCTTAATGTTCTAAGTCATTTTATGCATGTATATTGCCAGATATGCACTAAATTGACTTTATAAAACTACCCCGTGGCCCTCATTCTAGAACACGGACTGTGGGGCTGCACGTCCTGCTGGGACATGCAACCCCGCAATCCATCTAGACTATTTCCCCACTGGCTCTCTCCATATATCCTGTGCTTCAGGACAGGGAGAGCCGGCGGGGGGCGGAGTGGGGGCCGGCCACCCAGCAGCACATACAGGGCCGATTCAGGTCACTGCCCTGTATGTGCTGCCAGGCCTGCTGGGATGTGCTGCTTATACCATTTCAGAGGTGGTATAAGCAGCACTTTTTGCCCGTACGAGCTTGGGGAGCCCCACTGGGGCCGGGGTCGAGTGCAGGGGGGTCCCTGCCATCTGATCCAGGTCACGGGAGGCCAGCCATGGGTCGGGTGGTGGGGTTTTGGGGGGCTGGGAACACATGATTCTGGCTCCTACAGGACATTTTGTTCCCTCAGACCAGAATCAGGTCCTAACGGCAGCAGTTTTGCCCACTGGTATTTACACTTGCTTGAGCTATGCATAACCCCCTGGAAAACTTCTCTTTTTAAAATTTTATTAATAACTTTCCAACACAGTGCAATACATATTTAAAGAAAAACAAAGAATGCAATAGTCCACATCCAGGGGCGCTTCAACATAACAGCCAATACAGCTATCCAAAGAAATAAAAGTAATACAAACATATATGCTTGGAGAGGAGTTGATGTCCTAAAATACAAAAACTCTAATTATTTCTAACATGCTAGTGTGGCAGGTGCAGGCCTGTGATCCACAGTGTCTGACATAAGCAGGCAGGCCTAACTAGCTTGACCTGTAAATGAAGCCTGTGAAGAGGCTCATAGGAATTACACATCCCCCAACATGCTGCTATTGTAGGATAGAACTCAGTAAAAGTATTGAATTAGTTTAGACAAGCAGAACTGGAAGATGGAAAAATACAGAAAAATATGTTTAAAAGTTACTGATAAGAAAAGTACATCTGCAAGGGATTTAATTGGGATTGCTGACAGATGAGTTGCAGAGCCCTGCTCCCCTACGTGCACAAATTGGCTCTATGGCCTTGAGAGTATGAAAGTAACAAGTTGATGAACTGACCATTGTAATTGGGAATAGAAGGGGGGTAAGCAGGTGCTGAGCCCACTGAAGGAACATAATTGGATAATCATATCAGTACCGGCACCAATAGAAGGGGTACGGGAGGTACGGGAGAGTACCGGGACCAATGAAATGTTTTACTATACCTAGAATGGAACAGAAGTCTATTAAAGTTGTTGTATTGCTAGAAAACTTTGCTCAGCCATTTTGAAATTGACTTTGCTTGAGACTTGTGCACAAATAAATGATTTGGACCTTCTGAACAGACTCCTGATATCATTGGTTTGTCTGTGCTCTGCTGCTACATATTCTTGGTGCGTTGGCCCGGAAGTTGTGGAATCAGAGTGTATATAGGGCAATATACCACGACTTTCCGCCTCTATAGGCTTGGTCCTGCCGGGATCGCGCCCTTCCGATGAGGGCTGCTCCCTGGCGCCGCCGGTCCCTTGTATCGGAGGGAGATGGTCGGACCTCGGTGGGTGCCAGGCCCGGCTGGAGCCAACGCCTCGAACCCGAGTGAGGGGAGTCCGAGGTCCAACTCATGCACCTGCTTGGGAAGTTTGAGGACCGGATCCGGTGAGTATAGTTTTGATTTGTTGTCTAGACAGATATAGAAAGAGCAGTACTGCCATTGGAACTTGAAACTTGGCATTTGTAATCTCGAGAAATTGGTAATTGGTAAGAGAGCCTGATCACCTCTCAAAGATGGGCCGAGTAACCCCGCATGAGTATTCGCAGGGCGAAACCCCCATCTTTTTGTATTTTGGAAATTGAATAAGACTAGTCAGAATAGATAGAAACGAATGCATTCTGGGATACGTTGCTAGCATGATTGTGTGAATGGAGTGTGGATGAGAGGTCTGGCAGCACGGACCAAGTGAAGGCGGACCCCTGAGTAGCGCATTTCCTGACCAGGCGACCGCGTTCAGGTCGCGAAAAGGGGGAAGCGATTGTCGTCTTGTCTTGTTATTTGTTCTCCTTATACGTTTCCAGGGCCGTGAGGACCCCTTACCCACGGTCCGCCCTCCTTTTCCCTTTTGTTTGTTGTAGCGCGCACACATCGAAATGGGAGGGGCGGGGTCTACTAGGAACACTCCGTTAGAATGTATGATCGCACATTTTAAAGAGGGATATTCTGGAGATTATGGTATTAAAATGACAGCAGCTCGTTTACAGATTCTGTGTGCTAGGGAGTGGCCCGATCTAGACCCCACCCGGCCCCGAGAGGGAACTTTCAATGTAGAAATTATCCAGTTAGTACACCGTAGAGTGTGGATAGCGCACCCCGATCAGTACCCCTATATAGATTCCTGGTTGAGTATTTGTGAAGATCCGCCCCTTTGGGCGCAGCGCTGTTATGAAGAACAGTGCAGAATAATGTTAGCTAAGACAGATCATAGTCAGAAAACAGAACAGTCTAGAATGAAAGGGCAGGATAAGAAGTCCAGGAAGAAGCCCATCCTGGTAGATCCTGATTCCCCAGAAATAATTCCCCGACAGCCTCCAACCCCAGGTCCAGTAAGGGCTGCCCAGCGTCCCGCCCCAGAGACCCCGAGACAGCCGAGAAGGGACCCAACCCCAGAGCTATCACCCGAAGAGCAGGAAGATGAATCCTCTATACAGGAAGGTGAATCGTCTGAGACAGAAAAAGGAGAGTCAGATACAGAAGCAGAGCAAGTAGAAACTGAAAATTCCCTAAGCGATGTTGACAGTGTAAAAGTGGTTGCCAGCACTAGCCTGCCAGCAAAATGCACATCTAAAGTGAAACATGTAGAGAAGAAGAAAGTGACCCCTGATAGGACAGTTACAAAAATATCCCTTAGATCCAAAAAGGTATCTACCGCCAAGATGATGCGCTTACGGCAAGTCCCGGGAGTGCCCGTAAAGAATGAAAATGATGAGGTGGTAGCGGGACCCCTGAGTTACGTGTATATCCCTTTCTCTACAACTGATTTGTTAAATTGGAGGTCGCATTATGCCTCCTATACCAATAAACCCTTAGAGCTTACAGAATTAGTGAATACCATTATGGAAACCCACCAACCCACTTGGGCAGATTGCCGCCAGCTCCTGACTACTCTATTCACGACAGAGGAGTGAGCACGAATTAGAAAAGCAGCTATAGATTGGCTGGCGGATAACCCTGTAGCTCCGGGATAGGGGGTGGATAGAATAGACCCTCGAGAAGCGGCCCAGAGAGAATTCGCGAATGAAGACCCCCGATGGGATCCAAATACAGAGGAAGGATCCACAGCCCTAGCCCGTTTTCGCCAAGGCTTTTTACAAGGTCTGAGAAGGGGGGGCCAGAAGGCTATGAACCTTTCCAAAGTTGCAGGAGTCATTCAAGGTATAGAAGAGAGCCCTGCAGAATTTCATGAAAGATTAATTGAAGCATAAAGAATGTATACTCCCTATGATCCCGAGGCACCAGGAAGTTTATGTATGGTGAATTCTGCTTTTGTAAACCAGTCTCAACCAGACATTAGACGTAAATTGCAGAAGTTAGAAGGGTTTGCGGGCATGAATACAACACAGTTACTGGAAGTCGCTCATAAAGTGTATGTGAATCGTGATAATGAAAGGCAGAGAGAATGTGATAAAAAGATGAAGAAGAAAGCTGATTTTTTGGCTGCGGCCATAGTTGAACAGAAAAGGGGAGGTGTCCCTAGTCGACGGAGCAGAGGAAGGGGGCGGGGCCGAGGTGGAGGCCGGTCCCAGCAGCTAGGCGTGAACCAATGCGCCTATTGCAGAGAAGAAGGACATTGGAGAGATGCGTGCCCGCAACTCGAAAACGCCCAGCAAGATGACGAAAACAATCATCAGTGGCGAGAAGAAAGACGAGGCCGTCCCCGAAGCCGCGGAGGAGCCAATCGAGAACATTTCCAGCGAGAAAGAGGAGGAGCCATCCAAGCAGTGGCTACGACAATCCATGATGAAAATGACATGGATTAGGACAGACCGGGCTCCGAGTTTGCTTTAGGTCTCCAGGAGCCTATGGTCGGAATACAAATAGGAGACCAAATTATGAACTTTATGGTTGATACTGGCGCAGAACATTCAGTAATCGACAGAAAAATAGCCCCATTTTCTACAAAAGCAGTCACCATCATAGGAGCAACTGGTGCCAAAGCTACAAAATCTTTTCTTCAGAATCGTATATGCAGTCTAGGAGGACAGCAAATAACTCATCAATTCCTTTACATGCCCGAATGTCCAGTGCCACTACTGGGACGAGATATGTTAGCCAAGCTTCAAGCACAAATATCTTTCTCTGAAAAAGGAGAAATGCAAATGACAGTAAATCCCCAAGCCAAACCAGCAGGAATAATGCTGCTGACAGTTCCCCGAGAAGAAGAATGGAGGTATTACATTGATGACTCTATCCAAGACACCTATTTCGAACAAACTTTAAAGAACATTCATGCACCACCTGGAGTATGGGCAGAAGGCAGTCCTCCAGGCCTAGCCAAGCATATAGCTCCAGTAATTGTAACCCTTAAGCCTAGTGCTACCCCAGTACATGTCAAACAGTACCCTCTCCCAAGAGCTGCAATTGAAGGCATTCATCGCCACTTGCAAAGATTGCTTGAACATGGCCTACTAAAAGTATGTCAATCCCCATGGAACACTCCACTTTTGCCAGTAAAGAAACCTGGGACAGATGATTATCGCCCAGTGCAAGACCTAAGGAGAGTGAATGATGCAGTTGAAACTATACATCCAGTTGTACCCAATCCTTATACTCTTCTAGGACTGATACCTGCTGAAGCTACCCATTTCACTGTACTAGATCTAAAAGATGCGTTCTTTTGCATAAGATTAGCCCCTGTAAGTCAAATATTGTTTGCATTTGAATGGCAGGACCCCATCTCTGGAAGAGGGGGCCAACTCACATGGACACGATTACCCCAAGGATTCAAGAATTCGCCTACCATCTTTAGTGCTGCACTGAATCAAGACCTTTCAAGCTATCCAGTGGCCCCGGGGAAGAGAGTGCTTCTCCAATACGTGGACGATCTGCTGATAGCTGCCGTATCAGAAAGTGAATGTATACAAGCTACCAAAGACCTCTTGCAGTTACTAAATGAAGCTGGATATAAAGTTTCCAGAGCAAAAGCACAACTATGCCAAAAAGAAGTGAAATACTTGGGTTTTCGTATAACCCAAGGAAGCCGAAGATTAGGCAGAGAAAGAAAAGAAGCAGTATGCAGAATTCCAACCCCAACAACCAGAAAGCAAGTCAGAGCCTTTCTGGGAGCGGCAGGATATTGCCGAATCTGGATACCCAACTTTGCCCAAATTGCCAAACCACTGTATGAAGCCACAAAAGGAGAAGAAAAGTCGCCACTGGAGTGGGGACTTGAGCAGGATACAGCCTTCAAGAAGTTAAAGGAAGAATTGATGTCATCACCAGCACTTGGACTACCAGATGTTCACAAGCCTTTCCACTTGTTTGTACATGAAGCACAGGGAAATGCCCTAGGCATGCTGACTCAAAAATTGGGAAATTGGGAGCGACCTGTAGCATATCTATCGAAACAATTGGACACTGTGGCCAAAGGATGGCCACCATGCCTGAGAGCAGTTGCAGCTACAGCATTATTAGTAAGTGAAGCAGACAAGCTCACATTAGGACAGAACATACGAGTCACTGTGCCACATGCAGTCCTTGCCCTCATGGAACAAAAAGCAAATTATTGGCTCACGAATTCCCGAATGTTGAAATACCAGAGCATGTTATGTGAAAACCCACAGATACAACTAGAAGTGAGTCATGCCTTGAATCCAGCCACCTTGATACCCATTAGTGAGGAACTCCCAGAACATGACTGTATTGAAGTCATGGAAACTGTGTTCTCCAGTCGACCTGATTTGACAGATGTGCCCATAGACAATCCTGACCAAATCTATTATGTTGATGGGAGCAGTCTCATCCTTGATGGACGACGCTGTGCCGGATATGCAGTCGTCACTCAACACGAAGTAGTTGAATCATCAGCTCTAGCCTCAGGCACATCAGCCCAGAAAGCCAAATTGATAGCACTCACCAGAGCATTAGTATTAGGAGCAAAACTTGTGCTAAATGTATATACAGATTCCAAATATGCCTTCACTACTCTACATGCCCATGGAGCTCTCTATAAAGAACGAGGGCTCATCACGTCCGGAGGAAAGTCAGTCAAGTATGGTCCCGAGATACTGATGTTACTTGATGCAGTCTGGGCTCCAACACGTGTAGCTGTCATGCATTGTAGAGGACATCAAGCAGGAAAAGGAGAAGTTGCCCGAGGAAATAGATTTGCAGATGCCTCAGCACGACAAGCAGCTATGACAGGACAGATTACACCACAAGCTATGCCAATGCAAGCAGCATTGTTTCCAGTACCTCTGAATTTATGGACACCACGATATACCACCAAAGAATTAGATTACTACTGTAACAAGGAAGATGGAGTACTGAAAGATGGATGGATTGAGCTGCCACCAGCAGAGGGCAGTCAACCCCCTGGACGAATAGTAATTCCTGAACTGTTAGGACCATCCTTTGTCAAAGCCTTTCACGAAGCCACCCACTATGGGAAAAGTGCTATGGAAAAAGCACTCAGACCACATTTTTACATCCCTCTATTGACAACCATATCAGCTTCAGTAGCACGTCAATGTCTAACTTGTGCCAAAAATAATGCCAAGCAAGGCCTTATAACGGCACCCCGAGTTCAGTCAGGAGGTGTAACCCCCATGCACAACCTCCAAATTGATTTTACCGAAATGCCAAAAGCCAATGGATACCATTACCTATTAGTATTAGTCTGTACTTTCTCTGGGTGGGTAGAAGCCTTCCCAACCAGAACTGAGAAAGCCCGAGAAGTTACCAAAGTTTTAATGAGAGAGATTGTCCCTAGGTTTGGAATTCCAGCAGTAATAGGGTCAGACAATGGACCCTCATTTGTCTCCCAAGTTACTCAACAGTTAGCTAAAGCTTTACAGATACAATGGAAACTCCACACTGCATATAGACCCCAGAGTTCAGGGAAAGTTGAGCGAATGAATCGAACCCTAAAAGCCCAAATGTCCAAGCTTTGTCAGGAGACACACTTGAAGTGGCCCCAAGTGCTCCCGATAGCTTTACTCAGAATACGCTCAGCTCCTGTAAAGTCAACAGGTTTTTCCCCTTTTGAAGTCTTGTATGGTAAACCCCCACCAATAGTGCAGGGAATTAAAGGAAGTTTAGCCCAAATTGGTTCAGAAGTAACCAGACAAGAACTCCTAGCTCTTAGTTTTGTTCTGCAGACTCTCCATGCGTGGATCCAAGACCAGTTGCCTATCAACTTGACGGAACCTCTGCATCCCTATCAGCCTGGTACCTCGGTGTGGATCAAAGATTGGAAGAAGACACCGTTGGAACCCCATTGGAAGGGACCATATACCGTCATCCTGTCTACCCCAACTGCAGTAAAGGTAGCAGAAATCGACGCCTGGATCCACCACAGCAGAGTCAAGCCCACCGCTGATCCTGAACCTGAGCAGTGGACAGCAGAACAGCATCTTGATGCACCCTTGCGAGTTACTCTGAGACGGCAACCAGCAACTTAGACACTTCATCACAGTGCCTTGCAGTAGCCAAGTCTTTCGAAGAGGATTGCTGTTTTCCATGCAGCAACAGTTTTGTTTCAACGAACCCAATTTGTGTGCGATTTTGCACACTACTTTGATACTATATTGACCCATACTTCAAAAACCAACCGAACTTGCTAAGTTGGTTGAGGTGTGATGGACAACTTGAGGATCTTCAATCAACACTCAGCTCCCGTTGAATTGCTTCATTAGCGCACGGGACGAAGAAAAGAACGTCGTGGTCAAGATCTGCAAGCTGAGGATTCAGAAGAACTCCAATCAACATGTATCTTTGTCTTTGCTTTGCCCTGGTTGCCTTCTTTGGAGGATTTGAACTGACTTGTGCTTTACCTCCATGCACTGCTTGCATTACTTCTACTCGAACTGGACTGAAAGTAACTCAGACTTTGATTTACCATTCTTACTATACCTGCAAGGGAAAAGTGACTCGGTGTATTTATAACACCACTGAACTAAATGTTTGCACTTATGGCAAAACTAGAGTTTGCTATAATCCGCATCAGAATCCATCCTATTACACGTTGGAAATACGATGGAAGGATGCAGATGGACCTATAATAGCTGCTACGCCACCACTTAAGGACATTACTAAACCGGCTGTTTTGAATTTCGATGCATGTAATGTCATAAACAGAGATAGTTATTCTACCTGTGGTACTTGGGAGAAAGCGTATCGAAATGACCATAAGTATATGTGTCCGGAAGGTGCCACAGGATGGAAAAAGTGTACAGGTAAAAAGGAACCAGGCTATAGTACTGCCCCTGAAGCAGATTACTATTGCCCGGATTGGGAATGTGTGTTTTATGCCACATGGAATAATGGTATAGTTGACGAAAAGATAGATAAACGCATGGCCACCTTAACCAAGTCAACGACAAATGATAAATGTCAGAAAGATGCTTGTAACCCCTTACACTTACACATACACAATCCCAGTGCATGGAAACAGGGATACAAGTTTGGTTTACGTATTGCTGGTGGAGCAATAGATCCTGGGACCATTGTGTATATCAGATTGAATACCCAAGCCCACAAGTCATCTAAATATCATATCCATAATAACTTTTATGAGGCCATGCATGTAAATAAGTTTGAAATTCCTCATCCTTCTCAGAATTTATTTTTAGAATTAGCTGGAGCAGTAGTATCTAGTCTTAAAATCTCAGATTGCTATTTCTGTGGCGGAACCCAAATGGGAGACCAGTGGCCATGGGAAGCCCAAGAATTGAATTATTCTTTGATTTACAATCAGACTGAATTACACAAGGCTACTAGCGAATGGGTGTTAGCGCACTCAATCGTTGGACGTCTTTGCTATGCCAGAACTGGACCCCAGTTCACCCAACAGGTAGGACAGCTGGTCTGTCTTAGCCAGAAATTCTATAATGCCACTACCAAAAAGACGTCATGGTGGTCAGGAATCAAACACCCTGAACCTCCTAACCCATTAGCCAGATTTCCTGAACTTGCTGATTTATGGACTAATCTTGCCAAAGCCCATGCCTGGCAAGCCCCACCTGGCCTATATTGGATCTGTGGAAACCGAGCTTATGCACAACTCCCGCCACAATGGGGAGGAGCATGTGTCTTAGGAACCATCAGACCTTCTTTCTTTCTTTTAAACACTGAACATGGAGAACAATTAGGATACCCAGTATACACTACCCACCGACACAAACGAGCCTTGAGACAGAAGAGATCACCCCTCCAGGTAGGCAAGTGGGAGAAGTGGAAGGGTGATGATTGGCCACCAGAAAGAATCATTGAGTATTATGGGCCTGCCACATGGAATGATGATGGTATGTATGGTTATCGAACTCCAATTTATGATTAATCGTATTATTCGCTTACAGGCAGTAGTTGAAATAATAACCAATGAAACTAGTCAAGCTCTTACACTTTTAGCTAGACAAAGTACTCAGATGCGCACTGCCATATATCAGAATCGCTTAGCACTTGATTATTTGTTAGCAGCTGAAGGAGGAGTATGTGGTAAACTGAATTTAACTAATTGCTGTTTAAAAATCGATGATAAGGGTCAAGTAGTTGAAGAAATTGCTAAAGATATGCAAAGACATGCATATGTGCCAGTACAAACGTGGCACTCATTGAAATTCCCTAACTGGTTTGCTAACCTTTTCTCCTGGCTGGGAGGATTTAAGACTTTCATTATATTGGTACTAATCCTTGTTGCTGTTATTTTCTTATTACTATGTTTAATCCCATGTTGTATGCGTTCTATTCATACTGCTATCGATAGTACAGTAGAGCGGAAGACCGCAACTAAAATAATGGCATTATATAGAGCCAGTCCTAGTCGGAATCCTTCGATTATGATGTAACTATTTCAAAGTGATTTAATTCTCACACCTTATTAAGTAATAGGGTGAGATTAATCAAAGGGGGGGAATGTGGCAGGTGCAGGCCTGTGATCCACAGTGTCTGACATAAGCAGGCAGGCCTAACTAGCTTGACCTGTAAATGAAGCCTGTGAAGAGGCTCATAGGAATTACACATCCCCCAACATGCTGCTATTGTAGGATAGAACTCAGTAAAAGTATTGAATTAGTTTAGACAAGCAGAACTGGAAGATGGAAAAATACAGAAAAATATGTTTAAAAGTTACTGATAAGAAAAGTACATCTGCAAGGGATTTAATTGGGATTGCTGACAGATGAGTTGCAGAGCCCTGCTCCCCTACGTGCACAAATTGGCTCTATGGCCTTGAGAGTATGAAAGTAACAAATTGATGAACTGACCATTGTAATTGGGAATAGAAGGGGGGTAAGCAGGTGCTGAGCCCACTGAAGGAACATAATTGGATAATCATATCAGTACCGGCACCAATAGAAGGGGTACGGGAGGTACGGGAGAGTACCGGGACCAATGAAATGTTTTACTATACCTAGAATGGAACAGAAGTCTATAAAAGTTGTTGTATTGCTAGAAAACTTTGCTCAGCCATTTTGAAATTGACTTTGCTTGAGACTTGTGCACAAATAAATGATTTGGACCTTCTGAACAGACTCCTGGTATCATTGGTTTGTCTGCGCTCTGCTGCTACACTAGCAAACAAAGTTAAAGAAAAAACAGCCTTATCCCTGTGAATCCTGATTCCTAAGAAAGGTCTCCAAGGAGGACACTTCAGAAAAAACATATTTAGTTCCCCCTAATGTGACCAGGCATTTACAGGGAAATTTGAGGAAAAAAGTAGCACCAACAGCCAGGACACGAGGCTTTAGAACAAGAAAAGCCTTGCATCTAAGCTGGATTTGCCTGGAAACATCAGGGAACATAACTCCCCCCCACAGAAATCATCTTTCTTATTTTGAAAATACAAACGCATAAGGTTAAATTAGACTTACCTGCTAATTGTTGTTCCTGGAGTAGATACAGTCTAGTCCCGGACCTCTGGGTTGTCCACCTTATTCAGCAGCTTGGAGACTGAGGAACCTCCATTTGCCAGTTTCCTATTGACAAAGCAGACTCACCGGAGCAACAAGTAAGCATGAACAGTAAACAACAACTGTAAACCGTCACTTACTGAACTAGCTTAAAACAGAGATGGGAGACTTTTTCCCCCCCCCAAGGAAAACTTTAATGTTAACCTTTAAACCAGCTGAGGCTCCCCCCCCCTCACCTGTTAGGAGGGCCTACCTCTAGGTATTACCCTCCCCGCCCGGGGTCAGCTAACCCCTATAAAAACAATCTTCTTACCTGTAAAAGTCCCAGACCTTCCGCTGTCAGACCTTCAGGCTGTAATCCGTATTAAAACCGTACTAGGGAGGGCTACGGGACTAGACTGTATCCACTCCAGGAACAACAATTAGCAGGTAAGTCTAATTTAACCTTCCTGATCATATCTCCAGTCTAGTCCCGGACCTCTGGGTCTGTACCAGAGCAGTAAACTAACGGGAGGGATCGCCCTTTCCAGCCTGAAGGACCGCCGCTCCAAAACAAGCGTCCCGGTTTGCTTGAATGTCCAATCGATAATGCTTCACAAAGGAATTCAATGTCGACCAGGTTGCCGCCTTACAGATTTCCAGTGGCGGCACTAATCTAGATTCCGCCCAGGACGCAGCATGCGCCCTAGTAGAGTGAGCCCAAAGCCTCTCAGGCACCGGTCTACCCTTCAACACGTACGCGGATGCAATCGCCTCTTTGATCCATCAGGCAATGGAGGCCTTTGAAGCCGACTCACCCTTCCTTGTCCCAGTGAAGAGAATAAAAAGCCTCTCTGACTTACGAAACTCTGACGTCCGACGCAGGTACTTTTTTTAACGCCCGCCTGACATCTAAACAATTCAGCCTCTGCGGGTCTGAACCCCAAGTGCCGCTCCTAAACACCGGCAAAGAAATTTCCTGATTCAGATGAAACGCCGACACCACCTTGGGCAAAAACGCCGGTACTGGTCTTAACACCACTCTTGAGTCAAAGAACGAAAGGTAGGGCTCCTTACAGGACAACGCCTACAACTCGGAGACCCGTCTTGTTGAACAGATTGCCACCAAAAACACCACTTTTAACGTAAGATCCTTCACCGACGCCTGAGACAGGGGCTCAAACGGCTCCCTTTCCAACGCCTCTAGAACGAATGGAAGATGCCACTTAGGTACTATCTGCCTAGCTGGTGGCCTTAATAGAGACACCGCTCGTAAAAACCGCTCAATATCCACATGTTCCCCGAACGGCCAACCTCCTACCTTACCCCGGTAACACGACAGAGCCGCGACCTGCGCCCTAAACGATGTGGCCGCCAACCCCTTGACGAACCCATCCTGCAGAAACTCCAATATCTGGGGAATGATCGCTCTCAATGCCTCAGACGCCCTGTCGCTGCACCATCCTTCGAACACTCTCCAGACCCGAACATGCGCTAAGGACGTCGATCGTCTCCTGGCCTTCAGCAAAGTGGAAATTACTGTCGTGGAATAACCTCTAGTCGTTAACCTAGCCTTTTCAATAGCCAGGCCGTAAGCAAGAAGCGATCCACGTGCGGCATGAGCAGAGGCCCCTGGGATAACAGATCCGTCCTGACTGGAAGACGCCACGGCCTTGCTTCCAGAAGCCTTATCATATCCGCGTACCAAGGCCGGTGCGGCCAATATGGAGCTATCAGAATCACCTGTTCTCTGTACCTTTCGATCTGCTGAAGCACCCTCCCTATCAGGACCCACGGCAGAAAAATGTACAGGAGCTGCTCCTGTGGCCAGTTCTGAATGAGAGTATCCAGACCTTCCGACATCCTTTCTCTTCTTCTGCTGTAAAACCGATTGACCTTTGCCGACTGAAACGTTGCCATGAGGTCCATGACCGGCATGCCCCATCGACGTACTAACATGTGGAACACCTCTGGATGAAGGGTCCACTCTCTGGGATCCACCTTCACTCGACTGAGAAAATCGGCTTTCATATTGTCCACCCCTGCGACATGCGCCACCGACAGGTCTAAAAGATTCTCCTCGGCCAATCTGCACAAGTCCTCGGCCTCGGACTCCAGCGTTACACTGCTGGTGCCCCCTTGTCGATTGACATAAGCCACCGCGGTCGCGTTGTCGGAGAACACTCGAACCGCCTTTCCTCCAAGATAGGCCTGAAAATTCTGCAGGGCCAATGACACCGCTCGCAACTCTAACCTGTTGATCGACCATGATTTCTCCAGAGGACTCCATTGCCCCTGAGTGAATTTGCCCTGGAAGGGCACTCCCCAGCCCCAGAGGCTGGCGTCTGTCATCACAGGCACCCAGACTGGAGCTTCTAACGGCTTTCCTTTCCTCAGAGACTCGGGAATTAACCACCAATGCAGGGCCTTCCGCATCTCCACCGGGCAAACGAACCTCCGCGACAACCGGTCCCGTTGGTGCGACCAGCGCCTGAGCAACGCCCTCTGCAACGGCCTCACGTGCGCTCTCGCCCAGGGCACCAACTCGATTGTGGACGCCATTGTGCCCAACAGTTGAAGGTACTGCCATGCTGTGGGAGCCGCACTGCTCAAGAATCTTCGGACCAGCTTCCGCAAGCCCTGCGCTCTTAGCTGAGGCAGAAACACTTGCCCCTTCTTCATGTTGAACTGAGCTCCTAAGTACTCCAGGCACTAGGAGGGGACCAACTGACTCTTTGACATATTGACCACCCAACCTAGACTCTCCAGGAAGGAAACCACCCTGGCCATCGCCTCTTCGCTCTCCGCTCTCGACTTTGCCTGGATCAACCAATCGTCTAGGTAAGGGTGCACCAGAACCCCTTCCCTTCGCAAAGCCGCCGCGACCACTACCATGATCTTTCAGTTTGTTCAATGTAAACCGCACTGATGCAGAATAGCGTGGTATATAACAGAATTAAATAAAATAAATGTGCGAGGGGCCGTCGCCAGGCTAAACGGCAAAGCTCGGAACAAACTGCCCGAAGGCCACCGCAAACCTGAGGTACTTTTGATGGTTCAGCCTTATGGGAATATGAAGATACGCTTCCGACAGATCTAGAGAGGTAAGGAACTCTCCCGCCCGAACCGCTACAATGACCGAGTGCAGAGTCTCCATGTGAAAATGTGAAACTCAAAGACAACGATTCACTCCCTTGAGATCCAAAATTGGCGAACCCCTTCGTCCTTCTTTGGGACCATGAAGTAAATGGAGAATCGACCGCAGCCGCATTGGTCTGAGGGTACCGGAACTATTGCCCCGAGATCCAGGAGCCTCTGTACGGTCCCCGGCACCGCCTCGCACTTGCTCGACGACTTGCAGGGGGACCTCACAAAGGCATCCCGCACCGGACACCGCAGCTCCAGCGCGTACCCTTCTCGAATAACCTCCAGTACCCACTGATCTGACGTGACACGGACCCAGGCATCGTAGAATTCTTGCAACCGCCCCCCTACGGGGACTAGGGGCACCTGGGTCCCCCTGACTTCATTGCGATTTCCTAACACTGGAGGCAGAGGAGGAGGCGGCAGCCCCAAAACCTCTTCCTGCCCCTCGAAATCCCCGAAATCCCTGATTTCTGCTGAGGAACCTGTTTCTCTGACTGGGATTAAACCTTTGGAAACGGAAACGACGAAAATCCCGCTGTTGCCCCTTGCTCCCGGGTATCGTCCTCCCAAGCTTGGGCTTGTCTTCAGGTAATCTGCCCCCTTTAGATTCCCCGAGATCCTTGACCAACTTCTCCAAATCTTCACCAAACAAGAGCCTCCCCTTAAAGGGAAGCTTACTGAGCCTTGACTTAGAAGAGTTATCCACCGCCCAATTACGAAGCCACAAGTAACACCTCGCAGCTACCGCGGATGCCATGCTCTTCAACAGCGCTTGCATCGGATCATAATGAAGATCCGCCAAGTAGGCCGCCCCAGACACCAGCCTGGACACTTCCCCGTTGCTGTCGCCCTCCTGACCTCCGGGGACCCTCTGTGCCCACTGCAGGCAGGCCCTGGCCACCCAGGCACCGCAGATAGCTGCCTGGAGCAACATGGCATTCACATCAAACATCTGTCTCAGTAGAACATCCAGCTTTCTGTCCTGGGAATCCTTAAGAGCCGCACTGCCCTCAACCGGGATCGTGGTCTACTTCGTTACTGCCGCTACCGCCGCATCCACCTTGGGAGCCCTAAATAACTCTCTATCTTGTTCCACAAGAGGGTAAAGGCGACTCATCACTCTAGAACCCTTAAGGGGTGCCTCTGGAATATTCCACTCCTCCTGAATCATCTTCTGGAAAACCCTATGCACTGGAAATGCCCTTTGATTCTTCCTAAAAACTTGCAATAACGGATCCTCTAGGGTCTCATCTTCCCCTGACCCCGGGACCGGCATGCTTAGCACCTTTAGCGCTTCCCCATTGAGAACTGGCAGCTCCTCTCTGCGGAAGACCCGCACTACTCTAGCTTGGTCCTCCTTATCAGCGATCTCACCTTCCTCCAAATCCTCTTCCATGTCCAGACTTCGGCCTTCGTCATCTGACAGTTGCCCCTCCGAAACAACAGAGGGGTCCTGAAGATCCTCAGCCAACCTCGACCTCTTTGCTCCGTCCTGCAACTCGTCAGTAAGCAGAGAGGTCGCAGGTCTCTTTCCTTTGCGTCCCTGGGATTTTTCCTCAGCCTGCCCTTGCGAGATGCTACCCACTGCCTGTTGCAGGAGCATTACAAAGTCCCTAGAAAAGATAGACTCCAACCCCTTGGGCCATGACGCCAGGGAGGGAGAAACATCCGGTGCGGAGGAGGGACCCGCCACCAGTTCCCCATGGGGCAAGCTGACTGCTTGAGCGACTGAAAGTCCTGCTTCTGCCTCCAGGCAATCCTCCTTGCCCTCTGCAATGTTGTCCATGGTAGAGGCTTCTTTCAAGCAACTTTTTCACACCCCCAAATCTGCTACCGAGCCCCTTCTAGCCCCACAAACAAAACACTGGGGCCTAGTGGGCATCCCCGCACTGAACTAGCTGCCTCGAGTTAAGCAAGGCCCGGGCGAACCAAAACCGGCAAACTAAAACACCCGTACAAAAGTCTCTTGAAAATAGCAAGACTCGACGAGCTACAAAATACTGAGCCCCTTCAAATTAAGAAATTAGCTCGTAATGCGCTCACGAGGCTCTCTCCGTGCACTCTGTGCTAGGCCCGACGCTGCTCTGAGACTTCCCGCGCCGCCACCACGCGGCTGGGTCCGCTGTCCGTTTCGCACTCAAACGCGCTGACAGGAAATTAAGCAATCGGGTCCTCTTACCTTTCGCAGGTCTCCTGTACCCAGACACAGCTGGGAATGAAATTTCTGCTCCTGCTCCGTCGCCGAACCTGAGCTATTGCCTGGAACTACACTGGGGGGGGGGGGGGGAAGAGAGCGCTCAGCCACGGCGTTCTAACAGGCAGGACTTCTGTGTAACGCCGGCTGGTCCGTCTGCAGCTGCTCTGCTAAGAAAACGGACTTCCCCGCTGCCTTTACCGGAGGCAACTTCTGCCCTGCTAAGTGGATCCTCCAACACACCGGAGGCAGGAAAACTCCTCCAGGAGGGGGGAGAGCCTTCAATCTCGGCTTAAAGGTACAGCCCCTGAAAAACCAGCTTTCCCCCCCAGGGGAGGAGTAGTTTAGTGGTTGGGGCAAGGTACTTCAGGCCAGAAGGTCAGGGGGTTCAAATCCCACTAGAGGACAGCAACCTTGGGCCAGAAGGACTGGGGTTTCTAGTCCCACAGATGCTCCTTGTGGTCTTGGGCAAGCCACTTAACCCTCCATTGCCCATGTTCCCTGTAAGCATTAGTGTATGTGTGTCTCATATCCCCGCATGTTAAATGTATCCCCCAATTGCGTTGTGACCGCTTTGATTGAAGGATAAGGCGGTATACAAAACTGTCTAAATAAATAAATCTTTCTTAGTCCTCTCTTTTTTTTTTTTAATCCAAATCTTTCCAACTACACCTAAAACTATACTCAATTGTTCCTCCTGTGAGCCCGGACCTCCCAGGCTCACCGTCCCTTCAGCTGCTTGGAGACTGAGGTAACTGGCAAATGGAGGTGGTTACCGGCAGGATATACTGGTGATGTCATAAAAGAAGGAGGTTCCTCAGTCTCCAAGCTACTGAATAAGGTGGACAACCCAGAGGTCCGGGACTAGACTGGAGATATGATCAGGAACTGTGTTTTTATCAACCTCAGAGTTAAAGGACACAAGAAGAGTGGACCTAGTGGTAATCACATCATGCGATGATTCAATAAAGTCAGATACATCTAATGAATCTAACAAAGAAAGAGCAGCAGCTCCCTGCATAGACCCGCTTGGAGCTGCCACCAACTGAGGCAAATAATAGATCTTATCCTGATACCCCAAAATTTCAGACAAATATTTATCAAACAAAATCTGTGGAGATACCAGACGAGTATGGGGAAAATTGAAACATCTAATATTCGTAGCCCTCAAACTATTTTCAAGTAATTCTTGCTGGGTATGCAAGATAAGACTATCCTTAATAAACGACATAGTAGTATTCTGTAAAGCAACACATTGTGCATCCAACTTCTGACACTTATCATCTAAAGCCACTATCTGAAGATCATGTTGAGCTAACTTAGCCACAGAATCTTTAGAAAAATCAGAGAATTGAGAAACCACAGAAGATAAAGAAACTTCAATCTGTGAGAGAACTTGTCAAACATCGGATAACGAAATATTTTGCATGTCCACAGGTACTGCAGATATATATCCTGTTGGGCCCTGACAAGGTCCCCCGGAATTTGCAGAATACGTGGCAAGAGTACCACCACAATATCCAACAGTTTCATAGGGGGAACCAGCACAGATAGTAAGTCCTGAAGTCGGGACTGCTCCTCCAATAAGGGGGAAGAAGTCACTGGGCCCATACCAACATTGCCAGCAGGCGGGGCAGAGTTAGAAACCCCCAACAAGGATGAGGAGCTATCTGATGGAAGCAGGGACCTGGTGGCAACAGCAGGAATCACCTCCATCTCACCCACAGAAACCACATGCTTATCCATTGGACCAATAACTGACTGATTTAGAGGGATTCACAGTACTCACATTTAAAGGTCTCTTTTTACGTTTGTCCATTCCAGGAAACCTGCTCCACTGCTCCTCGTGCGCTGAAGGGGTGCAAAAGGGGCGTATCAAGCCCCTTCAGAACGCGACCGCGAAACCGCAGAACAGGCCGCAAATTTAAGACTCCCAAGATGACGTCGAGGCCTGATGCTGCGTCGCTGGTCCGGTGGGATCCTCCAGCTGCCTGCTCTGGACAGCAAAAGACGCGGTGTGCAGTTCGGGCAGCAGCTCCTTCTCCCAGCACAACTGCCAACAGCCGCCTCTGACCGCCTCACTTTTAAGGCCCCCGAGATGATGTCGGGGCATGACGCCGCGTTGCTGGTCCGGCGGGATCCTCCAGCTGCCTGCTTTGGACAGCAAAAGACATGGTGTGCAGTTCGGGCAGCAGCTCCTTCTCCCAGCACAACTGCCAACAGCTGCCTCTGACAGCCTCACTTTTAAGGCCCCCGAGATGATGTCGGGGCATGACACCACATCGCTGGTCCGGCGGGATCCTCCAGCTGCCTGCTTTGGACAGCAAAAGAGACGGTGTGCAGTTCGGGCAGCAGCTCCTTCTCCCAGTACAACTCCCAAAACTCATTTTGAGCTGGGGCTTGTTCATTCTCTGAGTCATGTGTTTCAGCTAGGGCTGTTGCAAGATCATAATAGTATGCACTCTTGTGAAAGAAGGCATACTAACTTCCAGCTATGGTGCCCTTCCTGGCTCTACTTTTCGGCCCATTATTTCTTCACTGAGAATTTGAGAATAGCATTTAACAAGCATGACATCCACAGTTCAATTTATGCCCATGATAGATGGGGCCTCCTGAATCCTTTTTGGCCTCAGGATCAGCCATGAGACAAGGGAAGGGCTGACCTTCAAGTTTTGGGGGAGAGAGATAAGCAAATATTAATCATGTGACATAGCACAGTGCTACCATTCTTTTCTTCAGAACTGCTACTGACCATCTATGATTGCTGCAATGGATAATGGCTGTTGGGATTCTGAAGAGACAGGTGATGGGTATTAGAGATGTTAACTTATACTGATGCCATTTAGTGGCTCAACACCTTTCCTCTCTTATCTCTCCCTAAACCGCTCGAGAACTCTGCTCTTCTGGCAGATCACTTCTATCTGTGTCTTTCTCTTCCACTACCAACTCCAGACTTTGATCTCTCCACCTTGCTGCTCCTTATGCCTGGAACACACTACTTGAGTCAGTACATCAAGCTTCATCTCTGTTCATTTTCAAATCCAGGCTAAAAACTCACCTCTTTGAGGCTGCTTGTGGATCCTGATATGCTTAGTCTCCTGCTCTCCAGTTATGTGTTTCCTAGACATATCATAGTCCCCAGCTGTTGTGGTGTCTTTCTTGACTAGATTTTAAGCTCTGATGAGCAGGGACTATCTCTAACATGTCTCTGTAAAGCACTGAGTATGCCTTGTAGAACTACACAAATGATTAATAGAAGTAATAGTAGTAAGAGAAGGTGCAAAATCCTTTAGAAAAAAGGCCTCATTTCTACCCAAGGGGAAATAAACAGAAATGAATCAACATTTTTCCCCAAAAAAATCCCCCCCCCAAACTTCCACAAATGAGCCCCTGGGTCCAGTGGTAAGATTCAGCTGGTTCACACTGCTTCACACAAACTGGTTCCTAACGTTTCCGGCGTTCGCTGAACCAATCCCAACAGGCCGTGTCACTACTGCATTTGCACTGGGGGGATTCAAAACTCCCGAAAGTATTTTGATGGCATCAGGGGGATTGCGGCATTAGGAGAAGCCCCGATGCCATCAAAATACTGTCGGGTGTTTTGAATCCCGCCTGTGCAGATGTGGCACTGACATGGCCTGTGGGAACCAGTTCGGCAAATGTGGGAAATGCTAGGAACCGGTTTGCGTGAACCGGTGCGACCCAGCTGAATCCCACCACTGCCTGGGTCCCTCACCATTCATTTTTCCACAAAAGCAACTGCACAGTGGCTCAATATTGCCACCCCAGCTTTCCTGGATATAGGTCCTGAGGTGACATAGCAGTGACCCACCCAATCCCTCACTAACTTCCCAGGCTCCACTGAATTAAGGTGGGTCTTGTAGCAAAGCAACAGAAGCCTGCTGCCTCTGCAAATGAACCAAAATCTTTTTTCTCTTTATAGGGGAACATTCCAAGATAAAATCCCATTCACCGTGTTTCGTCCACTCACCCTCTTTCACATGACTCCAGGAAGCCCCAAACCAGTAACCTCATAACAAATGCAACATCCAACAAAAATCCCAACTCCAGGCCCTAACAAACCATCCTCTTACAAGACCCCAATATTCCTTCCTTTTTTTATTACAAAACAAGTCTGACACAGTCTTGTTCCTGCTCCAATGAGTATGTCCCAAAGCCCACAATCAAAACTGTTCAGCTCCCTGCATCTGACAGTTCAGCGAGTTAACTCTGCATTGGCACCCGCTGCCACTTGGGTAAGGGAGAATGTTGTGTTCCCAATGCCAATATGGCCTGCGCTCGATCCTTCACCAAGCCTGCCTTTTGTAGAGCCATCCATGCTTCCTTCAGCATCTTGCACCATTGACAATAAAGTATAATCTGAAGAGGAACAACCACCAGTATCATATATTATTCTTATACCACATTACAGTACAGATCCCTTAATTATTTCAGTGTAACTGCAGTAAAGTCACCATATATTTCTATACTATGGACCTCCCATTGCAACGTCTTTAAGGTCCGCGGTGTTCGGTAGCGTTTTTCTTTAATTGTGTACCTCAGAAAGCAAATTAAATATCACATGACCTCTGTTTTGTCAGCTTTCTGCTCCAAGTCATCCACTCTGTTTCCTAATTCACAGAGCTCATGCTTCAGCTCCGCAAATAAACTCTCAGGGCCTGATTCAGTCCTGGATGTGCCGGCTCTCTGTGCGCTCGGTCAGAACCGGGGACACAGAGTGAGCTGGGATTCTGATCCCGCGGGGCCCATCTAGCCCCACGGGATCAGAATCTCATCCAGGCCTGTATGTGCAGGCTGGGGCCCCGATTCTGATTGGCCTGCACATACAGGCCTTCCCCGGCTAACTCAGTCAGGGCTCCTGAATGGCGCCATGGTATCCGGTTTCCATGGCACCGCAGCTTCATTCAGGAGCCGCAATCCCCAACCGCTGGGTTGCAATCTTCATTCCCCGTAGCCCGACTCCTGATCTGGCTTCCCAAGGCCAGGGTCGGGCTGCAGGGAATCTCCTCTGCCCCCTCCCACCTTTTCTGCACCCCGCACCTGCAATCCCCCGCCGACCCTGGAATCAGTCCTGTACATCCAGGGCTGCCGACCGCCCACTGCCCCGCAATGCCCCTTTCCCGCCCCCATCCATCCTTCCCTACAACCTTATGGGGAAGTTAGTCGGGGTCAAAATGGTATTGCCACATTTAGAACACTTCTTAAAACCACTGGATGGTGTTTCTATTTTGTCTGTGACAAAAGGGCAGGCCCAAGCCTAAGATGCCGTTGATACGCCTGAAGGAAATCAATAATTCTTTCCCTCACAGATTTTTTTTTTTAAGAAAGAAAGAAAGCACCGATGGGGGTCGGTACCTGTGTCAACGGGAAGGCAGACGCAAGCACAAAAAATAAGAAAGGACGAATTTTCAGCGGTGACAGGAATTGCTTCTTGTCGGCTCTGTAGAAAACAAAGAACTGAGGAGGGAGAGTTGGAAAGGTGGGAAGGCAGCTACACAGGTGCAGTGGGATGTTCCCAAAAGCTTTCCTATTGGAAGCTGCGGAGCATTCTGACGCGGGCTCCGTCTGTACCAACATCACCCATATGTGAAGACTACATTCCTGCTTGTTCCTGGAGATATGAGTCTCTTTTATTTCTCTGGTATTGCATTGCATGCAGAGTCTGTCTTATTGGACTTTCAGTTGAATTTTTGTCTACATATTTTTATTTTCACTTTAGATTATCCTCACTTATTCTGTACTTGGCGAGGGTCTGTGTTTGAGTGTATGACTGAGGCCAGGAGTTCCGTTAACATGAAGTTTGTACGAAGGGACCTGTACTGTAGTAATTTGACTTGTTTAGCTTTTAAAACCGGTCTATGGATGTTCTAGGGCCCGCTACAGTATTTATAGTGCTGCTTTTATCTGGGTAGGCCCCTTGTATGAATTTGGGAAGTTTATGTTGGTATATATGATATGGTAGATTTGGCCTTGTAGATCTTCGGTGACTTTTGTAGGTTTTTATATTAGTTCCCAATATGCCTAATAGTGAAGAACGTACGTTAGTGAGATGACCAGAATCAGATTCTTTTTTTAATTAGATATTGAGTTTTGTGTGTTGATGTCCTAGTTCTGCTCTGCACGCGCTGTTGATGGGCTTGGGGGGGTGTTCTGTGAATGCAAAATATATGTTCAAAAAGAAAAAGCAACAACCATAACACAGTTTATAACAACAAAATAAAATAGAGTTATTTAATTTGGTGTTATAAACTGTGCAGTGGTTCTCACTGTCTTTTAGCTCCATGGTGTGCAAACATCTTCTTAATTCCTCCACATTATCTAATTAACTTTTTGATTTGGTTCAGTCCCTGACTGCAGTTTTGAGAAAGCCTCCTGGGGGTGGGGGGGCACCATCTCATCCCTCGCCTCAGGCAGCAGATTGCCTTGAACCGTCCCTGGCACCAGGTGACCAGCATCACACACCACTGACAATACCTGAAGCACACTAGCAGTGATAGAGATTTCCTCCAAAACCTGGGGAGTCCATCTATTGCAAAGCTTGCTCTGGGGACCAGGTGATGTGTGACCTACCTCACAATCAGGGTGGATGCAAAAACAGGTCATTTGCACATATTCAGCTGTCATATGCAGGAAGCACACATTCACCCTGCATAGTACGGTGCTGATTTGATGGATCACTGTACCATCCATATGATGTCAGTACCAGGGAAAATGGTAGAAACCATTATAAAGAACAAAATTACTGCACATATACATAGTAATGAGAGACATCCAACATGGCTTTAGCCAAGGAAGGTCTTGTCTTACTAATCTGTTGTTTTTTTGAAGGTGTGAATAAACAGGTAGACAAAGGTGAGTGGGTTGATAAAGTGTATCTGGATTTTCAGAAAGCCTTTAACAAGGTTCCTCATGAGAAACCTTTGGCGAAATTTAAAAGTCATGGGATAGGAGAAAGTGTACTATTGTGGATCGGGAACTGGTTAAAAGACAGAAAGAAGAGGGTAGGGTTAAATGGCAATTTTCCCAATGGAGAAAGTTGAATAGTGGAGTACCCCAGGGATCTGTGCTGTGTCCGTTGCTTTTTAACATATTCGTAAATCACCTGGAAATGGGAATAACGAGTGAGGTAATCAAATTTGCAAATGACACAAAATTATTCAAAGTTCTTAAAACCCATGAGGATTGTAAAAAATTACAAGAGGACCTTGATAAATTGGAAGACTGGGCATCCAAACGGAAGATGACATTTAATGTGGACAAGTGCAAAGTTATGCACCTAGGAAAGAACAACCCAAACTATGGTTACACGATGCAAGGTTCCACATTAGGAACCACCACCCAGGAAAATATTTTGGCATCATCGTGGATAATATGTTGAAACCCTCCGCCCAGTGTGCAGCAGCAGCCAAGAGAGCAAATAGAATGCTAGGTATCATAAGGAAAGGAATGGAGAATAAAACAAATTATATTATAATGCCTCTGTATCATTCCATGGTGCCTTGAATATTGTGTGCAATAGTGGTCGCTGTATCTTAAAAAGGATATAGCGTTAATAGAAAAGGTACAGAGAAGAGTCACCAAAATGATAAAGGGGATGGAAGTATACCCCTATGAAGAGAGGCTAAAAAGGTTAGGGCTCTTCAACCTGGAAAAGAGACGACGGAGGGGAGATATGATAGAGGTCTATAAATTAATGAATGGAGTGGACTGGGTAAACGTATATAAATATAAAAAGACTAAGGGACATGTAATGAAGCTACAGGTTAACCTATTTAAGACTAATAAGAGAAAATATTTTTTCATTCAACACGTAATCAAACTTTGGAATTTGTTACCGGAGGATGTAGTAAAAGCTGTTAGTGTAACTGGATTTAAAAAAGGTTTGGACAAATTCCTGGAGGAAAGGTCCATAAAAATTATTAAAGGGGACCCAGGATATCTACTGCTTGCCCCAATACAAGCATTGTGAAACGTGTGTCTTTTGGGGAAACTGCTAGGTACTTGTGATTGTGATTGGCCACTGTTAGAAACAGGATACTGGGCTTTATGGACCTTGGTCTGACCCAGTATGGCATATCTTATGTTCTTATGTTCAGATTGTGCAGTGCATTATGGGTAATGGAGGGGCTGACTGATACCGACAACCTGGGCCCCAATTACAGCCACAGCGGCAACTGTGAGCACAGGAGCACTGTCCAGTAACTGATTATCCTCTATAATGGTGGAGGTCATATTCATGGTCCCCAAGGAGGGCAGGATGGTCACCGATGGCCCACTGGGGTCATGTATGTGATTCAAGTTGGGTGTATGTGGAAGTGTACCTATCTTGCAGTGTACAGCAGGAGAAAAGGAACTGCACGCCCTTCACATGTGCTGCCACAGGGCATGTGCACACTGCGGTGCAGCGGACCTCTGCATATGACTGGTGTTTGGCATTGGGGGTACAGTAGAGGGATGGGCATCTTGCCCTCACATGTGGCTTAGCCTTTGGCAGGGGATGTATTCTGCAGCTGTGTGTCTGTTATGTAACTGGTATACTGAGTGTACAGTGCTGTGTGTACTGCATGTGCACCGTTGTAGGCAGGCCTTAGGTGCGGTGTACCGCTGTCTCAGACTGTGTGAGCTGTGCCTATTCATGTCTTGGGTTTCACCCATTGCAGGCAGGGACCTCCAGTCCCTTTGGTTCTAGACAGTGCTACAGAGAAGAGTGTGGAGGTGTAGTCTAATGGTTAGAGCATTGGCTCAGGCAGCAACAGGTCCAGGTTCAACTTCCACTTGTTCACTTTGTAGCTGTGGTAAACTCACATCAATAGACTGCCAGAATTAGTCTGGGGTCTGAAATGACATTTTTGTGTGTCATGATAGCACATTGGGTCTGCTGACATGCACACTGTAATCATGCCCATCAGACAGCATGACTTTATTGGCTCTGCTGTAGCCCATTTGAAGGGGTCAGACTTTTTCCAACTGCAATTGTATGACACATGAGTTGAAGAATGGTCTAGAATTTGGCAGCTGGGATTTAATGTTAAAAAATGCAAGGTCATGCATTTGGGCTGCAGCAATCCAAGGGAGCGATATAGTATAGGGGTGAAGTACTTTTGTCCACTAAACAAGAGCGGGACCTAGGAATGGTTGTGTCTAATGATCTTAAAGTAGCTAAACAGATAGAAAGGCGACAGCAAAAGCTAGAAGGATGCTTGGGTGCATATGGAGAGGAATGGCTAGCAGAAAAAAGGAGGTGATAGTGCCTCTGTATAAGTCTTTGGTGCAACCTCATTTGAAGTATTGTGTGCAATTCTGGAGACCGCACCTTCAAAAGGATATAAACAGGATGGAGTCAGTACAGAGGGTGGCTACTAAAATTGTTAGTGGTCTTCATTATAAAGCATATGAGGACAGACTTAAGGATCTTAATATGTACACCTTAGAGGAAAGGCGGGATAGAGGTGATATGATTGAGACATTTAAATACCTCCGTGGCATAAATGCACAGGAGAAGAGCCTCTTTCTATTGAAAGCAAGTTTTGCTATGAGGGGACATGGGATGAGGGTGAAAGGGGATAGATTCAGGAGTGATATGCGGAAATATTTCTTTATGGAAAGAATGGTGGATCCGTGGAATAGTCTCCCAGTGGAGGTGGTAGAGATGAGGATAGTATCTGAATTCAAAAAAACATGGAACAAACACAGAGGATCTCTCAAGGAAAAAGGGGGACTGTTGTAGTTGTTGATATGGAAGGATAAGAACATAAGATATGCCATACTGGGTCAGAACAAGGTCAATCAAGCCCAGTATCCTGTTTCCAACAGTGGCCAATCTAAGTCATACGTACCTAGCAGTTTCCCCAAAAGACACAGGTTCCGCAATGCTTGTACTGGGTCAAGCATTGATATCCTGGGTCCCTTCTTAATAATGGTTTATGGACCTTCCCTCCAGGAACTTATCCAATCCTTTTTTAAACCCAGCTACACTAACAGCCTTTACTACATCCTCCGGTAACAAATTCCAGAGTTTGATTACACGTTGAGTGAAAAAATGTTTTCTTTTATTAGTCTTAAATAGTTTACCCTGTAGCTTCATTGCATGTCTCCTAGTCTTTCTATATTCTGATAACGTAAACAATCGATCTACGTTTACCCATTCCACTCCGTTCATTAATTTATAGACTTCTATCATATCTCCCCTCAGCCGTCTCTTTTCCAGGTTAAAGAGCCCTAACCTTTTTAGCCTTTCTTCATAGGAGTATCCTTCCATCCCCTTTACCATTTTGGTGGCTCTTCTCTGAACCTTTTCTAATAATGCTATATCCTTTTTAAGATACGGCGACCAGAATTCCACACAATATTCAAGGTGCGGTCTCACCATGGAACAATATAGAGGCACTATAATATCTTTTAGTTTTATTTTCCATTCCTTTCCTTATGATACCTAGCATTCTATTTGCTCTCTTGGCTGCCACTGCACACTGGGCCAAGGGTTTTAACATGCTATCCACAGACACCTAAATCTTTTTCCTGGGTGGTGGTTCCTAATGTGGAACCTAGCATCATGTAACCATAGTTTGGGTTGTTCTTCCCTAGGTGCATAACTTTGCACTTGTCCACATTAAATTTCATCTGCCATTTTGATGCCCATTCTTCCAATTTATCAAGATCCTCTTGCAATATTCCACAATCCTCTTGGATTTTAACAACTTTAAATAGTTTTGTGTCATCTGCAAATTTGATAACCTCACTCGTTATTCCACTTTCCAGGTCATTTATGAATATGTCAAAAAGTAGCGGACCCAGCACAGATCCCTGGAGTACACCACTATTCACCTTTCTCCATTGGGAAAATTGGCCATTTAGCCCAACCCTCTGCTTTCTATCTTTTAACCAGTTCTTGATCCACAGTAGTACACTGCCTCCTATCCCATGACTCTTTAGTTTTGCCAAAAGTCTTTGATGAGGAACCTTGTCAAAGGCTTTCTGAAAGTCCAGATACACTATATCAACTGACTCACCTTTGTCCACCTGTTTATTCACACTTTCAAAAAAACATAACAGATTAGTAAGACAAGATCTTCCTTGTCTAAAGCCATAAGAACATGCCATACTGGGTCAGACCAAGGTCCATCAAGCCCAGCATCCTGTTTCCAACAGTGGCCAATCCAGGTCATACATACCCAGCAGTTTCCCCAAAAGACACAGGTCCCACAATGCCTGCATTGGGTCAAGCATCGACATCCTGGGTCCCTTCTCAATAATGGTCTATGGACCCCTCCCTCGGGAACTTGTCCAAACCTTCCCCAAACCCAGCCACACCAACAGCCCTTACTACATCCTCCGGTAACAAATTCCAGAGTTTGATTACACGTTGCGTGAAAAAATATTTTCTTTTATTAGTCTTAAATAGTTTACCCTGTAGCTTCATTGCATGTTCCGTTTGTCTTTCTATATTCTGATAACGCGAACAATCGATCTACGTCTACCCGTTCCACTCTGTTCATTAATTTATAGACGTCTATCATATCTCCCCTCAGCCGTCTCCTTTCCAGGTTAAAGAGCCCTAACCTTTTTAGACTTTCTTCATAGGAGTATCCTTCCATCCCCTTTACCATTTTGGAGGCTCTTCTCTGAATCTTCTCCAATATCGCTATATCCCCTTTTAAGATACGGTGACCAGAATTGCACACAATATTCAAGGTGCGGTCTCACCATGGAATGATGCTCAACTCTTTTACTGCACCTTGAATATTGTGTGCAATTCTGATCGCCATCCTAAAAAGAATATAGAGGAATTAGAAAAGATACAAACAATAGCCACCAAAATGCCAAAGGGGACAGGCTTAAAAAGTTAGGGCTTTTCAACTTGGCTGTCTCCTATTAGGCCATGACTATCTACATGCTGAGTAATTTTATTCTTTATGATGGTTTCTACCATTTTTCCCAGTACTGACATGAGGCTCACCGGTCTGTAGTTTCCCGGATCACCCCTGGAACCCTTTTTAAAAATTGGTGTTACATTGGCGATTCTCCAATCTTCAGGTATTAGAGATGATTTTAATGATAGTTCACAGATTACTAATAGCAGGTCTACAATCTCATATTTCAGTTCTTTCAACACCCTTGGATGTATGCCATCTGGCCCAGGTGATTTTCTACTCTTCAGTTTATCTAATAGTTGTAATACATCTTCCCGATGTATCGATATTTCCTTCAATTCTTCTGCACCTTTAAATACCACTTCAGTTGTGGGTAACATCCTTACATCTTCCTCAGTAAAGACCGAAGCAAAGAATTCATTCAGTCTCTCCGCTATCGCCTTGTCGCCTCTTAGTGCCCCTTTAACTCCTCTATCATCTAAAGGACCCACTGACTCTCTCACAGGTTTTTTGCTGTGAATGTACTTGAAAAAATCTTTATTTCGCGTTTTTGCTTCCGCAGCAAGCTTCTTCTCAAATTCTCCCTTTGCCTGCTTTATCAATGCCTTGCATTTGACTTGTCAGTGCTTGTGCTTTTACCAGGTTTCGTCGTTTGGCTCTTTTTTCCATTTCCTGAAAGATGCTTTTTTCGCAACAACAACCTCTCTGACCTCACCTTTAAACCATGCTGGCAGTTTTTTGGACTTCCTTCCACTTTTCTTAAAGCGTGGAATACAGCTGGTCTGGGCTTCCAAGATAGTATTTTTCAACAACACCCAAGCTTGATGTAAGTCTTTAACCTTTGCAACTGCTCCTTTTAGTTTTTTCTTAACTATTTTCCTCATTTTATCATAGTCTCCCTTTCGAAAGTTAAAAGGTAGTACTGTGGATTTCCTTACTATCCCTCCTCCACTAATTAAATCAAAGGCAATCATGCTATGATTACTATTGCCAAGTGGCCCCAACACCCTTATCTCTTGCACTAGATCTGGTGTTCCACTAAGGACTAGGTCTAATATGGCTTCCCCTCTGGTCGGTTCATGAACCAACTGCTCCAAGAAGCAGTCATTTATGTCATCTAGGAACTTTATCTCCCTAGCATGTCCTGCCGTGACACTGACCCAGTCGATACCGGGGTAATTGAAATCACCCATTATTATTACTGCGCTGTAACTTTTGTTAGCTTCCTTGATTTCTTTGAGCATTTCATCATCCATTTGTTCATTCTGGCCAGGCTGTCGATAGTACACCCCCACTGCCATCGCCTTCCCCTTTTTACATGGAATTTCAATCCATAGAGATTAGATAGACTAGATAGGCCATGTGGTCTTTTTCTGTCATAATTTTTCTATGTTTCTATGTTTCTACATGATTGGTGGATTTCATCATAGCTGTGACTGAACACCTTTGGCTCCATCACATGTATGTAGTACATGCAGGCATATCCTACTCCTGAGTTGGCTACCTGCAGGGATCATCACTCATCCATACTTGCTCCATATGGCTACTATGAGAGATAGTTGTCCGGTTGTTATATGGACATGCGTCAGAGGGGTTGTATGGTGGTTAGAAATGCTGACACAGCTGTCATACCCTCATAACTGGTATTGGTATTGGCACAGCTAGACATTTTTCAAACACACTGCTTCTGCATTTGTGCGGTCACAGCACATAGATCAAGGCAACAAGACCATACCGCACTCTCATCTACCACCATCTATCCTTCAGCCCATCCATCAGCATGTGGCAGTTGTGTGCAATCATGTATTCTCCTGTCAGCTGCTACACCAGGGCCCACACAAGAACATTTTAATCATTCGGATGTATCATTTTCCTGTGAATGATCTGTGCATAAACACTCCTGCTCTTTTGATGCCCACATCATGGCAATGCTGGCTCCGCCAGGGGACACCTCTTCCCAATCCTATGCCACACACTGCCATTACAGCATGTTACATACGCAGCCCTCACTGATAAGGTACAGCTGCTTCCAACATGCTCATCCCATTTATTGACTGACATGTGAGATACATATGAATCTGACAGGTTTATCAGTTCTCTGCTTTCCTTCCATCCATCACCTAGCATGTAACCTTTACAGGGGCTCCTTTATCCTGCTTTAAGATGACTGCCATTTTCTGGTGTTATGATGCACAATTGACACCTTAACGCCTGATGTTCTGTTAGCACCTGATAAATGGAGCCAGGTGTGCTTACTGCCGGAACGCCTACTGCCTACCCCAGCCTTTATTGCATGCTAACATTACTGCTTGCAAACCGCTGCATCCTTACCGCTGCTTAGTAAACATTCCCCTAAGTTTAAGAAGGGTGTCAAAACATGGCTTTTTTCTCAGGCATTTGGGTAAACTATTACACTTTTATATTTATCCCCTCCCCTCAGTCTCTTCACTTGCACATAATGTTTTTGAATGTTATTGTTGCTCTATACTCATTCCTTCCTTTTGTTTTATTATCTTGAATTTTAATTTATTAATTTTGTTTAATTGAATTTAATTTTTATGAACCCTGGCATAGTTATGAATTTTTATAAACCCGTTGGTCAGACTAAACGTTTCCCTGGGGTAGATGGAACTGTAAATCACAGTGACAAGGTAATAGATGAGAAGTATCTAACCTTTTATAGAGAGTAATATACAAGACCAAAGAAAAATGAAGATTTCCCAGGACTTTCCTTCCCCTCCCTTTGCCGTTTGTGGAAAGATAGGGACAAGGAACCATCTGGTGAAGTAAAGGGATCAATGTATTCCTAAAGGATTTGGAGCTTTGGACTACTCGATGTTACAGAATTCTACCACTCAGGTAAGTATATTTCAAGAACATCTTTGTAATTAAGGTAAGTATATTTCAACACTAAACAAAGATTGACACTTGTAGTATAAGATAAACTATCCAAAACTGCATGTGCTACATGCACATAACAACTGCAAGCCATGCTACAGAGCGGTTTCAGCTGTCACCCTGAGAATGAGGATGGGTGTCCAGCACCTGGTCCACTGAACCTGCACTGTTAGAAATGGTCTCTGCTGGCCATGCTGCTGGTCCACATCACTGCTAGTGTGTGGAAGGTATTGTCTGTAGTGTGCTTTTCTCCTTGTTTCCTGCATGCTTGTAACATGCTTTAGGCTACAGCAACAGCTTGGCCCTGTGTTCTGCCCATGTTGGACACTAACCCTCCGATAACAGTGCAGGACAGTGCCCAGTGTCAATATGCTGCTGCCATTGGCAGCCACTGCAGTGGGGGGCATATAGGCTGGCATGGGGCTACTGCTACTGTCCTACTACAAGCCTAGTGCTTAGGCCACTGCTGTCCCAACCATTGAGGACCAAAAGTCAACCACAGCACGTGCAGTAAGACTTCCCTTCACTGGGCTGTGTGGTTTTTTGTTTTTTTTTTAGTGCCATCAAGTCAGTGTTGACTCATAGCGACCCAGCTACCTCTGGGTTTTCTTGGCAATGTATCACAGGAAGTAGATTGCCAGCCTTTTCTTCCGAGGCAATGGAGGGTAAAGTGACTTGCCCAAAGTCACAAGGAATGCCAGTGGGAATTGAACCCTTGATCTTCTGGGTACTAGGCAGTAGGCTGTGTTAGCCATGTACAAACCAACTGTAGTCAGTCTGCTGGTCAACACACATGGCATGCACATAGAGCAACTACAAGCACCCTACCTTGAGATACTCAGCATTTGATACCAGCATTTTGCTCAATGATAGGCATCCCCAGACAGAGACTGCATCCACATCACTGGAGCCAGACATTATACTAGCTCTATGTGGATACATAGCCATGCCATGGTCACTTTTTGGTCATAGTGAGAATGTCATCTCACCATGACATGCTGAGATGACATTCTATGCTAGGTAATGCACATGGCAGACGGGCACAATTGACCCAACCATTGCAGCAAACTCATTCAGGCCAATCTGTGCTGTGTCATTTGATACCCACAATCCTCTGCCTCGCCTTATTCACATTTTCAAACAAAGGCTAGGAACAACTCAGACAATGTGAGCCAAAGTTAAGCTCAGGAAGCTACAGGACAAAGGGGAGCCACACACACTCACACTCACACTCACACTCTCATTGGTGTACTGTGCAAAAGTGGGGATGTTTGGCATTCCTGCTTGCCACTACTGTCTCAATGTCAGCTCAAGAATTGACAATGGGTGCTCTGTGTGCAGGTGCTATTAGCACGCCTTGGTCTCACCACACATTGTTACCACCTGGTCAGTGTGTTATTAGCCTCCAACCAGCTGTGGATAGTGGACCCTGATAGTGGAGCTGGTGGGTGTTTTCCACCCTAGCTGGCCGCCTCCTTGGGGGTTGCATATGCTGGGGCTGTACTTTCACTGTCCACTAAACCTTGTCCACAGGAACATGCAATACAGAAACCCCAGAAGGGATCTGAACCTGTGACCATCCGCACATATACCCACTGACTGTGTATGTTGCATCAGAGTGCTGCCATATGGGGATAACTGCCCCTGTTGCTGACATGCTCCCCTTTGGCTGGCCTTTGGCAGATGCTGAAATGCGCATGGAGCACAGGACTAGGACAAGGTTTCTGTCTGCTGCAGGTTGGTGCCGCTGCCCACACAACCACCACTACCAAACCATGCAGACATGCCCACGCGCTGTCAGTGGTGGTGGTGCACAGTCCCAGCATGTTAAACATGTGAGTTAGGCAGGCGCCTTTGGTGCAAGAACCGGATGGGGGGATCAGAGGCACACATGGACAGCCACGCAGCCCCCCCCCCCCATCAGCTTATTATGCACCACCTGCCACTGATATGTCTCAGGGGGAGGATGGCAGCCACTGCCCTGCTATTTCCCTGAGCACCTGCATTTTCCAATTATCTGGAGGGCTACAGCTGCAGGCACTATTGGCCTTTTCCTCCACAGCTGGGTTCAGTGGCAGCATGGGGAGGGGGGGCCCGCTGGGATCTCTGCCTAGGGTGGCTGTCCCTTGGACCGCCCCATGTGGCAGATCTCCTTTCCACAGCTGCCGTATGTCTGTGTTTTGCCAAAGGCACTGTGTGATCATAACGGACATCACAGATAGTACGGATGGGGAGATGCCCCTTTGTGCAGAAGTTACAATGGTTAGGCCTCTTCAACCTGGAGAACAGACGGCTAAGGGGAGATATGCTGTGGGTCTATGCATTACAGAATGGTGTGGAATGGGTAAATGTTGATCGGTTGTTTACGCCATCAGAATGTGGGTAGACAAGGGGACAGACAATGCTGCTACAGTGTAACACATTCCGGGCTGATAGGGGCATATAGTTTGAAAGGCAATGCATAGGCAATCTCTGGCACTCCAATCATGAAGATGTCATAAAGGCTCCTCATGTAACTGTGCTTAGAGGTGGTTTGGTTAGGTTCCAAGGGAACAGTCATTGCACCATTATGCAGGGGGCACTGCAGATCCACAGCTTGCCCCACTACAGGCATCTTTGAACATGGGTACATTTTAAGGCCATTATGCAGGGGGCACTGCAGATCCACAGCTTGCTCCACTACAGGTATCATTGAACATGGGTACATTTTAAGGACCCAGCTAGGTACTTGTGAGCATGATTGGTCACTGTGGGACAGAGGATATGGGGCTTGACGGACCATAATCTAACCCAGTATGGCATATCTGCAGATCCTCTGTTCTTATGCCACTATGTACCACCTGGGCAGCTCCCTGATCCGCAATGTCCACCTGCCCCTACCACTGCATATCCAACATGTCACCCCCTTTGTTCCATTGGCAGCATCAGCATGGTGCCCTTTCCTACTTGTGCACTGTGCTACTGCTGCTAATGGAGCACTACTATCATTGACTTGTGCTCCCTTGTAATTTCATCATACTGCTCATGTTTAAATAGCTCCCTCCCCTCTGCAGACACACTTTCCATGAGGTTTTACATTGCGGTAATGTTACAGGCGTTAAAGGGCTCTTAGGGGTGTTAATGCAAGAGGCGTTAAAGTAACATACAGTGTTACCACCCCTTCTCCGCCCACTTTCCACCCTTTCACACCCACTCTCCACCTCTTGTTCCCTTTACATTGCAGGAGCCTCTTATGCATGGAAACTCTGCATTTTTGCAGCATTAAGGGGACATGTGTGCCGTTACGACACATAAACGGCACAATTGCTCCCTTACCGCCGTTTAGTAAACATGCGCCTATGTTTCAAGTTATATCACTCCTTCTCTCCTTCAAACTAGGACTTTTTTCAACACAAAATATATATTTTTATACAATAAAAACATGAAGTATCACATTCTTTGTATAAGAAATCATTCTCAATTGCTGTGCACATCTTTTAAATCCTTTTTAGCCTTTAAAACTGCTTTTATTTTTTATTTATTTCAAAGTTTTTTATATCACCTTATCAGGCAATCAAAGCAATTTACAAGGAACAAAACATGAACATTTACATCTAACAGAGTTAACTTTGTACATTAAAACAGTAATTAACAGGGAGACAAGATGGCACCTTAAGAGGGCTGCGCTGCAGAGTGCTAGGTACAGTCTTCGGTGCGTGACCTACCCTTGCAAGCGCAAGGGCAAGCAGCTGCACTATCCGGCTGGAGCGACTGCGAGAGGAAGTGGCCAGCTTACCCTTGACGACCTGGGTGTCCGAACGGTGAGAGGAGAGGTTGTTGCCTTGGACCGCTCCGGAGGAGTTTTGAGCAGGATAAAGCTTCTGTTTTACGTCTGTATTTTTGACATTTATGGGTTTGGTTGTTTGTATATTTCCTGTTATATCTAAACAGGTCTAGCAAAGGGAGTTCTTGGTCTTATGGTCTAGAATCATTTTACTTGGCTTTTGAAATTTCCTTCTTTATGTTATATAGGTTTTGGGGGGGGGGCAAAATTATTACTTTACCAAACCAAATCAGCTCTTAGAGCTTATTATTTCTAAGGACGGTAGTCCGGGGCCTAATGGGGGGGGGACCATAGTGTGCATTCTACTGATAGCACTTCTCCACAACTCTCTCTGTGTTACAGTGTATTTCCTTTTTATTTTTATTTTTTGGTTCCTGCCTTCCTTATTGTAGGCAGATGACAAGGCATGAATTTCTTTTGTTCATTATTATATTCCTTATTGTTTATTGATTTTTGTTTATTGCCTATATTGTTATTGTGAAAGATCTAGAAATATAAAATTTTAAAAAACAGTAATTAACTATGTACAGTGAAACTAGTTGTGTATACAGTGCAAGTAGTTGGTATTTTTTAACATAGGGGTATGTTTACTAAAACCCCGGTTATGTGCGGGCCGCGGTAGTGTGCGGGTGCCATATAAGGAGTGGGCGTTCCAAGCTGAAAAAGAAAATCCAGAATTTGCATATGCGCTAAGGTGCGCGACACCCATGTGCGCCCTGCACATTAGCGCATGAGATAGCTGCGCGTGAGACATTAAGTAGCGCGCTGATGTGCAAGCAAGAGAGCAGAGCCACAGCACAATGGTTAAGGCACTGACCAATGGTGCAGTGATCAGGGGTTCAATCCCCCACTGTGCCCAATGAAGATGGCTGGCTGAGGCATTATTTTAGGAGGCATATAAATAATGGGCGGCATAAGGCAACGCTGAAGGCCATAAGGCGGCGTGCTAATGTTTTTGGAGGCATATTAATGTTGGGAGGCATATGGCGGCACACTGATGTGCAAGCACAGGAACAGAACCACAGCACAATGGCTAAGACACTGACCAATGGTGCAGGGATCAGGGGTTCAATCCCCCACTGTGCCCAATGAAAATGGCTGGCTGAGGCATTATTTTAGGAGGCATATATATATATAATGGGCGGCATAAGGCGGCGTGCTAATGTTTTTGGAGGCATATTAATGTTGGGAGGCATATGGCGGCACACTGATGTGCAAGCACAGGAACAGAACCACAGCACAATGGTTAAGGCACTGACCAATGGTGCAGGGGTCAGGGGTTCAATCCCCCAGAGTGCCCAATGAAGACAGCTGGCTGAGGCACTATTTTAGGAGGCATATAAATAATGGGCAGCATAAGGCGGCGCGCTGATGGGCATAAGGCGGCACGCTGTTTTTGGAGGCATTTTAATATTGTGAGGCATAAGGCGGCGCGCTGATGTGCAAGCACAGGAATAGAACCACAGCACAATGGTCAAGGCACTGACCAATGGTGCAGGGATCAGTTGTTCAATCCCCCACAGTGCCCAATGAACAAGGCTGGCTGAGGCATTACCTGTTTGGGGTAATATTGCTTAAGGAGGCCGTTATCGTCTATTTTTGGAATTATTACTGCTAGCAAATGCACTCTCAAAGCAGTGTAACATAAGGTGCCCCATAAGTTACCCCTGAGGGCACATTTTAAAATGCAGTGTCCGCCACGGCACCCTACAATGTTGCTGAAAGTGTGGCCGAAAGGGCGCCATATAGGGTGCCCTATGAGGCAGGGAAAGGTCAGAGCACTGTTTCTGATGGCAGCACTGTGTATTGTAATGTATAGATATCGTAAGTAGGTGTGCTGACATGCAAGGAGGAACAGCAGTGTAGTACACTGGTGTCAGCATACATGACATAGGAGTCATGGCTTTTTCCCCAGACCTTGGATTTCATGCAGCTGTGTTACTCTGGTGATTTCAGTCTCCAAAGGTAATAGGGCAGTTTACAAGATGAGATTAACTCTGACCCCCTGTTGATATCAGTCGCCAGGGCCTGTCTGCAGCCCCTCCTTGCTAAATCAAGAATGGCAGACCCAGGTCTGCCATTCTTGATTTAGCAGGGAGGGGCTGCAGACAGGCCCTGACGACTGATTACAAGATGAGATTAACTCTGACCCCCTGTTGATATCAGTCGCCAGGGCCTGTCTGCAGCCCCTCCCTGCTAAATCAAGAATGGCAGACCTGGCGACTGATTACAAGATGAGATTAACTCTGGGTCTGCCATTCTTGATTTAGCAAGGAGGGGCTGCAGACAGGCCCTGGCGACTGATATCAACAGGGGGTCAGAGTTAATCTCATCTTGTAAACTGCCCTATTACCTTTGGAGACTGAAATCACCAGAGTAACACAGCTGCATGAAATCCAAGGTCTGGGGAAAAAGCCATGACTCCTATGTCATGTATGCTGACAACTGGTTAAGACACTGAATGATGGTGCAGGGGTCATGGGTTGAAATCTCCAGTGTGATAAGGTTGGCAGAGGTATGTCCTTTTTCTGTGTGCAAGTGTACAGCAATCTGTGCTGCCATCTAAAAATAACCACACCCCAGTGCCATATATTAATGCACCTTTTACGGTGCATCAGAAGGCACATCCTAAACATACCTCATCAGCAAAGGCGAATTTTAATTTTCCCCAGAGGCCATGTTGAAAGGTTGTCAACTCCCAAGGCACCATAGTAGGCACCCCATAAGCTGCCTGAATCAAAGGTGTGCCAGAAGATGCCCCAAGGATGTATAGGTGAACTCAAAAACGTTAGCCAAGAGCAGTAACATCCCCCAATTTGAATGGCAAGAGAGGTATGTGCCAAACACACACGTAACCCAAACACTGCACAGAGCAGACAAGAAAGACAATACAAAAGTAAAAGAAGGACGTAGATCAGTTGATGGACCGTAGAAATCAGCTCCAGTCCATGTGGCAACCATAAAAATGGACAAACATATCGTGGCCAGCTAGAGCCATGCACAGAGTGATGGTAATGTACCATGCTATAATGACAGTGTGTGACAGAGGATGGGAAGATGTGGGCAGCAGAGGAGGCTGAAATGGCAGGATAAGTGAAATATCAGGATGACTGTGGAGTAGAAGTGCTATGCAGAGCACACACAAGAGAGGCAAGCAGGGAGAGCTGCAATGCAGGAATGTGTAGGAGTGCAGGACGTGGGTTAGCAGCATGCACATCAGGGTAGGATGGCACACAGCTGGCAGACAGAAGATGGACGGAAGGATGGTTCACAACTCAGATGAGGGTACAATGTGCTCACAGCACAGATCAGCACAGATATGACTGTCATACGAATGAAAACCACTTCTGCAGGACAAGCATACAAATCCAAGAGAGCAGAGAGGAAGCACACCTACGACCACTACCACAAATGGCAATGCATAAACCGGTAGGCCACACCACCAACGTGAGCTCATTAGCAAAGGCTGCATACAAAAAGAGTGCAGGGCATCACACAAGAAGCCTGCTGGCTGTCAGGACAAGCAAACCCCCAACAGTAATCATGACCAAATGCACATGCAGATCTGCTGTGTACAGATCAAATTGCAGTCTGTATTTGGGACCAGGGACACATGCACACACACAATGAAATATTCTGCAGTGGATACAGCATGCAAAAGAGGAGAAAACTAAACCCCAAGGGCAGCAGAGGACGCTCTGTGGAGCAGGTTAATAATCTGGATCAGGACAGGAGAGAGCTCAACATGCAATCAGGTGTACCACACACCAGCTGAAACAAAGCAATACCAAACCCCCAGGTGCACTGCCATGTAAACACCATAAAGTGAGAGACCTATGTAACTGAGAATATCTGATGACTAGGCAGCACACAGGATGCACCTTGGTGTACAGTGAAGAGAGGGAAGGGTGTGTGTAGAGGTGAGGAACCTGGTGGTACCTTATGATCCAGTTAGCACAACAGAAAATAAAAAGATAAACCACATGTGGGGATCAAACCTGCAAACTATAGAGTTAAAATACATGCCTGTAGCCACTCCCAGAAACAGCACACTGAGCACACTGTAACACAAATACCCCAAAGGGAGGGTGTGTATGGGAACCTGTCATACCCAGTGATGTGGCATATGGCTGGCAGATACACAGCTGCCACTGTACAAGGATGTGAGCACAGGTGGCCCATGTACATGACCAGCAAATGACTACATACAAGTGTCAATGTGCTCAAAGAGTGGAGGACTAACCTAGTGGTTAGAAAACTGGCTTGGCCACCAAGCAACCAGGGCTCAATTCACACTAGCACTCCATGTGGCCTTGGGCAAGTCACGTAACCCTCCATTACCTTGGAAGAAAGACCTGACAATCTACATCCAGTGACATTGACAAGAAAACAATGGAGTCTCTGGGTCACAAGGAGTCAGGACTGATTCAAAGGCACACATTCCATTGCATGTTTGTCACCATGATCAATCAGCAAAAGAGACAAATGTCTGTCAAATACATATCTTTATTTGGGTTCTACATCACAGATAGTGTAGACAGTGCCATCATAATATCAAGGTGAGCGCATCCCTGGTGAAAGACGGAAACACTTTTAGCAGGGCACAAACCCACCTCCTACAGAACGGTTACTTGCTTGACTACAAATGAAGGGCCGGAGATATAATGTGCATCAGGTGCATGCTATGCACTGGCCAGCAGACCCCCAGCCCCCACCTGCTGATGCATGCCTCAAATGTGTTACGCACATATGAGTGCATGTAGACGGTAGGCGCTGCATGCTGAGGACCCAACACACATCATCTGTCCCTCAAAACATATCTATCTGGCAACACAGGAGGCACACAAACGAAAACAGCATATGTTGTCACAATGTTTTAATGTTAAAAACATGCTCTGAAAGTAATGTTCCAGCTCTCACCTAATGCCTGATCTAGGAATCAAAGCTGCAACAATGTAGACCCAAACAATCATCCAAATCACAATGAGCATATGCTAACAGGTAGCACAGGCACATGAACACAGACAGAATACAAACTAAACTACCTGCAAAAACCTGCAGAGATAACACCATGAAGGAGGTCCCCCTGCACTGTTTGTTGGGTAGACAGTGTTTGTCCACATATAGCATGATACATGGAATGCACAATTGAAGAAGCACAACGGTCACTCACACTGCCACACTCCAAACATAATGTGGCAATGTGAGTTTCCGTACCACAGGGCATACGCAGGACCGTGCAGACATGCAATGCAAGATGTGTACATACATGCAGACTGTCACGTCTGCACAGTAAACAAACACAAGAACCAGCATGGGAAGAGGGAAATGATGGCCAAACATCTTACAGGGAACCACACAGAAGCCATAGGTCCACATGTTGTGTTTCACAAACATAGTCAGTCATATGCACAAGCACCATCCACATTCCAACATGATACAGTGATGCCACACATGCACGTAAACACCCTTGGCCCATTGCAAACATCAATCCAAGATGGTGGTGTGCTTGAAAGCATTGTTGAGGCAAAACCTGTATCATGTCCAGGTGGAAAGCAGGTGGACATAGACAATAGGATCGCTACATCGTTGGCCCTATGCCAAAAACATGGCTGTATGCTTGTGTAGAAAGAAACAGATGAGCATATCCTGTATGCCATGTCACACCCATGGCCAAAACCCAACAATAACACAACTGTGTAGGAATGTACCACATACAGTGTCCATGTCATTCGCTGCTGCACACGTGGGGATCAGTACACAGCGTCCAAAGTGCAAAGTGTATCTGCAATCCAACAGGTCAGGTTAAAAGTGTTCTTGCAACTCTGGGCATGCATAGTCAAGTGTCACATACCAATATGCCACAGTCCTTGAAAGTTCATGTGTGTCCTCTACAATGAGCAGGACTCCCAGCAAAAGCATCGCAGCAACAGTGTGTTGGACACCTCTGTCATGGGGAAAGCAGCAGTCCAAGAGTAATACTGTCCATCCCAGTCATGTGTCCCACTCTCAGAGGTCAAACATCCAATGGGTCAATTCTCCTGAAAACGTTCCATGGTGTTGTTTCCCCCAAAAGGTGGGTGATGGTGACACCAGATGCACTGTAAGAGATGTGTCCAGTATGTCCTCTGCCCTGTGTCAGGAGAGGATAAGTATTGTATTGTTAGACACTTTGGAAAAACTGCACAAATTGCAGACCGTTACACCTTAGGAAATACAGAATAAAGGGATGCAAAGGCAAACATGACATGATAGCAATACAAAAAAAAACGCATTTTGGTGACATCATGAATCGTAAACGCAGACATGGGTGTCACATGGATATGGTCATGTCCATGGTCATGTCACACAGGCGTCTCACAGTTACACACTATATGCATCTGTTTATGTGACCATAGAGGCAACATTACATGCACATGAGACAAATATTAAATCATCAACAGGTAAAGCCAGATGTAATCCCCCAAATAACATATGTGCAACCCACCTTGTGTGTGCATCAGGTGTACGTCATCAATCCCTTGAGCCACTAAACAGCAATATCAGGTCACAGTGAAGGGAGACAATGTCAGCAAAACGTGTAGAATCACCATGTCAAGCCACTTTTGATGCATGTTCACATTATGTTAATATCTGAGAGAAAATAAAGGTGGTCAACAGTGGTCCCTCAGAACACAAGACACATTTCTGCTCACAGCACACAACACAAGTTGATAATGTTCACAAGGTAAACAGCACTAGGGAAGAGGTAGCACAGTCCCAATGGCCCCCCAGGTGCACAGACCCCTCACAGCACATGATAATGTACTATGCCTGAACACTGCCTCATCACACAGGCAACCTATAAACACGCATCCACACAGTATGCAAAGTTCAGCGTGCCAGCTGTAACACATGGCCTGTATGTGCACAAGTGGAGATTTGTAGACATAAAGGCCCAGTGAACATGCAGTGATCCCCTGTTGTTGGCTGATGGTACAATGTTGGGGTAGGGAGCAAGTGTAGGCCACCACCAAAAAAAAAATAACCTACACACACATGCAGTTCTGTTGTACATGTCCCATAGAGAGTGTGGCAGAGGACATACTGAACACAAACACATGGGGATATGTGTGACAACAGCAAGAGATGGGTTAGGGAGGCATAAGTGAAAAAAGGAAATCACAACATCTGCCCAATATGATAGATCACTGAGGACATGTTTTCCCCCTGACTGCAGGCACACACAATGTCGCTGTAGATCCACCTACCCCAAATCACTGCATTTTGGGTGATGTACAGTCACGTGCCAATGCACCACAGCAACAGCATCCTCACGAAGTATGTCCTGTGCAGTGGGAAACACAAGAGACACAAACATATGTCATGTTCTAGCTGTGCATCACACACTGCATCTTCCTGTCCCCAGCTGTCAGACCCCACAACATCACATAATGACTGACTGCTCTCTATCACAATGTACAGATCTCTCACATGTGAGAGGCAGCACGGAGGTGTTGGAGGCTATCTACAGGTGTCCGTAATCTCTCTGTCCCCTCCCTTACCTCTCTGTTGTTGTACACACAGGTCAAGAGAGGTGTCTGCTCCCACCATGTTGCCACCTCACCCCAAGGTCGCAATATTAGCCCTGATTCACCATATTGCCAACAATGACCCCTCTCCTTGTTTAGTGTTGTTCCAATGTTGTATGTTAACCCACTGACAATTTCTGAAACACATGGAAATATGCAGGCGTACCTCCTGTATCCACTGACCAAATACATATCATGGTGTGTACATCTCATACCTTCAATAATATTGACAGCTGTGTGCTGATGATGTGCACAAATAGCTGGCAATGTCTGCGTCATGTCAGAAAAACCACACCCCCATGTCTGTTTGTGACCAAACCATGATGGCTGCATGCCATCCCACTGTGTGTCATTGAGAATGTCAAAGCATGGATAGCCTATATGTGCACCTCACAAAAATAGCTCTCACCTAAGTCTGTGTGTGTATGCCGACATAACCCTCCCTTGCTAGGGTCCGCAATGTAGTTGTTGATGTGGACTATACTCTCCTGGCCTACACACATACACAGCCTGTAGCTGAGGCATGATGGCATATGTTGAAATAGCATCAGCTAGATATGCCATGTCTTCCCTGAAAAACATGGTAAACCACAAGCCACCCACACATTCAGCGCTCCACGTGCCTATTGTAACCCACCCCTTGCTGATCTGGGCCTGATCACCTCTGTATGTGTGTACATATGCAACACTGCACTGAAGGGCTATTCTCCAACAACAAAATGTAGCAATGCTACTCCCCCTGGCTGGACACTGCACAGGTCCCCATCCTTCACCATATCCATGTCAGGGCTACGTGTTGACCTATACATTCAGACACACTGTAGGGTGACATTAACACCCCTCACATATAGTTAATACCATCCTGACATACTAGTACTAAGCATGTGTATTGTGCTATGTATGACATGTTGCGACACACATAACAAACACACACACATAGCCAGCTGACAGGAGCTTAACACCCACAAAAGCAGCGCACACTTGTATAATATAAGCACACCCCACTGGACAACTTTCTCCAAACATGGACTGCCCTCCCACTGTGAACATCGCACCATATGGCTGACACTGTGCTCCACCCATATCATCTAAACAAATAATTGAGTTTGCACAACAGCAGCTGCTATCACAAGCAGCCACTAACTGGGAATGTGACCCTCAAAACCTCCCACAAGCGTATGAACACCCACCCACATCATCTGCCACCAACTGCTGTTGTGCACTGCCCACATTGTTTGTCGCACACTCATGCCTATATGTGACGTTGGGATTGTCAGTGAAATGTTAATGCAGTGTGGCATCCAAATTATATCTTTACAGAAACATCAACCTCTATAACCATTACACACATAGCCAAAAACATGAAGGTGGGAAGATAGGCAATACGTACATGAGAAGATCTCTGCAATCAACCTCCGCCTGACCGCTGTGCCCTCCCGTGTGTCACCACTGGCACGTACAGGGGGGCACGTTGGATCTTCCTCCAGATCCTCATTAATCTCTGCAGGGATATTGTGCCTGAGAGCAATGTTGTGCAGGATGCAACAGGCTATGATTATCTCTGCCACAGTCATTGGCTTATATTGTAAGGCCCCGCCTGTCCTATCCAGACTCCTGAAGCGACTCTTCAACACGCCAAAGGTGCGCTCTATGATAGAGCGGCTGGAGGCATGGGCCTCATTGTACCTCCGCTCTGCACGTGTCCGTGACTGACGCACAGGGTTCAGCAGCCAGGGGCGACACCCATATCCTGCATCACCTGCAGAAAGAAATGTTGAATGTGAATGCAGGAGTTCAGGTTCAACATAATTGACAGTTGTTTAGACATTAGAAACAAACGCACAACACATTCTGACAGAAACATATGACAGCACAACTATTCAGCTCCAAAAAATATACATATGATGACAGAAAAGGACCACATGGCCTATCGAGTCTGTACACCCATGGCAAATACTAGAACAGTTCCATCTATATGTTTAGAGATCCTGTGTGTGTGGCACATGCGTATTGTAATGCAGTTAGTGTCCACATCTCCACCACCGCCACTGTGAGACTATACCACTGATCCACTGATCACAGATTCAAAGTGTATGTCTGAATAGTAACCAAGGAAAAACATGCTGCCATTTGAGGGAGGCCCACACCCAGAACATGTATGCCATGGAGTTATGGCAAAATGTAAACCATATCACCTCTATACGTCCTGTCCTCTAAGGTCTACATAGCAAGATTTGGTAGTCTGTCTCCATATGCTGTATACTGCTGACCCCAAATTGCTGTAATAGCCATCCTCTGCACTGTCTCCATCCTGTTAACATCCTTTTGAAGGTGCGGTCTACAAACCTGCACACTGTACCCCACATGAGTTTGCACCAAGGACATATACATAGGCAGAGTAGCTTCCTGTGTATCTGGTACCAATACCTCTCTGTATGCACCCACGTAGCCCCCTGCTTTTGACGTCACCTTTCCATAATGGTAAGCTACATGAGGATCGGCAGACAAAACAACGCTAGCTTCCGCTCATCTACAGTGGGCAAAGGTACTGCACCCCCTATACTGTGTTGCACCCCTGCTTTGCCATAGCCAAGATGCGTGACCGTACATATGCAAACATGTCCTCCCAGCTGGAAAGCTCCAGAAAATCTATCAGATATTAACAGACACCTCCTCAGGTTATCTACTGCCTCCTGGGTGACAACTCCAGTACTGAGTGAGTGGGTGAACCTAAGACACACATGACAAGGGTTAGTTGTATGGATTGGCAATAACATTACATGACATACAAACATTAGACGACATTTAACCATCATCACAGGTGTATGTGAAGGGCACCAACCTCCCCCCCCCAATCACATGTGGGCAGTTGCCACAAACACACACTAGGAGGGATCCAGCAACAGGATAGCCATATGCACAGGGGTGTCGTCACATGTACAACATGTGCATGTTATGATCATATAATGTTATGATCATGATGGTCTGTGGTTAAGGTTTTTTTTTTACTGTTACTATACGTCTATACTCCTGTAATAATGTAAACTCACAACAGTCCTCTGTCTGTATAACATGTCTCATATATAAACTGCAGTTTTCCAAAAAAAATGGTTGCTACATATGTGATGTCACATAAATAAATGTAGAAAGACATACCTAGATCACTAATCTTGACATACTCACCCAGCAATATACAGTCGGCATACCGGCCTTCCTCAAATTGTCTGAATAGTGCTGAGTGATGCAGGATATAGGAGTCATGGGTGGACCCTGGAAACCTAGGGACCACATTCAGAATATGCAGATTTGCATCACATACAACCTGAACATTCAGGGAATGGTAGTGTTTGTGGTTGCGGAACGCTACCTCCCTGTCTCTAGGCGGGACCAGGGCAACATGTGTGCAATCAATAGCTCCCATCACGTGTGGTATCCCGGCTACCGCCTCAAAGGCCTGGTTCAGGGTCCCCCATTGTTGCCTAGTATGGGGAAGGGCTATGTAATTCCCCACCCGGCTGACCATGGCACGCAGTACTTGGTGGAGACATCGTGAGAAGGTGGGCAGCTCATGCCACCCACTGCGGCCACAGATGACTGGAAACAGCCAGAGGCAAAGAAATGTAAGGCAGCAAGGAGCTTGACTAAACCTGGTATGTCATGGGACCGATCAATCAGGGGCTCGAGGTCAGGTCTTAGATCCTCATAGAGCTCCCTAATAGCCCTTGTGCTCAGTCGGTACAGGGAGATGACCTGATCCTCACGCATGCCCTGGAGCTGGGCCCTGGGCCTGTAGAGGCGAGGCTGCCGAGCCTGCACCTCAGCACGCCTTCTGCGCCGTGCACGCACAGCACCTGCCTGGACCGCCCCCACAGCCGCAGGTCTGATTTGCTGCGGGACTACACCCATGCCCTGTGCCTCAGCCCCGTGGACACCATCTCCCCTTTCCTGCAACCGCAGCATCTGCCCACGTCTCAGGACACATGCAGCAACATAAATAGCCGCCATCAACTCCTCCCGTCCGGCTACACAAACACACTCAAACACACACACAAACCTCCCTAAACAGTGTACACCTTACAAACCACACAAGACAATACACACACAAGGCAATACAATACCCAATACAACCAACACCAATACAATCTACACCTACACCTGCTTTGACTCTCTTCCTTCCTCTCTGCAATCACACACCTACTCTTCTTCGCCTACAACCCTCAACGTGGACAAGGTTTTCACGGTTAATTATAGTTTTTTTTTGTTTTACGGTCATTGCGCATGCACAATTGTGCGCACGCGTTGCTCCTGCGTCGCGCACGTGTGTGACTCTACGCATGGGTGTCCGTCTGTGTGTGGCCACACGCACATGCCCGGTGAGTCGCACATGCGCAGGACGCACACAGCCGCCCATGCAGCACTCGCCGTACTGCGCATACGTAATGAGTTACACATGCGCAGTAGTGCGAACGCAGCGCACGTGTGCAACTGCGCATGGGCGGCTGTGTGTGCATCCCACGCATGTGCGTGTGGCCACGTACGGACACCCATGCGCAGAGTCGCGCACGAGCGCCACGCCCGCACAATTTCGCATGCGCAACGAAAAAAACGTGCAACAACCCTATAAATAAGCCTGCACACATGGCCCACGTTGAGGGTTGTTTGAGGAGTTCGAGTTAGAGAGTTATAGAGAGAGTCAGAGAGAGAAGCTGTGGTGGGAGTAGTGCAGAGGAAAGAGGGAGATAGAGAGTTAGAGAGAGTTTGAGGGAGAGAGGCTGTGGTTGGAGTAGTGCAGAGGAGAGAGGGAGAGAAAGAGAGTTAGGAGTAGTGTAGGATTATTTCTTTTGCTTTGGGTTGTGTACTTTAAAAGTTTTCCTTTGGTATTGTGTTGTGCACTGTGTCCTGTATTGTAGTGTTATTGTATCCTGTATTGTGGTTTGTAGTGTGGTCAGTGTTGTGGTGTGTTTAGGTGAGTGGGGGTGCGGTGAGAGGAGCAGGTGATGGAGAGGGAGAGAGAGGGTCAGGGTGAGGGGATGGACGAGGTGGGCCAACCTGTTGGTGTAGAGACACCCAGGGCAGTGACTGCACAGCCTATGGAGGAAGAGGCAGGAACATCTGGTGGGCCACAGGCTGCACAGTACAGCCAAATGGCAAAAAGAAAAAGGATACCTGTACCTGGACCACAGAGGAAGAGAGCTGTAAGGTTCAATGAGAGGGAGAACCATATCCTTCTGTCACATGTCATAGAGAACTATGACGTATGATTTTGGCGGCTCAGTAGCCGCACAACTGTGGCCACCAGGATGGCAGTGTGGGAGGAGGTGTGTGCTGTACTGTCTGAGGCAGGGGGCCCCCACGAGATGTTGAAAGCCTCAAAAAGAGGTTTTCAGATATTAAAAGAGGGGTGCGGCAGCACATGGTCGCCAAGAGACAACATGCTCTGGGCATAGGTGGCGGTGGCCCCTTCATACCATCTCTCTCGCCCCTGGAACAAGAGCTGGCCACAAGATTGGGCCACATCTACCTCCGTGGTCTGCCTGAGGCCCTCGACACGGCACATCCTCACGCAGGTATATATGCTAACTGTCAGGTACAAGGTCATGTCTGAAATTACCATTGTGTACACATCAGTCATCTGCACAGACACTCCCATACCTGTCACCCAATCCCCACCATGTTGCTATCCTGGTGGCAAATGTGTGTGATATACCCCTGCACAACCTGTTTTATTGCCATGTCCCGGGGCAACATTCAAAATGTGTCCCTCATCCCATCCCTCTCCCCATCTGTCCAGAAAAAGCCCCCACACACGAGTCAGTACCCTACAACCACACCTGTGATTGCCATCCCCTGTATGATTGTGAAGGCCATTGATCAGGGCATGTTTGTGTGACATACTATCTGCACAGTGCTGCATGTGATTCTCAGTGGGCCAGAGATGCTGGCTAGTTGTAGTCCGCTGCACAATGGGTCACTGCCAATCACATGTAGCACTGAGCAGATAGTATGTCAGAAGAAAATGTGGCTTACTCAAAATCCCACACAGACATACAGTGGATGGCAAAAGCAGGTGTAAGGGTGGGGTATTAGCAGGCATGTGTGGACATATTTTGCACAGATGGGGAAAGGGATGGGATAGGGGACACATGTGGAAAGGGACCAAGAACAGGAACATGGCAAACATGCAAGCTGTGCATGGGTACAGCACACACATGTGCCCCTGGAACAGGTACATGGTGGGGACACACACGTATGGGAGGGTGTATTGGGTCCTGTATGCAGCACACATGCACGGACCCCCCCCCCCCCCATCATGTCTGTGGTGTCTGTAGCACACACGTATACATAGGTGGATTGATTAAACATATGTGTGCTGTTTCTGATTTTTCACAATGCAGGTGACTACAGTGAAATGGGGGCCCAGGAGGAGGAGGTGGAGGAGGAGGTGGACATTACAGTCCCTCTGAGTCTTGTGGAGGCCGAGGCTGCTGTCTCAGGGGGCAGCACAAGTGCCGGAGATGAGCCCCTGGAGCCACCCATCACCAGCGGAACTACACTGGGGGCTGCAGCAATGGAGGACATCCAACACCCCAGGCAGGCAGCAGGCACGGATACAGTTGACACTGATGTAATGATAGCGGAGTTGAGGGCACAAGGCGCATCAGCACGGCGCGATGCCGAAGGTGGGTGACAACAGACTGTCACAAACACAACACAAAAACCACTAGTCTCTAGTTGGTGTTTGTGTGGTGGATGTTGCAACATTCCTTCCACAGCTGTTACATGTATGGCTCATGTAGATGGGATGTAGTGGAGAAAACAAAAGGGTATGGCGTATGATAGATGATGTTATTGTGTCACACACCAGAACAGCCTAAGGTCAGGTGACACCTACAGATGCAGACATAAGAGGAATTTTGTTTAAGGTCCAGCATGTTGTCAGCCACTAAATAAATACAAGCATTGCCCTTGCAACAGTCTGCCTCATTGCAGACACCCAGATTTCTTGTAGACAACAGGATGACAACTGACCCATTGTCATCAAACAATCAGAACATAGATAAACAGACCTAAGCATCCTCTGTGATGTAACGTCACAGAGCCTCCATTCCCCACAGTCTGCATCTGCAGGTGAGAAGCAATAATAGCATATGAATAGAGCTGGCCAAATGTGTTAGTTCACCCATATACAAGGATTTACAGAGGTGACAGGATCTTACAGAATTAAAATTTGAGTTTGGGGGAAATACACGTCCTGCAAGGCTGCCTGTACGTCAACAAATAAGCTAGACTGCATTGCATACAGACAAGGCCATCAACATGTCACCTTCCTGTAGCTCAACCAATAAGTCACCTGATTGCATAGGTTGGGAGCAGGGGCGTCCCAGGGAGATTGCGGGGCTATGTGCGGATATTCCGTGATGGTCCCCATGAGCATCAGTGCCATATTTGCATGAATTGTTGCATGTTACCATACAATAATGTTTAGTAAACATGTCTCTTAATGAGTGTATGGATAAAGAAGGACTAAAAGTTTGCCAAATAACTATACTCCAATGCCAACTGCCAGACACATTAGGAAATACAACAAACGATGGCCATGTAGACACCATAGAAAACCCCCCCCCCCCCCCCGTATCCTGACACCATTACCATCATACCCCACCTATCAAATTGCAACACTGCAAATATTCCACCAAGACTTTTCAGAACATACTGGGAAAAGAGAACAATTGTCAATGTCACATAGGCATTACATGAACAGAATACCTCAGCTCAGTTACACATTCAGAACATAGACCATCACCAAACATGGAATCACAATTTACATACAGTGAGGCAATAATTCAACTGGGAGCCTCAAAAGGCAAACATGGAATGTAATACAACACTGTAGAAATAAACCTATAAATTAAAATGGAAGTAGCGGTATACAAATCTATGCCAAATCAGTACATTGATACATTCATTTTCCCTTGTACCAAACAAAGCGCTGACGTTAATGATGCACATTTACCAATGCATCCATATTCCAGTTAAAATTTCAAAAGCAGCAAATATCTCTCGACCTTGTGTGCATGTTTTTGCAGTTGCAATTGCTCCAGCCACTTTCAGTAGGTTTCTTCATGAGTTGTGATAACTCACCATCGTCTGATGTCCATTTGTTCATTCTGCTCTCTTCTACTTTTTTTCCAGTCTCTCTCTCTCTACATCTGCTTTAACATATCCATCTTTCCCCTTTAGTTCTTCCCTCATTCCTATCTCATTCTCTCACTTTTTGTCACTCCATCCTTAAACCCCACGTACCCTCCCAAAAACAAGCCAATTGTAGATTTATCATTCCTCCCACACAAAATGTATTTACCTCTCTCCGTTTAACTCTCCCAGCCACATCCCATTGTAATCCTTCACCAACATCAGCTCCCTTCTAGTTTCAGCCTCAGCCAGCATCCATTCCATTCTAGTCCATGCATCGGGCCATTTCCATGCCTAGCTCAACCATCCATTTCCTGATCAAAGCTCTTCATCAGCTCCTTTCTAAACCGAGTCCCCCATCAGGTCATATCTAGTCATTTCCTAGACCCATCATCAGCCCATGTCAAATCCTACCTCCCCGCCACACAGCCCAATCCCAGACTAAGGCCCCCCCATGACGCTACATCCAGTTCAAACCCCTCCATGAGTCTATTGCAATCCAAGCCCCCACCACAGTCAAATTATATTCGTTCCTCCCCCAACAGCCCATGTCCAGTCCTATCCCAGCTACTCCATCACCCCATTTCCAGACATGCCCCATCAACCCACAGCCCATTACTAGTCTCAACCCCCCATAGTCCATTAGGGGTCCTAGCCCCCCCCCCCAAAGGCCACCTAAAGTCCTAACCCCTCACCAACAACCCATATCCTGTCCTAACCCCCCCCCCCCCCAACCCACAGCCCACCTCACGTCACGTCCTGACCCCCCCACATCGCCTATGTGACATTTTTACTAAATCAACTGGGTTTTGCCGCTGCTGCTGTGGCAGTAGCAGAATGGAGTGTCCCGGGGGCCCCTCTCTGGCCACTGAGCCCCTCTGCAGGGCCATTCAGTATAGAAAAGGGAGATTGTCTCCATTGCGTCTCTTTTAAGTCCACAGGGGCTATTGCTACGCTATCCATCAGCCCCTTGTGTCTAAAGGAGCAGATGGGATATTTTCCATTAGCCCCTGTGGCCTTAACAGAGATGCAAGGGAGACACTCTCCCTTTACAAATCTGAAATCCCTTGCAGAGGGGATCAGAGAGCAGAGGGTGCCCCGCGGGACACTCCATTCCGCTGCTGCTGCCGCGGCAGCGGCAGTAGCCAGGTTTTGAATGTTGTTTTGGAATGTTGCTAAAAAGCACAATGTTCCTTGCGTGGGGACCCCTGGAATGCCGGACCCTGTGCAAATACATACTTGCTCAATGGATGGGCCGGCCCTGTTTGGGACTCACCCACACAATCACATAGGTCAGCAAAAGACCTATGTTTTTTTCAAAATACTAGCCAACTCCAAGCTACCACCCCTGCTGCCCAACGAAATCAGAGAAACACTCCCCCAACTCTGGTTATCACCGCCCTTCCCCAGTGAGTGCCACCAGCTGTGGATTGCGTAACATAACCCTGTCATTGCGTTCCTGGGGTCTGTCCACCTCTGATGCCCCCTCTGTTGCTCCCCCTGCTCTGTCCAAATCCTCCATATGTTTACCAAGGTGTACAAGAACTGGTACCCAACCTCTCCTCTGTGTTACACAAGGTGTATGTGATCCCCTCTGGTATCATACACGTGAAGCAGCAGTGCACTTGTGCAGGTAAGGTCTGATATACTTGTGCTAACACTCCATCCCTCTGAGTCAATAGCACATCTCCTGTAACCTTTACAAACTGTGTTTATCCCTCAAACTGTGGCTTCACTTGGGATGCCTTTCCTAGACCTTCCTCTGATCATCACTGCTGCTCTCCAGCTGTGGTTGTTGTCCCTGGTGCATGCTCCACCTCCCGTACACGATGGACATGTGATTGTTCTCTTTGCGCAATCCTGTTGCTACGTCTGCAGTATGTGGGTGTGTCAGCGCAGCCTGTGGATTGTTGTGTTTGCCTTCCACATCAAAGTACTGTAACGTGCCCTTTGTGTTTCTATGACTTATACTACTGTGAGAATGATGTATCTTACCCCTATCCATGTGTCTAATAGAGTCTGCCCTATCACAATAACAATCGTGTGGGATGTGCGTGACATGTTTGTGTATGACGGTGGATTACTGGAGAGATATCTCATAGACCACCCTGTGTCCCACCCACAGGCAATCGTCGGGTGCTTGACAGGATCCGCAGTGCAGTGGAGCAGAACACGAGGGAGGTCTGTGGGGAGCTGCAGCAATTACGTGAGGAGGTCCGAGCCATGCCCTTAACTCGGATTTGTGAGGCCCTTGAGGGCATGCTGGATGTGATGAGGCGAGCAGTACCTGCACCACCACCACCACCACCACAGGCACCAGATGAGGGTGTAGCACCAGGGGGGGGGGGTGGGTTTGCCACGTGGCAGGCGTGGGCGGCCACGCCGTCACTAATTGCTGTTTCCAGCAACATGTAAACCAACAAAGCATATGGTTGTCTGTGTTTCATTGTTCATTTGAAACCCCTATGTATATATTTTTCTCTGTTTTTCAAAGTTCCATTCCCTGTTATATTTTATGTCCAGACATATGAAAAGTGTCTCATGTTTGTGTTCCATGTAAACCACCCTGATGGCAATTAGTGCAGTAAATAAGAGTTTTTCCTAGATCTAGAAGAAAAAAATATAAAAAGATTGTTTTGACAATAAACAGCTGTCACACACTACATGCAATGTGTGTTTCCAATGTGTGTCCTTGTTGTCTCCTATGTAGTGTGCAAATGCATGTCAAGTCCCTGACTATATGACCTGCACCCAGGCCCCTTGCTGTTGGTGTGTTTTCACAGACAGGTATTACGTCAGAGATGCAAGCATATGCCATGTGTAACGTGCACATTGTGTGTTCACTGCCTCTGGACTGCAGCGGGGCAGTTTACATACACACCCATGTTGCGACAGGGGGACTATTTTTGAGGCTGCATGTTCAGTTTTCTGATTCATCACCGTGTCCACCCCCTCATACACCCGACATTGGTTGCATATGTGTGACCATTGCCCCTGCCTATAACACTGATTACATGCCTGCCCCCCCACCATAGGCATGCATGTGCCAGAGGCAGAAATGGGTGGCATGCGTATGTTGGCTGCTGATTTATGCTTACAAATATGTTTCACTTACGCCCATCCCTGTGACATGGATGTTCCCGGGACGCCCGCTATATTGCAACATCTCATGCAACACCCTGGGATCAGACCCCTACACACATGGCTTGGCCCCAAAACTGCATGTGGAGCCAATTGATGTATGCTACCCATGTCTACCTGTTCTGCACATCCCTGTCCACACACATATCCCATGCTGGCATCCATTGTCTTATGCTAAGTGAGACACGTGACCATTTGTAATTCATCAACAATGTGTATGTATATGTTAAAAAAAGGGAAAATATTTACATTTGCAGGGAGGGGGAGAATACCCATCACCCTCCCCCCCAAACCACACCCTCCTCGCCCCATCCAACCCCACCCGCCCTGAACAACCTCCCGCACCCCTCCCCCCACCCCCACATGAGCCACACCCTCCCCCTGCATGCCCAGTGATGGAAGACAGGGCAGCACAGGGCACATGTGTGGATGTCACAGGCGCCATCAATGACGCCTGTGACGCCCTTCAGGGGGTGGCTCCCGACATGGCAGATGCTCCACCTCGGCAACCACCCTCTCAATGGCTCCCACCAGCCACTGGTGCGAGTGACATAACAAATGTACTCGCTGCTCCATTGCATCCAGGGCCACATACAGGTTGGCCACGCATCTGCCACCACACACACACATCGCCCTGGTGTCTGTGTGGTGGCATCTGCGTAGGACCTGTGTGGGGCCCTGGATGGTGGAGGCAACTGGTATGGCTGGCGGGAGCCCACAGTGCCCTGTGATGCCCTGTCTTCCTGGTCACTTTCCCACACACCCTCCGGCCAATCCTCCCCCGACTCCTCCACATCACCCTCCACCACCTCCACATCACCCACACCCTCTCTCTCCCCTGCCTCCCCCCCAACCACCACTTCCGGATCCCCATCTACCCCCTCCTCCACGTCTTCATCTTCTGCCGCTGCCTCCTCCACCGCCTCCTCCTCCTCCTCCTCCGTTGTCTCCAGCACCACCACCTCCACGTGATGCGGTGTTGTGGGTCTCCGTAACATGTATGCAGAGGTGGTGGGCTGCTCTTCAGGGACATCACCATCTGTGGAAAATGACAGTCATCAGCACATTGTTATGTGTGAAAACTAGCACTTGTACCTATGCAGGCACCACACAGGCTTCTTGGCCAATGGAACATCTGTTACTGATCAGCCACTTTGTCAATATTCAACATCACCCTGTGACAGGCTTTCACCCTGGAGGCGCTGGAGGTAGGCCCCATGGTGGAGACGCAGCTCTCTGCCCTTCTTCCGAAGGTCCTCGACCTGTGGATGTGAAAAGAAAGGTGGGGACATTAGTGAATGATCATCTCTGGTGGGTGGCCAACATTTTATTTATTTATTTATTTATTTATTGCTTTTCTATACCGCGCTCTTTTTCATCAGCGCGGTTTACAATGAACAAGAATACTCACAGCAAGCAACAGGTTTACATGAAACAGGAAAATTCAACTGGGATTCAGCTTAGGGAAACTATGTACATATATGTTATGAAATTATATACAATGAATAGAGATTTTAACATCTTGTATAAATAATATATTTACAATTTTTCTATGCGGCTTGGAATGTATTAACATAAATATAAATATAAATATAAACATAACATAAACATACATCAGTGTGGCCAGCTGCTCCTGTTCCACTGCTGTGTGTGTGTGTCATGTATAGCATAGTTCATCACATGTCACAGGGGATCTCCATGTGCACCAGGCATATGTCATCACATGTGGGTAGCGTCGGTACCAACTGAGCCTGTGTGAGAACGCTAACCAGCGTCCTTTTTGAAAGCCTTTGGCAGCATCCCACAGTGCGTGTGCGCTGCCTTCCCCCCTGTCCAACATGTCTCTCTCCAGTAGAGTTTACAGCTTACACAGGGAGGGAGAGAGAGAGACATTGGGAAGGTGAGAGAGACAGAGAGAGACACAACCCACAAGGGGAGATGGGTGGGTTGTGATTACCTCATCCTGCTATTCCAGGAGATCACCTGTTACAGGTGATTAACTATGCTATCACCAGCTACACGCAATACATGGTCACACATGTGGCGAAACAGTAGATGTAAACGCCAGGAAAGGATCCCCAGAGTGGTGAGGGTGTGTGGGTGGCCTCTTCTCCCATCCATGTGTTACAAGGATCCTGTGGGAGTGGCAGCTAGGAGTGTGTTACGTATGGTAGATGTTTTGCAGAGCAGCCTGACCAACCAGAGCATGCCTGCAGGAGCCGTCATCCAAGCTTACGTGGACCGTGAAAGGCGGACCAGGTAGTTGCTTCAACATATATTGTTAATATGTACAGAATGGACGTGAGCACATGAGTCTGCCATGACTCTCACATTGTGAGTGGGAACATGGGCCACCAGTGAATGGTGTTATCTAGGTTAGATAACGGGTAATACACTGAGCAATCCAGTTGGGTAGAGATCGTTGTGACACTACTGTACCCAAATGCTATCAATCTGAGACTCTGCATAGTTGAGGGGACGTTTGCTGTTGCTGGGTCCTCTGCAGATGCAATGCCACAGCTCATTCACAGTCCAAGGTATGAAGCGTCCTCTCTGAATTTGCAGCATTCGACTGTTTAAAGACTACAAGTAACTACAACTATTGTTACAAATGAAAGGAGGAATCCACCTTAGGCATGATGTGTGGATGTGGCTGTAGGATGACCTGTTCATGGTCAAACATTGTGTGGTGTGGATCAGGCAATGGAGCTAGGGATTCACTGATACAACTTGCTGATGTGATGACAAGACGGTATTTTATTTCCCAGGTCACAAACCTTAAGGATGTAGTGTCTGTGGCCTCAGAGGCCGGTGGCAAATGCTGCCCTGGCAACAGAGTGGGATCCCATGCCTCTGGAAGTGGTGTAAGGGCAGGTCATGTTTGATGCAGGCCTCTCATGTTCCCCAATATGAGAGGATGGGATGACATGGGTTGACCAGAGATAGGTTCAGAAGGAGCAGCAATGCCACATCAATGGACTCTGACTCACTCTGTTTGGGGACCATTGGTTGATGAATAATGGCGCAAGGCAAAAACATGTTTATAAACGGCTGACAAAAGGGGTTCCAGGCCTTTTGTTATCACCACATGAAATGTCATGTACACCTGATGGCACAGGATTGCCTTGTGGAAGGTTCCTGGTAGCACAAAGGACATCATGCGCTTCCTGACTGAGGGGAGTGCCAAAGCAGGTTCAGCCATCAGTAGCCAGTCTCTCGGGTGCAGAGACGGGGGTTTAGTATGCTATACATTCCCCTCCTCCTGCGACAGTAAGTCTGGAGTTGACCCCACATACAGGGGTGAAACCAGGGTCATATGTAGAATCTTAGGGTATCACAACTGTTGTTGCCAGCATTAGACTATGAGGATGATGTAGCCTCTGTCCCTCAGGGGTTGCAATAGGCTCTATGCAATCAAGGCAATGGTAGGTATGGCATATAGGCATATCTGCCCCCAGTTGAGGAGGACACCATCCCTCGCTTGATAGCTCTGAGCTGGGATTGGTGTATAGAACCAGGTAGGTTTTGCATATGATGGACATGCAAAGATGTATGACTCTTACGTTGGCCAGAGTTGCACTACTCAACAGAGTTGGTACATGTGTACAGAACATTTGTGCAGGAGCACAACACAATTGCGTTTGTATGGCTAAGAGTTGTGATTGCCAGGGAGATAGACTGCCAGGAGATGGATCTGCTGCTGTCTGGCAAACACCCACAGTTGAGGAGCATCGTTACAAAGGGACACAGAGGCTTTTCCTCCTTGTTTGTTCACCTAGACCATAGCTACATGATTGTCTGCGCAAATTAGTATCCCATTAGCCTATAGAAGGGAATGGAGGACATTAATATCCAGGCAAGTTGCTTAGAGCTCAAACAGATTGCTGTGGAACTGACTCTCCTGACAATTCCAGGGGGCTTGGGTGGAGGTGTCCAGTACATGTGCATCCCAGCCCACTTTAGAGGCATCTGTTGTTGATGGGATCTGAGGAGGGGTTTGCTGGACAGGTGACCCCTCCATCAGTTTGTGTGCTGTCTGCCACCAGTCCAGGCACAGGGTATGGGGGTTTGTGTTTACTGTCACATCTGAGAGATAGCCTGCTGCTTGCGTCCACTAGGAAGAGAGTGTGGCCACTGGGCTGGTCTCATGTGGAGACACGCGTAGGGAACCACATGCACCGTACATGCCATGTGACCTAGCAGCTGATGCATCTCTCGAGGTGAAAGGTGCGCTTGTTGTAGTGCTGTCTAACCACGTTGCACAATGCGAGGACATTGAGGCTGAGTCAGGTAGGTCTTTGTCAGTCTGATATCTAGCCGTGCACCTATGAGCTCCAGTGTTTATGTAGGAGTCAGACAAGATTCCACAAGATAGCTGACAGGGCCTACATATTGGAGTCCACGCATTGGGTATGCGAGAGAGGCCTGGACATGTGTTTGTGACTGTGGGTGCATGTGGCAGTCGTCAATGTAGGGCCACCAGATTATTCCCTTGTTATGGACCAAACCGGCAAACACAGACATGCACTTTGTGAATACTCTGGGTGCTGAGCCACGGCTGGAGGAAAAACAATTTTTGGATAGTGGTGTCCTTGATGGGGGGACCAAAGGAACCTCTGGTGTGCTTGTTGGCAGAGAAGATGTGTGTACGCAGCCGTGTGATCTAAACAACACAGGCATATCTGCTTGTGTTGGTCAGGAAGTACGTTTCCTCGCAAGTTCATTTTGAATGTCATCTGGAACAGAAACGTCTTCAGTTCTGTGAGATATCAGATGTGTCTGTGACCTCCTTCTCCTATAGGTTTGAGGACATTGTGGGGTGAGAAGCCAGCACCCTGTTGGGGATGAGGTACCTCTTCCATTGCTCCTTGAGGTAGACAATGTGTTACCTTTGGATTCCTTTTGGGTGAGGTTTGCAAAGTGAATGCCCCCACTATTGATGGAGGCGGGCGGCTATGTGCATGACGCCTCTACCCTCTTCTATGATGGACACAGTCCAGGGTTGAGATGTTATCTCCCTACATCTGGGGATGAGGTGACCTAATCTTCCTGTGATTGTGGACAGTTGCTTTCCCTGGAGGGCCAGGAAGGGCAAGTACTCCATCACAGAGGCAAAAGGCCTGTGGGGGGTGAGGCTGCTGGGTCTGCTGAGGCTGACTAGCTGTCAGCTTCCTCTGCATAGTAGCATGTTGACCCTTTGAAGCAGCTTGTACTGCAGGTGTTACGTACTAACCATAGGACTGTCTTATAATTTTGTTTTGTGGGGGAAGGGCTTTTCTACAGCTCTCATCTTTGCAGGATCTACAATATGTGACGGGTTTGTTAAGGTCATATTGTCCTGCCGGCTTATAAAATACATTTTTCAACACTACAGGGGATGTTGACCAGTTAGCCTGTACCCAGTGTTGCAGATGAGTGGCTTGCAGCCAGCCATGTGTCCTTGCCACAATAGCAATGGGGGAGACTCTGCCTTTGCATGAAAAACAGTCAGAAGCTGCCCTATTCACAACATGTGAAATGTTCTGACCATGCTTGACAGGTGCTTCATAGTAGTGACCTCTGTGATGTGCGAGATGGTGACTTAGAAGTTGTAGATGTTGTTTGAGCTCCGTCAGGAATATTCCCATGTACATGATATAGGCAGCTGTCCTGTCTGGCAGCTTGAATGTATGGACGACGCAGCGACCAAAGGCAAATAATGGCTTACACTCCCTACCAGGAGATTTGGTGGCATGTTGTTTGTAACGTTTAATTCTCCTCCTAGCACACTCAATCAGGATGGAGTAATCAGGGAGGTGTCCTTACTGCAGACCAGGTGACGGAGGCACATGTGGAAATGTGGGGAGGTGTTAAGAGGAATCTTCCACATTATCAAACTGAGATTCCGTAAGATCTGTTGTAATGGCAGGATGTCGGCCCCATATGGTGTTTGGTGATATAGGTGAATCTCTGTCTCCCATGGCCTGTGCTCACATTGTGTTACTAATGATATGGAGACGCCCCCAACAACATGTGTGTGGAGATCCTGGAAGGACATATCTTGAGTAGGGAACATTCTCCTCTTGGGAGAGGCAGGCCTGTCCTGGAGAGGTACATCGTTACCCTCTGAGCTGTCACAGTCATCAGACCCCTCAGGAGATTGGATGTATCCTCTCTATGGAGGCTCAGTTAAAGTGAGGTTTTGGTACCAATTGGCCACAGTATCGTAGTGACATGGTACTGGTGTCTGGATACCGGTACTCATCAGCACCTATGGTGCATTTGCCAATGCCGGTTATGCAATTGCTGCACAAGCCGTTGTTGCACTTTGCAGGGTCTGTGGTGGAACCAGGGTCCTGGATGGCACATGGTGAGCTGCCAGATTGCGTTCAATGGCCACGATCCTCTGGTCAAACAACACTGACGATGTCTGTGTATGTGTACTGGCCAAAGCCAGGACCCCAGAGCATGGTGAACATAAGAACATAAGATATGTCATACTGGGTCAGACCAAGGTCCATCAAGCCCAGTATTCTGTTTCCAGCAGTGGCCAATCTAGGTCATATGTACCTAGCAGTTTCCCCAAGAGACACAAGTTCCACAATGCTTGTACTGGGTCAAGCATTGATATCTTCGGTCACTTCTTAATAATGGTTTATGGACCTTTCCTCCAGGAACTTGTCCAAACCTTTTTTAAACCCAGCTACACTAACAGCCTTTACTACATCCTCCGGTAACAAATTCCAGAGTTTGATTACACGTTGAGTGAAAAAATATTTTCTTTTATTAGTCTTAAATAGCTTACCCTGTAGCTTTATTGCATGTCCCCTAGTCTTTCTATATTCTGATAAGGTAAACAATCAATCTACATTTACCCGTTCCACTCCGTTCATTAATTTATAGACTTCTATCATATCTCCCCTCAGCCGTCTCCTTTCCAGGTTAAAGAGCCCTAACCTTTTTAGCCTTTCTTCATAGGAGTATCCTTCCATCCCCTTTACCATTTTGGTGGCTCTTCTCTGTACCTTTTCTAAAATCGCTATATCCTTTTTAAGATACGGCGACCAGAATTGCACACAATATTCAAGGTGCGGTCTCACCATGGAACGATATAGAGGCATTATAATATCTTTTGTTTTATTTTCCATTCCTTTCCTTATCATACCTAGCATTCTATTTGCTCTCTTGGCCGCTGCTGCACACTGGGCTGAGGGTTTTAACATGGTATCCACAATGACGCCTAAATCTTTTTCCTGGGTGGTGGTTCCTAATGTGGAACCTTGCATCGTGTAACCATAGTTTGGGTTGTTCTTCCCTAGGTGCATAACCTTGCACTTGTCCACATTAAATTTCATCTGCCATTTTGATGCCCAGTCTTCCAATTTATCAAGATCCTCTTGCAATTTTCCACAATCCTCTTGGGTTTTAACAACTTTAAATAGTTTTGTGTCATCTGCAAATTTGATAACCTCACTCGTTATTCCACTTTCCAGGTCATTTATGAATATGTCAAAAAGCAGCGGACCCAGCACAGATCCCTGGGGTACACCACTATTCACCTTTCTCCATTGGGAAAATTGGCCATTTAGCCCTACCCTCTGCTTTCTATCTTTTAACCAGTTCCTGATCCACAATAGTACATTGCCTCCTATCCCATGACTCTTTAGTTTTGCCAAAGGTCTCTGATGAGGGACCTTGTCAAAGGCTTTCTGAAAGTCCAGATACACAATATCAACCGACTCACCTTTGTCCACCTGTTTATTCACTCCTTCAAAAAAACATAACAGATTAGTAAGACAAGATCTTCCTTGTCTAAAGCCATGTTGGCTGTCTCCCATTAGGTTGTGACTATCTACATGCTGAGTAATTTTATTCTTTATGATGGTTTCTACCATTTTTCCCGGTACTGACGTCAGGCTCACCGGTCTGTAGTTTCCCGGATCACCAATGGAACCCTTTTTAAAAATTGGTGTTACATTGGCGATCCTCCAATCTTCAGGTATTAGAGATGATTTTAATGATAGTTCACAGATTACTGATAGCAGTTCTGCAATCTCATATTTCAGTTCTTTCAACAGCCTTGGATGTATACCATCCGGCCCAGGGGATTTGCTACTCTTCAGTTTATCTAATAGTTGTAAGACATCTTCCCGATGTATCAATATTTCCTTCAATTCTTCCACACCTTTAAATACCACTTCAGTCATGGGTAACATCCCTACATCTTCCTCAGTAAAGACCGAAGCAAAGAATTCATTCAGTCTCTCCGCTATCGCCTTGTCGCCTCTTAGTGCTCCTTTAACCCCTTTATCATCTAATGGACCAACTGACTCGCAGGTTTTTTGCTACGAATGTACTTGAAAAGGTCTTTATTTCACGTTTTTGCTTCCGCAGCAAACTTCTTCTCAAATTCTCTCTTTGCCTGCCTTATCAATGCCTTGCATTTGACTTGCCAGTGCTTGTGCTGTTTCCAGGTTTCGTCGTTTGGCTCTTTTTTCCATTTCCTGAAAGATGCTTTTTTCGCATCAACAGCCTCTCTGACCTCACCTTTAAACCATGCTGGCAGTTTTTTGGACTTCCTTCCACTTTTCTTAAAGCGTGGAATACAGCTGGTCTGGGCTTCCAAGATAGTATTTTTCAACAACACCCAAGCTTGATGTACATCCTTAACCCTTTGAAGGCCTCCTTTATATTTTTAATCCACATTCTGCAGCCGGGTTAATTCTTGCATATTTCAGGAAAATTGTGCCCGTCTTATTCAATATGTTCTAATAGTGATCTTCCTTCTGTTATGGTCATGTATTATATACCATTTGATAGGAATATTTAGTCAGAATTTTGGATCCCAAGAGTTTTGGGCTCGGCCTGGAAAGGGTTAACCTTCGCAACTGCTCCTTTTAGTTTTTTCTTAACTGTTTTCCTCATTTTATCATAGTCTCCCTTTCGAAAGTTAAAAGGTAGTACTGTGGATTTCCTTACTATCCCTCCTCCACTAATTAAATCAAAGGTGATCATGCTATGATCACTATTGCCAAGTGGCCCCAACACCCTTATCTCTTGCACTAGATCTGGTGTTCCACTAAGGACTAGGTCTAATATGGCTTCCCCTCTGGTCGGTTCATGAACCAGCTGCTCCAAGAAGCAGTCATTTATTTCATCTAGGAACTTTATCTCCCTAGCATGTCCTGACGTGACACTGACCCAGTCGATACCGGGGTAATTGAAATCACCCATTATTATTACTGCGCTGTAACTTTTGTTAGCTTCCTTGATTTCTTTGAGCATTTCATCATCCATTTGGTCATTCTGGCCAGGTGCTCGATAGTACACCCCCACTGCCATCGCCTTCCCCCTTTTATATGGAATTTCAATCCATATAGATTCTACAGCAGATTTTGTTTCCTGCAAAACTTTAATTCTTTCTGAGTCAATGCCCTCTCTAACATAGAGCGCAACCCCTCCACCAATTTGATCAGCTCTATCATTACGATATAGTTGTACCCAGGTATCACAGTGTCCCACTGGTTGTCCTCCTTCCACCATGTCTCTGATATTCCAATCATATCTAACCTTCATTTAGTGCTATATATTCTAACTCTCCCATCTTATTCTTTAGACTTCTAGCATTTGCATAGAAGCATTTTAGAGAATGTATTTTATTCATGTTAATTTGGCTATTGTTAGACATGGGTAAATTGGGTTCTTTAAGCTCTGTCTGCTCCATACTTGAGGGCATTTGGGCTACTTTACTCTTTTGTGGAACCTCTCTGCTTTTGGTAGTATCCTTCAAGGATACATTCTTCCGAACCATCCGCTCTTGGGCGACTGTCGGCTTTCCCCTAATATCTAGTTTAAAAGCTGCTCTATCTCCTTTTTAAAGGTTAATGCCAGCAGCCTGGTTCCATCCCGGTTAAGGTGAAGCCCATCCCTTCGGAAGAGCCCCTCCTTTCCCCAGAATGTTCCCCAGTTCCTAACAAATCCAAAACCCTCATTTGTGTGCACGATTCTTGGACTAGGATGAGGCCTACAGAACATCATGAAGCCCCATAGTGGCTTTGGGGCTAGGCACTCCCACTGGGGGTTGTTTGCCCAGAGCGTGCTCCTCAAGGGCAATGCCAGTGGCAGTACAATATTCAAGGGGGACGTACCCTTTCAGGAACGGACTGATTTGTGTTTGGTTACCTGAGCTACACGTGAGGAAGAGGATGCCCCTGACAAAATGTGTGTGCCCCAGGCCACATTGTTGGGGAAGAGGGTTCCGAGGTTGGCTGCTCTGTCATGCCAGCCACTCTTGGCTACCATCCCACAGGCCATACATTCAGACATTTTTGGATCTAGCCATTAGCATTTGCAATACCAGACATGGTTGTCTGTGACTGAGAAAGTAGCTGCACATTATCAACATATGCTCTGCAGCCCAGGAGTGCTTCTCCATGATTGATGTGGCATTAGGGCCTAATGGCAAACCGGGGGAGTCCTACAAAGTGGTTTTTCCTCTTTTGTTGTAACGGTTTCATTGTGTGGGTGAATGTGACCTTTTAATATTTATAATTTGTAGATTATCGGTTACAATACAGAGAAACAGGCAGACAGTGCCACAGATGTTTCACTACAATAGCTGGTTTTCTGCGATACCAGGTACAATGAGCTGCTGGATGTGTGGGAACCAATGACCTGGAGAGAGACATTTTGCAAAGGCAAGATCACCACACACAGGCACTATGGGTTGCTTACAATAGCTTTCCAATTGGACACTGGAGACTGTTTGCACGCAGGCTCTGTTGGTACTAATGAGAACGACATGTAAGACCTACTTCCTGCTTGTTCCAGCCCATTTTCTGTTCCCAGTGCCACCTGCATTCGTAGCTTTGTCTGTGCACATGTGTGCAGTGACACCTATGTGCAGTGTGCCTGGCACCCTGAACACATCATTGAACTACCCTGTGGCCCCCTTGCATGACATTGTAGGACCATGCCACATTTTGATTGGCAATGATGGTGTCCATGCTAACCCCCCTAACCCCGTATGTGGTCTGTTTAACACATTTGTGTTGTCATGATCTTCGCACATCCTGGGACCCAACCCCAATGGCAACCTGATATCCTACCAATCGTCAGTGCTGTGTCCCTACATGAAAGATTGTGTGGGTGGCCCTATTCACCTTGCCAGGGGCCACTACCATGACATTTGGGCTTTTACAGGACCCAGGATAGCAATGCTTGACCCACTAGATGCATTGTGTAACGTGTCTCTCATGGGGAACCTGCTAGCTATGTACAACCTACTTTTGACACTGTTGCAGAGAGCATACTGTGTGTGAGGGAGGAGGGATTGACCCAGTATGGGCTATGTTATGTTCTTATGTTCCTATGACTTGGCTCTTCTATGCTGACAGCAGGTGTGGTTGGCAACACCATGGACAGGGGCCAAACCACCAGAATATGCTGTTGGCAACTGTGCTCATGTGGGGGTTTCTGTCTGTGCTGTCCAACCACAACAGGTGAATGTATCCTTCCAAAACCATCAGTGATGTCCATTTGTCGCAAGGTTTTGGATTTGTAGTAGGTGGGAAGATGTGTAACCTAACTCAGCATAACGTTATGGGGACATGGCTCTGATACAGGCCTTTGTAAGCACATCTCATAGCTCATGGGGATGGGGTGCTTTTACACACATAGACATCTGCACCTAGCATATCATCTGGATACATCAAAGACATGTGTGATGAGATGGTGACCTCACAGACTATGGGAGAGGTGCAACCTACCTGCCATAAACAACCACATTATCTTAATGACATACCCACCATTGCAATCCGGGATCTGGCCCCCTGGGGGTTGGGTGTCCTAGCACACATCATCAGCTGCATACACCTTAGCAAAAGGGTGACTGACAGGACACATTACGCAGGTCACAGGACTCCTGGGGATAGGGAGAATGCATTGAACTGGTTAGGCACACACAAACATATCACCAGGGTGACTGATAGCCCACTGTGATGGGCTCCCTGTACCCCTGGGGATAGGGAGGCTAAATTGAACTGTTTAAGCACACACAACCATATCACCAGGGTGACTGATAGCCCACTCTGATGGGCTGTATGGACTCCTGGGGATAGAGAGGGTGTATTTAGCTGCTTAAGCACACACAAACATATCACCAGGGTGACAGATAGCCCACTCTGATGGGCTCCCTGTACCCCTGGGGATAGGGAGGCTAAATTGAACAGTTTAAGCACACACAAACATATCACCAGGGTGACAGATAGCCCACTGTGATGGGCTCCCTGGACCCCTGGGGATAGGAAGGCTAAATTGAACTGTTTAAGCACACACAACCATATCACCAGGGTGACAGATAGCCCACTCTGATGGGCTCCCTGGACCCCTGGGGATAGGAAGGCTAAATTGAACTGTTTAAGCACACACAAACATATCACCAGGGTGACAGATAGCCCACTCTGATGGGCTCCCTGGACCCCTGGGGATAGGGAGGCTAAATTGAACTGTTTAAGCACACAAAAACATATCACCAGGGTGACAGATAGCCCACTGTGATGGGCTCCCTGGACCCCTGGGGATGCGGAGGCTCAATTGAACTGTTTAAGCACACACAACCATATCACCAGGGTGACTGATAGCCCACTCTGATGGGCTGTATGGACTCCTGGGGATAGGGAGGGTGTATTTAGCTGCTTAAGCACACACAAACATATCTCCAGGGTGACAGATAGCCCACTCTGATGGGCTCCCTGTACCCCTGGGGATAGGGAGGCTAAATTGAACTGTTTAAGCACACACAACCATATCACCAGGGTGACTGATAGCCCACTCTGATGGGCTGTATGGACTCCTGGGGATAGGGAGGGTGTATTTAGCTGCTTAAGCACACACAAACATATCACCAGGGTGACAGATAGCCCACTGTGATGGGCTCCCTGGACCCCTGGGGATAGGGTGGCTAAATTGAACTGTTTAAGCACACACAAACATATCACCAGGGTGACAGATACCCCACTGTGATGGGCTCCCTGGACCCCTGGGGATAGGGAGGTTAAATTGAACTGTTTAAGCACACACAAACATATCACCAGGGTGAGAGATAGCCCACTGTGATGGGCTCCCTGGACCCCTGGGGATAGGGAGGCTGTATTTCACTGCTTAAGCACACACAAACATATCACCAGGGTGACAGATAGCCCACTCTGATGGGCTCCCTGGACCCCTGGGGATAGGGAGGCTAAATTGAACTGTTTAAGCACACACAAATATATCACCAGGGTGACAGATAGCCCACTCTGATGGGCTCCCTGTACCCCTGGGGATAGGGAGGCTAAATTGAACTGTTTAAGCACACACAAACATATCACCAGGGTGACAGATAGCCCACTGTGATGGGCTCCCTGGACCCCTGGGGATAGGGAAGCAAAATTGAACTGCTTAAGCACACACAAACATATCACCAGGGTGACAGATAGCCCACTCTGATGGGCTGTGAGGACTCCTGGGGATAGGGGGGTGTATTGAACAACATTGGCACAGACACCCATATCACCAAGGTGACTGACATTCCATTTGTGGCACGTTTCCAAAACCCTTGTGGTGGGCAAAATGTGTTCCCCTGCAGGTACAGATCCCACCATAGTCACATGATGTTTTGGAGAGCGGCTTAAGCAGATGTAGGGGCCAGCTGTATTACAGTATGTTGTGGCACATCAACAGCAGCAGCTGCCATGTCACCAGAATAGCATCAGGACCTCTGTGACCATGTCCATCACCTCCTGGGTACAGGGCAATCCACTCAGATGTGATAGAAAGACAAGATGGAATGTAGGTTCACCTGCTACACATTACTGTGACAGACTACCTAAACACAGTAGTATGGACAGCTGCAATAAACACTGGCTGTATAAAATAATCTCTTGACCTGTCGCCATACACTTACCTCCCGTGGGAAATCTGCCTCGCGATTGAACCTGCGTTTGACACGCTCCCAGGCCCTGCGGAGTTTCCCCATGTCCCTGCACCTGGACGCCCTCGGGAACAGCTTATGCTGCCTTCCAGCGATCAGCTGGGCGAGGTGTCTCAGCTCGCGGGGGGTGAATGAGGGCTTTCTGATCCTGTGCGACATTTTGAAGAATGATCACATGATCGCATGCACGCTCCGTCATTCACGCGCATGCGCCCCGCAACTGGCGCAGCTGAGCGACGTAATCCGTGTAAATGCGGGCTGCAACTGGCGCAGCTGAACGACGTAATCCGTGTAAATGCGCCCCGCAACTGGCACAGCTGAACGACATAATTTCATGCAAATGCGGGCAGCAAGTGGCGTAGGTGAGCGACGTATTTTGCACAAATGTGCCCCGCAAATGGAAATGCTGAGCGGGGGGCAGGGCGGGGGGCGGGCGGCAGGGCAGGCTATTTTGACCCATAGACGGATTCTGTGGTAACACCCAGACTGGCCTCTAGAACTCTGGATCTACCACCAACAGATCCACATTCCACATCACTGCAATGGTGCTGCTGGTGGAGACTATCAACCTAGATCCACCTAGGGGGCAGACAACATACAGGGCAGTCCCTGCATTTCTGTGCACATCCATAAGGTGACAGCAGACAAATGGCAAGCCTGGAAATGCTCAGCTGCCCACCACCACTATCTGACATTCTTCAACAGCAAACACAGTGAAGCTGCAGCTGCTGCACCCTGCAAGGTGTTCCAGCCTTACACATACTAACTGCAACCAGTGTGCTAGCTAGTCCATAGTGCATATTACTAGAGGACATGTGTGCACCCAAAACTAGGATGTCTGTACACCCACCAAGCAGATAGGTTAGTGATTGGGCTCCAAAAGGCAACCCATAGATATCACTTGAGAGAGATGCTGTTGCCCCTATGGGAGACCTAGCCATGCCATGGTCATTGCTCAGTCAGGGTGAGAGTGACCTTCCAGGAGGACATGCAGGGGCCACCCTGTCCGTGCTGGTGATGGCCGCCCACTACAATGTCCGAGCCATTGCCCTATGCCCTGCACTCATGCACCATGGCCAGGCCAGTCTGTCGGAGGTATACCCACAGTACCTTGCTCCTCATTATGCATATTGTCACGCTAACACTGGACACAGTGTACACAGTGTGGGATGAGTAAGGTGTTGCAAACAGCACACACTGGATGTACAGACACACAATCCCACACCTATGCCAGCCCTGTGCTACTATAGATAGTTTTTGACGTCTAGGCCAAATCAACTGTCCTGGACACAGTGCAGACATGGCTATGGTATGCAATACTGTTGGGGTCACTCCCCAGGGTGGAGAAAACTGTCAGACAACAGACCTGAGACACACTCCACAGACATCATAATTATTGGTATGATACAGCTCAATGTGCATATTGTGCTTAACATAGGAATTGATATCTGCCAGTAATCATAGCAACATTTTGAAATATGTGTAGCGTATTTCCAGGTTTAGGGTGGCAGTGCTAAGGTGTGCACGTAATAGTATTGTGAGATGTTCACAAGGGCCGATATCATGCCTGTCCAATAGGCTTTGGGTAAAGGAGCCTGTGGGTGTGGTTATTTCTGCTCCTGTTGGCTGCTGCTCTTGGGCAGAGGTCCCCAACTCCAGTCCTGGTGGGTCATACACTGTTCAGGTTTGCCTGCTGTCCCTGATGAATATGCATGACATACATCTGCATACCATAGGCCGGCGCATGGAAATGGAAAAAAGGCATCTTTATTAGACATAGCATAAAACGTGAATGACTTGTGGCCTTCCAGAACTGCATTCGGGGGACTGTGCTGTAGGTAATACACATGTTTATGTGGTGTCTGGTGTTTAAGGTAAAATATGCACATTTCACCCACGCTTATGTTCTCAGCAGCAAAGGAGCAGTCTTTACTACCAATTTTTTGAAGGTTCAAAAATTGCAAGGACTAGGTTGGCAGGAGCCACCACACGGATTTGAGCCTGTGATCTTGTGTTATTGCACACACTGTCTGTGTGCACTGCACCACTGTGTTGGCACAGGTATGCAGCATTCCCTGTGGAGTCCATGACTGTACATCCGACAGGGCCTGTTTGTTACAGTGGACGGCAACCACCTGGCCAGAGCTCGGCCATGGTCTACTGTGGGCACCAGCCGCTGCCACCTCCACCACCAGTGCCGCTCCATCCTTAGATTGGAGACAGTATAAACCCTGATGGATTTGCTGCCCGCCAGAACTGCATTTGGGGGATTCTGCCGTAGGTAATGCACCTTTCTATGGTGCTTGTGCTGTGTAGGGTGAAATAGAGATTTGTGACCCATGCTTATGTTCTCAGCAATAATGGTTCAGTCTTTACTACCATGTTTTCTTCATGGGTAAAATAAAGGGACAGGGTTGGCATGGGCCCAAGCTGGGATTTGAACCTGTGACCCTCTGGTTCTAAAGGCACTGGCTGTGTCTGCTGCACCACCGTCTTATCTCAGAAGCAGTGCATTCCCTGAGAAGTCCATGGCTGTTTGTCAGACAGGGACTGTCTTTTGGGGTGCACTGCACCCAAGTGTGGGGGGCTCGGCCACGGTCTGCTGTGGGCAGCAGCCACTGCCCCCTCCAATAACGGTACCCCTCCATCACCATGCTGACATGGCCTTATATTGGAGACAGCATCACAGCTGATTGATATGTGGCCCTCCAGTACTGCATTTAGGGGATTGTGGTGTAGCTATGTTTGTGATGTATGTGCTCTGAAGGGTAAAAAGAGGTGTTTGGACCATGCTTATGTTCTCTGCATTAAAACTTGCTCTCTACTATCACGGTTTAGTGGTGGGTAAAATATTGGGATTGGGTTTGCAGGAGCCCCAGCTGGGACTTGAACTGATGACCTTTGGATCCTGAACACACTGTCTGTGTTCACTGCACCACACTGTGGCCACAGAGACAGTGCAATCTCTGGAGATAGGAAACCTGGCCAAGGGAGTCATAAACCCTGCTCTGCACCCTGGCCAAACCACCCTGTCCGGCCTATACCCATGGTACCTTGCTCCTCATTATGCACATTGGCAGCCCAATACTGACAACATTGCTGCCAGTGTGGCCTGTGGAAGGTGTTTGCAGCCACCACACACTGGATAGACAGACAGCCACCCCCACACCTATGCCAGCATTGTGCTACTATAGGGGAGTTCAGCAGCCATACCCACCACACCAGTCCTGGGCACAGTACAGGCATGGATATGGTACGCAATACTGTTGGGGGTCACTCCCCAGGGTGGTAAACACTGTCAGAGACCAGACCTGCAGCACACACCGCAGACATCAGAATGATTGTTATGGTGGAGCTCAATGAGCAAAATGTGCTTAACGTAGGAATTGATATCTGCCAGTTATCATGGGAAACGTTTGATAACTGTGTACCATATACACAGGTGTAGGTTGGCATTGCTAAGGTATGCAAGTGCTAGTATTGGGAGATACAGGCAGGGCCCAATGTCCTGCCTCTCCAGGGGGCATTGGCCAATGGGGCCTGTGGGGGTGTGTGTGGGTGTGTCTGGCCCTGTTGGCTGCTGCTTTACGGCAGAGTTTCCCAACTCCAGTCCTGGTGTTCCATACACTGTTCGGGTTTTCATGCTGTCCCTCATAAATATGCATGAGCTATATCTGCATACCAGGGGGGTGGTGCATAGATATGCAGCACAGGCATCTTTATTAGAGGCAGCATGGAACCTGAATGGTGTGGGGCCCTCCAGGACTGCATTTGGGAGACTCTTCTCTAGGTAATGCGGCTGTTTATGGTGTCTGTGTTTGGTGTGGTAAAATATAGGCATATTCACCATGCATATGTTCTCAGCAATAACGGTTTGTCCTTACTATCACAGTTTAGTTCTGGGAAAAATAAGTGGACAGGATTGGCAGTAGCCCCAGCTGGCCTTTGAACCTGTGACCTTCTGTTCTTGCACACACTGTCTGTGTGCACTGCACCACCGTGTTGCCACAGATAGGCTGTGTTCCCTGGGGAGTCCATGACTGTACATCCAACAGAGCCTGTCTTGCGGTGGACGGTGCCAGCCTGCACACGCCTAGGCCACTGTCTGCTGTGGCTTGCAGCCACTGCCCCCTCCACCACCTGTACCCTTCTGCCAACATGCAGACATGTCCTTATATGGGAAAACGCATATGACCTGATTCAGTTGTGGCACTCCAGGACTGAATTTGGGGGACTCGGCTGTAGGTAATGCCCATTGTTATGGTTTGTGTGCGGTGTAGAGTAAAATATGGGTGTTTGAACCATGCTTATGTTCTCTGCAAGAAAGGAGTGTCTTTACTATCACTGTTTAGTGGTGGGTAAAACTATGGGGACTGGGAGCCCCAGCTGGGATTTGAACCTGTGATCTTACAGGCACTGGCTGGGTCTGTTGCACCACACTGTGGCCACAGAGACTGTGCAGTCCCTGGAGATAGGAAACCTGGGCTGACGAGTCTGAAACCCTGCTCTGCACAATTTTACTGTGGGCTCATTTACCTTGTATGGAGACAAAAGTGCAAATACACCTCAAAAATGACCTCGGAAAAAGGGGCAAACACCCATAACCAAGCTGGGCAACATTGATATCACTGGGCAACATTATAAAACACTCGCAGGAAAGCTCCGATAAAATAAACTTATTTTTGAGAGGGTCTACGGAGCGTAGACCCTTCCAAAAATCATTTCTTTTTTTTGGAACTTTCCTGGGAGTGTTTTTTCTTGTTTCCCAGTGATATCACTGTTGCCCGGCTGAATTATAATTTTTACAATTTTTCTTGTGGTCATTTTAAGGTTTCATTTGAGATTTTGTTCTGTGCACATGTATCACACTGCTCACGTTTTTTAGGTTTCCCCGGTTTTGCTGTACATTGCTGACAGAAATGGTTTCTCTTCCCTTTAAATCGGCTCTAACGCGAGGTTTTCACTCGCGGTAGTTTTTGGACCGAAATTCAGCCCCCCTCCTGTGCGGGGAGCCTCTCCTCTCCCATTCTCCACCCATTGACCCCGTCCCCCCGCCCCTCGGGAGCCTTCCTCCGCCCTCGAAATGCCTTTCCACGCCTCTATCGCACATCAGCGCACCGCACACTTTTGCGGGTGGCGCGCACGTGTGCGGGCAGCGTACACGTGTGCGGGGCACCAAAAACGCACTATTAGCGTGCTCTAAGGTACCTTAGCGCACGCTCAAGTGCGCCCCGCACAAAGGCGCGGTTTAGTAAACATACCCCATAGACTGTTTTGGTGTTATCAAACAGCAATTAACTATTTACAGATTAGCTAGTTGGGGTACAGTGCAAATAGCTTTGATTCATCTTTCATGGCTATTTACAATGTGGTTAATAGTAGGAATCTATAGTGCTGTTATCCAGTATACTGATTGTACTGATTACGTGGTCTATTTATGTTGTTTAATTGAGTCAGCATGGTATGATTCATAGTGTTCCGTAGTGTCTTAATTCTCTTTCTGAATTCCATTAGGTCTTTTATATTTCTTATTGTTGGAGGGAGAGAGTTCCATAATATTGGTGCATAATACGAGAATGCTCTGTTGCTTGTTGTTTTGTTTGTTTTGTGGAAATCAGTTGGGATGGATAGGGAGTTTTGTGTGCATCTCCTTCTCTGTCTGGTGTCTGGGGTTTTTGATATTAGTGTAGTAAGGTAAGGAGGTGATATGTTGTGGAGCAGTTTGAATATAACTAGGTTTTTATATTTGCTTCTACTGCAGATAGGAAGCCAGTGTAGTTTGTTCAAGATTGGGGTGATGTGTTCAGATCCAAATGCCCGCATGATTACTCGTGCTACTGTATTTTGTGCTAACTGAAGGTGTGCTAGTGTTTGATTGGATAGGCCTTGTAATATGCTCTTACAATAGTCTATATGGGGATTAATCATTGCCTGTATGACTGTTCTGAAGTCTGATGGTTCCAGTAGCGGTCTTAGTCGTTGCAGCATCTTCATCTTTCTATAAATGGCCTATATGAGGTGCTAGACTCAGGGTTTTATCTAGGGTAATTCCTAGGTATTTTACCTCATCTTTTAGTGCTATTGTTGCTTCTTTAAGTTGAACGTGTGGTTGGGGGGGGGGTGAATTCTTTGTCCCTGGTAATGAAGATTGCCTCTGTTTTGTTGAAGTTTATCTTCAGATTGTTTGACAAGAGTCACTTGGAGGCTTCATCAAAGCATGTTGTAATTGGTAGGCATCATTATATCATCAGCATAGATGTGGTAATTCACTTTATGCCTTCAAAAAATGTTGTAGATTGGTTGGGGGTATATGTTTAGTAATAAGGCAGATAGTGTAGAGCCCTGAGGTATTCCTTGATTTTGGATAAATGTTTTTGATGTGTTTTGACCAATTTTTTTTGCTGGGTGCAGTCCTGTAAGTATGATATGAACTAGTTCAAGGCAGTTCCACAAATTCCAATTTGTTGCAACCTTGATAAGAATATATTGTGGTTGATAGAGTCAAGCGCTGAGAAATATAATTATGAATGCATTTTTGGGTGCTTTAATCAGAGTATCAAAGAGGGCTATGATGAAGGTTTCAACCCTATGGTGGATTCTGAATCCATACTGCTGTGGATCCAATGGGACATTGGAGTCTAAGTGGTCTCGCAGTTGATTTTGAACTATTATTTTCTAATTACCTTTGTTATGTATGGTAGACTTGATATTGGGCAGTAGGAGTTTGGTTGTAGTTTTTCCAATGTGTTGCCTTTTAGAACTGGGCGGACAGAAGCTTGCTTCAGTGTTTTTGGCATGCAGCCTTGGGATAGAGAGAGATTTACTATTTTTTTGCATTGTTGGGGCTAATTCATCACGGGTCATTTTTACCCTGCTGACAGGACATGGGTCACCTGGAGCTGTGGTAGTGTTTATTACCATGATTATTCAGTCCAGGTGTTCCAGAATAACCTTTGGGAGGGTATGCCATGGTGGTATGTTAGGATTAGGTTCTGGTTTATCTATTGGTGGATTGAAGTTGTGGATATATAGTTTGGTACTGTAGAAGTTAGCTAGCACCTGTGGGCTGATGTAGGTAAAGGGATCATCTCTGTGTGGTGATTGGGTTAGAGACTTTACAATCTCAAAGAGCTCTCTTGGCCTAGTCAGTGATTTCATTAGTATCCTGGTATGATTTTCCCTTTTACATAGAAACATAGAAATATGATGACAGAAAAAGACCACATGGCTTATCTAGTCGCCTTCCATATCAACAACTACAACAGTCCCCTTTTTACCTTTAGAGATCCTCTGTGTTTGTCCCATGCTTTTTTGAATTCAGTTACTGTCCTCATCTCTACCACCTCCACTGGGAGACTATTCCACGGATCCACTACTCTTTCCGTAAAGAAATATTTCCGCATATCACTTCTGAATCTATCTCCCTTCACCCTCATCCCATGTCCCCCCGTAGCAGAACTTGCTTTCAATTGAAAGAGGCTCTCTCCCTGAACATTTATGCCATGGAGGTATTTAAACATCTCTATCATATCACCTCTATCCCGCCTTTCCTCTAAGGTGTACATATTAAGATCCTTCAGTTTGTCCTCATATGCTTTATAATAAAGACCACTAATCACTTTAGTAGCCACCCTCTGCACCGACTCCATCCTGTTCACATCCTTTTGAAGGTGCGGTCTCCAGAATTGCACACTATACTCCAAATGAGGTTGCACCAAAGACTTATACAGAGGCACTATCACCTCCTTTTTTCTGCTAGCCATTCCTCTCCGTATGCACCCAAGCATCCTTCTAGCTTTTGCCGTTGCCTTTTCTACCTGTTTAGCTACTTTAAGATCATCAGACACAACCACGCCTAGGTCCCGCTCTGCTTTAGTGGACAAAAGTACTTCACCCCCTATACTATATTGCTCACTTGGATTGCTGCAGCCCAAATGCATGACCTTACATTTTTTAACATTAAATCCCATCTGCCAAATTCTAGACCATTCTTCAAGCTTAGCTAGATCCCTCCTCATGTTATCTACACCTTCCTGGGTGTCTATTCTATTGCAGATTTTGCTATCATCCGAAAAGAGGCAAACCTTACCCGACAGCCCTTCCGCTATATCACTAACAAAGATGTCAAAAAGAATCAGACCAAGGACAGATCCCTGGGGCACACCACTGGTAACATCCTTCTCCTCAGAGTGAGCTCCATTTACTTGTCTCTTTGTCGCCTCCCACCCAACCAATTTCTAACCCAAGCAGTAACTTTAGGGTCCATCCCTAGGGTGCTCAGTTTGTTTATAAGTCGCCTGTGAGGAACAGTGTCAAAGGCTTTACTGAAATCTAAATACACCACATCTAGGGCTCTCCCTCGGTCCAACTCCCTGGTCACCCAGTCAAAGAAATCAATCAGATTTGTCTGACAAGACCTACCTCTGGCGAATCCATGCTGCCTCGGATCCTGTAATCCGCTGGACTCCAGAAACCTCACTATTTTCTCTTTCAGCAGCGTTTCCAATAATTTACTCACCACCGAAGTTAAACTAAACAGCCTTTAGTTTTCAACCACATCCTTACTTCCGCTTTTGTGTAAAGGCACCACATGAGCCTCTCTCCAGTCCTTTGGCACTACTCCCGACTCTAACGAGGCATTGAAAAGGTCAGTCAGTGGAGCTGCTAGAATGTCCCCAAGTTCCCTCAGTATTCTAGGGTGTATCCCATCCGGTCCCATCTCTTTGTCTACTTTAAGTTGAGCTAGCTTCTCACGAACACAGTCTTCTGAAAATTGTTCAAGATGTCCCTCGCTTCTGTTCCTGTTTGTGGGTGTTTTCTGAGGTCCTGCTCCTGGTTCTTCATCTGTGAACACAGAACAGAAATATTTGTTAAGCAATTCCGCTTTATCCTTATCAGCTTCTACATATTCCTCTCCTGCACCCTTGAGTCTGACAATACCACTTTTGCCCTTCCTCTTCTCACTAATATATCTGAAAAATGTCTTATCCCCCCATTTTATTGTTTTAAAGTTGTTTATGGCCTCTCTGTATTTTTGTAGTGTGTTCATATATTGTTCCCTATCCTCTGATTTTGGATCTCCTCCATTTTCTTTCTAATTTGTACAGGACTCTCTTCAGAGAACTTAGCTCGTTATGTTTACTTAACCACGCTAAAGGAGCGTGCTCTGTTAATGGGGCATTCGTGCCATTAACGAATGCTAATGTGCCATTTGTGCGCATTAACGCCACTTTAGCGTGCGCTAATGGGATCAGCAGAGTAAAGCGCCCTACGGGCAGAGAATAGGTGGAGAATAGGGGTCAATGTGCGAGGACTGGGTGAGAACAAGGCCCTGCTTCCTTAACGACGGCACCTTAACACCAAGAACCTTACCGCATATCAAAACCTGTCAGTAAGGGTGCATTTTGAGGAGAGAGAACCTATTTAAATGTCTGCAATGTGCTGCACAGACAGGTAAGCCCAAGAAGGTGATAGTAGTGCTCCATTAGCAGAAACAACATAGTGCCCAAGTATGAAAGGGCACTATGTTGATGGTGCAAATGGGGCAAAGAAGGGTGCATGTGGATCATGCAATGGGGGCTGCTGGTACACAGGGTGGACCAGGCAGTTGCCTAGGTGGCACGTAAGCACATAGGACCTGAAAATATGCCAGATTGTGTCAGACCAAGGTCCATCATGCGCAGTGTCTTGTGCCCAACAGTGGCCAATCTAGGTCACAGGTACCTAGCAGTTTCCCCAAAAAACACACAGGATCCACAATGCTTATAATGGGGCAAGCAGTGCATATCCCAGGTACTCTTTAACAATGGTTTATGGACTCTCACCAGGAACCTGTCCAAACATTCTTTAAACCTAGCTACACTAACAGCCTTTACTACATCCTCCGGTAATGAATTGCAGGGTTCGATAACGCAGTGAATGAAAAAGATATCTTCACCTAATAGTCCTAAATGGGTTACACTGTAGCCGCATTGCATGTCTCTAGTCTTTCTACATTCTGACAGCATAAACAATCGACCTATGTTTACCTGTTCCACTGCAGGCAATATTTTCTAGACCTCTAATATAACACCCCTCAGCCGTCTCTTCCCCAGCTTGAAAAGACATAACATTGGGAGGCAGATGGTTGTGGGGGGGATGAGTGGCCGACCATGTATGCCTCCGTTCCTCCCCCCCCCCCCCCCTCCGCTGGATCCTGTGCACTAAGCACCTGCCTACCCCCATGTTGGCTGTCTGGGGCTGCACACCACCAACATTGACAGGTGGTGTGCAATAGGGGGTGTTGGCAGAGGAGGCAGCAGCACCTGGCTGCAGTAGACCAAAGTCATGCCCTGATCCAGTGCGCCATATGCATGTGCCAAGGTCCGTCTGATAGAAACATAGAAATATGATAACAGAAAAAGACCACATGGCCTATCTAGTCTGTCCTTCCATATCAACAACTACAACAGTCCCCTTTTTACCTTTAGAAATCCTCTGTGTATGTCCCATACTTTTTTGAATTCAGCTACTGTCCTCATCTCTACCACCTCCACTGGGAGACTATTCCACAGATCCACTACTCTTTCCATAAAGAAATATTTCTGCATATCACTCCTGAATCTATCTCCCTTCACCCTCATCCCATGTCCCCCTGTAGCAGAACTTGCTTTCAATTGAAAGAGGCTCTCTCCTTGAACATTTATGCCATGGAGGTATTTAAACATCTCAATCATATCACCTCTATCCTGCCTTTCCTCTAAGGTGTACCTATTAAGATCCTTCAGTCTGTCCTCATATGCTTTATAATGAAGACCACTAATCATTTTAGTAGCCACCCTCTGCACCGACTTCATCCTGTTCACATCCTTTTGAAGGTGCGGTCTCCAGAATTGCACGCCATACTCCAAATGAGGTCGCACCAAAGACTTATACAGAGGCACTATCACCTCCTTTTTTCTGCTAGCCATTCCTCTCCGTATTCACCCAAGCATTCTTCTAGCTTTTGCTGTTGCCTTTTCTACCTGTCTAGCTACTTTAAGATCATCAGACACAACCACACCTAGGTCCCGCTCTGCTTTAGTGGACAAAAGTACTTCACCCCCTATACTATATTGCTCCCTTGGATTGCTGCAGCCCAAATGCATGACCTTACATTTTTTAACATTAAATCCCATCTGCCAAATTCTAGCCCATTCTTCAAGCTTAGCTAAATCCCTCCTCATGTTATCTACACCTTCCTGGGTGTCTACTCTATTGCAGATTTTGGTATCATACACAAAGAGGCAAACCTTACCCGACAACCTTTCCGCTATATCACTAACAAAGATGTTAAAAAGAATCGGACCAAGGACAGATCCCTGGGGCACACCACTGGTAACATCCTTCTCCTCAGAGTGAGCTCCATTTACTTGTACTCTTTGTCGCCTCCCACCCAACCAATTTCTAACCCAAGCAGTAACTTTAGGGTCCGCCCCTTGGGTGCTCAGTTTCTTTATAAGTCGCCTGTGAGGAACACTGTCAAAGGCTTTACTGAAATCTAAATACACCACATCTAGGGCTCTCCCTCGGTCCAACTCCGGGTGCTGGTGCAGTCAAAGAAATCAGTCAGATTTGTCTGACAAGACCTGCCTCTGTTGAATCCATGCTGCCTCGGATCCTGTAATCCACTGGACTCCAGAAACCTCACTATTTTCTCTTTCAGCAGCATTTCCAATAATTTACTCACCACCAAAGTTAAACTAACTGGCCTGTAGTTTTCAACCACATCCTTACTTCCGCTTTTGTTTATAGGCACCACATGAGCCTCTCTCCAGTCCTTTGGCACTACTCCCGACTCCAACGAGGCATTGAAAAGGTCAGTCAGTGGAGGTTGCTTGATGGGAAGCAAGTCAGCCACAGGGACTGTTGTAACACTGTGGCAAACTACAAACAGTTGGCGTGTAAGGAGCAGAGAGTCACAGGTTCAGGTTCTGGCTGTGGATCATGCAGTGCATGTCTCTGTGGCTGCATTTTATCCCACAGTGCAGGTACAACACCAACATGTGCAACCCTCAACGAATCAGCAAACAAGGGTACAAATACCCACAGAGACAGGCTCCACTATCCTCAGCTGGATGGAGAATCAGGCTGACAGCACCAGCACCCTGAGTGGCCGTTAACATTAGAGCGCATTACTAGCCCCTGCACAGTGAGTACACCTTAACAATGCCTGAGCTGAGATTGGGACCAGAGTGGCAGGCAGGCATGCCTACCGTCCCCATTTTGCACAGTGCGTCAATATGAATGTATGTGTGTGTGTGTCTATCCATTGTTTCGTGGCTTTCTACTTCTCACTGAACCACGCAATGCCTAAGCTGTTTCCAGCATTAGCCTGCAAATGTACCTGATGAGGAGTAAAGTATTGTGGGTATGGCCCGAACAGGATGGAATGGCCAGAATGCGTCTGCATCGGTGGTAGGACAATGGCTGGGACATCATAGTGCCCAATTGCCACCTGCATCATGTCATGCTGGGAGGGCACTGTCACTCTGACCGAGCAGTGACCATGGCACGGCTATGTATCCACATAGTGCTATATAGTGTCTGGTTTTAGTGATATGGGTGTGCTCCCTGTCTTGGGGACCCGATCACTAAACCAACTGCTGGGTGTCCATGCTGTGTATCCAAAGCCTGGATGCCCATGTAATGCACGCTGGCCAGTGGACTGTCTGCAGTTGGTATGTGCATGGCTGGGACACCCAGTGGTGGGCAGCAGGTACTTGCTGCAGGTGAGTGTTAGGCCTAGGCAGTTGGGAAGTGAGGTGTTCCAGGCTACTCCCAGTATTACTGGTAGGGCCAGCAGAACCCTAGTAACAACCCCATGCACATTTAGAGGCCCCTTCCCCCTGGTAGTTGGCAACCATGGTTTCAACACCATGTATTGCAATGCACTGTTCTAGGTGGGTCAGAGTCCAACAGGGCCAGATGTGACTGGTACATACAGCAGGACACAAAGTGACTAGCATATTACACTGCAGACAATACCCGCCGCACACTGGTAGTAATAGAGATCTGCAACAGGCACCATCTCTAGCATTGCAGGTACGGGGGACCTGGTGCTGGGCGCCAATCCTCACTTTCAGGGTCACCACAGAAACTACTCAGTAGCATGGTTTGTAGCTGCTCTGTGCTTATATCACACACTATTAGTTCCTCTTACTGAGCTGAGGTGATGGATACGTGCATTCTCCATTCAGTGATCAGCTGTAGACTGCTATTCTGCATGTGCACTGCATCATGTGTACTGGTGGGGGCTACCCTATACCGGCACACACAGCAGACATTTTAGGCAATGACCTGCAGTCTCTTTCTATCCAGCCATTGCTGTACAGAGAGGTATGGAGATATAGCCTATTGGTTAGTTCAAGGTCTCCATAAGCAGGGGATAGGAGTTCGATTCTTACTTGTTCTTTTTTTGTGACTATGCTACTCAGATCATTTTCATGCCTGTAACAGTCAGGGCTCTGCAGATCTGTGCTGCCAGCCCATACCACCCTCTCCTCAGCCACCATCTGTCCTTCAGCCAATTCATCTGCATCTATCAGCTGTGTACAGTCCTGTCTTCGTGCTCACCTCTCCTGTGCCTGATCTGCATGTCCCACTACTACTCTGTCCTTCTGTCGCTGCAAACATCCTGCCACTTCTACCTTTGCTGGGGGACACGTCTTCCCCATCCTATGCCACACTGTCACTGCAGCACTTTACATTGGCACCATCCTGTGCATCGGTACAGCTGCCTCCCACATGCTTGTTCCACTTTACTGGCTGCCAAATAGGGTGCCCACCAATATGGCAGGTCCATCAACTCCCACCTGTCCTTCCTTAAATCACCTTTACACTGACATTCCTTGGTGCTCTGTCCAATGTTTGGCTTACAGCCATGGTCCTGCTTTAAGGTGCATGCTTTACACCTTAGGGCACCTTGTCTCTCCTTAGGACGCCTTATCTCCTGTTAGAGCACCTTACCACATCTTAAGGCACCTTGAGACACCTTATCTCCTGTTAAGGTGTCTTAGCACATCTTAAGATGCCTTGTCTCTCCTTAGGACGTCTTGTCACTCACGTTAAATGGCCCAAGGCACCCTAACGCCGGCACGCCCCCTACCGGCCTACTGCCTTATATGGCTTTAGGCACCTTAACGCTGCCAGTGACTTTACCGCAGTTTAGTAAACATACCCCCATATGTTAGACCGTTTAGTGTTTCCTTTTATTGCGTTTTTTGGGGCAGTGGCAGTTTTAGATAGTCCAGTGTTCCATCTATCTAGTAGGATATTTATATCAGAGGTGTCGTGGTTCAGCTATGGAAATGTATCTTATAGGAATGAGTCTTTTATTGTATGTTTTAAAACATGTCTTAGTGGTAGGTTTGGGCTTTTGTTTGTGGCTTGTGTTATTATGTGGGATCTTGATGCTGAAATGATCAGATCATGGGACCAGTTGTGTTTGGTAGCAGGGGGTATGTCCTTCTAGTAGTATATTTGAGATAAATATTAGATCTAAAATGTTTCCTTTGTTGTATGTGGGAGAGTTTATAATTCGTGTGTGGTCCATTTCACTCATAGCGCTAATAATTAAGTGTGCTTGTGTGGTGTGTATTGATGCTAGATTAAAGTTGCCTAGGAGGATTAATATTTTGTAAGGTGGGTGTGGGTGCATATCGTTTCAACTATTGTGCTTAGGGCATTAGTGTCTTCTAATGGGGATCTGTATACCAGGTAAAATGTTGCCTCTTTGGTTTAGACTATGAGGGTGTCCATGCTTTCATAACTGTTATTGGCTATTAAGGAGGATTTTATGTCCTTCTTTGCTAGTATGAAGGCGCTGCCTCTGCATTTATTTTTCCTAGGAGTGTGAAAGATTTTGTAATTAGATTGCTTGATTTGATTAAAGTAGGACTGTGTCTGTGTCAGCAAGCCATGTTTCGGTGATCAGCATGATATCTGGTTCTGTATCATAAATGTAATCTAGAAGGATAGAGATTTTATTTTTAACTGATCTAGCGTTAATTAAAAGACAGTTTAATGTGGTAGGGTTATGTTGATTAACTATCTTTGTAACAGGGTCATGTGTATTTAAGATTATGTGGATACGTCGCTGGTTTGAGTTTTGTGTTGTTCCTAGCAATCTGTATCTGCTCACTGTTTTTTTTGAGCGGTAATGGTATGGGATTATGGGTATGTTGTAACCTGGATGCATTGGGTCATTAGTATTGTATATAGCAGAGGTAGCCAGACTAAGTAGTGTAGCTATGCAAATAAGTATCATACATGCCTTTAATTCCATTTCTGTTTCTAATAACTGATGTATGATACAGAGGGTGTGTTATATTTGCAGTTTTGTTCAAAGTAATTAAGTGTAGGCAAAGGTTTTTACATAGAGAAGTAGGCAGTTTGTACAATGTAATCGTAGCATTCAGCGCATTGTATACATCTGTTCAGGATTGTCCTGTATTACATATGGGTGTTGGTCTCTTATTCTAAAAGCTTGAGATAAAGTTAATCAGTTGCACTGGTAAAGTATTAGTATTGTGTTTAGCTTACCAGGCTGAATAGTTGGTTAGCCTGTATTTTCCTTGTTTTCCTTCATTTCTTGATCTTTGAGTGATTTGTTTTCGGTCCCAATCTAAGGGCCATGCCAAAGGGCGCTCTGATGAGGCCCTCAGGTGCAGGCCCACCAGGCATGGGCATGCCTTCCTGGCTGTGCTTTGCCCGTCCCGATTGACCTTGTCGAAGGGGAGCGTCGAGAAGCTTACCTTCCCTCTCTCCCTCGATGAAGCCGATCAGGTAGGGAGCCGGAGGTGAAAAGGCCAGTTTCTTGCTGGAGGTTTCTTTTAAAAATCCCACTGCTGCTGTGCGTTACTGGCCCGATTGGCCTTGTCAGAGGGGAGCAGGGAGGAGCTTACCTTCCTGCTCTCCCTCGATGATGCCAATCGAGTGGAGAGCCAGAGGTGAAAAAAGAGTCACCTTTACAACGGGGGTAAATTGTGGTTTTAAACAAGCACCAAAATACTCAAAAACAACATTTTTCATCTCCCTGAACCTCCTTTTCATCTTGGGGACCACTGAATTAAATTGAAACTTTCATTTAATGCACTTTTGTTTTCAGGCTGTTTTTTACCTGAAGCCACACAGCTTTTCTTTTAAGCTACAAACACAGCAATTTCCACATTAAAATCTGTCTTAATGAGCTCCCCTGATCTTGCTCCACCTTCCTGGAGCATCAGAACATCTATTTTTATAAAATCGTGCCATTTATAAGGGTCCTGGAACAGTTAAGGCCAGCTCCGCCCACTACTTTTAAGGCCTACATGGAAGCCTCATTCATTTTTTTATGCCCTTTCTGGTCCAGCTCACACACTGAACACTTCGACCCCTCCCGAAGGCCCACTTTTTTTAAGGCCCACCAGGCCCAAATTCCAAGGCCACCTGCCCTGATTAATTTTGGGCTTCTCCAGCCATACCACCGGCCTCCTATCCTTGCCTACTAGTATCAAGTTCCACACAGCCATTTCTCCTTACCCGTGGCCTTGCCCAAGGGCTTGTGGCAAGATTCAGCCCCCTTTCTCACACATCGGAGGAACCACAAATCCCTGTGGCTCCCTGACTCTGTCTGCCTTCCTCTATTTTGATTGGGGATAATCGTGGTGATTTGAAGCTCCCTAATCAAAGTCCCTGCTTCTGTTGATGCTCCCCCAGAATTGCAGGCCAGGTTAGCTGAGGCATTCGCGACTCCATGGAGGCCTGTCCTGCAGTCCTTTGCAACTCTCCCTCTCAATTTAAAAACAAAACAAAATGCGGCACTTCTTTTCACTTCCCTACAACCATGGGGAAGAGCAAAAGCCTCCTGGCACTCTCTGCCTTCCCCGCAGCCATAATCAGCCTAGAGCAGCACCAGACCACCCCCAGGGTTAAGAAAAAAAATCCAAGCTGCCCTCAGCAGCCCTAAATACCCCTCCAGGACACCTAAAAGGTATTTTTTCTAATTTCATTTTTTTATACACCTTTTTTCTCATCTGGTTACATTCATCTCTGGGTTTTTAAATGTCATCAATGACATTTCTTTTACAATTACCATTTATTTATTTATTATTTATTTGTAAACTTTTATATACCGCCCCTTCCAAAGAGCAGGGGCGGTTCACAATGAACAACAGGAAACATACATTGAACTTCTGGACATTATAACATTCCATGTACAGTTGAATATAACTGAGTATGAACTATATACAATAATATGGATATTTATTATAACTATTATTTACAAATTAAGTCCCACAGTGGGTCTCGGAAATGTATGTACATTACCCATTACCCATGATCCTTTGCAAATTAAGTAAAAATAATGATTATCAAATTTGCTACAAAGTCTGGGGTATTATTGTGGACTTCCCCACTACCAGGAGTTCACTAATATAACTAGGCCTTCTTCCAGTGCATCCTGGAAATACAGGAGCCATTTCTCTAATGGAATCCCATGCCACCTGGTGCACCAGACTTACAAACCTCCAAAGTTTTTTTTTATTTAATGTAGTGGGTCAGCTTACCTCCACCAAGAAAGGGCCCTCTATTCCATTCTGTAAACCTTCTTTCTTTTCAACTAATTCAACTGGGCATCCCTAACTAAATTTGATCAATAAACTCAGAAACATACCCATTTTCATCTAAATCATAAATACCCTACTCACATTATAACACTGTTACAAACTATAGTACTTTTATATCAATTAACATTGTTAGAAGTGTTTTTTTATTAAAAACATACATATGAGATGGAATTTCTCAGAATCTCTATTCATACAGGAAATTTTATAATCATCAGACCTCATATGCCAGCTTAGTTCTCCTATTTTCACAGGATATGAAATAGTTAATTTCGGTATTTGAATCGCCGATGCCCTAACCAAATTATTACTGAATGGATCTCTTAGCCTGTAGCCTACTTCTAACCAGATAGCAAAACTTAACCTCAAGCCTTGGAATTTGGTTCTCTAAATTCAGCTGCAAATAAGAAAACACACAGACAGAGAGAGTTATATAAAACAGTACAACTTGAGCTTAAGTGAGGAATTCATAGATGTGCACACTTGTGCAAGTTCCCATGATTCCCCCCTCAGCTAGGCCATTGCACCTCCTTTTAGTAAGGAAAAAAACAAGTCAACTCTACATCAAGCTTTGTTTATCTAGATCTTCTAGGTCAGCACAGAGACATTTCGGCTCCAGCACTCTAAAAACAAAAGCATTCTGTCTTGTTCTCACAAACAATGTCATCTCAAAGTAAAACCTTGGTTTTTATAGCATATCTCTCTATAGGCTGCTAGACTTCAGACTTTCAGCAACATTCCAAGCCATTCTCCATATTAACCCTTTTCAGTGGGCCCTGGGACCCCACTTCAAGTTATTTTCAATAGTCCCCCCCTCTAATTCTGGACAGAATCACTACAAATGAATGATAGCTCAAACATATCCAAGTCCAAAATAAATCTTCTGCCATAGTAGAGAACATCTTTCTCTTCACTTGCTTCAGAATCCTAGGCACCACATCTGGTTCACAGGCGAACTTCATCTTGCTGGCATTCTCTTTTTCACTCTGGGCTGCGCTATTCACATCTTGTACAGTTTCAGTGACTGCTTACCCAGCCAGCTTCATGGCTGCACATCTATCTTTCTGTAGCAGTGCTGGAAACACTGATCCTTGCTTCCATCCAGCTTTCAGTAGCAGTGCAGACTTACTTTCATTCATAGTATAGTCATTGTCTTCGGCCCATAGGATTCAGTGCATGTATTATATAATTTGCAGAACCAAAACTCACCATTATAACACTCCTCTGATTCCCCACAATGGCAAACAAGCACAACTACTAATGCCAATATAGAATTAATAAACAGAATTATTTTATCTAATCTAATGTTAATTAATTACAATACAAGACATGTACTGATAGCACTAAATTATTACAACTTATTTAACTACATGGAGACCAAGATAGCTTGCCACATACTTCTATTTTGCATCTACATTCTTTAAATTTTTTTCTTTATCTATCACATTAAAGTTAGCATGTGACCTAATAGACACACCTCTGTTATCAGGTGCACAACTTACAAGGTATATCACTAATTATGTTTGTAATTTATTCTCCCAACCATCACAATATACAAAGTATAGTTAATCTTATTACTTAAGGGGTAACAGACATCAAAACACAAACTGGCAGCTTTATGGCAAATAAATTTAACTAATTTCAATTGTTCACCAAATATTCTTAGGAAGACTCTCTTATCTCAAGTAATGGTTTGACTCACATTACCCTAAACATTGTCAGATTGACATAGGAATCTCAGCTCACAGAGGACGGACATCAGGACGCAAAACAAAATGAAACAGAGATACATATAGGACATTACATAGTATTCCAAGAATTATGTTCAACAAAAGATAATGCATTCATAACCACAAAATTTTCAAAACATAGAATTTAAATTAATTAGAAATTCAGTTGTCAGTGTTTACAACTTCTCTTTGTTGACACTTTATAAAAGATCAATTAATCTCTTGCACAGGGTAAATTTACACCTTGAATCTACCTCAGTCGGTAATACTAATTTAATACCTATTCCACTAGCAACAAAACATCAGTTCTGCAGGGGTCATTCCATAATAACAAAACTGAAACACACAACATAAGAATTTAAGATCCAATAGACTCTTGTAGGTGGCTTATAATAGTCCAAGACATTGCTACTTTAATTTCTTGACAGAATGAAATCAGCAGACAAATTTTCTTAACCAGGGTACACTCAGATCCCTAACCTAGAAAACAAAACTTATACATTGTGGATTAAACATTTACTGTACACAAATAAAGAAATGGTTAATGTTCTTTCTTCCTCCTCTATCACACTTATTAAATACAAATAATCTTAAACATAATACAATTACAAACATGCAGATCTGTTTCTCAATAACTCTACTGCCAATTGGAATCAGAAGTTGTTCTTATTATATATTCACGGGGGGAAAAAGAAAGAATTAGCAACATTCAGGCTGCACTTTAACTATAGCTACTTTTTTCTTTTAAATAAACTTCTCTAGCAAAACTTGCAGTCAAGGTCTTCTAGCCAGATAACTGCACACAATATCTCTCGATACAGAGTTACTGTAAACACACAAAACTCTGCCAGGCTTGTTATCCATACTCTCTACTTCTAAGGTTCTTACTTCAGTCTACAATACATTCCAATCCCAATTCATTGATTCAGAAAATACATTCCATACTACAGTACAAACTCATACAGATAGAAAAAAACACTAGCTGTCCAAATACATTAACAATGCAAAATCCATCATAGAATCTTGTCTCTCTCCATATTCATTAAATTAACATATCACATCATATTAGATCACCCTAATCTGTTTACTATCTATCAAAAAAATCCCTCTATCACTATTATCTCACTTCACTCATTACCTTCTAATCATTTGCTCATGCCATCAACTACATTCTCGTACCAACATACATGCATAGACCAACATAACATACTAATCCTTACAGATTAAGGCTTAACGTTTTCTGCACAGAAATCACAGCGCTACAACATTTATCTGCTTCTTCATTCATACTGAGATCAGAAAAACTTTCAAAACATGCATCTTTTATCTAGAAACCAAAACACACAACTCAAAACAGAAAAATAATTGAAATTACCTACCTAAGACCAATGAGTGAAACAAAATAAGAAAAATCTGTCTTTGCACACTACTGACTAACAAAGATAAGTACAAAGACATTTCAAATATCAACTTACAAGTTTGACAAAATGCAGCTCTGACTTACTAAGGAAGAAAATCAGCATATGAGAACACAACAACTAATTACCAAGTTTCAGTCAGGCTTTTTCAATCTTTTACAACCAGAAAACATTATCCTTTTAAATGCAAAATGTCAGAAAAATAAACAAATGAATCATTATACACTATCTCTTCTAATAAACACAACTTATATTTTCCCTTCAAACATCACAGCTCCTCTGACAAAGTCCCACCTAAAGGACTTCGAAATATCACCATGTTTACAATAGGCTGCCTCTCTTAAACATTGTCTGTATGCCTGTCTTCTCTTCTTGCCTTGAATGAAGAGAAATGAATATCTGTGTCACGACACAGCACAAAAAAGGGAGGAGTGGCCTAGTGGTTGGGGCAAGGTACCTCAGGCCAGAAGGTTGGGGATTCATATCCCACTAGAGGACAGCAACCTTGCCCCGGAAGGACTGGGGTTTCTAGTCCCACAGGTGCTCCTTGTGGTCTTGGGCAAGCCACTTAACCCTCCATTGCCCATGTTCCCTTTAAAATAGTTATCTCCAAATTATAATGCCCTGTTCAATATAAACCACCTTGATATCATGAAAGGCAGTATATAAGAAATGTTAAATAAAATAAAAAAATAAATTGAATGGATCTCTTAGCCTGTAGCCTACTTCTGACCAGATAGCAAACTTAACCTCAATCCTTGGAATTCAGTTCTCTAAATTCCGCTGCAAATACAAAAGCACACAGACCCAGAGAGTTATATAAAACAGTACAACTAAAGCTTAAGTGAGGAATTCATAGATGTGCACACTTGTGCAAGTTCCCATGATTCCCCCCTCAGCTAGGCCATTGCACCTCCTTTTAGTAAGGAAAAGAACAAGTCAACTCTACATCAAGCTTTGTTTATCTAGATGTTCTAGGTCAGCACAGAGACATTTCTGCTCCAGCACTCTAAAAACAAAAGCATTTTGTCTCGTTCTCACAAACAATGTAATCTCAAAGTAAAACCTTGGTTTTTATAACATATCTCTCTCCAGGCTGCTAGACTTCAGACTGTCAGCAAAATTTCAAGCCATTCTCCATATTAACCTTTTTCAGAGGGCCCTGTGACCCCACTTCAAGTTGACGTATAACTGAAAATTTTTAACTAGGTAGCTAGGTATTCACCCCAAATTAGGCCGTAAAGATTGCCTTACTGAAATATTATCTGAGGTTATGGATTGAAATTCCATATTAAAAGGGGAAGGGGAAGGTGGGGGTGTACTATCGACTGCCTAGCCAGAATGAACAAATGGATGATGAAATGCTCAAAGAAATCAGGGAAGCTAACAAAAGTTATAGCACAGTAATAATAATGGGTGATTTCAATTACCCCGGTATCAACTGTGTCAGTCTCATGACAGGACATGCTAGGGAGATTTTTTTCTAGATGAAATAAATGACTGCTTCTTGGAGCAGTTGGTTCATGAACAGACCAGAGGGAAAACCATTTTGGACCTAGTCCTTAGTGGAACACAAGATCTGGTATAAGAGATAAGGGTGTTGGGGTCACTTGGCAATAGTGATCATAGCATGATCATGTTTGATTTAATAAATGAAGGAAGGATGGCAAGGAAATCCACAGTATTACCTTTTAACTTTCAAAAATGAGACTATGATAAAATGAGTAAAATAGTTAAGAAAAAATGAAAAGGAGCAGTTGCAAAGGTTAAAGATTTACATCCGGCATGGGTATTGTTTAAAAATCCTATCTTGGAAGCCCAGAACAGCTGTATTCCACACTTTAAGAAAAGTGGAAGGAAGTCCAAAAAACTGCCAGCATGGTTTAAAGGTGAGGTCAGAGAGGCTGTTGTTGCCAAAAAAGCATCTTTCAGGAAATGGAAAAAGGAGCCAAATGATGAAAACTGGAAACAACATAAGCACTGGCAAGTTAGATGCAAGGCATTGATAAGGCAGGCAAAGACAGAATTAGAGAAGAAGCTTGCTGTGGAAGCAAAAATGCATAATAAAGACTTTTTCAAGTATATTTGTAGCAAAACACCTGCAGGACAGTCAGTTGGACCACTAGATGATAGAGTGGAAAAAGGGGAACTACGGTGGACAAGGCCATAGCGGAGAAACTAGTGGTCCGATTCTGTCATTTATTTATTTTATTTATTTAACTGCATTTATACCGGGTCAAAGCAGTGGACGTAGATCTCCTCTGTGCATCCGGTCTGAACCAGACGCACAGAGGGGATCGCGATTCTGATCCTATGGGGCACATCTAGCCCTGCGGGATCAGAATCGCAAACAGTCCTGCGATTCTTTCCGGCCTGCACATGCAGGGCTGCACTCGGCTAACTTGACTTCATTTAAAAGCCATGATGCCAGCCGCCAACCAAAATGGAACATTCCCGCAGCCCGACCCCCGATCTTCGATCTGGCCTCTGAAGGCCAGTGTCTGGCAGCGGGGAATGTTCCCTGGCTCCCCCATTCCCTTCTGCTCCCTGAATGTACCTTCTGCACCCCGCCCACTGCCTGCCCACTCTCTGCCGCCGGGAAGCCCATTCCCCGCCCTGAACTAATTTCCCCGCACACCCAGCAGGGAAGTTAGTCGGGGGCTGAAGCCGGCATGAATAGCGTGGATGGACATCCAATTGGGACATCCATCCCCGCTATTCATGGTTCAGAATGACCCCAGAATGAATTTTTTGCTTCGGTCTTTACTGAGGAAGATGTAGGGATGTCACCCATTACTGAAATGGTATCTAAACGTGATGCTGCAGAAGAATTGAAAAAAATATCAATACACCGGGAAGATGTATTACAACTATTTGATAAACTGAAGAGCAGAAAATCACCTGGACAGATGGTATACATCCAAGGGTGTTGAAAGAACTGAAATATAACATTGCAGACCTACTATTAGTAATCTGTGAACTATCATTAAAATCATCTGTAATACCTGAAGATTGGAGGATGGCCAATGTAATGCCAATTTTTTTTTTTTATAATTAAATTTTTATTATATTTGGATAGGTACATAAACCAATACAATAACATCAACAGTTCAGGGCAACCACCAAGACAGTGACCAAAGAAAGCCCAGTACCATATAACATATAACCTATCCCCCCCCCCTACACATCCCATTCAGTGGAAACAATAGTGACAGATACCTCTAAGACTGCCCCATTCTACCCGCGCCACCCCCCCTACCCAGCCTCCCCCCATCCCCACCCACTCCCTAGTCCCCCCCCCTCCAGTAATGCCAATTTTTAAGAAGGGTTCTAGGGGTGATCTGGGAAACTACAGACAGGTGAGCCTGACATCTGAACCAGGAAAAATGATAGAAACCATTAAAAAGAACAAAATTATTGAACATGTAGATAGTCATGGCTTAGTGGGAGACACCCAACATGGCTTTAGACAAGGAAGGACTTGTCTTACTAATCTGCTATGTTTTTTGGAAGGTGTGAATAAACAGTAGACAAAGGTGAGTCTGTTGATTTAGTGTATCTGGATTTTCAGAAAACCTTTGACAAGGTCCCTCATGAGAGACTTTTGGCGAAATGAAAAAGTCATTGGATAGAAGGCAGTATACTATTGTGGATCAGGAACTGGTTAAAAGATAGAAAGCAGAGGGTAGGGCTAAATGGCCAATTTTCCCAATGGAGAAAGGTGAATAGTGGAGTACTCCAAGGATCTGTGCTGGTCCGCTGCTTTTTGAACATTTTCGTAAATGACCTGGAAATGGGAATAACAAAAGTGAGGTAATCAAATTTGCAGATGACACAAAATTATTCAAAGTTATTAAAACTCATGAGGATTCTGAAAAAGTGCAAGAGGACATTGATAAATTGGAAGACTGGGCATCAAAATGGCAGATGAAATTGAATGTGGACAAGTGCAAAGTTATGCACCAAGGAAAGAACAACCCAAACTATGCTTACACAATGCAAGGTTCCACATTAGGAACCACCACTCAGGAAAAAGATGTAGGCGCCATCATGGATAACATGTTGAAACCCTCTGCCCAGTGTGCAGCAGCGGCCAAGAAAGCAAATAGAATGCTAGTTATTATAAGGAAAAGAATGGAGAATAAAACAAAGGATATTATAATGCCTCTGTATAGTTCCATGGTGCAATCGCACCTTGGATATTGTGTGCAGTTCTGATCACCGTATCTTAAAAAGGATATTGCATTATTAGAAAAGGTATAGAGAAGAGCCACCAAAATGGTAAAGGGGATGGAAGGATACCCCTATGAAGAGAGGCTAAAAAGGTTAGGACTCCTCAACCTGGAAAAGAGACGGCTGAGGGGAGATATGATAGAGGTCTATAAATTAATGAATGGAGTGGAATGGATGAACGTAGATTGATTGTTTATGCCATCAAAACATAGAAAGACTAGGGGACATGCAATGAAGCTACAGTACAATGTAATCAAACTCTGGAATTCGTTACCGGAGGATGTAGTAAAAGCTGTTAGTGTAGCCGGGTTTCAAAAATGTTTGGACACGTTCCTGGAGGAAAGGTCCAAAAACCATTATTAAAAGGGACCCGGGAAATCCACTGTTTGCCCCAGTACAAGCACTGTGGAACTTGTGTCCTTTCGGAAAACTGCTAGGGACTTGAGACCTAGATTGGCCACTGTTGGAAACAGGATTCTGGGCTTGATGGACCTTGGTCTGACCCAGTATGGCATATCTTATGTCCTTTTGTTCTTAGAGATAGCATCTACAGCTTCTTCTGATGCTTACTGAACCATCCCAGTTTCAACTGAGTCAGAAAACTGGATTTCTAATTTTAACATCCACCACACAGTATCAGATTTAACATCTTTATCTGGTTCTTTAACATATTTACAGGGGTACATTTCCAAGCTAGAATCACCACAGAAATCCAGGTTCACATCCTCTAGATTTCCCAGGGTACCAATCTTAACTGATTTCTATTTAAAACCCTTTAAGTCCTTCCTCATTTTGTAACTTATAGCTATTGGAGCAAAAATCAAAAACTTTTTATTTTTTAAGGGTTATTTTCCCATATTCCAATCAACTTATGCCTGTCCCGAAACCCCTGTCTTTGGATGAGCACCCATGATCTCACTCAGGGGCGGCTCAAGACAATCTGCTGCCTGAGGCGAAGAGTGAGATGGTGCCCCCCCCCCCCCACCTTAGAGGGGGTGGGGCTTTTTCAGAAATCCAATCAGAGATTGAACCAAACCAAAAGGCAGATTAGATTATATGGAGGAAATACAAGATGTTTGCACACAGGGCCGTATCGCGCTGCAATCGTGCCCTGTGTGACTTGCAGCTCAGGTAGGAACAGAACTGCTTAAAGTGCCGGCGCTTTTCAGATCGGGCGCATGCCACACCTCTCCCCCCATACCTCCATCCAGCGCTGCCTGCTCTTTCCCTGCTGCTGCCGCCCTGTTTTTTTCACAGCGGTGCCGGCATCAGGAAAAGAGCAGGCAGCACTGGACAGAGGTATGGGGAGGAGGAGGAGGGCATGCGCCCGATCTGAAAGGTGCTGGCACTTTAAGCAGATCTGTTCCTCCCTGCTCTGACATCGCATCAGAGGAGGGAGGGACCAGACCTGCTTAAAGTGCTGCGAAAAGGCTTGGGGGCGCATTTTGGCTGCCTGCTATTGTCCTGCCAGCGGAGGCAGGGCAACAGTAGACAGCCGAAAAGCGCCCCCAAGCCATTGCGGCCTGTGCAGCTGCACTGCTTGCACAGGGCTAGGTACGGTCCTGTTTGCACACCAAGGAACTAAAAGACAGCAAGAACCAACAGCACAGTTTATAAAACTAAATTATAACTCATTTTTATTTTGTTATAAACTGCATCATGGTTCTCACTTTTTCTTTTTCAAAATATATTTTGCATCCACATTAGGTGCAGAACAGAACCAGGACATTCATCCCCAGAACTCAATATTTAAAAAAAAAATCTGATTCTGATCATCTCACTATTTATTTTATTTATTTATTTAATGTATGTTCTATACCGCGCTATTTGAAATCAGTGTGGTTTACATGTAACACATTTGCCAGTGCAGGCTAGTCTGCAGGGGATTTACAATGAACAGGGTTCTATATACAGGGCTAACAGGGTAACTATGTACATTTTGGCTATTGCAGGTTATACGGCAGCTAAGCCATATCTACAGGGTTAACAGTGTAACTATGTACATCTTATCTGGCTGTCGCGGGGTGTGTGGACATTTCATTATTATCTGCTAACAACAACAACCACTATTCTCCAGTATCAGGCATATTGTGAGCTAATTGAAAGAACCAGCGGAGGACAAAGACCACAGACAAACACTATATGAAATCAAGAAAGCTTTATTGAAGACCCAAAACACATACTATCAATAATAGTTGCAAGATAAAAAAGGGAGCAAGTGCTTATAAATGTTGGTTTTTATGTTCTTAGGGGTATGTTTACTAAACCGTCTTAACGTCGCAGCGGTGGTATTATCGCGCGATAAGTGACATTATCGCGCAATAACACGGCGATGGCATTAAGACACACTAACGCTGTGAAATCCAGGTCTGAAGGGTGGAATAAGGCTTCCCAGAGGGCGGAGAGAAGGGGTCATTGGGCGGAGAGTGGGAGGGGAGAGGCTCCAGGCACACTAACGCTGTGAAATCCGGGTCTGAACACTAACGCCAGTGAAACCCTCGTGTTAAGGCACATTTGCAAGAAAGAGAAACCATTTCAGTCAGCAATGTGCAGCAAAGGCAGGGAAACCCAGAAAAGTGATAGTTGTGATACAAGTGCAGGAACCAAAAAGGCAAATAAACATATAAAAGGACCAGAACCACATCTGAAATCCCAATAACCAAGCTGGCCAAAAGTGATATTAATGATAAACATAAAGCAACACTACTGAAAAAGCATAAAAATTAAGATATCATGTTTGGAAGGGTCTATGCTCTGTCCCCCTACAAAGTGGATGATCCCACATTGAAATAGCACTGATTAGGGTTTCTGTCGTTTAGATTGGGCAGGTTTGTTATGGCATGCACATGTGCAGCAACAGCAGAGTGGGCACGTAGGAAAGGGCAATTGTACTGATGCTGTAAATGGGATACAGGGGGCTGCAGGCGGCACATGCTGTGGTCCAGTTTGGACACAGTGTGGACTAGGCAGATGCCTAGGTGGCACATAGGAATGCCGAAACTTTAAAGCAGCAAGACAGCAACTGACAAGGGTCCAACATGGGCACGAGTGTGTGTCCCACAGTGTCACAGGGGATATTACCCAGCAGGTACCCCCAAGGGTACATAATATTGGCAGGCGGTGCTGGGGGGAAGCGCGCATGTCCATGTAGGCACCCCTACCCCAGAACCCACACCATAGGCAGCTGCCTACCAGCACACTGGGTGGCCTGGGACTGCACACCACCGGCATAAGGGCATGTCAGCATGGTGATGGAGGGGTGCTGGTGGCGGAGGGGGCAGTGGCATCTTCCCACAGCAGACCATGGCCAAGCCCCGTTTAGGTGGGTGCCGTGCACTGCAACAGATAGGGTCTGTCTGACGAACAGTCATGGTATCCCCAGGAAATTATCTGCCTCTACAGCAACAGTTTGGTGCAGTACACACAGCCAGTGTGTTCAGAAGCAAAAGGTCACAAGTTCAAGTCCCAGCTGTGGATCCTGCCAACCCTGTCCCCATATTTTACAAAGTAATAAAGACGGAACCTTTATTGCAGATAAAATAAGCATGCCTGAAACGCCTATATGTTACCCTACAGAGCACAGACACCATAAACATGTGCAATCCCTAGAGCACAGTTTCCCAACTGCAGTCCTGGAGGGCCAAACACCATTCAGGTTTCATGCTGACCCTAATAAATATGCCTGTGCTGCATTTGTATGCGCCGCCCCCATTGTATGCAAATGCATCTCATGCATATTCATTAGGGACAGCATGAAAACCTGAACCGTGTTTGGCCCATCAGTACCGGAATTGGGAACCTCTGCCCTAGAGCAGTGGCCAACAGGGGCATAAACACCCACACCCACAGGCTCCACTATCCAAAGCCTCATGGACAGTCAGGCTGTTGGGCCCTGCGCGGAGCAGCATCTCCCATTTCTGGCACCTGCATACCTAAACTTGCCGTCCTAAACTTGGGAACACGTTCCACATATATCAAAAGGTTGCTATGATTAATGTCAGCTAACAAATCCTAAGTTAAGCACAATTTGTTGATAGAGATTCATCATAGCAACCTTTCTGATATCTGTGGAGTGTGTTTCAGTTATTGATTCTGACAGTGTTTACCACCCCAGGGAGTGACCCTAACAGTATTGAGTACCATAGCAATGCCTGCACTGTGCCCAGGACTGGTGTGGTGGCCAGGGCTGCCAAACCACCTCTATCTTTGCACAATGCTGAAATAGGTGTGGGAGTGTGTGTATGTCTATCCAGTGTGTTCTGGCTGCCTACACCTTACTGAGCCCACATTGCTTGCACTGTTTCCAGTGTTAGCCTGCCAATGTGCATAATGAGGAGCAAGGTACAGTGGGTATGGCCCGGACAGGGTGGCATGGGCAGGATGCATTTGTACAGGGTATAGGGCAATGGCTGGGACATTATAGTGCCCAACCACCACCTGCACGGACAGGGTGGCCACAGCATGTCATGCTGGGAGGTCGCTCTCACCCTGACTGAGCAGTGGCCACAGCATAGTTAGGTTCCCCCATAGTGCTATACACTATTTCTTTCAAGTGATATTTATGGGTTCTCTTTTCTGGGGCCCAATCACTGATATATCTGCGTGGTGTGTGTGCTGACATCCCAGTTTTGTCCAGGAACATGCACTACGTACTAGCTAGCAGACTGTCTGCAGTTAGTATCCGTATGGTTGCACCACCTTGCAGGGTGCAGCAGGTGCACACTGAGTGCCCTCTGCTGGTGAATGTCAGATTGTAGTGGGGGGCAGCTGAGCTGACTGGGTCCACTACCTATCTGCCAGTGGCCCTGTCCCAAGTGCAGATCTTCAGCAGCTGTCCATTCGTCACCAGGACTGAGGTTGCTGGTCTCAGAGCATGTACTTCCACTGTCCCCCTTGCAAAGGGTGAGAGTGCGGGTCTGTTGGGGGCAGATCATGTCCCCCACCCTGACCCAGAGAGGGTGGTTTGTTAAGTACATTGTCACCATGTGAGCCATGACACACCCCTGCTCCCTAAACAGGTGACCATAGCAAGCACAGTGGATATGCACTATGTTGTGTGCATCATGGTCCACAAGGGCCAGACATGACTGGCAATTACAAATGGACACAGAGACCTCCTAAAGGTGTCTGCAACAAATACTGTAACACACTGGCACTGATGGAGACCTGAAGCATAGCCTACCTCAACCAACCCCAGTACTGCGGACCTGGTGCTGGCCACTCCACCTCACCCTCAGGGTGAGAACAGAACACGCACATTGGCATGGCCTGTGGGTACTCTGTGCCAGTAACACGCACAGTCATTCCCACCTACCAAGCTGACGCGCTATAGAGGTGCATACCCCATCTGGTGAGCAGATGTAGACTGCTGTTCTGCATGTGAATTGCATTATGGATACTGTTGGTTCTATCCTATCCTAGTAGCCACAGCAGATAGTTTTATGGTGACGTGCACTCTTTCTGTAGCCAGCCATTGGTATGATTAGCTCCCATAGTGATGTAGCACAATGGTTAATACAATGACTTCATGGGTTAGATTCCTCTCTGTTCCCCTTTTTTTATAGCTGTCCTACACAGCTACTTTTCATTCGTGTAACAGTCATATCTGTGCAGATCTGTGCTGCTGCCACATTATGCCCTCATCACTGTTGCCATCCATCCTTCTGTCCGTCTATGTGTGTGTGCCAGCTGTGTGGCATCCTGCCCTAATGTGCAGGCTGCTACCCCATGTCCTGCACTGGCACACTTTTCTGCATTGTGGCTCTTCATGCTTGCCTGTCCTGTGTCTGCTCTGCATGGCACTGCTCTCCTCTGCCACACACTGTCATTGTTGCACTGTACATTACCATCACCCTGTACATCGGTACAGTTGCTCCCGATATGTTTGTCCACTTTACCTGCTGTCACATGGGCTGCACACAGATTTGGCTGGTCCATGAGCTCCGTCATCTACTTCCTTCCATCACTTGTTCATTGCCTTTCCTTGGTGCTCTGTGCAGTGTTATGGTTACATCTGTGTTTGAGCCATACATTTCATGCTTGTGACTTTGGGGCACCTTTGTGCCCTTGGGCACCATCTCCTGTGTCACCTTGGCATCCCTGGGCATCTTTCGCGGCACCTTAGATTTGGCCAGCTTATGGGGCGCCTTATATGCTGCCTTGGGGGGTGCCAACCTTTTCTGCCACCCTCTGGGGCATATTATGACCTGCCTTGGATGACGTGGTGCTTTATGATGTGCCTTATGGTGCGCCCTAAAAGGTGCATTAGGTTGCGGCACTAGGGTGAGGCTTTTTTGGCTGGCAGTGCAAATTGTTGGGATGTGTCTGACTGTTACAAGCAGGAAAAGGGATTGCCTCAGACAGTCTTTTAACTGAGCCCACTGAAGGATCAAACTCATGACCACTGGATCAGCAGGCAATGTATTAACCATTGTGCTACACCTCTGTTGCTATGTTGCTAGGTCAGCGCGCCTAATTAAGGCTAACGCGCGTTAACATGCCACAGCTCCCTCTATCGCACGATAACGTACTTTATCACGCGATAACCCGAAATGCTACCTTAAGACCGGAACACCCACTACCTTATATGGCATTCGTCACAGTAAGACTGCAACTAACGCCGGTAACATTAAGACGGTTTAGTAAACATACCCCTTAGATTCATATTTTAACATATATTTTCTATATTTATTGTTTTCATTGTCTTTACAATTTTATTTGCAGCCTGTTAGCATTTACAAATGCTTTCTGTTTATTGATTGCATTATTATGTACTGCCTGTGGAACTTGCCCCCTTTTTTTATCTTGCAACTATTATTGCTTGTATGTGTTTTGGGTCTTCAATAAAGCTTTCTTGATTTCATATAGTGTTTGGCCGTGGTCTTTGCCCTCCACTGGTTCTTTCAGTTTACTCTCTTGCAGAAGGCGTCCTTCTCCTGGTTTCTATATTGTGAACTAATAAAAAACCCTACAACAAAGAGCAAACCTACCATACCATATCAACACAAACTTCCAAAACTCACATAAGGAGCCCATCCAAAAAAAGCATCACTGTAAATACTACAGTGGGCCCTGGAATACCCATACACCTATTTGAAAAGCTGAACAAGTCAAATTACTACAGTATAGTATAGATCTTTATATACAAACTCCATGTTAACAGAACACCTGACCTCAGTCACACATGCACAACATCGACCCTCACCAAGTACAGAATAAGTAACCACAATCTAAAGTAAAAATAAAAATATGTAGACAAAATTTAAACTGAAATCCCAAGAAGCCAGAGTCCACATGCAGTGCAACATCAGATAAATAAGAGATGCAGTTTCCCAGTACTGTGTAAAATATAAAAAATAGCACAAAGTCCAATCACTAAAATTAAATAAAATTATTTTTTCTACCTTTGTTGTCTGACCATTTTATTCTCTGATCATGCTGGTCCCGATCTGAGGCTTCTGCTTTCCTGTCTTCTCTTAGCTCTCTTTCTGTGGTCTATGGTCCATGGTCCATCTGCCATTTCTTATCTCTTCTTTTGTTTTATTCACTTCCTTCCAACACCCCATTTTCAATTCCAGTAACTCTCCCCAGTATCAGCCCCCTTTCCAGTCCTCCCCTCCCAGTACCTTCCAATGTCAATCATCTTGCATTCCCACGACTGCCACTGGTGTCCATTCCCTTCCAGTCCCCCTCCTTCCCCACTGTCCAGCCCCTTCTAGTCTAAATACCATCCCAGGTATAAGCTCAGGTCCACTCTCAGTGCCACCCCCAGTCAGCTCCCTTCCAGCTGCCCTACCCTCTGTCCATCTCCCTTCCAGTGCCATTCGCAAGTCAGCTCCCTTCCAGCCTCCTCCCCATTACCCAACCACCTACCACTCCCATCCCTAAGTGTCAACTCCCTTCCAGTCCTCCTTCAGTACATCCCAGGTGTCAGCTCCTTTCCAGCCCCCTCTTTCCCCTGTGTCAGCTCCCTTCCTGCCCTCTCCTTCCCTTGGCAGACTCTCTCAGTATCCGCTCCCTTCCAGTCCTATTCTACCATCGCCCCGCATCAGCCCATTTGTAGCACTAGCCCCTAGTTTTCTTCCAGGGCCAGCACACTCTCCTCTCCACCCCCATTAGCCCATTTCCTGTCCCAGCCCATTTCCAGTTCTAACCCCCCCATTAGCCCATTTCCAGTACTAGCCCTCCCCCGATAGCCATTACCAGTCCTAGCCCCCCTTCCAATCAGCCCATTTCCAGTCCTACCCCCCATCGGCCCATTTCCAGTTCTACCCCCCCATGAGCTCAGTTTCAGTTCTAACCCCCCTCCCATCAGCCCAGTTCAAGTCCTAGACCCCCCCCCCCAACCCAGGGAAATTGAAAAACTAATAAAACAAACCTCCGGCCTAAGAAGAAGCTGTCACTGCTGCTCCATCAGCGGCAGCAGGAGAATGAGGAACCCCATGGCTGCCCACCCCCCCAGAGAGCCTGCCTGTTTCCCCTCTGCGCCGGCTCAGTTTTGCAGAGCCGCGGCAAAGGAAGAGTGTTTCCCTTTTGAGCGGCTCTGTTAAAGCTGAGCCCATGAGGCTAATAGGAAACAGGAAATCCTGTTTTATTAGTTTTAGTTTGAAGGCCGAGTGAGGTGGTCTTTTTGGGGGCAATTTTGCCGCCCCCAAAAAGTTGCCGCCTGAGGCTACCGACGCACTCGGCCTCATTATAGAGCCACCCCTCCCACTTCCAACAAAGGATCATGTGCTCGTTGGTCGTATTGTTTCTTTAACTTCAAATCAGAGGACTCAGGCACTTCACCAGCAGCTTTTTCAACTCCATGTGGTGTTTCTGCAGCTGGTCTTCCATACTAAGTGAAGTATTTATCATCTCTTTTTCCAAGATATGAGTAGGAGGCAACAAAGTGGATGTTCCCAAGAATAAATGCACTGGCATGTACCCAGTTGCAGAATAAATGGAGCTGTTGTATACTTGGATCACTTCAGTCAAATATTCTGACCAATAGGACCTCTTCTCTTCCTCATAGCTTTTTAGTATTTGGTGAAGAGTCTGTTGAATCGTTCACATCTCCCATTTCCCTGAGGGTGGTAAGGAGTGGTTCGACTCGTTTCCACTCCATATATAGCACACAATTTTTACATCATATCAGATTCGAAAGCTCTCCCCCTGGTTAGGACTGGTAGTGGGCTATGGGGGGCTAGGACTGGTAATGGGTTGGGGGGGTTGCTAGGACTGGAAATGGGCTGGGGGATTAAGACTGGAGGTGGGCTGATGGAGTTAGGACTGGTAATGGGCTGTGGGCTGTTGGGGGGTTAGGACTGGTAATGGGCTATGGGGGGCTAGGACAGGAAATGGGCTGATGGGAAGGGGTTAGGACTTGAGGTGGGCTGATGGGGTTAGGACTGGTAATGGACTGTGGGCTGATGGGGGGGTTAGGACTGGCAAAGGGCTATGGGGGGGTTAAGACTGGTAATGGGCTGTTGGCTGATGGGGGCTGTCTGGTAATGGGCGATGGGGGGTTAGGACTGATAATGGACTATGGGGGGGGGGGCTAGGACAGGAAATGGGCTGATGGGGAGGGGTTAGGACTTGAGGTGGGCTGATGGGGTTAGGACTGGTAATGGACTGTGGGCTGATGGGGGGGGTTAGGACTGGCAATGGGCTATGGGGGGCTGACTGGAAATGGGTTGATGGGGGTTAGGACTGGAAGTGGGCTGATGGGGGGTTAGGACTGGTAATGGGTTATAGGGGGGGCTTAAACTGAAAATGGGGTGATGGGGGGTTAGGACTGTAAGTGGGTTGATGGGGGGGCTAGGACTGGTATTGGGTTGGGGGGTTGCTAGGACTGGAAATGGGCTGATGGGTGGCTAGGACTGGAAATGGGCTGATGCAGGGACTAGAAGGGAATGGATGCTGGGTGAGGCTGGAACTAGAAGGGAGCTGATGTTGGGGGAGGATTAGAATGGGATGGGGCTGGAAGAGTAAAATGGAGAAGGGAAAAATATTTTGTGTGGGAGGGATAAAAAATCTACAATTGGCCGGGTATTGGGAGAGTAAGTGGGGATTGAGGATGGAGGGGTAAAATTTGAGTGGATGAAATAGGAATGAGGAAAGAGCAAAAGGAGAAAGATTAGTATGTTAAAGCAGATGTAGAGAGAGAATGGAAAAAACTAGAAGAGAGAAGAAAGGACAAATGGACAGCAGACGATGGAGGGTTAGCAGAAGACACGAAGAAACCAGAAGAAAGTGGCTGGAGCAATTGCAGCTGAAAAAAATGCACAAAAGGTAGAAAAATATCTCTTTATTTTGAATTTATTAATTGGAATATGTCAGCTCTGGTAAATGTGCATCATTAACGTCTGCACTTTGTTTAGTACAAGAGCAAATTAATGTATAGTTTTATTTCTACAGTGTTGTACATTCCAAGTTTGGCTTTTGGGATTCCCAGTTTAATTATTGTCTTCCTGTTTCTAAAATGTGATTACTTGTTTGGTGATGGTCTATGTTCTGCATGTGTAACTGAGCTGAGGTGTTCTGTTTATATAATTCCTATTTGACATTGCCACTTGTTCTCTTTCCCCAGTAGGTCATGTATTGTTGTTCTCTGAAATGTATTGGTTTAATATTTGCAGTGTTGCCTTTTGATTGGTAGAGTATGGTGCTTTGTGAGTCCTGGTAGTGCTGTTAGGATACGGCGGGTTTGCTATGGGTTCTAAATGGGCAGTGTTTGTTGTAGTTCCTAATGTGTCTGGCAGTTGGCAGTGGATTATAGTAATGTAGAAATCTTTTAGTCTTTCTTTATCCATACACTCATTAAGAGGCGCGTCTACTAAAAGTTAGTATATGGTAACATTATGCAAATATTTATGCAAATGAGGCCCCTTATGCAAATGAGGCCCACACCCCCCTTGGGCCGCCCCTGCTGGGGGCCCACAATTTTTGTTGGCGTAGGGCCTCACTCAAGGTAAATCCGGCCCTGCCTACGGACTCTCCAAACCCTCTGCTGCCACACCTAAAGTACTGTCTGCTCTCTGAGCTGATCTCCAGATTTCTTTTTCCTGGTCTTCATTCCACCAGTGGACTTTTGAACCACAACATATCCTCTCAATAATCAGGGTAGTCCTTTTTCCTCCATCTTAGCACAAATTTGAGTGGAGGAGTAGCCTAGAGTAGTATAATGGTACACTACTTGTCAAACTGATTGACAGGTGAGATAAGGATGGCAGGAGCCAATCAGCGTTCACTTCTGGTGTATGCCCCACCTTAGGCCACGCCCCCTCCCATAGAAGTGAATGGTGAGTTAGCCCCGCCCACTCCCGCCCCAAAATGTTGACAGGTACCAATCAGCGCCCACTTCCGGTGTATGTCCCGCCTTAGGCAATGCCCCCTCCCATAGAAGTGAATGGTGAGTTAGCCCCGCCCAGCCCTGCCCACTCCCGCCCCCAAACTGTTGACAGGTACCAATCAGCGCCCACTTCCGGTGTATGTCCCACCTTAGGCCACGCCCCCTCCCATAGAAGTGAATGGTAAGTTAGCCCCACCCAGTCCCACCCCCAGGCGTGGCCACCACCCCCACTTGACACACCCCTGCTCCCGCCCCAAGGATGACATCATCCAATCAGCGTACACTTCCAGGGGGTGTCACACCCATGCCACGCCCCACAATATGGCATTAGCCAATCAGCACCCACTTCTGGGTTTGTGCTACGCCCACAGCCTCCCACCCTCCTCCACGCCCCCTGCCTACATCATCGGAAATGACATCACCGGAAACAGGGCGTCATCAGAAGAGGGACTGTCCCTTTTTGCTGACATCAGCGGACACAGTATGGCTGACTCCGGAAATGACAGTATGGCTGATTCCGGAAATGTGTTTTTGCTTCTGCTTAATACTGAAAAACAAAAATGCTTTTCTCTCGCTCTCCCACACAGACTCAGTTGTTTTTTTCTCACACAAAAACTGATTCTTAGCACAGAGAGACAGGCAGGCTAGAATCGTTTTCTTTCCAAATGCAATTAGCACATCTTTGTTAGAGGGATCGGGGCTGCCTCTATCCCTCAACCACGCCCCTGCCTACATCATCGGAAATGGACTGTCCCTTTTTGCTGACATCAGCGGGGAGCAGTGTGACTGACTCCGGAAATGTGTTTTTGCTTCTGGTTAATGTTTACATCTGCAAAAAAGCAGGAACCCTGGAAAAAAATGCTTTTCCATCTCCCACTGCCCCAGTTCTTATTTCTCACAAAAGATTCACAGCACAGAGAGACACAATTTTCTTTACAAATGCAATTACAAATGCAATTGTTAGAGAAACCAGTGCTGTCCATGTGATAGAATTTTACTTTTATAGAATTTTACTTTTAAGACCTCACTGTTAGAGAGAAGTATTCTGACAGTCCTCTAGAGTTCAGACTGAAATACAGAGAGACCTGAGTTCAAATCCCCCTAATACAGCTATTTTTTTTTGAGAGAGCTGAGTTCAAATCCAAATACTAATACAGCTATTTTTTTAGTGGCTTTGAAAAAACCAATACAGAGAGACAAGCCTGGACATGTCTCTCTAGGGTGTGGTAACACGTGATTGGTTGAAACAAGAGGTCTGTTCTGAGCATGCTCCAGGTGTTCTGAGCATGCTCCTGGTGTAAGGCTGTTTGTGTCAGGGGAACATTTTAACACAGAGATTCAAAAAGAAAAAATGGCTCTTTTTGGAACACCAAGCAGAATTTCCAGCAGGGCACACAACATTAATTACTAAAACCATTCTGAAGATGTTGGCAAAATAAAAAGAACAGTCAAAGCATGGCAATCATGAAGGAAACCTTATTGACGAGCATTTACTATAACCCCAAAGCAGCAGGGAGCTTTGGGGGCATAAATCCTCTACTTCAAGCTGCTAAAAAGCAGGATAAAACAGTCAACAGAAATGATGTAGTTAGATGGGCTACCTGACAAGATGCTTATACTTTACACAGACCTGATAGGGTCCGTTTTAAAAGAAACAAGACGATCGTGTCAGATGTGGATGCGCAATGGCAGGCTGATTTAGTTGATAAGGCAACCTTGTCCCATTATAACAATGGCTACAAATACATATTAACAGTGGTAGACATCCTGTCAAAATATGCATGGGCTGCAAGTTTAAAATCGAAAACCGGTCATGAAGTTGCTAAAGCCTTTGAAAAAATATTTAATCTAGGTCGTATACCTGAAACAATACAGACAGACAAGGGTAAAGAATTTTTAAATAGGTCCCTGAAGAATTTATTAAAACAAAGAGGGGTTCATCATTTTGTAACCAATAACGATGTTAAAGCAGCGGTGGTAGAAAGGTTTAACAGGACTTTGAAATCCAAAATGTGGCGTTATTTTACTACACACAACACCTTTAGGTACCAAGACGTATTGCAGGCTTTTGTGCACAGTTATAATCATAGTTTTCACAGAACAATAAAGACGAGGCCTGTAGATGTGACACACACAAATTCTCTGCAGATCTGGAAAAGAGTCTACGGTGATAGCATCAAGCGTAAGCATACCAAGAATCCCTTAAAGAAAGGAGATCATGTAAGACTTTCAAAAACTAAAGGAAAATTTGAAAGAGGTTATGAGCAAACGTGGACTGACGAGGTATTTATAATAACGGACATTTTAAACAGGGGCCAGAAAGCAACATACAAGATACAGGATTATGACGGTGAAGCCATACAAGGTTCTTTTTATCCTGAAGAATTGCTAAAATTCACGCCGCAACAGGACAGAATATACCGAATCGAAAAGGTTCTAAAGGTAAAAGGATGTGGCAGGAACAGATTCTACCTCGTGAAATGGAGGGGATGGCCTGTTAAATTTAACAGTTGGGTTAAAGCATCAGAGATTCAAGACATCTGATTTCTTTCTTTCTTTTGAAGCAGCATTAAAATAAAATTGAAAATGAATGATGGTGGCTTTTATATCACACTGCCTAGCAATGCCTCAGCAGATGTGTTTTCCCAAAATACTAGCTCTAATTTTACCATACAACTAGCAAGGCCTTTGGACTTACAAGGACAGTGGGAAGTGGGGCTTGTGGAAATACAATACCCCAACACCTGGGAGAATATTAAGGAAGACCATAAGTATGTTGTCGCTTCCGCAGCAGGAAATATAAAGCACCTTATAGTCAGGAAAGGACATTACACGACCATGCAGCGTTTATTGGAATCCATGAATCAGGACATTAGCAACATCTATAAATCGGCGGCACCACTAATCATTTATGAGCCCCATGCGCGAAGAATACAGATAAAATCGGAAGATAGGTCTACTATTTATGCATATGGTGATTTGGCAACCATTTTGGGAATAGAAGCATACGTTAATACACAGCGTTCCCATTTTCCAACGGATATCACGGCCGGTTTTAATACCCTCTACCTGTACACAGATATTGTAGAGCACCAGTTAGTAGGTGACCATTTTGTGCCACTACTGCGCTGTGTTCCAACTAAAGGGGTTAGGGATGAGTTTATCACGTTAACTTATGATAAACCACACTATGTCCCTGTGAACAAACAACATACTGATACCATCACATTTGAAATAAAGACGGATCAGGACAGGTACGTCTCATTTCGTTACGGGAAGGTGATCCTTAAGCTTCATCTGCGACCCCGGAGGGTGACTGTTTTTTAAAATGGTTGTGGCTAAAGACTACGGAGACCCCAAAGCATACAGGCATTATTATACAACACAAGCCGGCTATGGGCTTTCAGGATATCATGGAGTACCGGTCATGTATGGGGCTGGTGTAGGCGGCGTTTTTTGCAGCCTCTTTAGAAAAGCTATGCCATTTTTGAGAAGGGGTTTTGACATTATTAAACCACACGTGAAAGGCGCTGCAAAAAACATAGCCAAGGATGTCATGAGTCATGTCACAACGGCCGTTCTAAATAAAATGAACCAGGCTACAGAACAGGCAGGATCAGGACTGGCTGTGATTAGAAGAGCTGTTAAAAGAAAGAGAAACCGAGTCTCGGGAGTTACCACAAGGATCGCCCAAACCTTTTAAAAGAAAGAAACCCGTGGGTGACAGGTCTCAGAAGCTTAACCGCCGGTCTAAGAAGAGAAGCGCTAGCTCTAGGCAGCGAGATATATTCTAAAAAGCACCATGGCTTTTGTACACCACGGCTCTGAAGAGTGTGTTAAATCGGAACTGGACCTGTTTCAACTAGCACCGACCCAAACAAGTATCAAAAAAAGTATTTATGTGGAAATTCCGCCATTATTGGCTTTGTCGGAAACAGCCCCTTTGGACTTCTATATCGCAGGTCATGGTGAAGACTACATTGATTTAAATAGTACACTTTTGCACCTGACCTGTAAAATTGTGGCAGAAGATGGCTCGAACATCGACCCGGCAGCCAAAGTAGTGCTGGTGAACTACCCAATCGCAGCTCTGTTTAGCCAGCTGGATATTACCAGCTGGTGACCAACTCATTAGCCAGAGCAACAACTGCTACCCCTACAGAGCCCTCATAGAGCTGCTTCTCAATTATGGCGAAGGATCCCTCAAATCACAGTTTACAAGCGGACTGTTTTATAAAGACACAGCCGGGCAGCATGAGGTGAGAGAGATAGGATCTCGCAACGTCGGCTTTACTGAAAGGGCTCAATTTACGGTCTCTAGCCACAAGGTAGAGCTATTGGGGCAATTACATAGCGATCTATTTTGTCAAGAAAAGCTATTGATTAATGGTGTGGATCTCAAAATCAAATTGACCCGCAACAAAAACTCTTTCTGTTTAATGAGCGGTGATGCCGAAGAAAGTTATAAAATCCTTATCCTAAACGCTGTGCTCTTTGTAAAGAGAGTTAAAGTTTCCCCCGGAGTGCGCCTGGGACATGTGGAAGCTCTGCTGAAAGCTAATGTCAAGTATGCTATTGACCGTGTGGGGCTGAAGGTGTTTAGCATACCAGCCGGTGCCCGTGTGACTAACCAGGAAAATCTCTTTTTGGGGCAGCTACCAAAACTCATTGTGCTGGGATTTGTGGATAATGATGCTTTCAGCGGTAATTATGCTAAAAACCCCTTCAATTTTAAACATTATGATATTAATTTTGCCGCTCTATATGTGGATGGTGAACAAGTACCCGGGAAACCTCTTCAACCTGACTTTCAAAACGGATGTTGTATAAGAGAATATATGCAACTGATACAAGCAAGTGGTAAACATCTGAAAGATACAGCATTGCTGATTGACCGTCAGGAGTTTTACAAAGGTTATACCCTGTTGGCGTTTGACCTTTCACCAGATCAGGAGTGTGCAGACCATTATTCGCTGATTAAAACTGGTAACCTGCGGGCTGAAATACGTTTTGCCAGCGCCTTACCCCATACAGTTAACATGATTGTTTATGGGGTTTTTGACAATGTGATAGAAATTAATCATAGAAGGAATGTTTTTTTGATCATTCGTGAAAATGAACACCCTGCAGATCTTCCGTATTTTAAAGAAGGACCCCTGTGTTGCAGATTTCTTTTTAGATGTGCTACCCAGCGACTGGTTAGCGGATGTACAAATATCAAGGAAGCCAGTGTGTTTGGTGGTAAATACACACCCTCATAACCTACCTGGAGAACACTGGTTAGCCATCTATATATGTGGAGATGGAACAGGGGAATTTTTTGATTCTTATGGACAACCACCTGATAGCTTATTCTTTCCTACCAGCATTATGAGCTTTTTCAACAAGCATTGTAAAACTGTTTTATACCACAACAGACAATTACAGCACCCAATGTCTACGGCTTGTGGATATCACTGTGTATTTTTCTTGCACCACCGCTGTAAAGGGGTGCCTTTTGAAAATATTTTAGAAATGTATTCTGAAGATTTAATGCAAAATGATGATATGGTGTTACATTTTGTAAAACGCAACAAACAAACTTTGTGTAGATCTTTTAGAAATCCGTTCCATAATCAGCAAGTGTGTTTCCTATCGTGAATGTTTTGATGCTTCTAAATAAAAAGTAACCCTTCTAAGGAGGTTTTTTGAAAAGAAACCACTGTCTAGTCTTTTATTTTTGTTTTTTAAACATTTTATTGAAAATACATTTTTACACACTCAACCACCGGTATCTGTGGGATAATTTACGTTTTTTGTGAGGGAGTAGCTCTTTGCTCTTTATCGGACGCGTGTACATTTTAGTAGCCTTCACAGATGGGTTCTCTTTGAGGCGTGCCAGTACATCTCTGTTGGCTGCATTACCCATTACCGTAGAGGGCATATTTAATTCGGCTAGGGTTTGCATGAACTCCTCCCAGCCCCTGGGTATTCTTCGTTGTGAAAGAGCTTGGGGCTGCGTAGCCCCACGAACGAGATCGAGTAGGTTAGAGCCATTGACGGGGTTTCCCCGGTATACAAATGTTCCTTTTCCCTCCCAGGATGCCACATCCTTGTTTTTTAACAGTTTATTAAGCAGCAACTCAGCATTTTTCCTATAGCGCATATTGATGCTGTTTAACACTTCTTGTATTACAGGGTCTGGAGGTATAATATTTTCTAGAGATGCTGCCGTTGATGTCTCATCTTGTGCCTGTAGATACAAGTTTATTTTTTCTTTTTCCATATCCCTCTGTCTGTTAAGCACGAGATAGCGCTGTAGCACTTCTGAGTAACATTTAGCCTTTTCGTGTTCAGACATACCGACGCTTTGCAGGATGTTTTTCATTTCTTCATCTAACTTATGGATGGTTGTAGTTCTAATATTTTCATCCCGATCTGGCGGGTTTCTCAAGCGCTCGAGTTGTTGACTAGGGACTATGTACATTTTTTCAGCGTTCTGCATTAGAGGTTTTCAGAAGCCCCGTTACCAACAGTAATGCAAAACTTAACAGGGGCCCGATAAAGCCACCCAACTGTCTCACCAATTGCTTCTTTTTTTAATGGGTAGTCTTTTATTGCACAGACTCTTTATGGCATGACGTTTCCCTTTTAAAAACTTTATCTGTTGTTGTGAAAGAGGAATGTTACCTTTTAGGGTGTTGAGAGCGATTTCAACTATAGCTGCTACCAAATCATTAGAAGCTGTATTCAGGATGGCTCTTCTGTGCTGTGGAGAGGCTTGAACCAAAAGTTTTAAAAGGGGCAGGTTTCTCTTTACATGGCGAGACATGTTGTCTGAGACACACAAGCATGTATGGAGGGGTTGGTTACATATTCATTTCTTTTTATGTGAGATTTGTGGTTTTTCACAGTATACCGTGGTCCAATCTGGCGGGAAGATATCCATCCTCAGTCTGTAAGCCTCAGGCGTTGTGTTATTTAAATCCACGACGAGATACCCAAACGGCTTTCTGGTTGCATCTTCGAAGACTTCTAAAAAGAATTTTGATTTCCAGGGTACATCTGCCTGGCTAGAATGTCAATCTGTAACTTATCTCTAGGATTCTTAAAGAGCACCATGTATTTGGTATTTAAAGTTATAGTTCGGCTTGCTTTACCTTGGCAGAAAACATTTTGAACAATATATATGATGCTCAGGTTTCTGTGATGCACATACTTGGTAAAGGCTTTCTCTATTTCATCACTTTTACAGGCAGAATCCATTAGGTCATCAACAATAACCAAGTTTACTTTATTGGTTGGAAACATCCGTTCATCATTAAAAGTATCAGGCAAAGTGTCCATAAATGTAATAAAAGGATATTTATTTAACATTTCTTTATACAGAGGTTGCCAGCAACTGTAACACCACACAATATTGTTAGGCATGACAGTCAATACACGACCAGCGTGTTCTAACATCTTTTTAACAAAGAAGCTCTTGCCTGAATTGGATGGCCCTGCTAAAATACAAGAAAAAGGATGTGACCAGCGCACATCCACCACGCTAGTATCCATAGGGTAATGTGCTAAAGCCATCCTCCAACTTCACCCTTTTGTCATACACAACCTTTTCTGTTTTTTTAATCACACCAGTCTCTATTGTCCAACCCTTTTTGTTTCTTATAATACCAGGTTGTTGTACTCCTATCTTTTTCTGGGATAAATCTGCTGTCCCAGGCTTGTAGTCCAAAAAGCGTAGTTACTCACCTGTAACAGGTGTTCTCCAGGAGCAGCAGGAATCAGTCCTCACATATGGGTGACGTCGGCGCCGACGGAGCCCTCGCGGAGCAATTTTCCCCAGCTTTCAAAGAAAGCCTTTGGGAATTGCAGCGCGCATGCGCGGTCGCCTTCCCGCCCAAGGGTGCCATCTTAGCCAGTCTGATGACATAGCTAAAAGACAGCATAAAAATTTGCAAAAAAACTTAAGCAGATGAATGCAACTCCACGGGGAGGAGGGAGGGTTGTGAGGACTGATTCCTGCTGCTCCTGGAGAACACCTGTTACAGGTGAGTAACTACGCTTTCTCCAGGACCAAGCAGGAAGTCAGTCCTCACATATGGGACTCCCAAGCTTAAGGCTACCGGAGACCCTAAGCACAAAAATGAGCTCCCTCTAGCTCAGCGGCACAGAAGGAAGGAATCTTCACTGAATTATCACCCACCGGTAGCCCCCATCCGGGATGGAGGGTAGGAGTTGCTCAAACCTCGAAGAGATTTCGGAGGACTGCCTGTCCGAAAGCAATGTCCCTACGGGACTCCCTCTCGAGACAGTAATGGACCGCAAAAGTCTGGCTCGAAGACCAAGTAGCGGCCCGGCAGATGTCTGCCAGCGGAACAGAGCGGAGGTAAGCCACTGACGTAGCCTTCGCCCGAACACAATGAGCCGTGACTCGAATTTCTAAGGAGAGTCCGGCTGCCCCATAAGCCCAAGCGATACAGTCAGCAACCCAGATGGACAGAGTACGCTTGGAGACCGGGAGCCCCAATTTATTGGGGTCAAAAGACACAAAAAGCTGAGCAGCTTTACGGTGCTCCCGCGTACGATCAAGGTAGAAGTTCAATGCCCTTCTACAGTCCAAGGTATGCAGGACTCGTTCAGCTTGGCTGGAGTGAGGCCTGGGAAAGAAGGTTGGAAGTACCACCTCCTGATTGATGTGAAAAGGGGAGACAACTTTTGGAAGAAATTTTGGGTGAGTCCGTAGGACTACCCTATTTTTGTAGAACCGAGTGAAAGGAGGATCAGACACGAGGGCCTGCAATTCACTTACGCGTCTAGCGGAAGTGAGGGCTATCAGGAATAAGGTTTTCCACGAAAGAAAACGCAGAGAACAGGTAGCCATCAGTTCAAAAGGCGGACAGGTGATCCGCTGTAAAACCACATTCAGATCCCAGTCAGGTGCTGGCGGGCGCAGAAGTGGTTTAAGTAGAAGGAGACCTCAGAGAAACCGTGCTACGAGAGGGTCGCTGGAAAGAGGTCTGCCGTCCACCGGCACATGGTGTGCTGAAAGAGCACTGAGGTGGACTTTGACGGAGTTGGACTTAAGTCCCAGATTAGAGAGGTAGAGCAGGTACTGCAAGATCACCGACACCGAGCAGGAGAAGGGATCCTGAGACTGCTGTACACACCAAACGGAAAAGCGACGCCATTTAAGGGCGTAGCATTTGCGGGTAGAAGGTCGCCGAGAAGCTAGGACGACCTCTTCCACCTCTGCCGGCAGGAGAAGCGGAGCAAGGACTACCCTTTCAGCCGCCAGGCCATTAGGTTGAGAGATCTGAGGTTGGGGTGTAGCAGAGACCCCTGATCCTGTGTTAGGAGATCCGGTTGAAACCCCAGAGGGAACGGATCCTCTGCCGCTAATTGTAACAGGAGTGGGAACCACGGCTGTCTGGGCCAGCGAGGAGCCACCAGGATCATGGACGCTTTGTCCCGGAGAACCTTGAACAGAGTTCGGGAGACTAGCAGGATGGGAGGAAAAGCATAGAGAAGGCTTTCCGACCATGAGAGCAGAAAAGCATCTGCCGCTACCCGAAGGGGATGTGGCTGACGAGAGCAGAAGCGAGGAAGTTGCCGGTTGAGAGGACTGGCAAAGAGATCCATCGTGGGGAGGCCCCACTTCAGAAAGAGTTTCTGAACTACCAAGGGATCCAGACGCCACTCGTGCGGCTGAAGTATCCTGCTGAGTTTGTCCGCCAGGCAATTTTCTTGGCCTGGGAGATAAACTGCCTTGAGAAGAATGCCGTGACTGACGGCCCAAGAGCAGAGCTTCTGAGCTTCTCGGCAGAGAAGGAAGGAGCCCGTGCCCCCCTGCTTGTTCACGTAGAACATGGCAACTTGATTGTCCGTCTGGACAAGGACGGACTGGTGAGAAGTCAGGTGGGAGAAAGCCTTGAGCACCAGACGAATCGCTCTGAGCTCCAGGAAGTTGATCTGTTGAGCAGACTCCCACGCGGTCCAGAGACCTTGAGTACATGCCCCCTGGCAATGTGCTCCCCAACCCAGGAGGGAAGGATCGGTCGTCAGCACTTGAGCCGGCTGAGGCGACTGAAACGGCATTCCGAGCACCAGGTTCGGCCGATGAAGCCACCACTGTAGGGAAGAGGCCAGCGGTCTGGAGAGGCGCACTAAGTCGGCTAGTCCGCCGGTGGCTTGCTGCCACTGCTTGCGAAGGCACCATTGAGCCGGCCGCATATTCAGGCGAGCATTGGGGGTCACGTGGACGGTGGAAGCCATATGGCCGAGTAGTCTCAGGAAGCGCCTGGCGGAGACCAGGGACTGGCTGCGAAAACGGCCGGCTAGGTCCATGAGCCGTTGAGCCCTGTCGAGAGGCAGGAAAGCTCGAGCCTGAGGAGTGTGCAGTCTTGCGCCGATGAACTCGAGATCCTGTGAGGGGAGCAAAGTGGACTTTGCGAAGTTTATGACAAAGCCCAAGTACTGCAGAAGAGTCACCGTGCGGTGTGTGGCATTGGCGACTGCCGGAGAGGACGACGCTCTGATGAGCCAGTCGTCGAGGTACGGAAAGACATAGAGGCCGTGAAGCCTGAGATAGGCCGCCACCACCGCGAAACATTTTGTGAAGACTCGCGGTGCGGAGGATAGGCCAAAGGGCAGTACTCTGTACTGGTAGTGATTTCCTGCCACCACAAACCTTAGGTATTGGCGGTGGCTTGGGTGGATGAGGATGTGCGTGTAGGCGTCCTTTAGATCCAAGGAGCATAGCCAATCTCCCTGCTAGAGGTAGGGCAGAAGGATTCCAAGGGTAAGCATCTTGAACTTTTCCCACACAAGGAACTTGTTGAGGTTGCGCAAGTCCAGGATGGGTCTGAGGCCTCCTGTCCTTTTTGGTATTAGGAAATACCTGGAATAAAAGCCTTGACCTCTCAGGTGGTGGGGCACCGGTTCCACAGCCTGTTCCTGAAGAAGACTTGCTAACTCCTGAAGGAGTAAGTCCCTGTGCAGAGGGAGTCGAGGAGGTTCTCCCAGAAAATAAGAGGGAGGGACCTGATGGAAGTGGAGAAGATATCCTTCTCGCACGACTTGAAGCACCCAGGCATCTGAAGTGATGTTGGACCACCTGTGGGCGAAGTGAACCAGCCGGCCTCCGGTGCTGGGAGGAACCAGCTGAGGGGGAGAGGCTATGCTGAGGAAGTCAAAAACCCCCACCCTGCTGAGCAGGGGCTGGTGGTGCAGGCATGGGGGCTTGCTGCCTACGGGACCCGTTACCCCGTCCCTTGGCCTGCTGACCCTGTTGGGGAGCTGGAGGGGCCTGATATTGGGGGTAGTGTTTATAGGCAGCCGCCTTTCTCGGGTAAAAGGACTTCTTTCCCGAGCCCTTCTTTTTCTGGGAAGGGGCGGAGGTCTTCCTAGAAAGCCTGGTCCTGGTGAGAGTCTCCGTCTCGATTTGTGCAGCCTTTTCAGCCATGGGCTTGCCAAAGAGGTTCTCACCTCTGCAGGGGACATCGACCAACTTGTCCTGCACCCAAGGTTCGAGGTCAGACGACTGAAGCCAAGCCTGTCGGCGGGCACCGATGCCAGCTGCGGCCACACGAGCCGATGCTTCAAAGCCATCATAGGCTGCTCGGGACATGAATTTGGAGCATTCCCGAATACCAGTTGTCAAGGCTAGGAACCTCCGCAAAGGTTCCTCGGACAGTCCAGCGGAGAATCCGGCTAGCTCTTTAGCCAGGTCTCGGAGATACATGCCCATGTATAGCTGGTAGGTCTGGACACGACAAGCCAGCATAGAGCCCTGGAAACACTTCTTACCAAGGCCATCCAGGTTACGGGCCTCCCTGCCAGGAGGCACCGAGGAGTGCATTTTTTGGCTCTTAAGCCTATGCATGGCCGATTCCACTACCATGGAATGGTGTGGCAGCTGTGCTTTTTGGAAGCCAGGACTCTTGCGGACTCGATAGATGGAATCGACCCGCTTGCTCAATACCGGCGACGAGGCCGGACTCTCCCACATGCGGAAGAGTAGTCGTTCCAGCATGGGAGGCACCGGTACAGTAAAATGCTCCCGGGCGGGAGAGTCGTACTGAAGGGCGTCGAGCTCTTCGGCTCGAGGCTCCTCCTCGGGATCCGCAGGGAAGGCCAAAGCCTTGGCCATATCCCTGACGAAGTCCGAGAACCGGGCATCCTCCGGAGGGGACTGTTTCCGAGGTTCGGACTCAGGTGAGTCCGAGGGGACACACCGAGTCTGAAAGGAATCAGGTGACTCCTCCTCTTCAGACTCCCAGACCGACTCCGAGGAGGAATCAGTGGGGTCGGCTCGGGCGGGCGGAGGCGTCGGCCGCCCCGACGCCGAGGGAGTCGGCGGCGATGACCTCGGTCCCGAACGGGAGGCCGAGGGTGACCTCGACCGAGGATCGACTCGAGTTCGCATGGACTCGAGGATCGGCTCGGTCTCCGGGGTCGACTTAGACGTCGACGTCCCGGCGGTCGGGGCAGCGGCGCCAGTGAGGCTAGCGATCAGTGCCCGCTGCTGGTCCATGAAGGCAGATAGTCTGCTCTCCAAGGCCGTCAACCTGAGTCCGACCTCAGGTGACCCAGCAGCCCCCGACTCGGGCCCCGACGGCGTCGGGCCCGACGTCGGACCTCTCGGAGGCGAGTCCAGAAGGACCACAGGACTTACCCGAGCAGGCAACTCCGACTCCAGGCGAGGTCGCTTCGGGAGGTGCTCCTTCTCCAAAGACCCGGGACGGCTGTCGGGGCTATGCGACCTGGCCCTCGCGGAGCCAGGAGCGTCCACCGACGCCGCCCTCACGGGTTTTGTCTTCCGTCGATGGTCTCCGGAGGGAGAACCCCTGTCGGAGGAGCTTCGGCGATGGTCAGAGCTGGAACCTCTGGATGCCGAGGTCTCCGACGAGGTCCGGGTACGGCTGGGGTCAGCGAAGATTCTATCCCGCTGATGCTGCCGACTCCTCAATGCTTTGGAGGACATTTTGCCACAGGCTCCACAGATCATTTCTTCATGATCCGGGCCCAGGCAGTGGAGGCAATTATCATGTGTGTCAGTGAGTGACATATTTCTGTCACACTGACCACACCGCTTGAAACCACTGGCAGCCATCGGGGGAAAAAGGGCCCCTGCAAGGTCAAAGGACCGGGCTGCCAGCGAAAAAACCGAAAACGAAACTGACTAAAAATCAGAAAAACCGAAAAATAAGAGAAGGACTAGCAACGGCGTCGCGAGTCCGGGCAGGAAAACGACCGGCGTCGAACCGAATTGAAAAAGAGAAAAACTCACGAAAATCAACTTTTTTAGCGGGGACAGGACGGGTACGTCTGTAGGGCTCCGCGGAAAAAAGAAGACTGGCTAAGATGGCACCCTTGGGCGGGAAGGCGACTGCGCATGCGCGCTGCAATTCCCAAAGGCTTTCTTTGAAAGCTGGGGAAAATTGCTCCGCGAGGGCTCCGTCGGCGCCGACGTCACCCATATGTGAGGACTGACTTCCTGCTTGGTCCTGGAGAACTAGATCTTTCAAACTAATGAAATTGATTTTCTGGCAGTTTTCTACGTTTAACGTAATCCCTTTTACTTTCATACAGGTCTTCCCGCTTGACAGCTTGTAGCCGTATGTTTTAGGCCCCGCTGATACAAACTCTGTGATATGTTCATCTGAGGGTATCTCGCTTGTGAGCTCACCTAAATAATCACCCAAAGATGGGTTCCAATCACCCTCTCGACTTAGAAATATCACAGAATCTGTATCATGGTACAGACAGCGCTCTTGCAAACTATCTAGAAAGTTGTACAACTCCAGGCATGCATAAGCCGTTGTAAAACAGGCAATGAAAACGTTGGTGCTACCCGACAATATACACTGGTCTTTTGAGTGCCTCCAAGACACACAGGCTGTTTCATCATCAATAAAATTGCATGATGAAACTTCGAATTCAGGAGAAAACAGATATTTAAAGAGATCATCAGGTTCTTTCACAATGCTTGTGGTAGGCAGGTTTGTTCTTTGACCAAATTTACCCCACAGGGAATTTAAGAAAGGTTTTGCTATTTGACGCTTAGCATGGTTTACATTAATCTGGTCTGCATGCAAACACACCCCCTCTTTTCTAAAGAAATCACCTATGTACACATTTTGTTTTTCAGTATCATTGCACCATCGAGGGTAGCCAGAAGCCTCTTGTTTTTGACGGAGGTGCATTTTGATGTATTCGGAAAAGAGATGATCAGATTTTTGCTCGAAATGCCAGATTTCATAGATTTCAACAACCATATACCCTTTTGCAATGGCTAAATTCATCTCCACCGTACACCAAGTCCCCACAAAAGCTCTCCTCATCCGTGTGGGCACACATTTCCTGTTGCCGTGTGTCAGCACACGTGTGACACAGTGGAAACATAAGCTTACCGCCCAACCGTATGGGTAACACCGGGAAAAAGAGCTTTCGTGGGGGATATACTTTTGCTTTTATAAAACCAAAGTACTTTGTAGGGGGACCAAATTTGTCATAAATGATTTTTGGATGGCCTATTGGATATTCCTTTGTTTTATTGACAAAAGGGTATAGGCTGGTAAAATCATAGTAGTGTATTTTTCCCCCAGGCCTTGTTTTGTGGTACAGACAAATGGCATTTGTTCTACCCCCGAAAGGGCATCTCGTGGAATCAGAGGTTGCGGTAATGCGGAGTCAGCCAGGAAATCTGCGCAGCCCCCGTCATTTTCTTTTACCATCCGCTTCCACTCGTGCTCCCATAGACTTATGACCTTGAACCCACGGCTTTCCAGGAATGCAGCTTTCAGCTGTGTTTTATAATAAAGAAAACCATAGGTCGTGGCTGCTATAGGATTCTGGTCTTTATCGTTATAACAGCTCGAACAGCCGTGGTGAAAACAACCATTAAATTCAAAAGCTGTTTCTACCCCACCGATCACGGCATAGCCATCAAGAAAATAAGCCCCCACCTTTTTTTCGCCCCCTTTCAGAGCATGTGTGATCTGTATATTTTCTTTGGCCTCCACATACATAGAGAGGGTTGTATATCTCTTTGTCTGCCGGTGATAGTTATCTGGTGGGATGAGTGCCACAGTCCTGGGTTCTAAAAACATGAATCTGAACATAGCCATACATACAGATGCAAGGGTTATATATTGGAAAGGGTCTAAACACCTTGTTTGAATTTCTGAGATGTCACCCTGCTCTACAAACACTTCTTTCTCTGTCATTTTCATGATTTCAGCTCGGTAGAGAACACAGGCCTGCCGCAAAATAGATACATCCTACTGGCAGTAATAAGCCAGCTCTTTTTGCAAATTAAAAGTTTTATGCTGATTGTCCTTGTACCATTGTAAAAATTCATCTTTTTCTTCAAGCAACATGTTACTCACACCGTAATGTTCAACACCTGGCATGGGGCCCACATAATTTTGATTTTCCAGCGTATTAAAAAAGTGTGGAAAGTACCCCTTGCTGCCTGTAAAACCCATGGCTTGTGGAAGTTTGCTAAGTTTCATAGGCAGGAAATTTAGAGAGTCTATAAAACGGATAGTCAGAGGTTCAACGGTAATTTGTAAAAGTTTAGCACCTTGAACCAACAGCCCCGTGTCCATCTTTTCCTTAAGCAGTTGTTTAAGAACAAAATATCCGTCATAACCTTTGGAATTATGCGCTATGAAGGTGTAACCTTTAAATTTTTTGTCGCAAAAAATCTGTATAAAGGCAGAAATACATTCGAGACCCTTGAATTCCCAGTTTCTTTCATCATTTAAGTCCATCGCATATATGTAATTAGGGACATGCCAGCCTGTTTCTTGCATACATTCACAATCATAAAAAATATACTTTTCAGATGTTTCAGTTTTACCAATAGGGGTCATAAAACATAAGTGGACGCCATCCCCGGTTAGGGGCTCGCGACATAGTTTACAATGACGGCCCTTGCACTTATGTTTCTTGTCCACATAAGACTCACATTTCTGGCACAGTATCTTAGATAAACATGCCACTTCTTTTTTCAGAGCCAGATCCGCGTGTCTATCTAAACACTCTTTAGAACGACAAAAGAGTTTGCAATTAGGGCATCTCTGTTGTACACCAACATTATTCGCACACGTTAGTGTCAAACAAAGACGGCACCATAATGTGCAATTATGATCGTGACTGTACGGTTTCTGGCAGTAACTACAGAAGTTGCGCTCCCCATAGAATTTTTTGACATCTGTTACACCATAGAAATGGTCCATCGTGTAGCAACAAGAACACAGTCTTAGGGAACACAGGTCTGTCTGATTTCTTAAAACAAACCCATGAATTTGTGTAAAGCACAACGCGTATGTTTATCTTTAAATGCTGTTCAAATATTGCTACATCATCGAGCATGGCTTTTCTATGTACCGGCCACCCCAATTCATTATGTAGTTTTTTAGCACCTTCTAACAATTCCACATCTGTCATTTTTACCTGTGACATGAGGGCTGTGAGGCTACCTGCAAAACACAGGCTATTATCAGTGTTGTTCAAGTCTATCAAATACATCCTTTTCTTATGAATAATATGGCTAAATGGTATAGTCTTTAAGACCCTACGAGCACCTCCACCCCGATTTCTTATGACAAGTACAACAACACGGAATATATCACAAACCTGGATTTCTCTGTGACTCTGAAGGAGTTTAGCGATCTGATTTAAGAAATCATCAGCGTCTAATGCTTCGGGGTTTAACTTTCCAGAATACAAGGAATTGTGAAAAAGAGATGAGTGTAGATGCACCTGTACATAATCACCGGGTGAAACCCTGCTGCTAACCTCATCCAGAATATGTTGAATACCTTGCCGAATGGCGAATTGAGCCTCAGATAATGATGTTACCCTGTCTAAATTAATAAACCAAAATTCCTCTGAATAAATTACACCATTAAACTTGTCCAATTTACGATCACACCTTTTCACAAACTGAACATAGCTAACTGGTTCTGATTCTGCAGCGGGGCCTAATGCATGATTATTTGCGCTATCCTCTGAAACACCGTGATCAAAGACACGGCTTTCACCACGCCCTCCGTATTCTGTACCGGCGTATGTAGATTCACCGTCAAAAAAACTTTCGCTGTGTGATCTTTTCCTGTTAGACTTCTCACCCACAGCCTCTGGATTTCTAACATTTTCTCGATCTGAAAAAAGAAAACGTAGGGGCTAATACTTTTTTTTTTACAGCGACCTTAAAATCTATATGCTGGATAAAACCGGAATACTCACTATTCTGCTTATCTTTTGGTTTTCGGTATGGAGCTGTTTGCTCTTCTGTACCGGCGTGTGTAGATTCACCGTCAGAAAAACTATTGCTGTGTGATCTTTTTCTGTTAGACTTATCTCCCATAGCCGCTGATTTTCTAACATTTTCTCGGTCTGAAAAAGAAAACGTAGTGGCTAATACTTTTAAAGAGACCTTAAAATCTAGGTGCTGGATAAAACTGGAATACTCACGATTCTGCCTGTCTTTTGGCTTTCTGTAAGGTACCGTCTGTTGGTTAGACTGGCCATCTTGTTTTGTAGCATCTTCTTGGTCTAAAATAAAAAAGATTAAAGGTTGAGACTGTCCTCTGAAACACTGTGAGACACATTATAAAGAGCATAGCTGTTGGAAAATTAAAACACCACAGGACATACCTTTTAAATTTCTTTGCTGCCTTCTTTTTGTAAGAGAAAGTTTATTGGTAACCCCCTTTTTCTGCTCCTATTTTTTAAAGACAATCATAAGAGACAGAAACATTACATAGCCAACAATATTTTAAAAAAAGTAAGACTCATATCTACTCACCATGTCTGAAGAAAAAGTTGCAAACTGTAGAGAGACTGTGTTTTTTTCTGTCTGTTGAAATGTACTGCACCTTTTTAAATGAAATTCTTTGATGGGGCTTACAGCACCCAGACTCATTAACTGAAATATCTCTGGATCTCATAATCTTATCATATGACCTGGCTAATTCACAATGCCTTTTTTTTTTTTCGCAGACAGTACATTGTAATAGATGCTATATATTTGTGTATGTGGCTAATACACATTCCTACCCATTTCCCAGACGTCTTAAGTGGATTTTACTTCTACAACAGAGCTCTGCACATTCTTATCTTATGGCCTATTGTTTAGGACACACCTAGATGCCCCATTTTTTTTCCAGACACCCCATTGTAGGTTTAATTAACTAAGGGGTATGTTTACTAAACCTCGCACAATTGCGCACCGCACAATAGCACACGGCAATGATGCACTTAAGCGCTCTTAAGTGCCCCGCACAATTGCGCGTCACACTAACGGGCCCCCGCACAATAGCGCGCTGCACTAATGGGCCCCGCACAAGTACGGGGCCCGCAAATGTCCGATAGAGGCGTGGAAAGGCATTCTGAGGGCGGAGGAAGGCTCCCGAGGGGCGGAGAGACGGGGCTAATGGGCGGGGAAGGGGAGGGGAGAGGCTCCCCGCACATTATCGGGGCCGAATTTACAAGTTAAAAATAGCGCGAGTGAAACACTTGCGGTAGAGGGCATTTAAAGGGAAGAGAAACCATTTCCGTCAGCAATGTACAGCAAAACCGGGGAAACCTACAAAACGTGAGCAGTGTGATACATGTGCACAGAACAAAAGTGCAAATAAAAAGCGAAAATGACCACAACAAAAATTTTAATAATTATAATTCAGCTGGGGAACAGTGCTAGCAATGGGCAAAAATAAAAAACACACCCAGGAAAGCTCCAAAAAAAAGAAAGATTTTTGGAAGGGTCTACGGAGCGGAGACCCCTCCAAAAATCATTCCCTTTTTATGGAGCTTACCTCGGAGTTTTGTTATGTTTGTCCATTAATAGCACTGTTGCCCAGCTTGGTTATATTTTTTCCCCCTTTTTTCGCGGTCATTTGCGGGGTTTATTTGCACTTTTGTCTCCAGACAAGGTGAATGAGCCCACAGTAAAAATGTGCAGAGCAGGGTTTCCGACTCTTTCGGTCAGGTTTCCTATCTCCAGGGACTGCACTGTCTCTGTGGTCACAGTGTGGTGCAGCGGACAGAACCAATACTTTTAGGACCAGAGAGTCACAGGTTCAAATCCCAGCTGGGGCACCTGCCAGCCCAGTCCCCATATTTTACCCACCACTAAACAGAGATAGTAAAGACACTCCTTTATTGCAGAGAACATAAGCATGGTTCAATCACCCATATTTTACCCTACACCGCTCACACACCATAACAATGGGCATTACCTACATCCGAGTCCCCCAAATGCAGTCCTGGAGTGCCACAACTCAATCAGGTCATATGGTTATTCTAAGATAAGGACATGCCAGCATGTTGGCGGAAGGGTACAGGTGGTGGAGGGGGCAGTGGCTGCTAGCCACAGAAGACAGTGGTCTAGCCATGTGCAGGCTGGCACCGTCCACTGCAACAGACAGGCCCTGTCGGATGTACAGTCATGGACTTCCCAGGGAATTCAGCCACTCCATGGCAACATGGTGGTGCAGTGCACACAGACAGTGTGTGCAAGAACAGAAGGTCACAGGTTCAAAGCCCAGCTGGGCTACTGCCAATCCTGTCCACATATTTTTCCCACAACTAAACTGTGATAGTAAGGACAAACCTGTATTGCTGAGGACATACGCATTGGTAATACGCCTATCTTTTACCACACCGAGCACAGACACCATGAACAGGGGCATTACCTAGAGCAGAGTCTCCCAAATGCAGTCCTGGAGGACCACACACCATTCAGGTTCCATGCTGCCTCCAATACAAATGCCTGTGCTGCATATCTATGCACCACCCCCATGGCATGTAGATGTAGCTCATGCATATTCATGAGGGACAGCAGGAAAACCCGAACAGTGTTAGGCACACCAGAACTGGAGTTGGGAACCTCTACCGTAAAGCAGCAGCCAACACCCACACCCACAGGCCCCATTGGCCAATGCCTCCTGGAGAGGCAGGACATTGGGCCCTGCGTGCATCTCCCAATACTAGCACCTGCATACCTTAGCAATGCCACCCTACACCTGGGTATACGGTACACAGCTCTCAAACGTTTGCTATGAGTACTGGCAGATAGACATTCCTACGTTAAGCACAGTTCGCTCTTTGAGCTCCATCATAACAATCTTTCTGATGTCTGCGGTGTGTGCTTCAGGTCTGGCCTCTGACAGTGGTCACCACCCTGGGGAGTGACCCCCAACAGTATTGCGTACCATATCCATGCCTGTACTGTGCCCAGGACTGGTGTGGTGGGCAAGGCTGATAAACTCCTCTATAGTAGCACAATGCTGGCATACGTGTGGGAGTGTGTGTCTGTCTATACAGTGTGTGTTGGATGCAAACACCTTCCACAGCCCACATTGCCAGCACTGTTGCCAGTATTGGCCTGCCAATGTGCATAATGAGCAGCAAGGTACCATGGGTATAGCTCTGACAGGGTGGGCTGGCCAGGATGCATCTGCACAGGGCATAGGGCACTGCCTGGGACATTGTAGTGGCCGGCCACCACCTACACAGACAGGGTGACCTCTGTCTGTCCTGCTGGGGGATCACTCTCACCCTGACTGTGCAGTGACCACAGCATGTCTAGGCACCCCCATAGTGCTATATAGTATTTCTCTCATATGATATATATGGGTTTCCTTTTGGGGCCCAGTCACTGACTTATCTGCTGGTGTGCACTGCCACCCCAGTTCTGGGTGCATGCATTTCCACCAGGACTAGCTAGCAGACTGTTTTCAGCTGGTCTGTGTCTTGATGGAGTGCCTTGCAGGGTGCAGTGGCTGAAGGCTTGCTGCAGGAGAAAATCAGATAGTGGTGGGGTGCAGCTTAGCATATCCAGGCCTAATGTCTGTCTGATATTGTGTTATGGATGTGTATAGAGCTGCTTTGACTGCCCTGTAGGGTGTCTGTTCCCCAGCAGGACTGGGGTTGATGGTCCACTCTACTGCCACCATTGCAGGGAGGTAGAATGTGGATCTGTTGATAGGAGACCCTGTTTTTCAGCCGGGGGGGGGGGGGGAAATGGTGGTACATAGTCCACCTAGGTGTCCATAAGGGGTTCCCCTGACTAAGACAGAAAGAGATATCCAAGGTGTTTCTGCAGAAAGCGTAGTTACTCACCTGTAACAGGTGTTCTCCAGGAGCAGCAGGAATCAGTCCTCACATATGGGTGACGGAGCCCTCGCGGAGCAATTTTCCCCAGCTTTCAAAGAAAGCCTTTGGGAATTGCAGCGCGCATGCGCGGTCCTCTTCCCACCCAAGGGTGCCATCTTGCTCAGTCAGATGACATAGCTAAAAGACAGCAAAAAATTTGCAAAAACAAAAGCATAGAACTGCAACTCCAAGGGGAGGAGGGAGGGTTGTGAGGACTGATTCCTGCTGCTCCTGGAGAACACCTGTTACAGGTGAGTAACTACGCTTTCTCCAGGACCAAGCAGGAAGTCAGTCCTCACATATGGGACTCCCAAGCTTAAGGCTACCGGAGACCCTAAGCACAAGAATGAGCTCCCTCTAGCTCAGCAGCACAGAAGGAAGGAATCTTCTCTGAATACGTCTCCAACCGGTAGCCCAACATCCGGGATGGAGGGTAGGAGTTGCCTATACCTCGAAGAGGTTACGGAGGACTGCCTGTCCGAAAGCACTGTCCCTGCGGGACTCCCTCTCCAGGCAGTAATGGGCTGCAAAAGTCTGGCTTGAAGACCAAGTAGCGGCCCGGCAGATGTCTGCCAACGGAACAGAGCGGAGGTAAGCCACTGACGTAGCCTTCGCCCGAACACGATGAGCGGTGACTCTACCTCCCAGCACGAGGCCCGCAGCCTCGTAAGCCCAAGCGATGCAGTCCGCAATCCAGATGGACAGAGTACGCTTGCAGACAGGGAGCCCCAACTTGTTGGGGTCATAAGACACGAAGAGCTGAGCCGCCCTTCGGTGCTCCCGCGTACGGTCCAGGTAGAAGTTCAGCGCCCTTCTACAGTCCAGGGTATGCAGGACCATTTCAGCTCGGCTGGAGTGTGGCCTGGGAAAGTAGGTCGGAAGTACCACGTCCTGGTTGATGTGAAAAGGGGAAACCACTTTAGGAAGAAACTTAGGGTGAGTCCGTAGGACTACCCGGTTCCTGTAGAACCTAGTGTAAGGAGGATCAGATACCAGGGCCTGCAGCTCACTAACGCGTCTAGCAGAAGTGAGGGCCACCAAGAACAAGGTTTTCCAGGAAAGAAAACGAAGAGGACAGGTAGCCATAGGCTCAAAAGGCGGACAGGTAAGCCGCTGTAAAACCACATTGAGATCCCAGTTTGGGGCTGGCGGGCGCAAAGGTGGTTTAAGGAGAAGGAGGCCTCTGAGAAAACGAGCCACCAGAGGGTGGCTGGAAAGAGGTCTACCATCCACCGGCACGTGATGCGCAGAAAGAGCACTGAGGTGGACCTTGACCGAGTTGGACTTAAGGCCAAGATTGGAAAGAGAAAGCAAGTACTGCAAGACCTCTGATGCCGAACAGGAGAAGGGGTCTTGAGACTGCTGAGTACACCTGACGGAGAACCGACGCCACTTAAGAGCGTAGGACTTCCGGGTGGAAGGCCTCCTGGAGGCCAAGACGACCTCTTCCACATCTGGAGGCAGCTGGAGAGGAGCAAGGACTACCCTTTCAGCAGCCAGGCCATCAGATGAAGGGACCGGAGGTTGGGATGCAGGAGCGTCCCCTGATCCTGCGAGAGGAGGTCGGGCTGAAACCCCAGAGGAAGAGGGGTGTCCACCGCCAGCTGCATCAGAAGCGGGAACCAAGGTTGCCTCGGCCACCGGGGAGCCACTAGGATCATCGATGCCTTGTCTTGGAGAACTTTGAAGAGCGTCCGAGACACCAGAGGCATGGGTGGAAAGGCATACAAGAGGCCTGTGGACCATGGAATCAGAAAAGCATCCGCCGCTACCCGGAGAGGATGCGGCTGTCGAGAGCAGAATCTGGGAAGCTGCCGGTTCAGAGGACTGGCGAACAGATCCATGGTGGGGAGGCCCCACCGTAGAAAGATCCGCTGAACCACAAGCGGATCCAATCTCCACTCGTGCGGTTGGAGGATCCTGCTCAGTTTGTCTGCCAGATAGTTTTCTGTACCTGGGAGATAGACAGCTTTGAGGACGATGTTGCGATGGACGGCCCAAGAGCAGAGCTTCTGTGCTTCCTGACAGAGAAGGAAGGAGCCGGTTCCGCCTTGCTTGTTCACGTAGAACATGGCAACCTGATTGTCTGTCTGGACAAGTACTGACTGGTGAGAAATCAGGTGAGAGAAGGCTTTGAGCGCTAGGCGGATGGCTCTGAGCTCCAGGAAGTTGATCTGCTGAGCGGACTCCCAAGGAGTCCAGAGACCCTGAGTACAAGTCCCTTGGCAATGTGCTCCCCAGCCCTGGAGAGAAGCATCGGTCGTCAGGACCTGAGAATGTGCAGGGGGCTGAAAAGTCACCCCAAGCACTAGGTTTGGCAGGTGAAGCCACCATCGCAGAGAGGAGACCAGCTGGTCGGAGATCTGTACGGAGTCCGCTAGGCTCCCAGTGGCCTGATGCCATTGTTTGCGAAGGCACCATTGAGCAGGTCGCATGTTCAGGCGGGCATAGGGGGTTACATGGACCGTGGAAGCCATATGGCCGAGCAGTCTCAGAAATTGCCTGGCCGAGACCAGGGAATTGCTGTGAAAGCGGCTGGCGAGATCCATGAGCCTTTGGGCCCTGTCCAGAGGCAGGAAGGCCCGCGCCTGAAGAGTGTCCAACCTGGCGCCGATGAATTCTAGATCTTGAGAGGGGAGCAAAGTGGACTTTGCGAAGTTTATGACAAATCCCAAGTGCTGGAGCAGAGCCACCGTGCGATGAGTAGCCTGAGTGGCTTCTTGGGCAGACTGGGCCCTGATGAGCCAGTCGTCCAGGTATGGGAACACAAAGAGACCCTGAAGTCTCAGATAGGCCGCCACCACTGCTAGGCATTTGGTGAACACTCTGGGGGCGGAGGATAGGCCGAAAGGCAGTACTCTGTACTGGTAATGGCGTCCGTCCACCACAAACCTGAGGTATTGTCTGTGGTCTGGATGAATAAGGATATGAGTATACGCATCCTTCAGATCTAAGGAGCATAGCCAGCCTCCCTGCTGGAGGTAGGGCAGCAGGATTCCAAGGGTAAGCATTTTGAACTTTTCCTTTGCAAGGAACTTGTTGAGGTTTCGCAAGTCTAGGATGGGTCTGAGGCCTCCTGTTCTTTTCGGAATCAGGAAGTATCGGGAATAAAACCCCTGACCCTTCAGGTGGTGGGGCACCGGTTCCACGGCTTGTTCCTGAACAAGACTTGCTAACTCCTGAAGGAGTAAGTCCCTGTGCAGAGGGAGTCTGGAAGGCTCCCCTGGAAAGTAGGAGGGAGGTACCTGGTGAAAATGAAGAAGACAGCCCTTTTGAACTATCTGAAGCACCCAGGTATCTGTGGTGATGTTGGACCACCTGTGGGCAAAGTGGACCAGCCGGCCTCCTGTGCTGAGAGAAACCAGCTGAGGGGGAGAGGCTATGCTGAGAAAGTCAAAAACCCCCACCCTGCTGAGCAGGGGCCGGTGGTGCAGGCTTGGGGGATGGCTGCCTACGGGGCCCACTACCTCGACCCTTGGCCTGCTTTCCCTGTGGGGGAGCTGGGGAGGCCTGATACTGAGGGTAGTATTTATAGGCAGCACCCTTCCTCGGGTAAAAGGGCTTTTTCCCCGAGGCCTTCTTCTTTTGAGAAGGAGCAGAGGTCTTCCTTGAGAGACGAGTCCTGGTGAGAGTCTCCGTCTCGATTTGTGCAGCCTTCTCATCCATGGGCTTGCCAAAGAGGTTATCACCTCGGCAGGGGACATCGACCAACTTGTCCTGCACCCAGGGCTCGAGGTCGGACGTCTGAAGCCAAGCCTGGCGGCGTCCACCGATGCCGGCCGCGGCTACTCGAGCCGAAGCCTCAAAACCATCATAGGCTGCTCGAGAGATAAACTTGGAGCACTCCCGAATGCCAGTAGACAAGGATTGGAACCTCTGCAAAGGTTCGTCGGAGAGACCAGCAGAGAACCCAGCTATTTCTTTAGCCAGGTCTCGGAGATACATGCCCATGTAGAGCTGGTATGTCTGGACTCGACAAGCAAGCATAGAGCCCTGGAAGCACTTCCTACCGAGGGCATCCAGGCTTCGGGCTTCCCTACCAGGGGGCACCGAGGAGTGCATTTTTTGACTCTTCAGTCTATGCATGGCCGATTCCACCACCATGGAATGGTGCGGTAGTTGTGCCTTTTGGAACCCGGGGCTCTTGCGGACTCGATAAATGGAATCGACCTGCTTGCTTAACACCGGCGACGCCGCCGGGCTCTCCCACATGCGGAAGAGAAGCCGTTCCAGCATTGGAGGAACCGGTACAATAAAGGCCTCCTTCGGGGGAGAGTCATATTGGAGGGCATCGAGTTCTTCGACTCGAGGCTCCTCCTCGGGGTCCGCAGGGAAGGCCAAGGCCTTGGCCATATCCCTCACGAAGTCCGAGAACTGGGTATCCTCCGGGGGGGACCGTCTCCGAGGTTCGGACTCGGGGGAGTCCGAAGGGACACACTCCTCAGATTCCCAGGCCGACTCCTCGGAGGAGGAGTCGACCGGCTCCGGTCGGGCGGGCACTGAAGCCATCCGCCCCGACGCCGAGGGAGTCGGCGTCGACAACCTCGGTCCCGAACGGGAGGCCGAAGGAGACCTCGACCGAGGATCGACTCGAACCCTTATGGACTCGAGGATCGGCTCGGTCTCCGGGGTCGACTTGGAGGTCGACGTCCTGGCGGTCAGGGCAGAAGCGCCAGCGAGGCCAGCGATCAATGCCCGCTGCTGGTCCAAGAAGGCAGACAAACTGCACTCCAAGGCCGTCAACCTGAGTCCGAGCTCAGGAGACCCAGCAGCCCCCGACTCGGGCCCCGGCGGCGTCGGGCCCGACGTCGGGTCCTTCGGAGGCGAGTCCACGAGGACAACCGTACTTACGTGAGCGGGCAAGTCCACCTCGAGTCGAGGATGTTTTGACGGCCTTTCCGACTCCAAGGACCCGGGATGGGAATCGGGGCTATGCGACCTGGCCCTCGAGGAACCAGGAGCGTCCACCGATCCCGCCCTCGCGGGTTTCTTCTTCCGATGATGCTCCCGGGTAGGAGACCCCCTTTCAGAGGAACTTCGACGATGCTCAGGACCAGAGTCCCGAGACGTCGAAGCCTCTGACGAGGTCCGAGCCCGGCCGGAGTCAGAGAAGAGACGCTCCCGCTGGTGCTGCTGACTCCTCAATGCTTTTGAGGACATTTTGCCGCATGGCGTGCAGATCATGGGGTCATGATCTGGGCCGAGGCAGCGGAGGCAGAAGTCATGAGTGTCTGTAAGAGACATAAGTTTCTTATAGAGGTCACACTTTTTGAAACCACTGGCCGCCATCGGGGGAAAAAGGGCCCCTGCGAGGTCGAACGACCGGGCAGCCAGGGAAAAAAGGAAAAAAGCGCGAAAACTGTCATGAAGGACAAAAAAACGAAAAATAAAGGACGGACTCGTAACCGGCGTTGCGAGTCCGGGCGGGAAAAGAACCGGCGTCGAACCGAAGAAAAAATAGATAAAAATAGAGGAAAATCAACTTTTCTGTGGGGATTCACAGGCAATGTCTGTAGGGCTCCGCGGAAAAAAAGAAGACTGAGCAAGATTGCACCCTTGGGCAGGAAGAGGACCGTGCATGCGTGCTGCAATTCCCAAAGGCTTTACTTTAAAAGCTGGGGAAAATTGCTCCACGAGGGCTCTGTTGGCGCTGACATCACCCATATGTGAGGACTGACTTCCTGCTTGGTCCTGGAGAAACTACCTATCTCACAGATTAATACTGCTTTGGAGCTCTGGCATGGCCTCTTTCAGCCATGGAGGGTGTTGTGGACCTGGTCCTGGGCGCCTCATCGCACCCTCAGGGTGAGCACAGTACCCGCACACTGTGACGGTGTGTAGCTACTCTGTGCCAGTAACACACATGGTCAGTACCCCCTACCAGGCCTAGGTGCTGTGGGGGTGCATACCCCATCTTCAGATCATCTGTAGACTGCTGCTTTGCATGTGCAGTGCATCATGGGTGCGAGAGGACTACCCTTACCCTGGTAGCCGCAGCACAGTCTGCAGAAGTTATTTGGTAGCCAGACAGACATCTCTTTACAGGTATAGAGTTGTAGCCCACTGGTGACTGCACAGCTTGTGGAGCCAGAGGTTGGTGGTTTGAATCCAAAGTGTGTTTCTTTATTTTATTCACTTTATTTATTTACATTCCCCCATATACCGCGCTATTCTGCACCATTGCAGTTTACATTGCACAAACCGGACATACATTGAACAGGGCATTCTAACTTGGAGATACGTATTTCACAGGGTACATGGGGGGGCTGTCTGGGGCAGTGTGTGTGTGTGATTTGAAGTAGTACAGCCGGCAGAAACACACTCGCAGTGCTGTAACCTTTCGGTGCCTCATCGGGCGCCCCATTCAGCACCTTCTAGGGCTCCCTATGGGCAACATTATAGGGTGCCTTAGCGGACAGTGCACTTTATGATATGCCCTCTGGAGTGCCTTCTGCGGCACTGTATGTTACGGCACTGTGAGGGGGGGTGTTTGCTGGCAGCACTAATAAAAATAGAAATAAAATGCCTCCTACAGCATTCTTACCCTTGAAAGGTACAGTCTCAGCCAGCCTTCTTCATTGTGCACAGTGGGGGATTGAACCCATGGCCCCTGTACCAGAAGTCAGTGTTTTAACCACTGTACTATGGCTCTGGTCCTTTATGTGTGCACATCAGGGCGCCACTTAGCCTTCCCATGCACTATTGTGCACGGCGACAGTGCTTTGGAGGTACGTCTAGCACCAGTACCTAAAATAAAAATAAAATGCCTCAGAATGCATTCTTGCCCATAAAAGGTACTGTCTCAGCCAGCCTTTTTCATTGTGCACAGTGGGGGATTGAACCCATGGCCCTTACACCAGCGTTTTAACCATTGTACTATGGCTCTGTTCCATTGTGTATGCACATCAAGGCGCCACTTAGCCTTCCCACGCACTATTGTGCACGGCGACAGTCCTTTGGAGGTACATCTAGCACCATAAGAACATAAGAACATAAGATATGCCATACTGGGTCAGACCAAGGTCCATCAAGCCCAGTATTCTGTTTCCAACAGTGGCCAATCTAGGTCATATGTACCTAGCAGTTTCCCCAAGAGACACAAGTTCCACAATGCTTGTACTGGGTCAAGCATTGATATCTTTGGTCACTTCTTAATAATGGTTTATGGACCTTTCCTCCAGGAACTTGTCCAAACCTTTTTTAAACCCAGCTACACTAACAGCCTTTACTACATCCTCCGGTAACAAATTCCAGAGTTTGATTACACGTTGAGTGAAAAAATATTTTCTTTTATTAGTCTTAAATAGTTTACTCTGTAGCTTCATTGCATGTCCCCTAGTCTTTCTATATTCTGATAATGTAAACAATCGATCTACGTTGACCCGTTCCACTCCGTTCATTAATTTATAGACTTCTATCATATCTCCCCTCAGCCGTCTCTTTTCCACGTTAAAGAGCCCTAACCTTTTTAGCCTTTCCTCATAGGAGTATCCTTCCATCCCCTTTACCATTTTGGTGGCTCTTCTCTGAACCTTTTCTAAAATCGCTATATCCTTTTAAGATACGGCGACCAGAATTGCACACAATATTCAAGGTGCGGTCTCACCATGGAACGATATAGAGGCATTATAATATCTTTTGTTTTATTTTCCATTCCTTTCCTTATCATACCTAGCATTCTATTTGCTCTCTTGGCTGCCGCTGCACACTGGGCTGAGGGTTTTAACATGGTATCCACAATGACGCCTAAATCTTTTTCCTGGGTGGTGGTTCCTAATGTGGAACCTTGCATTGTGTAACCATAGTTTGGGTTGTTCTTCCCTAACCTTGCACTTGTCCACATTAAATTTCATCTGCCATTTTCATGCCCAGTTTTCCAATTTATCAAGATCCTCTTGCAATTTTTCACAATCCTCTTGGGTTTTAACAACTTTAAATAGTTTTGTGTCATCTGCAAATTTGATAACCTCACTCGTTATTCCACTTTCCAGGTCATTTATGAATATGTCAAAAAGCAGCGGACCCAGCACAGATCCCTGTACGTAAAATAAAAATAAAATGCCTCAGAATGCATTCTTGCCCATAAAAGGTACTGTCTCAGCCAGCCTTCTTCATTGCACACAGTGGGGGATTGAACCCATGGCCCCTGCACCAGCAGTCAGTGTTTTAACCATTGTACTATGGCTCTGTTCCCTTGTGTGTGCACATCAGGGCGCCACTTAGCCTTCCCACGCACTATTGTGCACGGCGACAGTGCTTTGGAGGTACATCTAGCACCAGTATGTAAAATAAAAATAAAATGCCTCAGAATGCATTCTTGCCCATAAAAGGTACTCTCTCAGCCAGCCTTCTTCATTGCACACAGTGGGGGATTGAACCCATGGCCCCTGCACCAGCAGTCAGTGTTTTAATCATTGTACTATGGCTCTGTTTCTTTGGGTGTGCACATCAGGGCGCCACTTAGCCTTCCATGCACTATTGTGCACGGCGCACAATAGCGCGCCTCGCACATGTGCGATCGCTTACTCCTGGTTTTTTCTTTTTTCTGCCTGAACCGTCCACTCCTTATATGGCACAGGCACACTACCGCGGCCCCGCACAATTTCGGAGTTTAGTAAACATACCCCTAAGCATTCCTAAAACACACCACACATAGGTTCAAAATATTTTATTTCAAATAAAATTTTTTCATCTTGTGAAATTCATTTGAGCATTACAAGTTTAAAAAAAATAAAAGGCATACATATAATTTTTGTTCATCTGTATGTTCAACTAATAGATTCTGGAAATACATACATTTTCATAAAAAGTCAATTTTTACAGAACTTGGTATTTTTTAAAGAACGATCTATAATCTCTGTCACAGATTAAGCCTTCCACTATTTCTATTTCGCCGTCTGCCACAGAATTAAGCAAAATATTGAGCAGTTGTCCTGGATTTCTGTTGTTGTTGTTAAGTGCCGTCGAGTCGGAGTCGACTCATGGCGACCCTCTGGATAGCTATCCTAAATTGTGTTCGGTCTCCAGTCAGGCGGCTCATTGTTGACAGACTGGTACCCGTAGCTGCTGTTATTGTATCGATCCATCTCATTGCTGGCCTTCCTCTTTTGCGTTGACCTTCTATCTTGCCAAGCATAATGTCTTTCTCTAATGATCTCACTCTTCGCATGATGTGTCCAAAGTATGAAAGTCGAAGTCTTGTCATCTGAGCTTCTAAAGAAAGCTTAGGTTTGATCTCCTCTAGTACCGACTGGTTTGTTCTTTGAGGTATACACAGTATTCGCCGCCAGCACCATAATTCAAAGGCATCAATTTTCTTCCTGTCTGTCTTTTTCACTGTCCAGCTTTCACATCCATATGATGTTATTGAAAAAACCATGGCTTGAACAAGTCGAATCTTTGTATGGAGAGAGACATCTCTGCTCTTGAGAATCTTATCTAGGTCTTTCATAGCCATTCTGCCAAGAGCAATGCGTCGTCTGATTTCTTGACTGCTTGTTGCTTCTTTATTGATAGTTGATCCAAGGAGGTTAAAGTTGTTCACAATTTCAATTTCTTCTCCTTCAACGATGAACCTGTTGATTATGCCAGTTGTCATGATCTTTGTCTTCTTTACATTAAGGTGCAGGCCCATTTTGAGACTATGTTCTTTGATTGTGAGAAGCAAATGTTTCAGATCATCTTCACTTTCAGCCAGTAATGTGGTATCATCAGCATAGTGAAGGTTGTTGATGACTCTTCCACCAATCTTCACACCTCTGTTGTCTTCATACAATCCTGCTTCTCTGATGATTTGTTCTGCATACAAATTAAACAGGTAGGGGGAAAGTATGCAGCCTTGTCTTACACCTTTGCTTATTTTAAACCATTCTGTTTCTCCTTGTTCCGTTCGAACTGTTGCTTCTTGATCAATGTACAGATTGCGCAAGAGAACGATCAGGTGTTCTGGTATACCCATGCTTCTTAATGTGGCCCAGAGTTTCTCAAGGTTTACACAGTCAAAAGCCTTGCTATAGTCGCTAAAGCACAAATAGATATCCTTTTGGTATTCTTTAGTCTTTTCAAGGATCCATCTCACATCCGCAATGATGTCTCTCGTTCCTCGCCCTTTCCTGAACCCTGCTTGCACTTCAGGTAGTTCTTGTTCCAGGTATGGTTGTAATCTCTTTTGAATAATCTTCAGAAGAATCTTGCTGGCATGTGGGATCAGAGCGATTGTGCGATAATTTCCAGTCAGTTGGATCACCTTTCTTTAGTATTGGTATAAACACAGATCTTTTCCAGTCAGTTGGCCATGATGTTGTCTTCCATATTTCTTGGCAGAGTCTTGTGAGTACGGTAACAGCTGCATCAGATTGCTGCAATACCTCTATGGGAATGCTATCAATGCCTGGTGCTTTGTTCTTTGATAAGGCTTTCAATGCTGCTTCAACTTCTTCTTTCATCACCAATGGTTCCGATCATAAGGTACAGGTTGAAACGGCTGTTGGTCCACTTGATCTTTATCATATAAAAACTCTGTATATTCCTTCCACCTTTTCTTGATCTTCTCAGCATCATTCAACATAGAACCTTGAGCATCTTGTAACATTCCAATTCGAGGCTGGAACTTTTTCTTTATCTCTCGTAGCTTTAGGAAAGCCGATCTTGTTCTTCCTCTAATAGTTTCTGCTTCTATTTCCTTGCAAGTGTCATTGTAGTACTTTTCCTTGTCCTGTCTTGCTGCACATTGGAAATCTCTGTTGAGTTCTGTGATTGTCTTTCTTTCTCCTCTGGCTTTAGCTTCTCTGTGTTTCTGGGCAATTTTCAGAGTTTCTTCCGTCATCCATTTTGGCCGTTTTTGCTTTTTCACCTTTTGTAGAGACTTCTCGCTTTCTTCCAACACAACCTTCTTGATGTCATTCCATAACTCTTCCGGAGCTCTGTCATTTGTATCTAAAGCAGCAAATCTATTTTGCAGGCAGTCTTTAAATTCCAGTGGTATATTCTCAAGGTCATATTTTGCTGCATTCATGAGTGGTTTGCTCTTTTTCAACTTTAGCTTGAGTTTGCATACTAGTAGTTGATGATCTGTACCACAGTCAGCTCCAGGTTTTGTCTTTGTTGATGTTACAGAGCTTTTCCATCGTTGACTTCCACATATGTAGTCAATTTGATTTTTATATAATCCATTTGGTGAAGTCCATGTGTACAGTCGCCGCTTGTGTTGCTGGAAGAAGGTGTTTGAGATGAATAGATCATTGGTCTTGCAGAATTCTATCAGTCTTTCTCCAGCTTCATTTCTGTTGCCAAGTCCATATTTTCCAACTACTTTGCCTTCTTCTTTGTTGCCAACCTTTGCGTTCCAGTCACCCATGACTATCAGGATATCCTGTTTGCATGTTCTGTCAATTTCAGCTTGTACTTGTTCATAGAACTCTTCAATTTCATTCTCTTCTGCAGCTGTTGTTGGGGCATATACTTGAATTATAGTTGTGTTGATAGGCAATCCTCGTAGACGAATAGAGATTAAGATTAAAATCTCTGACGAGTTCAAACAAAAAATTCAAATTTTCATAAACTAGGACAGTTGCTTTCATTTTATGACCCGCAATCATGGCAACATTTAAAATAGGTCCTAGACACAAGCTGTTACAAGTTTTATGGATTTTCTGTTGTATTTCATTACGTCGCCACTTTAAACAGTCATGATGTCTTTGGCCTGGAGCATGTATTACACAAGCTGCACAGTCTCTATGCATAACGCCCTGCCAGCATTTCTTGATAATACAGGCCACCGTTGTTTGTATAACAGATTTAAGTGTGTTTATTTCATCAGGATTTGTGTAGTCCCTTTGACTGGCTATGACACCAAATGCCTCCCTTTGATATGTACAGAGAAAGCACAAACAGCGTAGATTGGCAGCCTGTATGTGCTCCTGTAGGAGCGGAGATTTGTCACTTCCCTACAAAGAAACAAAATAATGTCAGTGTGAACCGCCATTTCTTCTATAACACTTTTCTAAATAAAAAAACTTCTCTTACCTCTGCTGATCCTAGGTCTTCCAATAAACAGTTTGTTTCTACATTTGCAGCGGCGTAATATAATTCTATATCCTCCGGATCCATTGTGTTGTCAGATGTTAAGTCAATCTCGGTGTCAGAATTGCAGGGTTCTTGAGAATCGAATAATATCTGACCATCTGGATAATCCACAAAAGCTGCTATTTCTTGCTCAGGCTCTGCCGGACTCTCCTGTAGTTCAAATGGATTTTCAATCGGTGGATACCCCTCTGCAACGGCATCATGGTCCTTAAGAAAGTAATTAATGTTGTGTGCCCTGCTGGAAATTCTGCTTGGTGTTCCAAAAAGAGCCATTTTTTCTTTTTGAATCTCTGTGTTAAAATGTTCCCCTGACACAAAGCACAGTTACTTACCTGTAACAGGTGATCTCTGGGAACAGCAGGAATTAGTCATCACATATGGGTACGTCGGTACCGACGGAGCCCGCGCGGGAAAGCTCCCCAGCTTTTCAGATTAAAAGCTTTTGGGGCCTCCCACTGCACATGCGCGCTGCCTTCCCGCCTTCCTGACCAGCTCTCGTCAGTTCGAGTTTAAAGCTGAGACAATAGAGAGAGAGGACAGGAAGATAGATAGATAGAGATACAACTCCTAGGGGAGGTGGGTGGGTTGTGATGACTAATTCCTGCTGTTCCCAGAGATCACCTGTTACAGGTAAGTAACTGTGCTATCTCCAGGAACAAGCAGGAATAAGTCATCACATATGGGGACTCCCTAGCTAAGATGCCTGGGAGATCCCCCTCCAAGGGTAAACCATCTTCGCATGGATCTCAGGCATCCATCCAGGGAAGGTGGGCAGGAGTTGTTTAAGTATGGAACAGGTGTTTGAGGACAGCCTGACCAAACAAGGCATCCCGGCGGGAGTCCTTGTCCAAGCAGTAATGGGCTGTGAAGGTATGAACCGAGGCCCAAGTGGCTGCTCGACAGATCTGATCTATGGACACAGAGTGAAGATGAGCCATAGAAGTGGCCATGGCTCTCACATTGTGAGCTGTGACATGGCCCTCCAGAGAAATGTTCTTACTCTGGTAAGCAAAAGAAATACACTGAGCGATCCAATTGGAAAGTGTACGCTTGGTGACTGGAAGTCCCAAATGAGAAGGATCAAAAGCCACGAAAAGTTGGGAAGACTTTCGATGTGGTTGAGTCCTGTTGAGGTAAAAGGCAAGAGCTCTTTTACAATCCAGAGTATGAAGGTTCCTCTCTGCACTGGATGCATGAGGAGCCGGGAAAAAGACAGGTAGATATACCTCTTGATTAAGATGAAAAGGCGAGACCACTTTGGGCATAAAGTGGGGATTCGTCCTAAGGACCACCTTATCATGATGAAACCTAGTATAAGGTGGATGAGCCACTAAAGCCTGCAGTTCACTGATGCGGCGAGCCGAAGTGACTGCAATAAGCAAAACAACCTTCCAGGAAAGAAATTGGAAGGAGGTAGAGTCCAAAGGCTCAAAAGGTGGCTTCATAAGCTGACCTAGAACTAGGTTCAAATCCCATGCTACCGGAGGAGGTCGGATGGGAGGTTTAGTTAGAGTCAGGCCTCTCATGAAACGTGCAACAAGAGGATGAGAGGAGACAGGTTGTCCATTTATAGGTTTTAAGGATGCTGCAATAGCACTCAAATGGACCCTTACTGAATTTGTCTTAAGGCCTGCATTTGAAAGATGCAGGAGATAGTCCAAGAGGGAATTCAAAGGAAGTGCTAGAGGGTCAAGACCCTGCTGAGCACACCAAATGGAAAAACGTTTCCATTTGAAAGCATAAGAACGCCTCGTGGAAGGTTTCCTAGAGGCATGAAGGATATCTGTCACAGGTTGAGAAAGATTAAAGTCTTGAAGACTTAAGCCTTCAGTAACCAAGCTCTGAGATGTAGGGATTTGGGGTTTGGGTGCCACAAAGTCCCCTCCTCCTGAGACAGAAGGTCTGGCGCAGCTCCCAGGTCCAGGGAGGATCCCTGGGAGAGATGCAGAAGTAGAGGGAACCACACCTGGCGTGGCCAGCGGGGAGCTATGAGGATCATAGTCCCGTGATCCCTCTGGAGCTTGAACAGAGTCTTGGATATTAGAGGAATGGGTGGAAAGGCATAGAGGAATTCCTGACCCCAATGCAGGAGGAAGGCGTGGGCCTGAGCTCCCTGACACTGAGTTCTGGAACAGAACCGGGGAAGTTTGGCATTCCACGGACTTGCAAAGAGGTCTATGTCCGGGGTCCCCCATTCCTGAAAGATTCTGCGTATCTGGTCCATATGTAGGGACCATTCGTGTGGAAGCAGAACTCGACTGAGTCTGTCTGCACGAGAGTTTTGAACTCCTGGAAGATACACTGCAAGAAGGTGAATTTGATGCTCTCTGGCGAAGGCCCATAATCTGAGAGCTTCGTTGCAAAGCGACAGAGAGCCTGTCCCTCCTTGTTTGTTTATATAGAACATGGCTACCTGATTGTCTGTCTGAACTAGGACAGTCAGATTGACAAGGAGGGCATAGAAGACCTTGAGGGCAAGGTAAATTGCTCGCAGTTCCAGGAGGTTGAAATGAAGGGTGGCCTCCTGTGGAGACCAAGTGCCCTGAGTGGAGAGGTTCTGAAGATGAGCTCCCCACCCTGTCTGGGAAGCATCTGTTGTGAGGGTTGCTTGGGGCAACAAAGGTTGGAAGGGGGCCCCCAACAACAGATTCTTGGTGGATGTCCACCATTGGAGGGACCAAAATAGACGGCTTGAGGTGAGTATTTGGTCGGAGAGCGCTCCAGATGCTTGAGTCCATTGGGTGGCCAAGGTCAATTGAGCTGCTCTCATATGCAGACGAGCGTAGGGCACCACATGTACCGTGGAGGCCATGTGGCCCAGAAGTCGCAGCATTTCCCGGGCTGTCAAATGACTGCTGGACTGAGCTTGGGAGGCCAAACTCACTAGGCGTTGGGCCCTGACCTGAGGCAGGTAGGCCCTTGCAGTGATGGTGTCTAACTGGGCCCCTATGAACTCGAGAGACTGAGTAGGGATTAGTTGAGACTTGGGAAGGTTTACTACCAGTCCTAGATACTGCAGAAGACGCCTTGTGCGGTCCAGGGAAATTTGGGCCTGGGACTGAGAGGGAGCTCGGATGAGCCAGTCGTCCAGGTATGGGAATATGAAAATTCCCAGGCCTCTTAGAAAGGCAGCTACGACTGCCATGCATTTGGTGAACACTCGTGGAGCAGAGGCTAGACCGAAGGGGAGTACTCTGTACTGGAAATGTTTTCCCTGAAACAGAAATCGAAGGTATTTTCTGTGGGATGGGTGGATGAGTATGTGTGTATACGCATCCTTTAGGTCTAGAGAACAAAGCCAATCCTGACTCTGAAGGTATGGAAGGAGAATGCCCAGAGAAAGCATTTTGAATTTCTCCTTGAAAAGAAATTTGTTCAATTCTCTCAGATCCAGAATTGGTCTGAAGCCCTCTGTCTTCTTTGGTATTAGAAAATAAGGGGAGTAGAATCCCGTCCCCTGTTGAAGAAGAGGGACCTCCTCTATTGCCCCCTGGGCAAGGAGGGAGGAGACTTCCTGACCCAAGAGGGCCAGGAGAGATGGGGGAGAATTGAACTGCCTCACCATAGTATAAGGAGGAAGGTCGGAAAAATGGAGTTTGTAACCCTCTCTGATGATAGAGAGGGTCCATTGCTCTGATGTAATTTGCTCCCATCTGGGAGCAAAGTGAGCTAACCTTCCGGGTATGGTGAGGGGCTCTGGTTGTTCTAGAGCCAGAAAAGTTAAGTTCTCTAGGGGCAAGTCAAAACCCCTGAGGGGGTGGAGCCTGCTGAGGCGTAGCAGACGCCGCAGGCTTTGACCTTGCCTGTTTAGGTTGCTGACGTTTAGCAGCAAAACGAGGCTGAGAGGATTGTTGGCCAGTATTTGTGGAAAATCTGGACTTCTTGTAATAAGGCCTCTTAAAAGACTTCTTCTTGGCAGGAGTGGAGGTAGACTTAGAAAGTCTATCTAAGGTGGCATTTTCTGCGTCCATTTGAGTGGCCTTAATTTGCCACTCCTCACCAAATAAGTTCTCACCTGTACAGGGCAGATTTCGTAAGCCATCTAGGACCCAAGGTTCTAGATCAGAAGCCTGGAGCCAAGCAAGACGTCGGGCTGCTATAGCAATGCCCGAAGCCCTACCAGCACCCTCAAAGGAATCAAAAGCTGCCCTGTTGGAGAACTTTGAAATATCCAAAAGGTGTTTCACTAAGGAAATGAACTGCTCCCTCTTATCCTCAGGGATAAAAGGAGCAAAATGCCGAACTTTTAGAGCGATTTCACTGAGAAACATGCCCATGTAAAGACTATAGGAATTAATCCTGGCTATAAGCATAGTAGCCTGGAAAATTTTCCTGCCAAAAGAGTCTAGAGTCTTACATTCTCGCCCTGGAGGAGTAGAAGAGTGCCTTTTGGTACTCTTTATCTTCTTCATTGCAGACTTCACCACAATAGAATGGTGAGGCAACTGAGTTTTTTGGAAACCAGGAGAAGGGGGGACACGGTACATGGTGTCCAACCTGCGAGAAGAAGGAGACAATGTTAGAGGAGCCTCCCATAAGTCCATCAAGTGTTCTTGAAGGATTTCATGGATAGGCAGGGTAACTGCCTCTTTAGGAGACTTAGAGTATCCTAAAATATCCAGTTTCTTTGATCTGGGTTCCTTTTCAGAGGATGAAGCAATAGAAAGACCTTTAGCCATTTCTATGATGAAGTCCTGAAAGGACAAATCCTCTGGTGGAGACATTCTCCTTTTAGGAGAAGAAGGCTCCTCAGGAAGATCAAGGGAGAACTCATCAGAATCATCAGAGGAGTTAAAATCCTCTGAAGAAGCAGAGTATCCTCTATGTGCTTCCAACGCACGATACGCATACCGTTCGGTATCGACATCGGGCGTACCGGGTATGGGATCGGTACCGGGCAAAAGCCCGGATCCGGCATGCGGAACCGATCTGCGTTTGGAAGACGATGGCCTCGGTTCCGGTATGGAAGCCATTACCGGAACCGGACCCGGTACCGCTGGCTGCGGTACCGAGGGCGTAGCAGCATTAATAAAAGCCAGAATGGCCTGCTGCATGACTTGGACAGTATTGCCCATAGACGCCACTGCTGCCTGGATGTCGGTACCGGTATGGGCCGGTACCCCAGAGCAGTACAACAGGTGATCTGTCGAGGCCGCGCCATCGATGTCAACCTGTGACCCCATGATTGCTTTGGAGGCCGGAGCCTCCCGCCGGGGTTTTTTGGCCTGGGCAGAATCCTCGAACTCAGAATTGAGAGCCTCTCGATCTTTAGAAAGAGATTTGCTTTTAGAGGATTTGCCCACTGGAGTTTTGGTTACCTGAGATCCATCCGGAGAGGAAGACCTGGATGACTGTGATGCTTCTGAAGGAAACAGCACATGGAACTTGTTGGCCCGGTTCTGCAATCCACGTTTCAACATCTGGGAGCAGGATGGGCAGTCCGGTATGGAATGGTCAGGTCCTAAACATTTAAGACACCATTCATGGGTGTCTGTAAGAGGAATGACAGCACTGCACTTGGTACACTTTTTAAAACCAGGAACTGGCTTCTCCATGAGGAGAATTTGTGTAGGCCTGAAGGCCTAACAAAGTACCAAGCTGTGCTGAGAAAAGAAAAATATATATTTTTTTTTTTTAAAGAAAGAAAGAGAGACCGGCAGTACCGGTTTCAGAATGGGGAAGGCAGGTACGCGGTCTAAAGAAAACAATAAAATTAAAAATGTCTTCAGCGGTGACAGGAACACGACCTGCTGGCTCCGCGGAAAAAAAGAAACTGACGAGAGCTGGTCAGGAAGGCGGGAAGGCAGCGCGCATGTGCAGTGGGAGGCCCCAAAAGCTTTTAATCTGAAAAGCTGGGGAGCTTTCCCGCGCGGGCTCCGTCGGTACCGACGTACCCATATGTGATGACTAATTCCTGCTTGTTCCTGGAGATACAGCCTTACACCAGTAGCATGCTCAGAACACCTGGAGCATGCTCAGAACAGACCTCTTGTTTCAACCAATCACGTGTTACCATACCCTAGAGAGACATGTCCAGGCTTGTCTCTCTGTATTGGTTTTTTCAAAGCCACTAAAAAAATAGCTGTATTAGTATTTGGATTTGAACTCAGCTCTCTCAAAAAAATAGCTGTATTAGGGGGATTTGAACTCAGGTCTCTCTGTATTTCAGTCTGAACTCTAGAGGACTGTCAGAATACTTCTCTCTAACAGTGAGGTCTTAAAAGTAAAATTCTATCACATGGACAGCACTGGTTTCTCTAACAATTGCATTTGTAATTGCATTTGCAAAGAAAATTGTGTCTCTCTGTGCTGTGAATCTTTTGTGAGAAATAAGAACTGGGGCAGTGGGAGAGAGAAAAGCATTTTTTCCAGGGTTCCTGCTTTTTTGCAGATGTAAACATTAACCAGAAGCAAAAACACATTTCTGGAGTCAGTCACACTGCTCCCCGCTGATGTCAGCAAAAAGGGACAGTCCATTTCCGATGATGTAGGCAGGGGCGTGGTTGAGGGATAGAGGCAGCCCTGATCCCTCTAACAAAGATGTGCTAATTGCATTTGGAAAGAAAAAGATTCTAGCCTGCCTGTCTCTCTGTGCTAAGAATCAGTTTTTGTGTGAGAAAAAAACAACTGAGTCTGTGTGGGAGAGAGAGAGAAAAGCATTTTTGTTTTTCAGTATTAAGCAGAAGCAAAAACACATTTCCGGATTCAGCCATACTGTCATTGCCAGAGTCAGCCATACTGTTTCCGCTGATGTCAGCAAAAAGGGACAGTCCCTCTTCTGATGACGCCCTGTTTCCGGTGATGTCATTTCCGATGATGTAGGCAGGGGGCGTGGAGGAGGGCTGTGGGCGTAGCACAAACCCGGAAGTGGGTGCTGATTGGCTAATGCCATATTGTGGGGCATGGCGTGGGTGTGACACCCCCCCGGAAGTGTACGCTGATTGGATGATGTCATCCTTGGGGCAGGGGCAGGGGTGTGTCAAGTGGGGGGCGGTGGCCACACCTGGGGGCAGGACTGGACGTGGCTAACTTACCATTCACTTCTATGGGAGGGGGCATGGCCTAAGGCGGGACATACACCGGAAGTGAGCGCTGATTGGTACCTGTCAACATTTTGGGGGCGGGAGTGGGCGGGGCTGGGCGGGGCTAACTCACCATTCACTTCTATGGGAGGGGTCATGGCCTAAGGCGGGACATACACCGGAAGTGGGTGCTGATTGGTACCTGTCAACATTTTGGGGGCGGTAGTGAGCGGGGCTAACTCACCATTCACTTCTATGGGAGGGGGCGTGGCCTAAGGCGGGACATACACCGGAAGTGAACGCTGATTGGCTCCTGCCATCCTTATCTCACCTGTCAATCAGTTTGACAAGTAGTGTACCCATTATACTACTGCCTAGTGGTTAGAGCACTGGCTTGGTAACCAAGCAACCAGCGATCAATTCCCACTAGCACTCCTTGTAGCCTTGGGCAAGTCACTTAACCCTCTATTGCCTCAGAAGAAAGGCCTGGCAATCTACTTCCAGTGACACTGCCAAGAAAACCCAGGAGCTTCTGGGTCACCAGGAGTCAGAAAACAAGGAGAAGAAGGTATCCACAGAGGACAAGACACCAAGGACCAGGCCTACACATAGGAGTAGTGTTATGCAGAAACTCTTTAATGAAGCACCCAACTTTTTAAGTTTCAGCCTGAGGCCTTCATCAGGGGTCTAAAAACCAAACATATAAATAAACAAAACATAATAAATGCCAAAAAACAATTACATAATAAATTAATATCAAAATAAAAGCCTTGGGGAAAACATTACCAAATTACCGCACAGAAGGTGTGTGTAGCACGCCTATGCAGTAAAGAAGCCAATTTTCCAATCTAAAAGTGAAAAACGTAAAAACATAGTTAGAAATTGCATCAAATGAATTTAACAACAATAAAAATAAATACAAAAAGATTATAAAATCACATCAGTTAATTACAATAATGAATAATAATAAAAGAGACAAAATAATACGAAAGGGACAATAAATGTACAACAAATGATGTAACAAAAAAGCTAACCACGCTAAGTAAAGGACACTGCATATAGATGTGTATTGTAATGGGGAAGAGATGTCCTTTGCCATGCAAACAGAGGAACCTGAGAGAAGTAGGTCTGTTGCTGACAGGAAGGCAAAGCACAGGACTCCCAGTTGCCAGGAGCAACATAAACAAACCCAGCCACAAGTGCAGCAGCCCCGCCCAGCTAGCAAACAATCCCCATCTCCTGAGCCCAATATTTTTCACCTGAGAGGGAGAAGGGCTAGATTAGCTCCAAACCAGACATATAAGAAACGCTCATTAGAGTTTCAGTGTGAAGGGCAGCAAAAGAAGCAAGAGAAGCACGGGAAGCAAAGAGCAGGAGGAGCAGAGGAACTGGAGAACGAGAGAGAGAGAGAGAGAGAGAAAGCTTGGACAGACCCAGCTGGGAAAGCTGAGTGAGCTGAAGTCTGAGACTCAGAAGCAACGTGTGTTTCAGTGTGGAAGGAAGCACGAGAGAAAGGACGTGAGTGACTCAGAGGATTGTGATTCTGAGAGTGATAGAGAAATACAGGAAGTAACCAGAAGGAATAACTGGAGGAGCAGGGCCCAAAAACCCTGTGGCAAGAACGCCAGGCAATTGTTCTATTGGGAAGACACACAGAGGGAAACGTTACCGGTAAAGCTATCTAGGAAGCACTTGCAAGCTCCAGAGAGTGAAAGGTATTCGGTGGAGGACATTTGCATGTCAGAGGAAGAGGTTGAGAAGCCAAAGTACAGAGGAAAACCTCTGAGGTTTAAACCCCTTCCTGACCAAGCTGTGCACGGACATTTCCCTGTCTCAAAGCCAGTAAAGGGTGTGACTCTCCTCTCTGCTATTCTAAGATATATGGTAATACTGAACCCTATCTCACGGAGGGCTTGATAGAGAAGCCTCAGGAACAGATAGAGGGTGGAAGTTTGGAAACGTTGTATACCAAGCAGAAGTTGTACTTACCAGAGAATCAGCATGAGTCAATGCTGATTGATCCTCAGGAAGAAGAAATATCAGATAACCAAATGGACTGTACTTTAATGGTTACAGATGATATAATTTCTCTGTGCTGAGCCAGGTGATGTGAAAGCTGTTTAAACTGGCAGTTGAAGAGCACAGGATTTTCCTTGCTTATACAAAGTGACTGTATGCTGTAAATACTGTGGAACTTTGGTTTAAGTTGAGAAGCTGTTATTATTTCCTTTCTTATTTTGTGCCAGAGTGTATGGCTTTTTGTCCTGAGTTATTTTGTGTTTGAATCCGCCCCGGGAGGGGAATTAAAAGCCTGTCATTGCCTGTACCACTTGCACCACAACTGCATCTTATTGAAAAGGAAAAATACTACAACTCCCAGGAGGCAATGCCAGCCTAAAGCATTGCTCCAGTCTTTCAATAAAGGGTCCCCAGGCCGTCTATCCTGTATGCCTATGCTACGGGCCGACTACTGGTGACAGTATACATATAAATAGAAAATGTCATACTAAGGACACAAAGAAACCAATTACATAATAAATTACATCCATAAAGAAACCAAATTATTGTATGAAGAATGTGTGATTGTCACGCCAATACAGTGAGAAAACCACTTTTCCCAATCTTAAATTGAGAACCATAAGAGTAGCATAAAAACAGATTAAAATAACATTAAATAAATATGACACCAAACATAAATAAGAGAATGTAAATCAAATAATCGCAATAATGAATAATGACATAAGGCCAAAATTGAAATAATTGATACAAACAGGACAATAGTAATGTACAGCTAAAATGTAGCAATAAGAGCAAACAACGTCAGATATAAAACCACTGCATATATATATATACACATAAAAATGTTGTGTAAGCATCTAAGCCACTAATATTACAAAATAATTAACAGGAGTGGTAGTTCAAAAAAGGGGGGAGTAAACGACTAAATTAAAACAAAAATGTGACAATGTGATGCACCTAGCTTGGAAAACACGATTGAGCATGTGCCTGTGCTAAAAAGCACCAAGGAACGGTGACTTACAATGACATGTCAATTAGTGCTACTATTCTAAAACGACACATCCCAAATTTGAGGGTTATTTGAAGAATGTGATGGTACTCAAGGACAAGGGAATCGAGGGAGGGACATCAGATTGCAATAAAATGTCTACTAGCAGGGGAATACCATAACCTAACATGATATGCACTCTCTAAATGGCCATAAAAAAATGTGTGTTAAGTGACGTTTAAAAATGAACAAAATAGTATGATTACAAAAAAGAGAAGGACAAAAAAAAATCCATTAAGGTGTAAAGTGATGTGCATTAAGTATTCTTTCTTACAAAAACTGGTACATCCACCTGAAAATGCTATGCATAGGTGGTAATGCTACACATTAGTTATCCAATAACCACGCTAAAAAGCCAAACTGAACTGTCTTTCAGGCCTTAATAATGCCTCACTTTGACTATGCCAATGCGATCTTGCATGGTCTACCTAAGTGCACGACTAACCCCTTACAACTTGCAATGAATTCAGCTGCAAGAATCCTTCATGGAACCTCAAGAAGTTCTCATATTACCCCAATACTAAAACAATTGCACTGGCTACCCATACAAGCCAGGATCTCATTCAAGATCCTAATTATGACCCATAAAGCCATCAATAAGTACCCTGCTACTGCCATTACTGATCTAATTTCAATCACACCTCCCAATTGAGCAAGGAGATCGAATGCCGCAAATACTCTCATATTACCTAAGGCAAGCACGAAGTGTTCTCAATTCACTAGATCCAGAGCCTTCTCCTTCTTTGCTCCATCCTGCTGGAACGCACTACCAGCAACTATCAGAACCATCAGTGAACTCTCCCAATTTAGGAAGGCACTGAAACGGCACCTCTTTCTTCATCACTACGATGATGCAGTCTTCTCCCCACACTCACCCACTCTCACATCTCAATGCAGCACCTCAAACTCATGCACGTCACATTCCCAGACTGATCACTCGCAATCACACCTTCCCCTCCAACCACCATGAGAAACTTATGCAGTGCCGCATAACTCATTATATTGTTGCATAAAGTAGACTGTATTTATTCATCGTGTCTCCTTGTTAAGGGACTGGTTATTTATACCCTATTTTACCTGTTATACCTGCTTAATGCATACCCAAGTTTAATTTTCCTGTTTAATGTATACCCAAGTTATTATACCTGTTTCACTGTAAGCACAAATCACGAAATTGAGATGTGCAACTCTTATGTTCATTGTAAACCGCACTGATGTCGAATAGCGCGGTATAAAAGAGACTGCAAATAAATAAATAAATAAAGGGCACAAGGATCGGAAGGGAACCGCCAGCGGAACCACATATAATTGTAGTGGGCCGACTGGCGGGAAACTCTCGATCCCCATGCCACATGCACTCTATTTCCTTTAAAAAGAAACCACAAGCTGAGGGCCAATGAATATGAAGCCGGTCAATTGAATGGTTTGTAAAATTACATTACAGAAAAGAACTATAATAAGCAGCATGTGCAAAAATTGCTGTGAAATAAATAAGAACATAACTGCTGCGGAATAAAATAATTAACTAAGAACCATAAAAGCTTCAGCAAGCGAGAGTAAGAGATAACACACTGTACCTGCGAGAACTGACAAGGCGGGAAAACGCCGCGCAGGAGCACGAACAGCACATTTAATGACAAATGGCTCCTCCCACTATACGTCAGACATAATCAGACATGCAAGAAACTGCCAAATGCCATAAAACAAATAAAAACAAAGCTGCTGTGTGCTTGAAATGAAAAAAATTGGAGCAACGAGAGGCAATGAAACCTGCAGAAAGTCAAATAAGAATATAATACCGTGTACCTGCGAGAACTGGCAAGAGCAGGGAAAAACGCGCAGGAACGCGGAAACACAGACTGCACAGTAGCGGCAGATGGCTCCTCACGCTATAAAAGAGGCTTAGAAAGACAGGCGATCCTGCCATAATGCAAAAAAATGAATTATTCAGCAAATACCATATATGAAGTATAGATAAGAGGAAAAGTCTCAAGTGTGCCATCATAATTACAAAAACACTTAAAAACATATACATATTCAAAAGGGCAGCTGCAAAGCTTTAACCATGTAAAATACGCTATAAGCCAAAAAAATGAACCTCTCAAAACAGTGGGAGTATAAATAAAAATATAACTATAACATTCTTAAAAACCATATTGTAGTCTTGTATCAAGAAGCATCAAAAGAGTATTTTAGTGATATGGGTCAGAGAAGTGAAATAAGATAAACACAACCTAGAGGAAGAGGGGGGGAAGGGGGGAGGGGGGAAGGGGGAGGGGGAAAGGGGGAAGAGGAAAAGGGGGGGAAGGAAGATGGGGGAGGAAGAAGGGGGGAAGGGGGGGAGGAAGAAGGGGGGGAAGGGGGAAGGGGAAGGGGAAGGGGAGGGGAGAGGGGGAGGGGGGAAAGGGGAAGGGGAGGGGGGAGGGGAGAGGGGGAGGGGGAAGGGGAAGGAAAGGGAGGGGAAAGGGGGAGGGGAAAGGGGAGGGGGAGAGGGGGGAGGGGGTTAGCATGGTTAGCTTTTTTGTTACATCATTTGTTGTACATTTATTGTCCCTTTCGTATTATTTTGTCTCTTTTATTATTATTCATTATTGTAATTAACTGATGTGATTTTATAATCTTTTTGTATTTATTTTTATTGTTGTTAAATTCATTTGATGCAATTTCTAACTATGGCTTTACGTTTTTCACTTTTAGATTGGAAAATTGGCTTCTTTACCGCATAGGCGTGCTACACACACACCTTCTGTGCGGTAATTTGGTAATGTTTTCCCCAAGGCTTTTATTTTGATATTAATTTATTATGCAATTGTTTTTTGGCATTTATTATGTTTTGTTTATTTATTTGTTTGGTTTTTAGACCCCTGATGAAGGCCTCAGGCCGAAACTTAAAAAGTTGGGTCCTTCAATAAAGAGTTTCTGCATAACACTACTCCTACGTGTAGGCCTGGTCCTTGTTCACCAGGAGTCAGGACTGACTCAAAGGCACACATTGCATTACAAGATCAGGAAATCTTTTTCATCATCAAATTCTCTCTACCCAGTAAATGTGATAGGATGTCCATATTCCTATTAAGATGTTCCGGCTTATAGACAATGTCAAATTCTAATTCGGCTAGCTAAGCCAGCCACCTCTGCTCCACAGCCTACAGATTGGCGGAATTCAGATACTTGAGGGGATTGTGGTCTGTTCTGACTAGGAATTATTTATAGATGACGTATTCATGGAGCATTTCCGTTGCCACTCACTTTAGTACTAAAAGTTCCAGCTTAAAGGCACTGTAGTTTCTATCATTCCTTTTGGAATGCTTAAAGCCCCTTCTGACATATGCAATCACACACTCTTAATCTCCTTGTTGCTGACTCAAGATAGCTCCAAGATAGCTAGCATCTGTCGACAAGATGAAGAGTTTGTTAAAATCCGGATATGCCAGAATTGGCAGACTCATCAGCTTCTCCTTTAGTGCTTCAAATGCTGACACTCCTTGGTCCAACAGAAAGGAATCTCGCTTTCCTTTTTCTTTGATTTTCCTGTATGTTGATGTAACAGCGTAGCCACCTGCACAAAATTCAGTACAAAGCACTGGTAGAAGCTGGTGAATCCAAGAAAACCTCGCGTTTTCTTCATATTTATTGGAGCCTTCCACTCCTGAAGTACTGTTTTCTTCTCTTGATCCACTTTAATGTCTTCATTGGACATGTTGTTAAGTGCCGTCAACTTGGAGTCGACTCATGGCAACCTTCTGGATAGCTATCCCAAATTGTGTTCGGTCTTCAGTCAGGCGGTTCATTGTTGACAGACTGGTACCCGCAGCTGCTGTTATTGTATTGATCCATCTCATTGCTGGCCTTCCTCTTTTGCGTTGACCTTCTATCTTGCCAAGCATGATGTCTTTCTCTAATGATCTCTCTCTTCGCATGATGTGTCCAAAGTATGAAAGTCGAAGTCTTGTCATCTGAGCTTCTAAAGAAAGCTTAGGTTTGATCTCCTCTAGTACCAACTGGTTTGTTCTTCGGGCAGTCCATGGTATACACAGTATTCGCCGCCAGCACCATAATTCAAAGGCATCAATTTTCTTCCTGTCTATCTTTTTCACTGTCCATCTTTCACATCCATATGATGTTATTGAAAATACCATGGCTTGAACAAGTGGAATCTTTGTAGGGAGGGAGACATCTCTTCTCTTGAGAATCTTATCTAGGTCTTTCATAGCCATTCTGCCAAGAGCAATGTGTCGTCTGATTTCTTGACTGCTTGTTGCTTCTTTATTGATAGTTGATCCAAGTAGGTTAAAGTTATTCACGATTTCAATTTCTTCTCCTTCAACGATGAACCTGTTTATTATGCCAGTTGTCATGATCTTTGTCTTCTTTACATTAAGGTGCAGGCCCATTTTGAGACTATGTTCTGATTATGAGAAGCAAATGTTTCAGATCATCTTCACTTTCAGCCAGTAATGTGGTATCATCAGCATAGCAAAGGTTGTTGATGAGTTTTCCACCAATCTTCACACCTCTGTTGTCTTCATACAATCCTGCTTCTCTGATGATTTGTTCTGCATATAAATTAAACAGGTAGGGGGAAAGTATGCAGCCTTGTCTTACACCTTTGCTTATTTTAAACCATTCAGTTTCTCCTTGTTCCTTTCAAACTGTTGCTTCTTGATCATTGTAGAGATTGTGCAAGAGTACAATCAGGTGTTCTGGTATACCCATGCTTCTTAATGTGGCCCAGAGTTTCTCATGGTTTACACAGTCAAAAGCCTTGCTATTGTCGATAAAGCACAGATAGATATCCTTTTGGTATTCTTCAGTCTTTTCAAGGATCCATCTCACATCTACAATGATGTCTCTCATTCCTTGCCCTTTCCTGAACCCTGCTTGCACTTCAGGTAGTTCTTGTTCCAGGTATGGTTGTAGTCTCTTTTGAATAATCTTCAGTAGAATCTTGCTGGCATGTGGGATCAGAGCGATTGTGCGATAATTTCCACAGTCAGTTGGATCACCTTTCTTTAGTATTGGTATAAACGCAGATCTTTTCCAGTCAGTTGGCCATGATGTTGTCTTCCATATTTCTTGGCAGAGCCTTGTGAGTACGGTAACAGCTGCATCAGATTGCTGTAATACTTCTATGGGAATGCTATCAATGCCTGGTGCTTTGTTCTTTGATAAGGCTTTCCATGTTGCTTCAACTTCTTCTTTCATCACCAATGGTTCCCGATCATAAGGTACAGGTTGAAACGGCTGTTGGTCCACTTGATCTTTATCATATAAAAACTCTGTATATTCCTTCCACCTTTTCTTGATCTTCTCAGCATCATTCAACATAGAACCTTGAGCATCTTGTAACATTCTAATTCGAGGCTGGAACTTTTTCTTTAACTCTCGTAGCTTTAGGAAAGCCGATCTTGTTCTTCCTCTAATAGTTTCTGCTTCTATTTCCTTGCATGCATCGTTGTAGTACTTTTCCTTGTCCTGTCTTGTTGCACGTTGGAAATCTCTGTTGAGTTCTGCAATTGTCTTTCTTTCTCCTCTGACTTTAGCTTCTCTGCGTTTCTGGGCAATTTTCAGAGTTTCTTCCGTCATCCATTTTGGCCGTTTTTTCTTTTTCACCTTTTGTAGAGACTTCTCGCTTTCTTCCAACACAACCTTCTTGATGTCATTCCATAACTCTTCTGGAGCTCTGTCATTTGTATCTAAAGCAGCAAATCTATTTTGCAGGCAGTCTTTAAATTCCAATGGTATATTCTCAAGGTCATATTTTGCTGCATTCATGAGCGGTTTGCTCTTTTTCAACTTTAGCTTGAGTTTGCATAGTAGTAGTTGATGATCTGTACCACAGTCAGCTCCAGGTTTTGTCTTTGTTGATGTTATAGAGCTTTTCCATCATTTACTTCCACAGATGTAGTCAATTTGAATTTCATACTATACATTGGGTGAAGTCCATGTGTACAGTTGCCGCTTGTATTGCTGGAAGAAGGTGTGTGAGATGAATAGGTCTTGCAGAATTCTATCAGTCTTTCTCCAGCTTCATTTCTGTTGCCAAGTCCATATTTTCCAACTACTTTGCCTTCTTCTTTGTTGCCAACTTTTGCATTCCAATCACCCATGACTATCAGGATATCCTGTTTGCATGTTCTGTCAATTTCAGCTTGTACTTATTCATAGAACTTTTCAATTTCATTCTCTTCTGCAGCTGTTGGGGCATATACTTGAATTATAGTTGTGTTGATAGGCATTCCTCGTAGACGAATAGAGATTAAGCGTTCGCTGACTGCATTGTATTTCATTACAGTTCTTGCAAGTTTCTTCTTTATTATAATTGCAACACCATTTCTTCTTTGTCTTTCATTTCCAGCATAGTAGACCATATGATCATCTGATGCAAAGTGCCTGATGCCAGTCCATTTCAGTTCGCTGACACCCAACAGATCAAGTTGTACACGTTCCATTTCATTCTTGACCACCTCCAACTTCCCTTGGTTCATGCTTCATGCATTCCATGTTCCAATGTGTAAGACAGCTTCTGATTCTCATTTCATGCGCAGCTACATCAGCAGTCAGACGTCCCGAGGGCTTTGATCCAACCACATCATAAATGCTGGCTTTACTCTGAAAAGTCTTCTGCTCTTCCCCAGTAGCTAGTTGAGTGCCTTCCGACCTGGGGGGTCTCATCTTCCAGCACTATAGGACAATTTGTTTTGTTGTAACTATCCATTGGGTTTTCATGGCAAGATAGAGAAGTAGATTGCTGGGCCTTTCTTCTGCGCAGTTTAAGTTTGCTGTTGTTGCTGTTGTCACAGAAATGTGATCCTCCGCCGTCAACACTATCCCATTCTGCTGCTGCCCAGATGGGTGGTTTATCTTGGTCTGGCACCTCAGCTGAGACCTGTCCATCTTGGGAGACCCGGCCAGTAGTTAAACTATCGATAGTTCAGCTCTGAGCATCAGTTATGCACACAAGCCCTCACGGCACCACAAGCTACAAACCAACTGAGGGACTTAATGACATAACAATTTACATTTCATTGGTTTCAGCTGGAGTCCCACTTTTCTCCATTTCAAAAACACTAGCTCAAGTCTTTCCATATGTTTTTCAAAGCTAGGAGTGTAAATGAGAATATCATCCAAATAAATTAGCAGGATCTCCATTACATAATCTCCAAGGACTGCCACCATAAGCCTGGAGAAGCTGACAGGTGCATTGCAAAGCCCAAAGGGCATACACATCCACTCAAAGAGGCCGAAAGGTGTGGTTGCTGCTGTTTTATCAATCTGCTACCTCCATCTGAAAATACCCTGAAGTAAGGCCCAAAGAAGAAAACCACGATGAATTACCCTGGGTGTCTAGGGATAGCAGGTAGGCACCCTTGATGGTTACAGAATTTAGCCAGCAATAATCACAGCAGAAATTAAGCATGCCATCAGTTTTTCTTAGGACTACTGCAAGGGAAGCCCAAGGGCTACTACTTCTTCTGAGAATCCCTTGGTTAACCAATTCCGTTACATGCCTCTTAAAATCCTCAAATAGATGAGGAGAGACCTTCCAAAATGGCTGCTTCATAGGTTGTACTTCTCCAGTATTTATAGTGTATGTTACCAGAGAAGAGTATCCTATATTGGAGTTGTCTTTTGAAAATACATCCTGGTAGTTACATAATAGCATCTTTAGTGCATTTGTCTGTTCCATGGAGAGTCCTTCCCAGTTTACTTACACTGGTGGGAGATCCAACACTTCAATATCTTCAATAAAGCCTGTGTTTTCTAATTCTTTCCAATTATATGTTTCTTCAATGCTGGTCATGTTCATTTCAGAGGGAGTCACTATTTCCTCTCTTTTAAATGTTTACGTTACACGTATTCTTGGAGGCAATGTCACATCCTTCTCTCCGAAATTCAGCAAACAAACCGGTACCACTCTTTTGTCCAGTTTTGTTATGACGCTGACTACCAGGATCTTCTCCGGAAATTAATTTCTTTTGTGGCAGCAATCAAAATATTGCAGGTCGATCCCTTTAACATTACGGCACCTGGCTCTTATAATTTTTTCAGAAAATGAAGGAATTCTTTGTCTCTCCGGTCCGATGGTCTTTATAACACCAAGGAACCAGTCAGAAAACGTGGCAGGGAGTTCTAAAATCGCCTTTATTGTTCCACGGATCAAGTGCGACAACCCGACACAGGCCGTGTTTCGTACACCACTTCTTCAGGGGTTGAGGGTTCACTAAAAAACATGTATATAAATATTAAGTAAAACCACAACAAACAAAAACATATACAATAAAGCACAGTTACTTACCTGTAACAGGTGATCTCTGGGAACAGCAGGAATTAGTCCTCACATATGGGTACGTCGGTACCGACGGAGCCTGCGCGGGAAAGCTCCCCAGCCTTTCAGATGAAAGGCTTTTGGGGCCTCCCACTGCACATGCGCGCTGCCTTCCCGCCTTCCTGACCAGCTCTCCTCAGTTCGAGTTTATAGCTGAGACAATAGAGAGAGGAAAGGAAGATAGATAGAAGATACAACTCCTAGGGGAGGAGGGTGGGTTGTGAGGACTAATTCCTGCTGTTCCCAGAGATCACCTGTTACAGGTAAGTAACTGTGCTATCTCCAGGAACAAGCAGGAATAAGTCCTCACATATGGGGACTCCCTAGCTAAGATGCCTGGGAGATCCCCCTCCAAGGGTAAACCATCTTCGTATGGATCTCAGGCATCCATCCAGGGAAGGTGGGCAGGAGTTGTTTAAGTATGGAACAGGTGTTTGAGGACAGCCTGACCAAACAAGGCATCCCGGCGGGAGTCCTTGTCCAAGCAGTAATGGGCTGTGAAGGTATGAACCGAGGCCCAAGTGGCTGCTCGACAGATCTGATCTATGGACACAGAGTGAAGATGAGCCATAGAAGTGGCCATGGCTCGCACATTGTGAGCTGTGACATGGCCTTCCAGAGAAATGTTCTTACTCTGGTAAGCAAAAGAAATACACTGAGCAATCCAATTGGAAAGTGTACGTTTGGTGACTGGAAGTCCCAAATGAGAAGGATCAAAAGCCACGAAAAGTTGGGAAGACTTTCGATGTGGCTGAGTCCTGTTGAGGTAAAAGGCGAGAGCTCTTTTACAGTCAAGAGTATGAAGGTTCCTCTCTGCACTGGATGCATGAGGAGCCGGAAAAAAAACAGGTAGATATACCTCTTGATTAAGATGAAAAGGCGAGACCACTTTAGGCATAAAGTGGGGATTCGTCCTAAGGACCACCTTATCATGATGAAATCTGGTATAAGGTGGGTTAGCCACCAAAGCCTGCAGTTCACTGATGCGGCGAGCCGAAGTGACTGCAATAAGGAAAAGAACCTTCCAGGAAAGAAATTGGAAGGAGGTAGATACCAACGGTTCAAAAGGTGGCTTCATAAGTTGACCCAGAACTAAATTCAAGTCCCATGCTACCGGAGGAGGTCGGATGGGAGGCTTAGTGAGGGTCAGGCCTCTCATGAATCTTGCAATAAGAGGATGAGAGGAAACAGGTTGTCCATTTATAGGTTTTAAGGATGCTGCAATAGCACTTAAATGGACTCGTACTGAATTTGTCTTGAGGCCTGCATTGGAAAGATGCAGGAGGTAATCCAGTAGAGAATTCAAAGGAAGTGCCAGAGGGTCAAGACCCTGTTGTGCACACCAAATGGAAAAACGTTTCCATTTGAAAGCATAGGAACGCCTCGTGGAGGGTTTCCTAGAGGCATGAAGGATATCTTTCACTGGTTGAGAAAGATTGAAGTCATGAAGGCTCAGGCCTTCAGTAACCAAGCTCTGAGGTGTAGGGACTGGGGGTTTGGGTGCCACAAAGTCCCCTCCTCCTGAGACAGAAGGTCTGGCGCAGCTCCCAGGTCCAGGGAGGGTCCCTGGGAGAGATGCAGAAGTAGAGGGAACCACACTTGGCGTGGCCAGCGTGGAGCTATGAGGATCATGGATCCGTGATCCCTCTGTAGTTTGAACAGAGTCTTGGGAATCAAAGGAATGGGTGGAAAAGCGTACAGGGATTCCTGACCCCAATTTAGGAGAAAGGCATCGTTGGCCTGAGCTCCCTGACACGGAGTCCTGGAACAGAACTGGGGAAGTTTGGCATTCCACGGACTTGCAAAGAGGTCTATGTCCGGGGTCCCCCATTCCTGAAAGATTCTGCCTATCTGGTCCATATGCAGGGACCATTCGTGTGGGAGCAGAACTCGACTGAGTCTGTCTGCCCGAGAGTTTTGAACTCCTGGAAGATATACTGCCAGAAGATGAATTTGATGCTCTCTGGCGAAGGCCCATAATCTGAGAGCTTCGTTGCAAAGCGACAGAGAGCCCGTCCCTCCTTGTTTGTTGACATAGAACATGGCTACCTGATTGTCTGTCTGAACTAGGACAGTCAGGTTGACAAGGAGGGTGTGGAAGACTGTGAGGGCAAGGAAGATTGCTCGCAGTTCCAGAAGGTTGATGTGAAGGGTGGTCTCCTGAGGAGACCAGGTGCCCTGAGTGGAGAGGTGTTGGAGATGAGCTCCCCACCCTGTCTGGGAGGCATCTGTTGTGAGGGTTGCTTGGGGCAACGAAGGTTGGAAGGGGATCCCCAACAACAGATTTTTGGAGGATGTCCACCACTGGAGAGACCAAAACAGTCGTTTTGAGGTGAGTATTTGGTCTGAGAGCAGTCCTGATGCTTGAGACCACTGGGTGGCCAAGGTCCATTGAGCTGCTCTCATATGAAGACGAGCGTAGGGCACCACGTGTACCGTGGAGGCCATGTGGCCCAGAAGTTGCAGCATTTCTCTGGCTGACAAGTGACTTCTGGACTGAGCCTGGGAGGCCAAGCTTATTAGCCTTTGGCCTCGAACCAGAGGGAGGTAGGCCCTTGCAGTGGTGGAGTCCAATTGGGCCCCTATGAATTCCAGAGACTGAGTAGGGATGAGTTGGGATTTGGGAATGTTTACCACAAGTCCCAGATATTGATGAATACGCCTTGGGCGGTCCAGAGAAATCTGGGCTTCTGACTGAGATGGAGCTCGGATGAGCCAGTCGTCCAGATATGGGAAGACAAAGATTCCCATGCCTCTGAGAAATGCGGCTACGACTGCCATGCATTTTGTGAAGACTCTTGGAGCAGAGGCTAGACCGAAGGGTAGTACTCTGTACTGGAAATGTTTTCCCTGGAACAGAAATCTTAGATATTTTCTGTGGGATGGATGGATGAGTATATGAGTGTACGCATCCTTGAGATCTAGAGAACAAAGCCAATCCTGACTCTGAAGGTATGGAAGGAGAAGGCCCAGAGATAGCATTTTGAATTTTTCCTTGAATAGAAACCTGTTCAATTCCCTCAGATCTAGGATAGGTCTGAAGCCCCCTGTCTTCTTTTTTATGAGAAAGTAAGGGGAGTAGAAACCTAACCCCTGTTGTGGAGGAGGAACCTCCTCTATTGCCCTTTGGGCAAGGAGAGAAGAGACTTCCTGACTCAACAGGGTCAGAAGAGATGGGGGAGAACTGAATTGCCTCACCATGGTATGGGGAGGAAGACTGGAGAAATGAAGTTTGTAGCCCTCCCTGATAATAGAGAGGGTCCATTGCTCTGATGTGATTTGTTCCCATCTGGGAGCAAAATGAGCTAGCCTTCCAGGAATGGTGAGGGGCTCTGGTTGTTCTAGAGCCAGAAACGGCAAGTTCTCTAGGGGCAAGTCAAAACCCCTGAGGAGGTTGAGCCTGTTGGGGTGTAGCAGACACTGCAGGCTTTGACTTTACTTGCTTAGACTGCTGACGCTTAGCAGCAAAGCGAGGCTGAGCAGATTGCTGGCCAGTATTTGTGGAAAATCTGGCCTTCTTATAGTAAGGCCTTTTAAAAGATTTCTTTTTGGCAGGGGTAGAAGTAGACTTAGAAAGTCTATCTAGAGTGGCATTTTCTGCATCCATTTGAGCAGCTTTAATTTGCCAGTCTTCCCCAAATAAGTTCTCACCTGTACAGGGCAGATTCCTGAGGCCATCTACAACCCAGGGTTCTAGGTCAGAAGCCTGGAGCCAAGCAAGACGTCGGGCTGCAATAGCAATTCCCGAAGCCCTGCCAGCAACCTCAAAGGAATCAAAGGCTGCCCTGTTGGAGAACTTGGAGACCTCTGAAAGTTGAGTCACCATAGAAAAGAAGTCCGCCCTTTGATCATCAGGGATAAAGGGGGCAAAATTCTGTATCTTTAGGGCAAGTTGTCCAAGAAACATGCCCATATAAAGGCTATAAGAATTGATCCTGGCTATAAGCATACTAGCCTGGAACATCTTTCTTCCAAAAGAGTCCAGGGTCTTACATTCTCGCCCTGGAGGGGTAGAAGAATGCCTTTTAGGACTCTTTATTTTCTTCATGGCAGACTTCACCACAATAGAGTGGTGAGGCAGCTGAGTTTTCTGGAACCCAGGAGAAGGAGGGACCCGATACATGGTGTCCAACCTACGGGAATGGGGAGACAGTGTTAAAGTAGTCTCCCACAAATCCATCAAGTGTTCTTGAAGGATTTCATGGATAGGCAGAGTGACTGCCTCTTTAGGAGCTTTAGAGTATCCTAAAATATCCAATTTTTTTGATCTGGGTTCTTTTTCAGAAGATGTAGCAATAGAAAGTGCTTTAGCTACATCAACAATGAAATCCTGAAAGGATAAATCCTCTGGAGGAGACATCCTCCTCTTTGGAGAAGAGGGCTCCTCAGGAAGAGCAAGCTCAGCAAAGTCATCAGAGGAATTGAATTCATCAGAAGAATCTGAGTATTCTCTCTGTGCTTTCAATGTACGATACGCATACCGATCGGTATCGACATCGAGCGTATCGGGCATGGGATCGGTACCGGGCGAAAGCCTGAATCCGGCATGCGGAACCGATCGACTCTTGGAAGTCGATGGTCTCGGTTCCGGTGTGGATACCGGCACCGGGGTCGGTACCGATGGAATCGGTATCGAGGGCATCGCAGCCTTAATGAATGCCAGAACGGCCTGCTGCATGGTCTGGACAGTATTGCCCATAGACGCCACTGCTGCCTGGATATCGGTACCGGTATGGGCCGGTACCCCAGAGCAGTCCAACAGGTGATCGGTCGAGGCCGTGCCATCGATGTCAACCTGTGACCCCATGATTGCTTTGGAGGCCGGAGCCTCCCGCCGGGGTTTTTTTGGCCTGGGCAGAATCCTCGAACTCAAGATTGAGAGCCTCTCGATCTTTAGAAAGAGATTTGCTTTTAGAGGATTTGCCCACAGAAGTTTTGGTTACCTGAGATCCATCCGGAGAGGAAGACCTGGATGACTGTGATGCTTCTGAAGGAAACAGCACATGGAGCTTGTTGGCCCGGTTCTGCAAACCACGTTTAGACATCTGGGTGCAGGATGGGCAGTCCGGTATGGAGTGGTCAGGTCCCAAACACTTAAGACACCATTCATGGGTGTCTGTGACAGAAATGACAGCACTGCACTTGGTACACTTTTTAAAACCAGGGACTGGCTTCTCCATGAGGAGAATTTGTGTAGGCCTTAAGGCCTAACAAAAGTTACCAAGCTGTGCTGAAGAAAATAAGTCTTTTTTTTTTTTTTTTTATAAAGAAAGAAAGAGAGACCGGCGGTACCGGTTTCGGTATGGGGAAGGCAGGTACACGGTCTAAAGAAACAAACAAATTTCACAATTTCTTCAGCGGTGACAGGAACACGACCTGCTGGCTCCGCGGAAAAAGAGAAACTGAGGAGAGCTGGTCAGGAAGGTGGGAAGGCAGCGCGCATGTGCAGTGGGAGGCCCCAAAAGCCTTTCATCTGAAAGGCTGGGGAGCTTTCCCGCGCAGGCTCCGTCGGTACCGACGTACCCATATGTGAGGACTTATTCCTGCTTGTTCCTGGAGATTATCATAAACATAAAACAGTTAATACAATACACTTCATCATAATAAATAAAACAATAAATACATAAATAATTATAATGTGATAAACCAATGATAAAATCAATATGTTGCAATAAATAATAAATAAATAGTCATTGCCATTAAAAAACATAATATAAAAATTATATCTCATATTCTGTAATGCACAATAAATATACTAATAGCAAATCTGTACAAGGAAACAACGATTAAACAACAATAAAAATCCCGAGAAAGGAGGAGAGAGAGGAGGAGAACTAGGAGGGTGTATTGAAATACACAGTTCATTAAATAAAATTGGAAATAAACCTGCTACAACCTATTTCAAAACAGGAGGAGATAGGAGGTGACTCAGATGACCATAAGAAATGTAAATTGTTCCAATTGACTATATAAAAATATAAATTATGAATTATACCTGTAAAAATATAAAATATGAAATATAAAATGTAAAATGAAATGAAGAAAAAAAAACCATAGCGTATCATGTAAAAACCTACCACTGTTATCCTGCCAAGAGAAGCGCTCTCTGATTGGCAGGAACGTGGAAAACTCCTGCCTCACATTCGCGATGTAGAATGAACTCTATATAAATAAATAAATGGACAAATAGAAAAATAAGAACATTATCATTGCGCCAAGCAAGGGTTATTATATGTGAAATTATGCCCTAGTGATTATGTGTCTAAGCCCGGCGCCAAGGAATGTATAACCTCTGGAATCCAAAGAATGACAGCATCCTGTGTATCAAGGCAGGAGATTACCTAAAAATAACTAGCGATCATACTCACAATAATAGGAAACCCTTCGGTAAAAAGCTAAAAATAAAAATAAAATCAAAATTAAACAACTCCATATTTTTTATTTTTATTTTTATGAACTGTGTATTTCAATACACCCTCCTAGTTCTCCTCCTCTCTCTCCTCCTTTCTCGGGATTTTTATTGTTGTTTAATCGTTGTTTCCTTGTACAGATTTGCTATTAGTATATTTATTGTGCATTACAGAATATGAGATATAATTTTTATATTATGTTTTTTAATGGCAATGACTATTTATTTATTATTTATTGTAACATATTGATTTTATCATTGGTTTATCACATTATAATTATTTATGTACTTATTGTTTTATTTATTATGATGAAGTGTATTGTATTAACTGTTTTATGTTTATGATATTATTGTATATGTTTTTGTTTGTTGTGGTTTTACTTAAGCGTGGCGGCTTGCTGTTTTTTGGTGGACCCTTTATAACACCAAGCCTTTCTCCACCACCTCAGGTGATATATTTTTTTCTGCTGAGTGATATTATGTAATAATCTGCTAACACAGCTATTTTTACTCCTTGAGAGTTCGGTCAAGTCTCTGAACAGTCCTTACAGATGTTGTAGGATGTTCATTCCTACTATACCCATGATACGCTCATCTAGATCACAATTTGTAATTGTGGCTGGCCATTACTGTCAACACATCAGACCCCGTATTGACTATATTTCAGGTCTCAACTCCACCAATCTTTAACATCAAAACCAGACTCTATCCATTGGCTTTTCTCTTAAGCTTGCCCATTCATCCTTGGTCTCCACCCAGAGCCAACCCAAGGGTTTCTTCTGCCCTAGGCAAAAATTCTGGCTTCGCTTCCCCCCCTGATAACACCGCCCCCCAGCTGATGCTGCCCCCCCCCAATTGATGCTCCCAGCTGCTGCCACCCTCCAGCTGCTGCCGATTCCGTATTGATAGGAGGAAGCAAGCAGAGGCAATGGCAGAATTTCCAAAAGCAGCCACCCATGTGTGCCGCTGCCACCTACCCGTGCAGCCGCTGCTGACCTCCCGGGCCGGCCACCCTAGGCAGCTGTCTAGCTCACTTAGTGGATGAGCCCGTCTTGTCTCCATCTCCACTGACTGGGTGCACACTTGAGATTGTACCACCTCTGGAGGCTTAACTACCTTTGCCTCATTTGGAATCTTGGATCATACAACCCCCCTAGTTCCTGGTAAGGCTGCAGCACTTCTTCGATCTACTGGTCCTGGTCTATTATTTGTTGGAGCTTTTTCACTTCTGCAGCTCTGGGCAATATGTCCCGACTACCCACATCTATAGTAAATAAATTCTCTTGCACCAGTTCTCAGAGGAGGTTTTCTATATGAAGAGTCAAACCGGTATTCCATCTCAGGCTGTCTCATCGGTGGTCTATTTGTCCTCTGTACACGCTCCTCCAGCTCCCCTTGGTGTTTCTCGATTCTGTTCAGGATCTTAATGAAGTCTTGGAGAACAGGTGCCATAGTCTCAGTCTCAGCTGTGGTGGACCTCACAGGGACTTCACTGCTTGTGCAGGCTAAACTCCTAACAGGCGACACCATCCCGAAGCAGTAGGGGACCTACTCCTCCTCAGACCAATTAATCACAGCCTGCATTAGGTTAGGGAATGGAATACGTGGGTTTTTCTCAAATCACCTCCTCATTTCCCTCCGGAGGGTATCATCACGCAAACCAAGGACGAATTGCTCTTTTAGCATATCTTCTAGATCAGCTAGTCTGAAGGGATCCCTTGTCAATATTGTGGTCATCTTTTCTTGCAAATTATATGCATATCCATGTATAGATTCCCCAGGTTTCTGTCTGCAGGGAGACCTTGTCATTGTACACCTGTATTAATAGGTTGAAAATTACTTTGACATACAACCCTCTTCTCGATGCAAGGTGCTTTACCGTATCCCTTGCCTGGGGCAAGGTGATCTTTCACCATCTTTAACTGGTCTTCCTCAGGAACATGGAGGATCTTCAGCACAGATTTTACCTTCTCCACCCATTCCTTGATCGAGAGGTAATCTGGATGGCTGGGAAAACTAAATAAATCTGGGATGGTTTTTTTCTCTTTGGATGACGACTGTTGTTGTGACCATGGGAGATGGTTGTTGTGCTGAGCTTCGTGCTGAATTTTCCAATGCTTGCCAGAGGTCATCAATTTGGCACTGTAATTCTTCCATGTTGTTCTTCTCAGGCAATGATCTTTGAAGGATAGGGACATGGGTGCTCACTCAGAGAGAGAATCTCGCTCTTCCCCCTGCCCCAAAAATCAATATTAAACAGGCACAGACACAAACTTTTCTTATACTCTTCCATCGTTCCCAAAATGTCTCCAAAATTAGCAGCTACCTTCAACATACCCCTGGTATCTATATTTCACCCCAATAATCACTAAATGGTATGCCAAAAACCTCAAATCCTGGCCATGATGCCACTTGATCACTGGCACCACAGTCTCCACGAAGACCAAAGAAAAACGAAGACCTCCAAGGACTTTCCTTCCCCTTCTTTTGCCGTCTATGGAAAGATAGGAACAAGGAACCAACTGATGAGGTAAAAGAATAAATGTATTTATAAAGGATTTGAACCTTGGACTACTCAATCTCACAGAATTCTACCACTCAGATAAGTATATTTCAAGAATATCTTTTTAATTAAGGTAAGCATATTTCAATACTAAGCAAGGATTAACACTTGTAGTAGAAAAAACTATCCAAAAATCACTTTGAAGGTAATACAGATGTACAACTATATTCTATTTAAAGTGAATTCCGTTAATATTGTCCCAGCTAGTATTTGAGCTCAAATATTATGCAATTAATTGTGTGTGTGCACAAGAAGTTTACTTATCCAGTTCTGCTGAGAAGCATGTTGGGGCCCTTGAACCATGCAAGACACTTTTCAACAAAGCTGATCCTCCAGAACTATCAGAAACTGGAACTCTATATCACAGGAACTCAGGAATGCAGTCTCTTCTTCTGTAGAATTTCAGCAGCAAACAGTCATCTGGCAATGGATTCCGCACATTAAATTAAAAGTTTAATTACCACTGAAATAAATTAAAAGTTTCATTTAATGTACTTTTGATTTCAGGCAATTTATAACCCAAAGCCATGCCCCTTGTCTTTAAATGCTGCAATTTCAGCAATTTCCACATTGAAAATTATAAAATTTGGCTTAATGAGCTCCCCAGACCCTGCTCCACCTTCCTGGAGCATCAAAACATTTAATAGTTTTTTTGTTTTTTTTTTTTAAATAAAATTGTGTCATTTTTAAGGATCCTGGTCCCTTTAAGGCAGGGGTCTCAAACTCAAATTGCTTTGAGGGCCAAATGAGGACTTGTAGAGTAACCCGGGGGCCGCACAAGACGCAGGCCTCATTTGCATAATGGCATCATTTGCATAAGGGCATCATTTGCATAAATATTTGCATATACACTAACTTTTAGTAAACATGCAGAACATACACCATCACCAAACAAGGAATCACAATTTAGAAACAGGAAGACAATTAAACTGGGAACCCCAAAAGCCAAACTTAGAATGTACAACACTGTAGAAATAAAACTATAAATTGATTTCCTCTTGTATGTAAGGGAACAATCATGGAGAATGGGCCCCTGGGCCTGTGTCCACTCCCATATCTTTTCTGGTCACATGGAGGGGGATGCTCTCACCTTTGTGGCTCGAATCTCTGGCCCTGTGTTCATTCTCTGCTTGAAAACCCTAAGGAGGGGATTTCCTAGCTCTCTGTTCTCTCTGTTCCTGATGTCTGGAGAGAGAAATCTTTTGGTTCTGTGCAGTTTCTCTCCTTCAAGGTCCTGGGGGGAGGATTCTTCTGCCCCATGTTCCTTCTCTGCTTATGTTGATCCTATACTCACGATCTTCCTTTTATGCTGTTCAAAGGGTGGCATCCAGCTTTATGCTCGCTTTATTCTTCTGTGAGGAGAGGATCTCTGGTTCCTTCATTCATCCTGTCTCTTTTTGGGTCCCAGGGAAGGGATCCCTGGCCCTGTGTTACTACATTCTCTGTTTCTGGGATTTAGGAATGACATCTCTGGCTAGTTGCTTGCTTTTTCTCTACTTCAGGAGCAATGGGAGAGGATCCCCAAGTCTTGCACTGATGATATGACCAAAGAGCTCATGTGCACTCTGGCCATTTTTACACCAGCTGTTGCACAAGCCTTTTATTTTGATGTTTATAGACTCTCCTACCTTTTTTCTTAAAACTGTGTTTTTCTTTTATTTTCCAAAATGATGAGCTCACTATTAGTTGCATGAACAGACAGATGGGTCTATGAACCAATGGCAAACTCACACAGACAACATAGTCAGCCACAGAGAAATTTGAGTAGTGTCAGTTTTCACCCGGGACTATTATTTTTTTAAAACATAGCCACTATTGGCAGCAGTCAGTCCCTGATCCCAATGCCAACAGTATTAAGCGTCCCGCGGCCCCTCTGCCTGCTCTGAGTCCTCTCCTCCCTGCAGCATCAGCTCAAAAAGTGGCTGCTTTCAGAGCCGCGAAGAGAGAGAGTTTCTCTCGCGCGGTTCTGAAGAGCAGCGAGTCTTCAGAACCGCGCGAGAGAAACTCTCTCTCTTCGCGGCTCTGAAAGCCGCCACTTTTTGAGCTGATGCTGCAGGGAGGAGAGGACTCAGAGCAGGCAGAGGGGCCGCGGGACGCCTAATACTGCGGCGGCAAGTTTGGATTTATTTTTTTTTTTTAGACACCGGTAAGTGCTTCGCGGGCCGCACAAGATGCTCTCGCGGGCCGCATGCAGCCCGCGGGCCGCGTGTTTGAGACCCCTGCTTTAAGGCCACTCCACCCACTACTTTAAGGCCTATATGGCCTGGAAGCATCATTTTCATTTTTTATGCCCTTTCTGGGCTGACCCACACACCAGAGCATTCTGACCCCTCTTGAAGGCCCACTTTTAATTATACATTTTGTAGAGCCCACCAGGCCCAAATTCCAAGGCTTCCTACTCCGATATTAATTTTGGACCTTTCTGGCCCCACCACTGGCCCCCTAGCCCTGCCCTCTAGCATCGGGTTCTATCCAGCCCCTTCTCCTTACCCCGGGTCTTGCCCAAGAGCCTCAGAATCCTTGTGACCAGTTTCGACCCCCCCCCCACACACTCATCGGAGGAGCCGTGAATCCCTGCAGCCCCTCTGACTCTGTCTGCTTTCCTCTACTTTAATCAGAGACAGCCACGGTGATTCGCAGCTCCTTGATCAAAGTCTCTGCCTCTGCCAAAGCTCCCCCATGACTGCAGGTCAAGACCCGATCTCAGCCACGGCATTCACGGCTCCACAGAGGCCTATCCTGCAGTCCTCCATGGCTCTCCCTCTCAAATTATTTTTTAAAAAAAGCTGCACTTCCCTTCCCCGCAGCCGTGAGGAAGGTACAAAAACCATCCAAGCTGCTATAATCAGCCTAGAGCAGCACCAGACCCCCCTGGAGGAAAGAAAAAAATCCAAGCTGCCCTCAGAAACCCTGAATACCCCTCAAGGACACCTAAGAGGTATTTTTTTCTAATTTACTTTTTTTATACACATTTTCTCATCTGGTTACACTTAATTTGAATTTTTAATTGTATTAACTTATTTTAAACCCTGTTATTGTTAATCTGTGTTAGCCTTTGGCTATCTTCCTCAACTATAAACCACCATGATGTATAATTTAAATGGTAGCATATAAGATTAAGTTAAATAAATAAAATAAATAAATGTGGAGAGATCTAGAAGACCTATTGCTGGCAGATACTGAGATGAGGAGCTAAGATCTTTCTTGTAAGGTGAAATGTTATGTGCCAATGCTAGAAGTACCTAAGCAGAGAAGGAACATGGGGTTCATCTTAGAAGCCATATTTGTGCTTTGGACGTCAGAAAATGTGCTTAGAGACTCCAGAGCCATATTAGAAGCCAGCTCTGAGGACATCGCCAGCGTGAGGACATCCAAGTCTGAAGGGAGGCATGAAGGAGGCATGGATGGGGTGTTCCCAGGACCCAGGATGCCCCACCTGATCACAAAAACATCACATATGTCTAATCTTAGATCTGAAACACATCCAGATGGTATAGGGAAGAAAGTTCTCCATCATCCCCAGTACTCCGCACAATGTCAACAGAAGCAGTAGGATTGAACTCTGGCTGCCTTGCTCCTAACCAACTACTCTAACCATTAGGCAATTCTATTCATCTATGTTCTGTAATATGGTTCTAAAGATGTCTATGTAGATGCCTCTGCAGGTATCCATATCAGGCACATCCATGTTTATGAAATTATATCTGCAACTGGACGTGCCTGCTTTTTTTTTTCAGAGGCTCTGGCTTAGTTGTCCCAGATTGAACTTGGACGGCTCTTCTAAAATTCTCCTCATAGGCACTATGACCCTGAGATCTCTGTCCTGCACTTTTTAGCATGGTGACTAGTAAGTGGACATGTCCTTGTTCTGGTCTGCACTCATTGTTGGAGACGTTTCTATGAATGCAAAGTGTAAGGAGAACTAGAAATACAGTTATAGGAGTTCTGTCCCATTCTGTATCTGCCTATTGACCTTTATAAAGCTCCCATACACCATACAAAACACTGACTCCAAGGCAAGTGTATGTTTATGCATATATGTGCCAGTAAAAATGTGATGCTAAAATACATGCATAAGTGGCAATCCTGCCCCAGCCACCTATTCTCTACCCTGAAAACATGTACATGTATATCACCTAAATATAGGTGTTATATTTTGTAAGTGCCAACTTTTATGCATGTACAGAATATGTTGAGGCAATTTTATACTTAAGAATACAGAACTCTGTTCTGCACACTCAAGTCACTTATAAAATTACTCCCAGAATGTAATGGTTGAAAGGTACCCAACACATAACACCTTATATTTGCATTTCAACACTGCAATAGTACAGGGCTTGACAAATTCTGGGCACCAAGTTGCAATGATACCTAGAAAATGTACCCTGGTGCCTGGACCCTGGGGACTGCTACTTCTGCAATTGTAAGTATTTACTTCTGGGAATTTTTCTAAATAATAGGGAAAAATGAATTCTTTAGATTAAAACTGATTAATCTGTGAACCCAGTGTATTTGTTAAATCAGTCAGGGCCTAGTAACAGTAAAGAGTTTTCAGTTTAAATTTAAAACACAGCAGAGAGCTTTCTGGTAAAATTTAGAGCCCAGCAGAGAGCATCCAGTTTAAATTTAATACTCAATCAGGACCTCGTAGCAGCAAAGAGCTTTAATTTAAATCAAATCAGAATATAACTTAGCATAAAAGGCAAAACAGGGTCAGTATTCCTTGAGCAATAAATTATTTCTAGAGACCTTTACAAAGAGGCCTTCTATATAGGGGGCAAGAGACCTGTGAAAGTTTTTAAATAGGTGTTAAAGCCAAGTGACAGATCAAAGGGCCAGTTTGAAAGGACTGTGTTAATCACTCAGGAAATTGGTCACAGCTTACCTCAGAAGCACAGGCATAAATAGTTCAACCAGAGTTCTGTGCTTCTCAGTCTTGAAGGACTACAAAAGGGGACTGCTATTTCTGGAGAGAGATCTGCAATTGTAAATATTTACTTCTGGGAGTTTTTCTAAATCTTGGGGGAAAAGGAATTCTTTAGATTAAAGCTGATTAATCTGTGAACCCATTGTGTTTGTTTATTCAGTCAGTGCCTAGTAGCAGCAAGGCGCTTTCAGTTTACATTTAAAACAAAGAAGAGAGCTGTCTGGTTAAATTTAGAACCCAAGACTCCCTCTATCCAAGCAAGGGCTGTAGGTCTCCCCCTGGAGATTGGTCACAGATTACCTTAAAAGCACAGGACAGGGTACTGTGTAGCAGCCAGCTTTTAATAGGTCCTTTCCCTCCCTCCCTCCCTCCCTGGGATAATCGTAGCTTTATAGGTGCTTAAACCTCTTAAAGGAAAGAAGGTGCCATATTCACTCTCAGGTACAGCTGTTTATTCTTATCAGCATACATTAAGGATCTGAGATTAATTAAACTTCATGTGAACAAAGTACATTAAAGATATTAGGTATAGTCTTATTAGTATAAGTATCCCCAGCAACCCTTAGTAGGTAAAGAACTTAAATGTCTAAACACAACCTTGAAATGAAGATGCAGACAGCAGTCCTGCAGCGAGATGGGGGCTTTCTAGTCTTTTGCATTGAATGTCACATGTATGATTTTCTCCCAGTTGGTGAGGGGTCTTACGTGTGCACAAGGTGCAAGGAGCTCTTTGCTCTCAGGGAACGAGTTCGATCTCTGGAGGCAAGAGTAGAAGACTGGAAGACATAAGGAAGACAGAGAGGTAAATAGATGAGACCTACAGGGATATAGTCCTGAAGACCCACCTCCATTGTGGCAGCATCCCTATTGCCATGGAGGAGAGAGGTCACGTGACAGGAAAGCATCACTTTGGTGTGGCAGGAAGTGATCCTATAGCTAGGACCTGTCCTCCAGGTGATGTAAAACCCTCTCACACCGAGGAAGTTTCTCCAGGGCCATGTGCCCATGCGGGAAGGGTTAGGTCAGCCGTTATAGTTGGTGATTCGATCATTAGGTATGTGGATAGCTGGGTGGCTGGTGAACATGAGGATCACCTGGTAACATGCCTACCTGGTGCGAAGGTAGCAGACCTCACGCGCCACCTAGACAAGGTCTTAGATGGTGCTGGGGAGGAATCTGCTGTCTTGGTACATGTCAGTACCAATGACATAGGAAAATGTGGTAGGGAGGTTCTGGAGGCTAAATTTAGGCTTTTAGGTAGGAAGTTGAAATCCAGAACTTCCAGGGTAGCGTTTTCCAAAATGCTTCCCGTTCCACGTGCAGGACCCAAAAGGCAGGCAGAGCTCCGGAGTCTCAATGCGTGGTTGAGATGATGGTGAAAAGATGAGGGTTTTGGATTTGTTAGGAATTGGGGAACATTCTGTGGAAAGGAGGGGCTCTTCCGAAGGGATGGGCTTCACCTTAACTGGGATGGAACCAGGCTGCTGGCATTAACCTTTAAAAAGGAGATGGAGCAGTTTTTAAACTAGATAATAGGGGAGAGCCAACAGTTACCCAAGAGCGCATGGTTCGGAACAATGTATCCTTGAAGGATACTACCAAAAAATGAAGTTAGGGCACATTAGCAAAGAGGTTCCAATAAAGACAAAGGTAGTGTAGCAGCTGATAAGCATGCAATAAATAATACCAGGAGTCAGTTCAAAGATCCAAGCCAATTTATTATGCACAGGCTCAGAGAGTCAAGCTTCAAAAAGGACTGAGCAATGGAGAACAGGAACAACTTCCTTATATACAAGTTTCACAGTTTGATACAGGCAAACTTTCTATTGGTCCCAACGCCCCCTGCATCTATCCAATCGGGGACCCTCTCTGGGCCTAACACCCTGTTCCCCCTTCTCAGGCTATTCTAACAAAGGTTCAGTTTCCAGACATAAACACATCCCTACTACAAGGTCATTTCTAGGCTCAGAGAATGTGAGAATGCAAAACACTGAAACATATCTATCATCAGCATAAAAGAATTGAATAAGGATTAACACAAAGTTATCAAAAGCAGTTTAGAGCGGTTTAAGGCAGATCCTCAGACCTTCACTGACTTTGATCTTTCTCAGCACTACTATTTCTAAGTGGGGGTGGGGACTCAGACCTAGCTTTCAGGCCTCTCATACATGTACAGGCTATTATATAGGCCATGGCCTACCACATTAGCCCAAATGCCCAGAAAAACACGAAGAGAACAATAGGAATTGAACGTACCCTATTGTTTAAACTAAACCTTAAAATAAATATATACAGAATGTATACCTGAAATGGTGGTCTATCCACAGCTTGCTAAACGTCATAAAAACTGATGTTGGATTAATTCATAAATCACTACTAGCATTAAAGCAAGAAAAACCGTCTTGTATGCTTGTTTTGTAATCTACCTGAAGGACTCCAAATTGCGAGCCAAAACCAGGGGATGTAAACTGAACTGGGTCCATATCATATAAAACCCATAATAGACGTCAAAAATATAATTTATATATAAATATAATTATATTAAAAATCTGTGGAGAACTACTGCTTGTGCCTGCTAGAGAACACCAAACCACTCGCGAAGGGAAGTGGTGAGCTGAATTAATTAAAATCATAAGACATGTAAAACTGAAGGAGTAAACTAAAGAACCATCAAAAGAATAATATATATCCAAAAAACGATCTTACTCTGAGTAGGCAAACCAAGCTTGCAAACCAAACTGGTAAGTGTATCAGCAAAAGAAGAACTTCTATCGATGTGAAGGAGCTAGAAATACTAATACTGTTAAAATAATTTTTTATTCATGTGATAATGCATTGGTCTTAATAATGATATGCAAGCATTACATGCCTGTTTATGTTAATTACTTATGGTTTTTATTGATATTCACATTTTTTTATATGGTTCTTATATTTGTATGTTTAAGTATATCCCCCCGAAGAAGGCATTCGCCGAAACGCGTAGGGGACCTAATAAAGGCACGTTTGATCATCCACCTCTCTTGCCTTTTTGTGCTTCTGTTGGACTAGCAAGAGCTATCTGCTCTCTTTGTGCCTGACCGGTTGGTTGGAGCAATGTTTTCCCCATGGAGGGAGGTCCTAAGCTATAAAGATGAAGAATTAAGATCACTGTTACCAGAGGACCCCTTCTTTACTGAAGAAGAAGCAGTTCCGGATATTGAAGAGGAATGGGGAAACTTAGTTCGGATGACACAACGCCAGATTAGAGAAGAACTACATGCATCCTCTATATTAGAATATTGTCGTAAGAAAATCATTCCACGTGGTCTTAGGGTACAGAAGGCACCAGGCATGTTCAAGGACGATGATGTTTTTATGTCTAATTGGATCAAGATTTTAAATAAGTGTTCGTTGGATTTAATGATTTTAATTATAAACACATCCAGATGCAGGGCAGAGGTTCTTAAACCATTAATTGACACTTCTATGGACAAACTTAAGAAAATGGACAAACAATTTGATAAAGAAAAAGGCAAATTTGACAAAAATACAATAGAGTATAGGAAAGAAATTAAGGATATCAAGATCAAGAAATTTAAGCATGATGAAGAAGATTATAAAATGAACACAGTATATTATTGGACCCACGATGGGTCAGCTTTTAGAAGCAGACAAAGAAATGGCTCTTATAAAAAAACCTATACAGTCTCCTAAATTTAACATTAGGGACAATTCTAGGAATAGATGTAGGACCAATGTCAGATCTCCCTCTAGATCTCCCAATCCTAAACGAGGTCCAAAAAGAAGTAGATGCGCCTCTGAAGAACTAACAGAAGGTCTGGTAGATCCCTCAGGGTCATTGTTCTCCACAGCACAGTCACGACAGCAGCCCCAGAGCCCCCGTCGGGATTTTCGAATGGACTCTCTTTGGAGAGGAGGTGGGCGAGACTTTTATCAACATCCTCCAAGATCACCACAGAGACACAGGGACCATCCAGTATATCCCCCTCGGGGCAGAGACAGAGATTATCAAATGTATCCCCCACGGAACAGAGACAAAGATCTAGGCCTTATGTCCAAAAGAAGGTTGGACTGGGATTTATAAGTAATGTGATTAATTTGTCAGATTATCCTCTTACCAACATTGAGATACAAGTATTAGAGAAAGGTTTGTCATATGTTCCCACGAAGGCCCATGACAAATTTAATACACATATTGAACTTTACAAATTTTTTTGCAAACTTAAAATTATCAATTTCTTTGGAAATTTGAATACAGTTGATGCGGATCCCTCAGTAGTTAGACGACCCTCTACGTGGGTTCCTCCATCAAATATTGATCCTCTTATTATAGCCTATGAAAAAGCTGTATTAGCTAAAATTAATGACCTATACCAATCCAAAATCAAAGTATTTCACAATATTACTAGGGCACAAAAGGCAGCACTTGAAGGTCTTCGCAACAATAATTCCATTATTATTAAACCTGCAGATAAGGGAGGGGCCATAGTAGTTCAGAATCGCAGTTCTTACATAGCTGAAGTCTTACGTCAATTGAACAACACTGAGTTTTATGAGAAAATTTATGAAGACCCAACAACAGATTTACAACACAGAATAGAAACAATATTGTATATAGGAGGTCAAGCAGGCTATCTTACACCTAAAGAGATCTCTTTCCTTACCGTTACGCACCCCATTATCCCGACCATTTATGTAATTCCCAAAATACATAAATCCTTGGAGAATCCCCCGGGTCGTCCAATTGTTTCGGCCATTGGCTCACTTTTTGAACTGATTTCCAAGGTTTTAGATTTCCTTTTAAGACCTTTTGTTTCAGAGGCAGATTCTTATGTGCAAGATTCCACACATGTTATAAACATATTAGATTCATTTTCCGGCTATCATGACAAATTAATATTAGTTACTTTAGATATTGTTTCACTTTATACTAATATTCCTCAGAAAGCAGCTTTAGAAGTATTGGCTAATACATTAATTCGGAGGCTGCAGCCGGTTCGCGTTCCTACCTTTTTTCTTACCCAACTAGCCTCTCTGGCCATGATGGAGAACTATTTTAGCTTTAGAGGAATATTTTATAAGCAGATAAAAGGAGTGGCGATGGGGTCACCGATGGCCCTGGATGTGGCTAACTTATATGTCGCTGACTTTGAGGAGAAATACTTGAAGTTACATCCTTTTAAGAAACAGATCTGCCTTTGGAAGAGATACATTGATGATGTTTTAATAGTTTGGGACGGCACAGAAACCATGTTACAGGAATTCTTCAAATGGATTAATAGTTTGGACCCTAATCTGCAATTTGAAGGGCAATTTAGTGAGGAAAGTATAGCATATTTAGATATATTGATTAAGAAACGCGAGTTGGGTTTTATTACAGATCTATATCGAAAACCCACAGATCGTAACAATCTCCTACGGTATGATAGTTACCAGGGCCGGCCCGTCCATTGAGCGAGAATGTTTTTTGCACAGAGCCCCACGTTTCAGGGGGCCCCGCGCAAAGAACATTCCGCTTTAAAAGTAGAATTTAAAAAAAAAAAAAAAAAGCTGGCTGCTGCCGCTGCCGCAGCGGTAGCAGCAATGTCGAATGTCCCGCGGGGCCCCCCCCTGCCCGGCAGATCCCTTCCTGCTTGCCTGCCTGCTTCAGTCAGTTCTTCTCCGCTTTGGCTTTCAGAGCCGCGAAGGGAGAGCTTCTCCCTCACGACTCTGTTAAGCTCGCCGGGGCAGATGGGAAATTTCCCATAAGCCCCAGCGGGCTTAACAGAGTCACGAGGGAGAAGCTCTCCCTTCGCGGCTCTGAAAGCCGAAGCGGAGAAGAACTGACTGAAGCAGGCAGGCAGGCAAGCAGGAAGGGATCTGCCGGGCAGGGGGGGGCCCCGTGGGACATTCGACATTGCTGCTACCGCCGCGGCAGCGGCAGCAGCCAGCTTTTTTTTAAAGTTTTAATTTTCCCGGGGGGGGAGTAGGACTTGATGTGGGCTTGGGGGGGGGAGTAGGACTTGATGTGGGCTAGGGGGAGGAGTAGGACTTGATGTGGGCTGGGCTGGGCTGGGGGGAGTAGGACTTAAGGTGGGCTGATGGGGTTAGGACTGGTAATGTGCTGTGGGCTGATGGGGGGGCTAGGACTGGTAATGGGCTATGGGGGGGCTAGGACTAGAAATGGGCTGATGGGGGGTTAGGACTTGAGGTGGGCAGATGGGGTTAGGACTGGTAATGTGCTATGGGCTTAGGGGGGGGGTTAGTAGTGGTAATGTGATGTGGAATGAAGCGGGGGATAGGCCTGGAAATGGGCTGATGGGGGGTTAGGACTTGAGGTGCTGATGGGGTTAGGACTGGTAATGTGCTGTGGGCTGATGGGGGGGTTAGGACTGGTAATGGGCTATGGGGGGCTAGCACTGGAAATGGGCTGATGGGGGGGTTAGGACGAGGTGGACTGATGGGGTTAGGGCTGGTAATGTGCTATGGGCTGATGGGGGGTTAGGGCTGGTAATGGGTTGGGGGGGTTGCTAGGACTGGAAATGGGCTGAGTGGAAGGGGAGGTTTGAACTGCAAATAGCTGATGGGGAGGGGGCCTTGGAATGGAAATGGGCTGAGTGGAAGGGGGACTTGATCTGCAAATAGCTGATGGGGAGGGGGCTTGGAATGGAAATGGGCTGTGAGAGGAGGGAGCTAGGACTGGAAATGGGTGAGGGGGGGGGAGCTAGGACAGGAAATGGGCTGATGGAGGGGCTAGGATAGGACTGAAAATGGGCTGTTGGTGGGAGCTAAGATTGGAAATGGGCTGTGGTGGGGGGGCTTGCATTGAAATGGACTCATGGAGGGGCTAGAACTGGAAGTAGGCTCATAGGTGGCTTGGATTGAAATGGGCTGAGTGGAGGGGAGCTAGGATTTGACATGGGCTGATGATGGGACTAGAAAAGGACTAGAAATGGGCTGATGGGGGGCTGGGATTGGAAATGAGCTGATGGAGAGACTCAGATAGGACTGGAAATGGATAGGGGAGCTAGGACTGGAAATGGGCTGATGGGGGGCTAGGACTGGAAATGGGCTGATGCGGGGACTAGAAGGGAGCGGATGCTGGGTGGGGCTGGAACTAGAAGGGAGCTGATTTTGGGGGAGGATTAGAATGGGATGGGGCTGGGAGAGTGAAATGGAACGGGGAAAAATATTTTGTGTGGGAGGGAAGAAAAATCTACAATTGGCCGGGTATTAGGAGAGTATGTGGGGATTGAGGATGGAGGGGTAAAATTTGAGTGGATGAAATAGGAATGAGGAAAGAGCAAAAGGAGAAAGATTAGTATGTTAAAGCAGATGTAGAGAGAGAATGGAAAAAAAACTAGAAGAAAGGACAGATGGACAGCAGATGATGGAGAGTTAACAGAAGACACGAAGAAACCAGAAGAAAGTGGCTGGAGCAATTGCAACTGAAAAAAAAAATGCACCAAAGGTAGAAAAATATCTCTTTATTTTGAATTTATTAACTGGAATATGTCAGCTCTGGGAAATGTGCATCATTAACGTCTATGCTTTGTTTAGTACAAGAGGAAATTAATTTATAGTTGTATTTCTACAGTGTTGCTGTACATTCTAAGTTGGCTTTTGGGGTTCCCATTTTAATTATTATCTTCCTGTTTCTAAATTGTGATTTCTTGTTTGGTGGTCTATATTCTGCATGTGTAACTGAGCTGAGGTATTCTGTTTATGTAATTCCTATTTGACATTGCCACTTGTTCTCTTTCCCCAGTAGGTCATGTATTGTTATTCTCTGAAATGTATTGGTTTAATATTTGCAGTGTTGCCTTTTGATAGGTAGGGTCTGGTGCTTTCTGAGTCCTGGTAGTGCTGTTATGATACGGCGGGTTTGCTATGGGTTCTAAATGACCAACAGACTTAGAGAAACATTCACACATACATATTTTTATTGGAACTCACACCTTGAAGGACAATCCTTCTCGTGGCGTGCTGTTCCCTTTTATTCTTTATATAGGGACGCAACCCTAGCATGCGTTCAAAGGGGATATCTACCCCTCAACATCAACCAGTTAACATTCTTTCATTCAGGAAAAACCCTCTTAGAAGCCACTTATCTGAACGGAGACTTTCCACAGTTCATAGGCAACTCGGCGTCTTCCCCAGCTCATAGATAGACTCAACGTCCACTCCTGATGGTAAATGGAGAAGTCCCTTTATCAGCCACCGATACCGGGTAAAACCCAACACCTCCAAATCAATGTAACCAACAGGGAAGGTCATCCGTTATGACTTCTGAGACTTATTCAAGTAGCAACCATACGAGAGTCTCCCCTCATTTTCTGTCATTTTCAGACTCTCGTATGGTTGCTACTTGAATAGAGTCTATCTATGAGCTGGGGAAGACGCCGAGTTGCCTATGAACTGTGGAAAGTCTCCGTTCAGATAAGTGGCTTCTAAGAGGGTTTTTCCTGAATGAAAGAATGTTAACTGGTTGATGTTGAGGGATAGATATCCCCTTTGAACGCATGTTAGGGTTGCGTCCCTATATAAAGAATAAAAGGGAACAGCACGCCACGAGAAGGATGGTCCTTCAAAGTGTGAGTTCCAACAAAAATATGTATGTGTGAATGTTTCTCTAAGTCTGTTGGTTATATATGTGGGAGACATACGAGATTCAGGATTTAGAATGGGTTCTAAATGGGCAGTGTTTGTAGTAGTTCCTAATGTGCCTGACGGTTGGCACTGGATTATAGTAATGTAGTAATCTTTTAGTCTTTCTTTATCCATACACTCATTAAGAGGCATGTTTACTAAAAGTTAGTGTATGGTAACATTATGCAAATATTTATGCAAATGAGGCCCCTTATGCAAATGAGGCCCCGCACAGAGTCTCTGCATATGGCCCCGCACCCCCCTTGGGCCGCCCCTGATAGTTACCATAGTACTTCCTTAAAAAACAATTTACCTATTGGTCAATTTCTGAGGATTAGAAGATTGTGTACTAATGAGTCAGATTTTGATAAACATGCAGCAGATATGTACTTGAGATTTTTAAAATGGGGATATCCCAGTAGATGCATCAAAAAAGTGTTTTTTAGAGCTTGCACTACTGAGCACAGTATTCTTTTACAGAAAAAACATCCTCAAGATGACAAAATTATATGTTCTTTGACTTTTTCTCCATATTTGAAAGAGATTGCCAGAATACTGAAACAGGAATGGTATTTGTTAGCTGGTTTATCTAAATTTACTTCCAAAAAAATCATGGTTGCCTATAAACGGAACTCAAATTTGGCTAATTCATTGGTGCCTTCCGCCTTCACCTACTTTAAACTGCCACCCAAGACAAAAGGTCATTATAAATGTGGCAGTTGTTCTATATGTGCGCATACCATCACAGTTAAGCAGGTTTTTATTCACCCAGTTACACAACAGAAGTTTTACCTCAATCACTTTTCAAATTGTAAATCAGAAAAGGTGATTTATTTAATTTTATGTCCTTGTAATTTAATATATGTTGGAAAAACGAAACGACAGATTCGCACTCGTATCATAGAACACAGAAGCTGCTTGCAGAGAAATATATTGGACAGTCCATTAGTGTCACATTGGCAGGAAAAACAGCATACCATTCAAGATTTAAAATATTTAGTTCTTAAAACAGTAGTTCCTAGTTGGAGAGGTGGGGATATTAATAGAACATTGCTCAGATTGGAACAAAGATTTATCTATTAGCTCAACAGTTTGGCACCAAATGGTTTAAATCAGGAAGTAGATTTGGCAGTATTCCTGTGATTTATGTAGTTATTTTCCTCTGTACTTTTACAGTTTCGTTGATAGCCATCATTCATTATTTTGAGACTATATTACATGTGGTTTAGTTTGTTGCCCTAGTTCTTCTTTTTATCACACATTCAAGTTTTATATTACATTCATGGTTTTACATCAATTGTTAGGTCCGCAGTTTTTCCATGTTTGTCTTCTAACACGTCATTTTAGACCACGCCCCCTTTCCCCTGGTATTTCTAGCTCCTTCACATCGATAGAAGTTCTTCTTTTGCTGATACACTTACCAGTTTGGTTTGCAAGCTTGGTTTGCCTACTCAGAGTAAGATCGTTTTTTGGATATATATTATTCTTTTGATGGTTCTTTAGTTTACTCCTTCAGTTTTACATGTCTTATGATTTTAATTAATTCAGCTCACCACTTCCCTTCGCGAGTGGTTTGGTGTTCTCTAGCAGGCACAAGCAGTAGTTCTCCACAGAATTTTAATATAATTATATTTATATATAAATTATATTTTTGACGTCTATTATGGGTTTTATATGATATGGACCCAGTTCAGTTTACATCCCCTGGTTTTGGCGCGCAATTTGGCGTCCTTCAGGTAGATTACAAAACAAGCATACAAGACGGTTTTTCTTGCTTTAATGCTAGTAGTGATTTATGAATTAATCCAACATCAGTTTTTATGACGTTTAGCAAGCTGTGGATAGACCACCATTTCAGGTATACATTCTGTATATATTTATTTAAGGTTTAGTTTAAACAATAGGGTACGTTCAATTCCTATTGCTCTCTTCGTGTTTTTCTTTGGCGCGGTCCTTGGCGTTCTTTCTCATTTCGCTAAGCCCACAAGGTAGTTCATTATATATAATGCTTTTTCACATTTTAACATTTTTTTCACACAGATAAAGGCACCAAACATTTATTTATATTGCTCTATTTATTGTTTTACAATTAAGATACATTTTTATCATCAGGTTTGTCTCACGTTGTTTTTCATTTTATTAGATGTGCATTCCTCCCCTTTTTTTGAGATGTTAAATTATTTGTAGGGTATCACACGACGATCACACCGATCCACATTCCTATCCTGTGGTGGAGAACATATTTCAGTATATAAACATCTACAAATTAATTTTGTGAAATTGCTTCCAGTATGATGTGTCCATCCAGTTTGACAGAAATTGATAGTTCCATGTCGTTAATTTAGTCGTGGTAAAAGTTTCTTTATAGCGTTTTTTCAGACTTTTCTCCAGATGAATACATTTGCACATTCATTTAGTATATTTATTTATTTATTTATTTATTTATTTATTATATAATTTTTTTTATTCTTTTTATTGTATTCATGTCCATACAGTGTCAATTGATGTTTACTGTGGATGTTTATAGTATATGCATAATTCTTTTTCTTTATGTCTTTTATCATGTATTCATATGTTCACAGTATGCTATAATACAAGGAACCCACAAGTTATCTAGGACATTCACATTGGCTATTTACCAGTAGTGCCTTGTAAGTAGATATTATTATATGTTTTTAGTTCCATTAGCAATACGTGTTGAGATGGTTTTTCATATGTTTTAATATCTGTTTGTTCTGCCCTGCATTTATTGTTTATTATTTTAATATTTTAACATTTTATTAGTTTTTTATAATGCAATGCATTTTTATGGTTGCTTTTATATTACTAATACTGTTAAAATAAATTTTTATTCATGTGATAATGCATTGGTCTTAATAATGATATGCAAGCATTACATGCCTGTTTATGTTAATTACTTATGGTTTTTATTGATATTCACATTTTTTTATATGTTTCTTATATTTGTATGTTTAAGTATATCCCCCAGAAGAAGGCATTCGCCGAAACGCGTAGGGGACCTAATAAAGGCATGTGTGATCATCCACCTCTCTTGCCTTTTTGTGCTTCTACAAACTATTATCGTAATGATAGAGCTGATCAAATTGGTGGAGGGGTCGCGCTCTATGTTAGAGAGGGCATTGAGTCAGAAAGGATTAAAGTTTTGCAGGAAACTAAATTTGCTATAGAATCTCTATGGATTGAAATTCCATGTAAAAAGGGGAAGGCGATGGCAGTGGGGGTGTACTATCGACCGCCTGGCCAGAATGAACAAATGGATGATGAAATGCTCAAAGAAATCAAGGAAGCTAACAAAAGTCACAGCAGTGTAGTAATAATGGGTGATTTCAATTATCCTGGTATCGACTGGGTCAGTGTCACGGCAGGACATGCTAGGGAGATAAATTTCCTAGATAACATAAATGACTGCTTCTTGGAGCAGCTGTTTCATGAACCGACCAGAGGGGAAGCCATATTAGACCTAGTCCTTAGTGGAACACCAGATCTAGTGCAAGAGATGAGGGTTTTGGGGCCACTTGGCAATAGTGATCATAGCATGATCGCCTTTGATTTAATTAGTGGAGGAGGGATAGTAAGGAAATCTACAGTACTACCTTTTAACTTTCGAAAGGGAGACTATGATAAAATGAGGAAAATAGTTAAGAAAAAACTAAAAGGAGCAGTTTCAAACGTTAAAGACTTACATCAAGCTTGGGTGTTGTTGAAAAATACTATCTTGGAAGCCCAGACCAGCTGTATTCCACGCTTTAAGAAAAGTGGAAGGAAGTCCAAAAAACTGCCAGCATGGTTTAAAGGTGAGGTCAGAGAGGCTGTTGTTGCCAAAAAAGTATCTTTCAGGAAATGGAAAAAAGAGCCAAACGACGAAACCTGGAAACAGCACAAGCACTGGCAGGTCAAATGCAAGGCATTGATAAAGCAGGCAAAGGGAGAATTTGAGAAGAAGCTTGCTGCGGAAGCAAAAACGCGAAATAACGATTTTTTTCAAGTATATTCGTAGGAAAAAACCTGTGAGAGACTCAGTTGGTCCATTAGATGATAGAGGAGTTAAAGGTGCACTAAGAGGCGACAAGGCGATAGCGGAGAAACTGAATGAATTCTTTGCTTCGGTCTTTACTGAGGAAGATGTAGGGATGTTACCCATGACTGAAGTGGTATTTAAAGGTGCGGAAAAATTGAAGGAAATATCGATACATTGGGAAGATGTATTACAACTATTAGATAAACTCAAGAGTAGCAAATCACCTGGTCCGGATGGTATACATCCAAGGGTGTTGAAAGAACTGAAATATGAGATTGCAGACCTGCTATTAGTAATCTGTGAACTATCATTAAAATCATCTCTTATACCTGAAGATAGGAGGATCGCCAATGTAACTCCCATTTTTAAAAAGGGTTCCAGGGGTGATCTGGGAAACTACAGACCGGTAAGCCTCACGTCAGTACCGGGAAAAATGGTAGATAGTCATGGTCTAATGGGAGACAGCCAGCATGGCTTTAGACAAGGAAGATCTTGTCTTACTAATCTGTTATGTTTTTTTGAAAGTGTGAATAAACAGGTGGACAAAGGTGGTCTTGGGCAAGTCACTTAACCCTCCATAGCCCATGTGCCCTGTAAAATAGTTATCTCCAAGTTATAATGCCGTGTTCAATGTAATTTCAGTTTGTTCAATGTAAACCGCACTGATGCAGAATAGCACGGTATATAAGAGAATGTAAATAAATAAATAAATAAAGGTGAGTCGGTTGATATAGTGTATCTGGACTTTCAGAAAGCCTTTGACATGGTCCCTCATCAGAGACTTTTGGCAAAACTAAAGAGTCATGGGATAGGAGGCAGTGTACTACTGTGGATCAGGAACTGGTTAAAAGATAGAAAACAGAGGGTTGGGCTAAATGGCCAATTTTCCCAATGGAGAAAGGTGAATGGTGGTGTACCCCAGGGATCTGTGCTAGGTCCGCTGCTTTTTGACATATTCATAAATGACCTGGAAAGTGGAATAACGAGTGAGGTTATCAAATTTGCAGATGACACAAAACTATTTAAAGTTGTTAAAACCCAAGAGGATTGTGGAAAATTGCAAGAGGATCTTGATAAATTGGAAGACTGGGCATCAAAATGGCAGATGAAATTTAATGTGGACAAGTGCAAAGTTATGCACCTAGGGAAGAACAACCCAAACTATGGTTACACAATGCAAGGTTCCACATTAAGAACCACCACCCAGAAAAAAGATTTAGGCGTCATTGTGGATAACATGTTAAAACCCTCGGCCCAGTGTGCAGTGGCAGCCAAGAGAGCAAATAGAATGCTAGGTATCATAAGGAAAGGAATGGAAAATAAAACAAAAGATATCATAATGCCTCTATACCGTTCCATGGTGAGACCGCACCTTGAATATTGTGTGGAATTCTGGTCGCCGTATCTTAAAAAGGATATAGCGTTATTAGAAAATGTTCAGAGAAGAGCCACCAAAATGGTAAAGGGGATGGAAGGATACTCTTATGAAGAAAGGCTAAAAGGTTTAGGGCTCTTTAACCTGGAAAAGAGACGGCTGAGGGGAGATATGATAGAAGTCTATAAATTAATGAACGGAGTGGAACGGGTAAACGTCGATCGATTGTTTACATTATCAGAATATAGAAAGACTAGGGGACATGCAATGTAGCTGCAGGGTAAACTATTTAAGACTAATAAAAGAAAATATTTTTTCACTCAACGTGTAATCAAACTCTGGTATTTGTTGCCAGAGGATGTAGTAAAGGCTGTTAGTGTAGCTGAGTTTAAAAAAGGTTTGAACAAGTTCCTGGAGGAAAGTTCCATAAACCATTATTAAGAAGGGACCCAGGATATCAATGCTTGACTCAGTACAAGCATTGCGGAACCTGTGTCTTTTGGGGAAACTGCTAGGTACGTACAACCTAGATTGGCCACTGTTGGAAACAGGATACTGTGTTAAATGGACTTGTTCTGACCCAGTGTCTTACTACATCAAAGGCTAACACCTTGTAATGAAGACGTGCAGTTTATTTACAAACAAAGCAAGGATACTTATTCAGAAAGGCAAGTAATTCTCCTAGTTACACATGAGTAGTTAGAAAAGATAACTAGAAAGCAATTATTTACAGGAGAATAATACTTCACTGAAAGAGTTATGAGATAGTGCTGCTATTTACAGAGAATAATACTTCACCAAACTGCATCATGGCAGCCCCTTTAAAACATCAGCTGGGAGAGCTCAGCGGAGGCTTGAGAGAAGTCTGGGATTCTTCATGCTTGGCATGCGCCTGGCCAAGCAGATCTACGCTCTCTCTCTGTTCTGGGTTTTCTCACTCTCTATATAGGCTGTAAGTGTGTTGCAGCTGGCCATCACATGATTCCTCACATGAGCTTATTCCTACAGCCATTCTCCACCCCATACACCCCCCTGCTTGACCAGTCCCTCTCCAGCCTTTGTTTGCTCCCAGCCTTTGGTTTCTGGGCAGGCGTCTGACAATGCTCACCCCCCATGGTTTTAGAAGTTCAGAACTCCACAATTACAATTAGGTAAATAGTTCTTATCAATTGATCTACATCTGCTAAGAGAATTGTTCAAAGGCCAGGAGAATTCTGTCTCCCTCACCCTAGGACATTTGCATTTGTTAGGAGAAGAGCCAGATAAGAAGAATTCTGTCTCCCTCTCTGCTCTTCCAGTATTCCTCAGGCTAGATGTGTAGGCAGTTTCTCACCAGACTGCAAATACAGCTCTGATCTCTGGGCTAGCAAGCTGGCTCAGCCTGATTTCTCACATGCAGAATGGCTCAAATGTTCAATTTCCTTGCAAAGTTCAATATTCTTTGCTGATCCAAATAAATCTTTAACTAGTAATACACCCAGTATGGCATATCTTATGTTCTTATGTTCATCTGTAAGACAGGTATGATTTGCACCAGTTTAGGGCTGTGTCACGAATACCCTTCTCCTTAAGTCGCACCAGGAGGAGCTTGTGGCTTACTGAGTCGAATGTAGCAGCTATATCCATAAAGATGAGGGCAAACCCTTGTCGGGTGTTGTCGATTCCAGCAATTATGTTACTGAAGAGGATGTTGAGGAGTGTTTTTCGACACCATGAGATTCCCTGAATCCATATTGGCAGGGGTCCAGCGGGGCGGCGGTGATGTGGTATTGTATTTGGCGTTGGACTTCTTTTTCAATTATCTTGGCAAGTAGTGGAATGCTTGATATAGGCCTGTACGAGTCAACCTTCTGGGGTCTAGTTTGTTGTTTTTCAGCAGAGGTGTGATGGACGGCTTTGTGGGAACGAGCCTGTTGAGAATGACAGATCCATGAGTCTGGCTATGAACGGGCTAAATTCGCTGCGTAGCGCTTTTATCCAGAAGGCAGGGCAGGGGTCAGTTTGTGCAGTGGTGGTGTTGATGGCAGCGATGGTGTCCTCAATGCATTTCTTGGATGGGGTGGAGAAGGTGGTCAGTGGTGCTGGGTAGGGTGGCTCGTGTACGGCGGTGGGTGCTGTGGACTTATTGGTCTGGCATAATTCTGATTGCAGGTAGTCCGCAAATTCTTGGGGTTGGATCTCAATTGGTTGGTTGGGGGATGGTTCTTTTGTTAAGTTCTTGACAAGATTGAACAAGTCATGTGGTTTGCTTAGTGATCGTTTCAGGGTGTCGGTGTGGAATTGCCTCATTTTCTCTGTTACTGCTATGCGGTGTTTTGTCAGGTGAAGGTTATATGCCCTCTGGTCTTCAGTGGAGCGTGACCGATGCCAGCGTCTTTCCAGCTTCCTTAGGTGGAGGAGTGACATTCACAGTTCCGTGGAGTACCAGGATGTGGTGGTTCATTTCCTCGGCGGCTTGTTTGAGGGTGGGAGTTGAGCAATGGAGCTGAAGCTGTTATCCCAGCTTGAGATCAATTCATCAAGGTCGGGTGTTGTCAAGGAGAGGAGCGGGAGGGTTTTACTCAAGATCACATCTTTGTCAAAAGGTCGGAATCTTCGTAATGGTGCTCTGGGGGTGCTGACCGGACTTCTGGAGCTCTTGTGGCAGTGGTTGAGCACGGGTATTTGGAATCTGATTAATTTGTGGTTAAATTAAAATACACACCAGGGTATTGTGGTAATGGACAGTATGGGGTATATTATCTGCCACGTGTCTACTGGGTATGAAGCCCACTTGATCCTTATCTATCAGCTTCCCTATCACCTTATTTAAGCGCAGGGCTAGGGTTTTCGCTAGTAACTTGGCATCCAAATTGAGCAACGAAATCGGACGATAGGATGAGCACTCTTGTGGATCCTTACCCTCTTTGTGTATGATGGGTATACCCACCCACCCCATAGTGTCCACTAAGCTCCCTCCCTCCCTTGGCAAATTGAAGAGCCGCACTAGCAAGCTCTTAGCTATTAGTAACTCTCCAAAGTGTCTATAAAGCGCGCTGTAAGTCCATCTAACCCCGGCGCCTTGTCTACTCTCAACTGTGTGATGGCTCTCTGCACTTCTGCTGCGCTTATGGCTTTGTTTACCTCTTTCTGTTCCCCCTCTTCCAATTTTGCCAGCTCTATTGAATCAAGATAGCTCTATATTCTCTCCTGCTGTGGATAGTCCCTCGCTTTATATAACCCCTGATAAAATTCCCTAAACGCTTCCCGAATCTCCCCATCCTTATGTACCACCCCCCCCCCCCCCCTCCCTGATTCCAAATTTTTATTATATGGGAGCGCAATTTCCTCTGCTTCAGTTTCTGTGCCATATATCTCCCCACTTTATTTCCCCCTCAAAAAAGTCTTGCCTCAAGAGCTGCAGTTGATATCTTATCTTGGCCGCCTGCATTTCATTTAACTGGGCTCTCACTGCCAATACCAGGCCTCTGTAGGCTCCTGGCTGGCCTTGCACATCGAGTTCTTCCAGCTCCATTAATTTTACTCTCAGTTCCTTCTCTCTCCCCTCCCGTTCCTTCCTTTTATGCGCCCCCATTTAATTAGAATTCCTCGCACTACCGCCTTATAACCATCCCAAACTCCTCCCCATGCTATCTCCCCATTATCATTCCATTTAAAGTATTCCCTGGTTTCCCGATCTATGTCCTGTCTTACCTTCCCATCCTCTAATAATGATTCATTAAGCCTCCAAAACTGTATACCTTTCCCCTCCCCTTCCAGTGCTAATCGAACCTGCACTGGTGCATGGTCCGACCATGTAATCGATTCCATTTCCGCCCCCTTGATCCGTCCCCCCAGCTCTTTCGACACCCATATAGCATCTATTCTAGAGTATGAGCCATGTACTGGGGAAAAATAAGAGAATTGTCTCTTCCCTGGGTGTAGGAATCTCCAAGCATCAATCAAACAATGTTGCTGAACAAAACTGTAATACCTCATCCTATCCGCCCTCTTAACCTCTCTTTTCCCTGTCGCATCTCTAGTAGGATTCCATGTTAACTTGAAGTCTCCTCCACATATCAGATTGCCCTCCCCCAGTTTTCCCACCTCCTCATTCAGTTTTGTCCAGAATTCACCTTGCATCCCTGTTGGTGCATATACATTTACTATACAATACCATTCATTCCCCATTGTTAGCTGCACTAATACATATCGCCCCACTTTATTCCTTATTACAGTATGCAATATCATCTTCAACTTTGTATTTACCAAAATAGCCACCACACCTTTTTTCTTTTCCACCATATTAGAGGCATATACACATATTCCATATCCCCTTAGTTTAACCAGGTACTCAGTCGCTCTTGTCAAGTGCGTTTCTTTTAAAAGCACTACCTCCGCTTTTTGGCGTCATTTCTTTATACAATTTTTGTTGCTTAAATGATGAATTAAGCCCTTTTAGATTTAGTGATACTAGTGTTAACTCATCCACTCGTTGTGCTTCCCCCACCCTCCCTGCTCACCTGTCCCCCCTCTAACTCCCCTCCCTTCCCCCCTCCCCCCCCCCCAACTCCCAACTCCCTGTCCCATCCCCCGTCTCCTCCGTGGAGACATAGCTTCCATACAAAGTGACTGTCAATCAGACCTCAGCCTGCCCTTATCTATTATCTATTCCCCCTAACCCGACTTACCCCTCCCGTGTTCTCCCCCCCTCCATGCTCCTCTACTCTACCCCATCTTGCCCCCCCTGCCCTATAACTCCCACCGCCCCACCTCCCCCCTTTTATAACCCTATCCCTCCACCCACTCCCCTCCCCTCCCGACTCCCTCCTCCTTCCTCTCCTCATTCTCCCCCCTTCCCCCTTTCAGCCCCTTCCCACATCCACTCTGACCCAACACTCCCTCCACCCCCCTTCCAACTCCCTCACTTCTAACCCGGGCTTCATTATAATACATATGTCAACATTCCATAATCTTTACCAATTAATATAGTGCCTAATTCAAGTCTGTATAGAGTCCTTGGCTTCAGCCTGCTTCTTTGTCCGCCACTCTTTCTCTTTGGCTATCTTTGGCCAGTCTCGCCAATCGCCTGCCACCTTCTGCCACTCTCTGCCATCGCAGGCTATCCGCCCTGGGATTAATGGTGCTGTTTTCTGTGGTCTTAGCTGGACTTCTGGCTGCTTCCGGGAGAGTAGTTACTCCTAAATCTCGCAGCGCTCTCCATGCTTCTGTACTTATCCTCACTCTCCTCGACCTCCCTTGCACTGTAATCAATAACCCAAAAATGTACATCCATTTATAGCGCAGGTCTTCCCTCCTTAAGTATGTCGTGACCTCCTTCAGCTCTCTCCGATGCTGCAACGTTCCCTGGGATAAATCCTGGAATAATTCCAACTTATGTCCTTCCCACTAGAAATTTCTCAGCTTCCATGCGGCTCCCAAAAGGCGTTCTTTCATTTTATAAGACTTCAAGCAGACCACGATGTCTCGTGGACGATTGTCTCTTATAGGCCCCAATCCTCTGTGAGCCCTTTCTAGCTGTAGAGACTCCCCTTCACCCTCCTCCATCATAGCACCCTCCTTTAAGAGCTCTCTAAGTACTTTGTGAATGACTTCCTCACTGTTCTTATATTTGGGTTCCCCCGGGATGCCGCGGACTCTAATATTCCATCTTCTGGACCGATCTTCCAAATCCTCTGTTTTCACCTTCAGTTCCTCTTGAGCCTGCTTTAACTCCTTCCAGCCTTTTTGTATGTTTTTCCATTACTGCCCCTTGTTGTTCCAACTGATTCTGGGTGTCTTCCATCCGATCACCCAAATCACCAGATCTTGTCTGATGTTTTGTAAAGCTTCTTTTAACTCATTTTTACTCCACTGATTTCCACCTTTAATGCCTCTTTTAGTTCTGTAAGCCACTGCTTGATTTTTTCAGCCATCCCCGAGCTCTCCTCTCCCTCCATTTCCTCCTCCTGCTCCTGTCTTCTCTCCGCCGCCATTTTACCTTCCTTCTCTCCCTCCTTCCCCCTTGGGGTGGGCCCGTAAGTTGATCTAAATTCTGCCAATTTCTTCCATACTGACATCTCTCGTTTTGTTTTATCCATTTGTATGTTGTGACTCTTCTCACCATGCACTGATCTCTATGGGTTAGCACTGCTTCTCTCTCCCCCCAGGGTTTTGCTCTGCTTGTTCTGTTTGCTGCTCAACTTTTAAGTACACGGGTGTGCTTCTTAGAATAGCCCGCCAATAGTGATTTTATTAATCTTGCCTTGCTGTGCATAGATTGCAACCTCCTGGTTTTTCCCTGCAGCTTCCAGGTGCCTGGCCCTTCCCGATGCTGCTTGCCTTCACAATGCTGTTCTGGGCTGCACCCTTATGCCTTTAACGGGCTCCCATGGCTGCCAATGTCTCTCTTTAATGCAGCTCCCTCGTCTCCTCCTCTTCCGATCACTCTCCGTTTCTCCTTCCAATTTGTCTTCCACTGCAATATCTCTTCAGCTCGCTGCTTATTCCCTACTCTATTCTCTCAATCGATCCAGCTCTTCCTGCATTCTTCTCCTTACTTGCGATCCTCGCTCTCCCTGGCCACATGGTGTGCCGCTCGGGCCTCTCTCCTCTCACAATTTGGCTGCTCTCTGCCCGATCGCCGGACTCCCGGCCACCCGCTCTGCACCAGACACTCAAGAGGTTCACTTTCGCTTTACCGGCACACACCAGCCCTCTTGCCGCTTTCTGCCCTGCACTTTGCTCTCACAGCTACACGCTCCAGCATGTGCCGTTCTGCTCGGGCCACACTTTCCACTGGTCCCGCTCCGCAGATGAGTGCCGCAGATGTCTCTCTCTCCGGCTCTCCTCGCTCTCTATGTCTTCTGCCCCTCTTTCCTCCTCACATCTCCCTCATTACTGCATTTTGGGGTGCTTTCCCACCTTTTCGCAGGCCTGAATGTCGGAGCTAGTCTCTCACTCCGCCATCCGTGCCGATGACGTCACCAGAAGTTCTGTTATGGTTTTTTTTGAAGGTGTGAATAAACAGGTAGACAAAGGGTCACTGCAGGGCAGTGTAATATTCAGAAAAATAAGTTAAAAGTAAAAGTGAAAAGGAACTCCATTTCTTAAAAGAAAAGTTAAAACAATCATTCCAGGGAAGGCAAGAAAGTGCAAGGAAATAGTGGGTATGAAAGGCAAGTGTAGAAGACGTCAAGGAGCTGGTAGATCAAATGCAACAGTGAAAAGATAGGTTTTTAGAAGTGTTTTGAATTTTGTGTAGGAGGGTTCCAATCTAAGAGCTCGGAGTAATGAATTCCAAGAAGCCAGGGCCAAAAAGTAGAAAGCAGAGGAGCGGGTGGATATGAGATGATCCTGAAAAGTGGGGGGAAGCTGAAGGCGTTGGCATGTATATTATGGAGCGAGGAATGGAAAAGTAGAGAGTCAGAAAGACAGAGGGTAGCCGGTGTGAAGTGCGCAATGGACCAAAGTGAGACGTTTATATTATGAAGGGAATTTAACTAGAGGCATTAGCAAGTATGTGAGTTGCAGTATTTTGAATAATTTGAAGTCGTTGCAACTGATACTGGGGCAGACCAAGGAAAATGATGTTGCAGTAGTCTATTCTTGATATAACTAAGGTAAGAAGTAGGGTGATCAGAGATGAAGATGAGAAAAAGGGACGAACTGACTGAATCTGCCAGAGGGCAAAGAAGGTACGATAGACAAAGGAGGAAATATGAGCATTGAAGAACAAAGATGAACCAAGGATAACAGCTAGATAACAAATGGAAGCAACAAGTGGGATAAGGGAACCTGGAAGTGAAGGAGCAAGAGCAGGGGAAGGACTTCCAAAAGTGAACCACAGCACCGCAGATTTAGCAGGATTAAGATGAAGAAGATTACTGGAGAGGAAAGTACAGATGCTGAACAGACAAGGGTTGAGAGGAAAAAGATCAAGGATTACTAGACTAGTATGATGGAGCAGTATTATGTTGTCCGCATAGTATTGAGTGGAGATGCCATGTTGTTGAACTAAGCGTGCAAAGGGAATAAGAAAGATATTAAACAAAAGAGGGTCTAGCACTGAGCCCTGAGGGACACCACAAAGAAGAGGAAAAGAGGGGGAGGAGCCCACAGAAATCGAGAAAGACTGTCGAGAGAGAAACCAACGAAGAACTGTACCACAAAGACCGAAATCAGGCAACCATGAGAGGAGAATAGAATGGTGTACCAAGTCAAACACTGAGGGGAGATCTAGGGAAGCTGCCACTGAGATGTCACCATGGTCATGTGATGGCGCAATTCACTCAGGAAAGAAAGGATAGTGTCTGTGCTTTGTTCAGGACAAAAATCAGATTGGTATGGGTGCAGGGCATGAATAGAATCCAAGTGAAGGGATAGCTGAGCAAACAAAATTTAAGAATTTTGGAAAGAAAGGGAAGAGTAGAAACAGGATGATAGTGGGCTGAAACAGAGGGGTCAAGGGTTGAGTTCTTTAAGATAGGGCAGACAGTGGTGTGCTTCCAAGGGGTTGGGAATGTACCTGAGGAGAAACTGTTATTAAGCAAGGACAGAATCAGGAGCAGGAGTGCTAGAGAAGGAGCAGATCACCATGATGAGAGAATGGGATCAGCAGGGATCAGCAGGAAACGTAGCTATAAAAAGTCTCAAGAGTGGTGGGAGGGGGAGAAGTGGGGCCACTGCTTTCTGTTGGCACTGTGCAATGGCATGTTAAGGGTTTGATTTATTAAGCTTTCTTTTCCCATAGAAAATGGGAAAGCAGTCTTAGCAAATCAGTCCCCAAAAAAGGAGCTGTGATCACCTTTGGGGGGTGCACTGTGACCTAGGTCTCGGTGGCCAGCTCCTATATTTTTAGACTGGCTCCTAGATTCCAAGAGAATTTGTTAAGACCTACTTTAGTGTCTGTTCCAAATACAACACACCACCATAGCAGTACCACACTAATATCAGAATGCAGGGTGCCCATTTACAATAAAAATATCTTGAATTATAATGAACTGATATCCCATCATCTGTGCTTCATATACAGTATTTTCACAAAAATGAGAAAATAGCTGCAGAATCCAGATGCTTCTCCTATAGGAACTTGTCCCTACAATTCACCTGCTTGAAAAAGAGATTCATATTTTTTGTTTCTTTTCTACATACTAAGGAAGTTAAATTGCTGCCTCTGATCTTTGTTTCTGTTCCTAGCATGTGCTTTGCCTGATCAATCCTGCTCTCTTTCAGCAATAATCTATAGTTATCGTTTTGTGAAGAACACATGTGGGTGACCACAGGCTATGCTTTTCTAGAAGAAAGAGAATGTGTCATGTTCTGTCTGGGACAATGCTTTCTTTAACTGGCACTACCCAGATCTCAAATGAGGTTAGACCCATCAATGCACCCTACTCTGTCTCTCTGTTCTGAATTGAGATTACAGAAACAGCTGTCAGTACTTAATCTACCCACTTTACCCCTTTGTAACTACCTATTGTGCTGCCACAGATCCTACATGATCAGTGCTTTTCTCCCTCTCTTGCTCTGTCACTAAGGTCTATTTTGGGATAATTTTATAAGAAGGTGCCTAGCTTTAGGTACCAACAATGCATAAATAACATCTTATAAAATACTGACTAGAAGAAAGTACATACATTTTTTTCATCATACGTTCTTTCACTGTGAGAAGACCATGGTCTGGGGAGAGACCATGGCTGGTGTGAACAAATATGTGTAAGATAATTCAAACACAAAATGTAGGCACAGATATTTACTGAGATCCAATGGAGAGCACATGTACCGCAAGGGAATAGCAGGAACACAAGGAGCAGGTGCACCAACAATAGTAGGTTTAATCTTTGTCAGTGATATTGCAGAAGGGCTGTCGGGTAAGGTTTGCCTTTTTGCGGATGATAGCAAAATCTGCAATAGAGTAGACACCAAGGAGGGTATAGATAACATGAGGAGGGATCTAGCTAAGCTTGAAGAATGCTCTAGAATTTGGCAGCTGAGATCTAATTTTATGTATAAATTTGTTTATTGAATACAACGCACACAACAATAACAAACAAAACAGCCTCACACATTAACAAGCAACTAATATCACAACCATGTGGCAGGTTTCAACAACATCATATCCCCCCCCCCCCCCCAATATCATATACAGTCTTTTCTCAAGGGGCGACAGCATACATAAAAGTACTACTAACCCCAATGCCCCCCACCACTCAATAAATGCTACACACATAGAAAGCAAGAGAATATATGCCACAGCGCATACCTATGGCAGCGCCGCTACCCACCAAAGCGCCCGGTGGGCGTACACTACCTCTAAAACCCAGTGACCTTTCCAATCCATGAACCCACCAACCGCTCTCAAATCCCATTCCCCAGCTTTCCCTGTCAACGTGTGTGAGGCCGGGCCGCGTTCTAACATCCACTTCCACACCCCCAATCCCTCACACAACCACCACTCACATTCAAGGGGTACCCACCTCCCTCCCCTCCCCCCCGAACCCTAGCCCTCCCCCCCCCCCATGCCAGACCACCCCCTGCTTCATCACCCAAGCAGATTAAGGATTCGGCTCCGTTCTCGCGGAGACAAAGTGTGTAAGTATGGACCCCATTCCCCCAAGAACCGATCAATGGCTACGTCCCCATGTTTGGCCCCTTGCTGCTCGAGCAGTAACAACCGATGCACCTCCCTCCTCCACTGACCCATGGTCGGGCCACAGGGGAGCAGCCAATTCAGCAAAATCACCCTCCGGGCAACTAATAAAACCTTACTGACCCAGCGCCTCGGGCCCCCCCCAGACCGACCACCCAGCTAGTCATACCTAACACCAACACCCTGGGGTCCCATTTAATTGGACAGCCCAAAACCCCGGTAAGCCAACCCACAAGGGCCTTCCAGAATCTGACCACCACCGAGCATTGCCACCACATATGTCCCAGGTCCGCCCGTGCCACCCCACACCGGGGGCAGCTCGCGGTCGCCCCGCAACCCGCCTTATACGCCCGACAAGGAGCAAAGTGGCAGCGTCGCAGAATACGATATTGCAAATCCCTAAAGTCCGCCGACTTAAGTCTCCGAGGAATATCCGCTAGTAAATGCACCATATCCACCCCTCGAAGCTCCACCTCCAGATCATATGCCCACGCTGCCGCCAAGACACTTTCATCCGGAAACCCTTTTAGAGAAAGATATTCCTTGTGCAATGTGGCCAACCTTGCCTGGTGCACGCTCCCTGCATACAATAATTCCTCAAGCTTGGAACAGATGTCCGTACGCAGATTCTGTCCATCCAAACTTTGAATATAGCTGCGCAATTGTAAATAGGGGAACCAATCCCGAGGTACCAAACCATAGCTACGCTGGAGATCAGGAAAACCTAGTGCCTGCCCATGTTCATTCACGACTTGCTCCAGTGCCACTATCCCCTTAGCCTCCCAGCCACGAAATGCCCCCCCCCCTGGCATCCCCAGCTCAAAAACCACATTCCCATACAGAGGCAAAAAGGGGGTCGTCCCAGGATTCCAAGAACTCTGATAGCATAACAGGCGCCAAACCCGTCGCATAACTCTAAAGATAGGGTGCCCCCCTACCAGGGGAGGTAAGTCCGCCGCCGCCGCATGTAAGATATAGCGTAAGGCCAGGGGCTTCGCTACTTCCTGTTCATACTCCAAAGGCGTATAATCCGCCGAGGTCGCCAGCCAATCCCGCAAATTCCGCAGCAGGCAGGCAATATTATAGCTCCGCAAATCAGGGGCTCCCAGACCACCACCTCCCCAGGGTCTCTGCAAGATCTTAAGACTTAGCCGAGGTCTCTTCCCCTTCCAGTAGAAGAGAGTTAAACATTTCTCCACCTTTGCAATCTCCTTCCTCGTCAGCAAAATGGGCAAGCTCTGCAACATATAGAGCCATTTGGGAAATACAATCATCTTATACAAAGCTACCCTGGCTCCCAAAGAAAGCGGCAGATCTCGCCAACCATGCAAGCGCTCCGCAGTCTGTGACAACAAGGCCTCCAGATTAACCATCTGCAGAAGTGTTATATCAGCAGTTAAATATATCCCCAAATAGTGAAGCTTCGTCCCTGCCCACTTTAGGGGGAAGGCTTCCCAGTCCCCAGACCGGGACTGCCGCAGATCCAAGGCCTCAGACTTGTCCAAATTTAACTTCAGACCCGAAAATGTCCCAAACTCCTCTACCAACCTCAACAAAACGGGTAAGGTCTGCCTAGGAGCCCCCAGGTACACTAGAAGGTCATCAGCGAAAGCCGAAATCCGGAATTCTTCGGCGCCCACCCGGGCCCCAACCAATCCCCTGTGCGTCCGTATGCGCTCCAAGAGAGGTTCCAGTGTTAAAACAAACAAGAGCGGGGACAGGGGGCAACCCTGCCGCGTCCCCCTCCTAATCTGAAAGTCCTGGGAGAGAGAACCGTTAATCAAAAGCCGCCCCGGGGATCCGAATACAGAAGCTTAACCGTATCCAAAAAGAACCCCCCTATCCCCATGACCTCTAACAAATGATACATGTATGACCACTCCACGCGATCAAACGCTTTCTCAGCATCAAAACTGATTAATAAGGCTGGCTCCCCTGCCTCGGCAGTCAAATATAACGACGAAACGATCTTACGCAGATTCTTGATAACGTATCTACCTTTCACAAAACCCACCTGATCCTCCTTAACCAGTTGGGGGATATACTCAGCTAGCCTATTAGCCATAATTTTGGCCAGAATTTTGATATCCACGTTCAAAAGCGAAATAGGCCTATACGACTCCGGTAACAACCCATCTCTACCAGGTTTAGGAATCAAGGTAAGCACCGCACTATTCTTCTCATAGGGGAAAGCCTGACGCTCGATCAAATCCGAATAATACCTTCGCAGCGGCCCAACCACCCTGTCCCCCATTAATTTATAGAATTCACCCCTATACCCATAGGGACCCGGCGCCCTACAAGTATGCAGAGCCTTTATGGCCCCCTGGATTTCCGCGTCCGTGAGCGGGCCATTGAGAGATGCACGCTCCTCCAAGGAAAGACTAGGCATCCCAACCGCCGCAAGAAACTTCGCAGCTTGCGTTAAGTCCCCAGGGCCAGCACCATAAAGCGTCTGGTAATATTCACTAAATCTTTCCTCGAGGTAAGCTTGCCCGGTCTGGATCACACCCTGAGTATCCCGCAGGGCCCCGACAGTTGTCTGCCCGCGACTGGTCTTCACCAACCTTGCCAGCAGGCGCCCCGCCCAACTACCGTACCTATAAAACTTATACCGATAGTATAGCAAAGATTACTGCGCCCGTTCATGCAATAGCATATTCACCTCCTGCTGCAATCTACTATATTCCAATTTCTGCCCCCTCGTTGGTCTCTGCGCTAACTTCCTCCGCGCCTGACACAGTTGTTTTTCCAACACAATCAAACGAGAAGCATAGACTTTCCTTTTCCGGGCACCGAATTCAATGATTCGTCCTCGCAATACCGCCTTGGCAGTCTCCCAAAAAAGAATGGGGTCATCCCGATGTTGTCCATTAAATTCCTCAAATTCAGCCCACTGCGAATATAAAAAAGCCGCAAACTGAGCACCCTGGGTATAGCTGAGCGGATAACGCCACAGAGACCCACCTCTCTGCACCCCCCACCTCACATCCAACCTGACAAAGGCATGGTCCGACACCTCCACTGGCCCAATCTCTGCGCAAGTAACTTTAGGAAATAATTCTCGAGACCCCAAAAAATAATCCAACCGGGACCCCGTGTCATGGGCTCTAGAGACATGAGTATAATCCCTATCCAGGGGGTGCAGCACCCTCCAATAATCTAGCAAATTAAATCCCTCGCACACTCCCCGAATCCACTGAGATTTCCTGTCCTTGGTCAGCCCTCGGTTCCCAGACCGATCTATCGTGTCATCTAACACACAGTTAAAATCCCCTCCCATAATGAAAGGAGTTGGGCCAAGTGCGCTCAAACATTTATTCAGTCTGGCATAAAAGCGAGCATCATATATATTTGGACCATAGATATTCACCAAGCCTAATTTAACTCCCTTAAGGTTCCCCACTATAATAACAAACCTCCCATCCGGATCACAAGTAGTATGTTCCACCTCCAAATCCACCCCCCTCCTAATCAAAATCACTACTCCTGCTTTCTTCCCGCCCGAGGAGGCCCCGTATACCTTCCCGACCCAGCCCCTTGCCATCTTGTCATGCTCCAGGGCACTCTGATGTGTTTCCTGTAAGAAGGCCACATCAGCCCGTTGATCTCTAAGAACACGTAAAATCTTGTAACGTTTCACCGGGGATCCGATACCACACACATTCCAAGTAACCAGCCTCAAGCCCTCACCCGTGATCATCCACATACATACAAACCATACATAGGAGCACCACCACACACAAATCCGAAGAGAGCTCCCCCAGCCTAGAGCTCCCCCCATCACCTTTCCCCGTACACACTTGTCTCAGTTGCCTCTCACCCCTCCAGCCCTGAAGCCTGTCCCTAACCATCTGAACCCAAGGAGGGGCTAGCATGTGTCCCCAATCAACCCACTCCTCCCACCCCTCCCCCCCCCATTGCCATCCCCACCCCCCCATCCCATCCCCCCAACCCCTCCCCTCTCCCTCCTATACCCAAGCACATCCACAACTCCCACCCCTCTCCTTCCCCAAAATAAAACCACTCATCCTACCCCTGGCCCGCTGCGCCAGGCTTGTGTACCACCTCCTGGCGCTACAGGGCTGTCCCGCTCTGCCCCTCTCGTAGAACCCGCACTCCCCAAAAGACCAAGCCAGAGCTGCATCAAAAGCTACTCCCGTAAACATTGGCAGCTATCAATAGCTACGGGCGGTAGAAACACACACAGTGAGGCCTACCTCCTAAGGCTGCACCCATCGGGCCCACCCGCCAGCACTCCGCACAACACATAGCATCCCAAAGCCTCCCTCCTCCCATTGTGCACCCCCCGTAGCCCAACCACCAACACCAGAACTCCGCAGCAAAGAAAAGAAGGAAAGAAACAAGAACAAAAAATAGGTAGAGCACACCATTTAACATAACTATTAAACATAACTGCGGTGCCGGAGCGTTACAACTCCAGAGCTCACAAAGTCCCGCTGCAACATTTGCTCCCCGCAGGACCTGCGATCCACTCCGTCCACCCTAGGTGCCAGGGCCACTTAGAGATCAGCAGCTACCTCGTCAGGGCACCGGGTCACTCTCCGTCGAGCAGCTCTCCACACCATTAGGCAGTCCCGCCACAAAGTTCTGCGCCGCTGCCGCCGATGTAAACACGTGGTTCTTCCCCGCATGTGCCACGCGGAGGACAGCAGGAAACGCCAGTGTAAATCTGAGCCGCTTTTTAAATAAGGCCGCACACAACGGGGAGAATTCTTTATGCTTTGCCGCCACATTCGCCGAATAGTCCTGGAACAGCAGCACTCTCTGGTTGTCCAATTGCAGGTCCCTTTTCTGTCGAAATGCCTGTAGAAGCTGCCACTTGTGCTGAAAATTCAGGATCCGCGCGAGGATCACTCTGGGCCTTTGCTGAAGCTCAGTTCTGGGCCCCAAACGGTGCACTCGCTCCACTTTAAGTTAAGAACATAAGAACATAAGAAATGCCATACTGGGTCAGACCGAGGTCCATCAAGCCCAGTATCCTGTTTCCAACAGTGGCCAATCTAGGTCATACGTACCTAGCAGTTTCCCCAAAAGACACAGGTTCTGCAGTGCTTGTACTAGGTCAAGCATTGATATCCTGGGTCCCTTTTTAATAGTGGTTTATGGACCTTTCCTCCAGGAACTTGTCCAAACCTTTTTTAAACCCAGCTATACTAACAGCCCTTACTACATCCTCCGGTAACAGATTCCAGAGTTTGATTACACGTTGAGTGAAGAAATATTTTCTCTTATTTGTCTTAAATAGTTTACCCCGTAGCTTCATTACATGTCCCCTAGTCCTTCTATATTCTGATAGCGTAAACAATTGATCCACGTTTATCCGTTCCACTCCATTCATTAATTTATAGACCTCTATCATATCTCCCCTCAGCCGTCTCTTTTCCAGGTTAAAGAGCCCTAACCTTTGTAGCCTCTCTTCATAGGAGTAGCCTTCCATCCCCTTCACCAATTTGGTGGCTCTTCTCTGTACTTTTTCTAATAACTCTATGTCCTTTTTAAGATACGGTGACCAGAATTGCACACAATATTCAAGGTGCGGTCGTACCATGGAGCGATACAGAGGCATTATAATATCCTTTGTTTTATTCTCCATCCCTTTCCTTATGATACCTAGCATTCTATTTGCTTTCTTGGCCGCCGATGCACACTGGGCGGAGGGTTTTAACATGTTATCCACGATGACTCCTAAATCTTTTTCCTGGGTGGTGGTTTCTAATGTGGAGCCTTGCATCGTGTAACTATAGTGTGGGTTGTTCTTTCCTAGGTGCATAACTTTGCACTTGTCCACATTAAATTTTATCTGCCATTTGGATGCCCAGTCTTCCAAATTATCCAGATCCTCCTGCAGTTTTCCACAATCCTCTTGGGTTTTAACAACTTTAAACAGTTTTGTGTCATCTGCAAATTTGATAACCTCACTAGTTATTCCCTTTTCCAGGTCATTTATGAATATGTCAAAAAGTAGCGGACCCAGTACAGATCCCTGGGGTACTCCACTATTCACCTTTTTCCATTGGGAATATTGGCCATTTAGCCCTACCCTCTGCTTTCTATCTTTTAACCAGTTCCCGATCCACAATAGTACACTGCCTCCTATCCCATGACTTTTTAGCTTTGCCAAAAGTCTCTGATGGGGGACCTTGTCAAAAGCTTTCTGAAAGTCCAGATACACTATATCAACCGACTCACCTTTGTCTACCTGTTTATGCACACCTTCAAAAAAACAGATCAGATTAGTAAGACAAGATCTTCCTTGTCTAAAGCCATGTTGGCTGTCTCCCATTAGGCCATGACTATCTACATGCTGTGTAATTTTGTTCTTTATGATGGTTTCTACCATTTTCCCTGGTACTGACGTCAGGCTCACCGGTCTGTAATTTCCCGGGTCACCCCTGGAACCCTTTTTAAAAATTGGTGTTACGTTGGCGACCCTCCAATCTTCAGGTATTACAGATGATTTTAATGAAAGTTCACAGATTACCAATAGCAGGTCTGCAATCTCATATTTCAGTTCTTTCAACACTCTGGGATGTATACCATCCGGTCCAGGTGATTTGCTACTATTCAGTTTATCAAATAGTTGTAATATATCTTCCCGGTGTTAGGATATTTCTCTCAATTCTTCTGCAGTATCACCTTTAAATACCACTTCAGTCTTGGGTAACATCCCTACATCTTCCTCAGTAAAGACCGAAGCAAAGAATTCATTCAGTCTCTCTGCTATAGCCTTGTCTCCTCTTACTGCCCCTTTTACCCCTCTATCATCTAATGGTCCAATTGACTCTCTCACAGGCCTTTTGCTACGAATGTACTTGAAAAAGTCTTTATTTCGTGTTTTTGCTTCCGTAGCAAGTTTCTTCTCAAATTCCCGCTTTGCCTGCCTTATCAATGCTTTGCATTTAACTTGCCAGTGCTTGTGCTGTTTCCAGTTTTCATCATTTGGCTCTTTTTTCCATTTCCTGAAGGTTACTCTTTTGGCAGCAACAGCCTCTCTGACCTCACCTTTAAACCATGCTGGCAGTTTTTTGGACTTTCTTCCACTTTTCTTAATGCGTGGAATACAGCTGGTCTGGGCTTCGAGGATAGTATTTTTAAATAACACCCAAGCTTGCTGTAAGTCTCTAACCTTTGGAACCGCTCCTTTTAGTTTTTTCCGAAGTATATTCCTCATTCTATCATAGTCTCCCTTTTGAAAGTTAAAAGGTAGTACTGTGGATTCCTTTACTATCTGTCCTCCACTGATTAAATCAAACATGATCATACTGGGGTTTCTAATCCCTCAGGTGCTCCTTGTGGTCTTGGGCAAGCCACTTAACCCTCCATAGCCCATGTTCCCTGTAAAATAGTTATCTCCAAGTTATAATACCCTGTTTAATGTAATTTCAGTTTGTTCAATGTAAACCGCACTGATGCAGAATAGCGCGGTATATAAGAGAATGTAAATAAATAAATAAATAAATAAATAAATAAATAAAATACTATGACCACTATTGCCAAGTGGTCCCAACACCCTTATTTCTTGCACCAGATCTGGCGTTCCACTAAGGACTAGGTCCAGTATGGCTTCCCCTCTGGTTGGTTCATGAATCAGCTGCTCCAAGAAGCAGTCATTTATTTCATCTAGAAACTTTATCTCTTTAGCTTGTCCTGCTGTGACACTGTCCCAGTCGATACCGGGGTAATTGAAATCACCCATTATTACTACTCTGTTGTGGCTTTTGTTAGCTTCCTTGATTTCTTTGAGCATTTCATCATCCATTTGTTCATTCTGGCCAGGCGGTCGATAGTATACTCCCACTGCCATCACCTTCCCCTTCATAAATGGAATTTCAATCCATAGAGATTCTACAGCAAATTTTGTTCCCTGCAAAACTTTAATCCTTTCTGACTCAATGCCCTCTCTAACATAGAGCGCAACCCCTCCACCAATTTGTTCAGCTCTATCATTACGATATAGTTTGTATCCAGGTATCACAGTGTCCCACTGGATCTTTATGCTCTGTCTGCTCCTTACTCAAGGGCATTTGGGCATTTGTCCAACCAGGCCCTCCAGTCCCAGTTCCTTAGGCAGCCAGTTCTCCACAATCGACACCAGCATGGCATCAGTCTTTGTCTCTGGGACCCCCACGATTCGCAAGTTGTTGTGCCTGGATCGATTTTCCAGGTCATCAACCTTATCCAGCAGGGTCTCCAGTTGCTTGCGCATCAGAGCTGTTCCTCGGGTCCGCTGGCCCTCCTCCTCCTCTAGCACCGACACTCGGTTTTCCACTTCATCAAGTCTCTGGCTAAACTCTGTGAGCGTCTCTCCCATCATCTCAAGTTTGTTCAAAATGAGGTCAAACTTGGGCTCCAAAATCTTCGCCACCTCCCGGGCGAGCTCCTCTGCCCCCGAATCTGAGCTCTCTCCCCCAGGTGATCGCGGCTGCACCATATTGGTAGTTGGGCACACGGTAGAGGAGGCCCCAGACTTCGGGGGCTTCTCCCGTTCTCGGCGCGCCGGAGGAGGCATTTAACACTCCAAAATTGCTGAGACGCACCGCAGCACCACACTCAATGTTCCCATGCATCTACCGGCCCCCTACACTGGGGAGAACTCACCAAATTTGCAGATTATTAGCGGGGCAGCCCCGGAGCGAGTAGAACAGCCGTCTACTCCCTCATGCGTCACGTGGCACCTAAGAGATCTAATTTTAAAAAATGCAAGGTCAGGCATTTGGGCTGCAGCAATCCAAGGAAGTGATACAGTATAAGGCAGGGGTCTCAAACTCAAATTGCTTTGAGGGCCAAATGAGGACTTGTAAAGTAACCCGGGGGCCGCATAAGACGTGGGGCCTCATTTGCATAAATATTTGCATAATGTTACCATACACTAACTTTTAGTAAACATGCCTCTTTAATGAGTATGGATAAAGAAAGACTAAAAGATTTAGAAACAAGAAGACAATAATTAAACTGGGAACCCCAAAAGCCAAACTTGGAATGTACAACAACACTGTAGAAATAAAACTATAAATTAATTTCCTCTTGTACTAAACAAAGCGCAAACATTAATGATGCACATTTCCCAGAGCTGACATATTCCAGTTAATAAATTCAAAATAAAGAGATATTTTTCTACCTTTTGTGCATTTTTTTCAGTTGCAATTGTTCCAGCCACTTTCTTCTGGTTTCTTCATGTCTTCTGCTAACTCTCCATCGTCTGCTGTCCATTTGCCCTTTCTTCTCTCCTAGTTTTTTTTCCATTCTCTCTCTACATCTGCTTTAACATAATAATCTTTCTCCTTTTTCTCTTTCCTCATTCCTATTTCATCCACTCAAATTTTACCCCTCCATCCTCAATCCCCACTTACTCTCCCAATACCTGGCCAATTGTAGATTTGTCTTCTCTCCCAGACAAAATATTTTTCCCCTCTCCATTTCACTTTCCCAGCTCCATCCCATTCTAATCCTCCCCCAACATCAGCTCCCTTCTAGTTCCAGCCCCACCCAGCATCCGCTCCCTTCTAGTCCCCCCATTAGTCCATTTCCAGTCCTATCCTAGCCTCACCATCAGCCCATTTCCAATCCTAGCCCCCCATCAGCCCATTTCCAATCCTAGCTCCCTCCCCTCACAGCCCATTTCCATTCCAAGCCCCCCTCCCCATCAGCCATTTGCAGTTCAAGCCCCCCTTCCACTCAGCCCATTTCCAGTCCTAGCAACCCCCCCCCCAGCCCATTACCAGTCCTAGACCCCCCATAGCCCATTACCAGTCCTAACCCCCCCCTGCCAATAGCCCACTTCCAGCCCTAACCCCCATTACCCCATTTCAGTCAGCCCCTCCATAGCTCATTACCAGTCCTAACTCCCACCTCCAGTCCTTCCTAACCCCCACCTGCCCATTTCCAGTCCTAGCCCCCACCATAGCCAATTACCAGTCATAACCCCCCTGCCAATAGCCCATCTCCAGTCATAACCCCCCCTGCCAATAGCCCATTTCCAGTCATACCCCCCCTGCCAATAGCCCATCTCCAGTCATAACCCCCCCCCTGCCAATAGCCCATTTCCAGTCATACCCCCCTGCCAATAGCCCATTTCCAGTCATAACCCCCCCCCCCCTGCCAATAGCCCATTTCCAGTCCTACACCCCCCCCCCAGGTAAATTAAAAAAATACCTGGCTTCTGCTGCTGCAGCAGAAAATCAGCTGTCCCGCGGCCCCTTCCCCTCTGCGCGGAGAGCCCTGAGTGTGCTTCATCTGCGGCGTGCTTTTTAAGCCGCGAAGAGAGTATTTCCCTCTCGCGCGGCTTAAACCTAGTCACTTTTCAAGCCTCGCGAGAGGGAAATACTCTCTTCGCGGCTTGAAAAGCACCCGCTGATGGAGCACTCTTGGGGATCTCCGGGCAGAGAGGAAGGGGCTGCAGGACAGCTGATTTTGCTGCTTGAGCAGCAGAAGCCAGTTTTTTTTTTTTTTAAAATTGACCGTCGATTCTGCCGTTGCCACGGCGGCGGCGGCAACGGCAGCAGCAGCAGACGCCGTCGCGGGCCGCACAACGTTCTCTCGCGGGCCGCGTGTTTGAGACCCCTGGTATAAGGGGTGAAGAAGAGCGGGACCTGGGCATGATTGTGTCTGATGATCTTAAAGTAGCTAAACAGGTAGAAAAGGCAACGGTGAAAGCTAGAAGGATGCTTGGGTGCATAGGGAGAAGAATGGCCAGCAGAAGAAAGAAGGCGATAGTGCCTCTGTATAAGCCTTTGGTGCAACCTCATTTGGAGTATTGTGCACCTTCAAAAGGATATAAATAGGTTGGAGTCAGTGCAGAGGGTGGCTACTAAAATAATCAGTGGTCTTCATTATAAAGCATATGAGGGCAGACTTTAAAATCTTAATATGTATACTTTAGAGGAAAGGCGGAATAGAGGTGATATAATTGAGATGTTTAAATACCTCCATGGAATAAATGTCAGGAGGTGAGCCTCTTTCGATTGAAAGCAAGCTCTGCTATGAGGGGGCATAGGATGAGGGTGAAAGGGGATAGACTCTGGCGTAATATGCGGAAATATTTCTTTATGGAAAGAGTGGTAGATGTGTGGCATAGTCTCCCAGTGGAGGTGGTAGAGATGAGAATAGTATCTGAATTCAAAAAAGCATGGGCCAAAAACAGAGGATCTCTAAAGGAAAAAGGGGGACTGTTGTATTGGTTGATATGGAAAGGCAGACTAGATAGGACATGTGGTCTTTTTCTGCAGTTATGTTTCTGTTTCTAAGCAGCTTTATTGTAGAAAACACCCCAACTCATTTCAGCTAACACCTTCTTCAGGGGGTACAAGCCTCAAACACAAATATAAAACACTAAAAGTCAATATATAAAAACAAACAAAACCATAAAAGTAAAATATACATAAATGAGTTCATAAACCATAAAACGTTCTGCACAAATAAGGCTGATAGAGCATACCAATATGCCCTTGAAGATAATAAAAATAATTTCTATTTCCCAAGTCTAAGGAAAGGACGATCTTAGGTAAACCAAATATCAAAACTGCATGTGTAAAACATGTTATGGAAATGGCAGACAGTGAAAAGTGGAGGGATGAGGAGGAGGGATAAAATGTCCTGTCGCTGCTCACCACAGCTTATTCAAACAGTTGCTATGTCGCATCTAGCTATCCTGCAGTATATAGCAGAAACAAAGTCAAAGCAGGCAAACCAGTGAATGTAACCACAGAAGCCAAAAGGAAAGCAGCCTTAAATAGTCTTGAAACTGAAAATAAAAGGGTTCATCATGAAGCCATGGTAACTAAAGAATGTTAAGTAACAGAAAGACTTATTTATTTATTTATTTATTGTCTTTTCTATACTGCGCTCTTTCAAATCAATGCTGTGTACAGTCAACAAACTTGTGTAGTGCAGGCAGGGCCCACACTGGACTTACAGAGAACAGGGATTTTTACATGAGCTAACAGAGTAACTATGTACAGGCAGGCTGGCTGTCACAGGCGACAGGGGCAGCTCACAAATTTCTTACAGGCTGGTTTAATTATGTACAGATTGACAGGTCAAAGTAGGAATACCTTCTACCTGCCGGGTGTCTCGTGGTCTAGAGTGTGGGGCTGTGCTCTTGTGGTGTGGCTGTGCAGGGGATGACAACCTGACTTCTGAGTGTGGCTGGCTGTGAGATATCAGTTTGGTCAGTGAAGTGTTGGAGGAACAGATGGTGCTTCAGTGCTTTCCAAAACTGGGTGAGGTCAGCGATGGCGCGGATGGCCGGTGGGAGTGCGTTCCAGCATGTGGGTGCATATAGCGCAAAGGCTCTTTTTCTGGTTGACTGTGCACATTTCGTAGTTTCCTTCAGGAGTACCAGGGTGTTGGCGGTGGCTGCGCTCCTAGTTCTGTTGAGGGGGATGGGCTGGATGAAGTCCATGAGGGAGATGGAGGAGCACCTGTTGATGGCCTTAAAGGTCATTAGTAAAGCTTTAAAGGAGAGTCTGCCGTGGACCGGTAGCCAATGTAGGTGCTTCAGTATTGGGGTTATATGTTCTCTCCTGGAGGCCCCGTGCAATAATCTGGCAGCTGCATTCATCGCAAGCTGTAGAGGATTCAGCGTGCTCTTTGGGAATCCGTGTAGTATAATGTTGGCATAGTCAAAATGCGGGATTACTAGGGCTTGCAGGACTATGAAGCATCCCGAGCCAGTAGTTACCAGATTGCGATTTGAAAGTGATTTAAATCCTGAGTGAATGAGGAGTTAATCGTGCTTGAATTCTAATTCCTGATATACTGCGGCAAGCACCTCATAGAAGACATACTTATTGTTAATAAAAATAAAAAAGGAAGAAAAAGGGGTGTATATGTATTCCAGATATCCACCCACTTTATGAAAAAGTATCCGGAATGTCTTTTGAACATCTGCTTCCTAAACTGTAAGATTTAAAGTAATTTCTTTTGCAGAGACATTGTTCAGCTTAAGTGCTGATTACTGCTGGCAGTTAGTTTCCATGCCAAGTATTTTTATTCCAGTCATATGTAATAGATATGTGACCGTCATGTTAGGAGCCATAGTTCTTTCTATTGGGATTGTTGTTATAACATGTTGCAAAATATTAGTTTTATATTTTAAGGACTTTATCTAAATTGTTCCTATTTAGAATGAGCACACACATCCATTATGTTTAGTCCACAGGAAAATGCAGCCTGACTGCCCGCCCCCTCTGTCTGTTGTCAAGTACGTCATCATGGGGGGAGGGTCGGAGTCCACGCAGATTTTTTTGAAATGTATGACTCGGAATTTTAGCAAGGGATTTGCTGGAGACTACGGACTTAGAATGTCTCCATCCCAATTAGAAATGCTCTGTGAAAGGGAGTGGCCAGTGTTAGCTACTTCATGGCCCCGTGAGGGCACCTTTGAAAAAATGTTCCCTGATCAGTTCCCCTACATAGACTCCTGGTTAAATGTTTGTGAGAAAAAAACCCTCCTGGATACAGCGTTGCTATGAGAAACAGTGTAGGAGATTAGTAGCAAACACAAGGGAGGGGGGCCCGGAAGTTAGAAAAAAAAAACAACCCTGCCCGTTTATTATCTTTATAGGCCAGTCCCCTCAGCTCTGCCACCACCCCGGGCAGAGCCTAGGGCAGGGGGGGGGACACCTACTTGCAGATGTACCCCAAGTAGTTCACCAGCCACCTCCGCAGCAGGAGGACGTGCACCCCCTCTTGACCGGAAGCCCCGGCTCAGTTTAAAGTACTCTGAGTGGGCCACAGTCCACCAATGATACTGCAAGCAGGGATTCATTTGCCAGTTCAGGGTCACTCACAGCCAGAACATGAAGTGGAACCCAGACAGTCCCGATTGCCGTATGCCTTCAGAAGTTATACCATTGCGCCAGGTCCAGGGCCTACCCACCCTTAATACCGAAAGCCAGCCGACCAGCCTTGTTTCTGCAACTGATTTACTGAACTGAAAGATGCATTATGCCTCCTACACTGAGAAGCCTTAGGATTTGATTGAACTAATGAACAGTATTATGCAGACCCATCAGCCTTGATAACCCCAAGTGGGATCCAAATAGTGCAGGCAGCCCTCACTATATACCCCATGTGATCCAGCAGCCCAGGAGAATTTGTGTATGGTAGATGCAGTTTTTGTCAGTCAGTCCCAGAGAGATATAAAACAGAAATTGCAGAAACTGGATGGATTTGCGGGCATGACAGTTAATGGAAGTTGCTCAGAAAAGTGTTTGTGAATCGTGAGAATGAATGTGACAGAGAAAGTGAATGTAAGATGAAGAAGAAAGCAGATCTTCTTGATGATGCTTTAGTTGAATGACGTGGAGGAGGGTTTCCTAATCGAAGGAGCAGAGGAAGTGGAAGGGGTCGTGAAAATGATCGGCCCCCACTGGGTGCGAATCAGTGTGCCCATTGCAGAGAAGAAGGACATTAGAGAAGTGAATGCCCGCATCTTGACTCCACCCCCAGGAAGGGAGGAGGGAGCACTTGGAGAACAGGAGGTTGATTTTAGAGTCATGTAAGAATAAACCGAGCACAGTGTTACGGCAAGAGAGGGAAGCATCTATAGAGTGAGTGGCAGCTGAAGAGGGCTATGGCATGAAAGAAGACTAGGCCAGACCGGGCTCCAAGTTTCCCTGGGTCCCCAAGAGCCTATGGTCAGTCTGAAAATAGGGGACCAATATATGGACTTTTATGGGGGATACAGGAGCAGAATACTAAAGCCAGTAGCCCCTTTGTCTTCTCGATGCATCACCATTGTCAGAGCTACTGGGGCTAAGGCCACAAAGCCTTTCCTGCAGAACCGCATGTGTGAACTAGGGGGACAAAAAAATAATGCACCAGTTCCTGTATATGCCTGAATGCCCTATTCCACCTTTGGGCCGAGATATGCTTGCAAAGCTCCAGGCACAGATATCCTTTGCTGAAGGGGGAGAAATGCAAATGACTGTGAACCCAAAGCCTGCTTGATTGATGGTGCTGACTGTTCCCCGAGAAGAAGAGTAGCGGTTCTATAGTGCATCTCCAATCAAGCCAGCTAGTTCCTGTATACCCACCAACCTTAAAGCCCCACCTGAAGTATGGGCAGAAGATAATCCACCTGGCCTAGCGAATAACATAGCCCCTGTCATCGTTACCCTCAAGCCAGGAGCAGAACCAGTGCATGTGAAGCAGTATCTTCTTCCCCGACTGTCCTGGACCTGAAAGAGGCCTTCTTCTGTATACGCTTAGCCCCCATCAGTCAACTTTTGTTTGCTGTTGAATGGCAAGACCCCACAACAGGAAGGCGGGGCCAACTTACCTGGACTCGATTACCTCAAGGATTCAAGAATTCACCTACTCTCTTCAGTGCTGCTTTAAATCAGGATCTTTCAAGCTACTATGTGAACCCAGGAGGAAGGGTTCTTCTCCAGTAAGTAGACGACCTGCTCATAGCCACAAATTCAGAAAGTGAATGTCTACAAGCCACCAGTGAACTCTTGCACCTTTTTAAATGAGGCTGGATACAAAGTCTCAAGAGCCAAGGCACAATTATGTCAAACAAGTTAAATACCTAGGATTCCAGTTGTCCAGTGGAATTCGACGCCTGGGACCAGAACGCAAAGAAGCTGTATGCAATATTCCTACTCCAACCACCAGGAGGGAAGTGAGATCCTTCTTGGGTGCTGCAGGATACTGTCGTATATGGATCCCCAATTTTGCGCTGCTAGCAAAAGCATTGTATCACGCTACCAAAGGAATGGAAAAGTCTCCATTGGAATGGGGACTTGAACAGGAGGCAGCCTTTCGATCTTTGAAAACCGCTCTGATGTTATCACCAGCTCTGGGTCTACCAGATGTCCAGAAAACCTTTCAGTCTCTATGTCCATGAGTCACAAGGAAATGTTCTAGGAGTGCTGACTCAATCTCTTGGATCATGGCAACGGCCTGTAGCCAATCTGTCAAAACAGTTGGATGTGGTAGCAAGGAGTTGGCCCCTTGTTTGAGAGCTGTTGCAGCTACAGCCCTCCTAGTGAGCAAAGCTGACAAGCTCACCCTGGGACAAAATCTTCAAGTTACTGTACCACACTTTGTTCAGACCATTATGAAACACAAAGGAAGTTTCTGGCTCACAAATTCACGAATGTTGAAGTATCAGAGTATGTTGTGTGAAACCCCCCAGATACAATTGATGGTCAGTCAAGCTTTGAATCCTGCTACGCTGTTACCAGTTGGTCCTGGTCCCCCTGATGATGACTGTTTAGAAATTATGGACACTGTATTCTCAAGTCGCCTGGATTTGACTGATGTTCCTTTGGAGAACCCTGAATGGACTTTCTTTGTAGATGGAAGCAGTCTCATCATCAATGAACATTGTTGTGCCGGGTATGCAGTGGTGACCCTTGATCTGGTGGTTGAGTCCACAGCTCTGGCCCCAGAAACTTCAGCACAGAAAGCTGAACTGATAGCCCTCACTAGAGCACTAACAATAGGAAAAGGGCTCTGTCTAAATGTGTCCACAGATTCCAAGTATGCCCTTACAACCTTGCATGCACATGGGGCCCTGTACAAAGAATAAGGGTTGATAATCTCAGGAAGCAAGTCCATTAGGTATGGGCCAGAAATATTGACATTATTAGATGCTGTGTGGGCCCCCAAGCAAGTTGCAGTCATGCACTATTGAGGTCATCAGGTAGAAGCAGGAGAGGTTACCCAAGGGAACAGATTTGCTGATATCACAGCCCGAAAAGCAGCCACAACTGGATGAGTTGTGACCCAAGATACCCCACTGCAAGCAGCCTTAGCTCATGGGCACCCCGATTCACTACAAGAGAGTTAGATTATTTTTGTGAAAAGGAGGGAGGGGTCCTGACAGAAAAAGGGTGGATAGTGTTGCCACCTCCAGAAGGTAGCTCACCTCCAGGTCCCACAGTCATTCCTGAAGCATTAGGGCCAGTCTTTGTCCAGGCCTTTCATCAAGCCACACATTATGGGAAAACGGCCATGGAGAGAGCCCTAAGGCCCCATTTCTGTATCTCACTATTAGGACCCCTGTCCGCTTCAGTGGCACAGCGATGTTTGACATGTGCCACGAATAATGCTAAGCAAGGTCCCATTCCACCCCCAAGAGTTCAGTCAGTAGGGGTGGCCCCGATGAGTGATATTCAGGTGGATTTTTCTGAAATGCCAAGAGCAAACGGATATCACTACCTGTTAGTTCTAGTTTGCACATTTTCTGGGTGGGTAGAAGCCTGTCCCACCCGAACTGAGAAAGCTCGAGAAGTCACTAGAGTGCTGCTCCATGAGATTATTCCTCGATTTGGAATACCATTGACTATAGGATCAGATAATGGACCCTCATTTGTATCCCAAGTGACTCAACAGTTAGCAAGAGCTCTACAGATACAATGGAAGTTGCACACTGCCTACAGATCTCAGGATTTAGGAAAAGTAGAATGTATAAATAGAACCCTGAAATCTCAGTTGTCCAAACTTTGTCAAGAAGTTCACCTGAAGTGGCCCCAGGTTCTTCCTATAGCCCTTCTTAGGATATACTTAGTCCCTACTAGGTCTTTAGGAGTTTCCCCTTTTGAGATTCTGTATGGGCGACCCCCGCCTATTGTATAGGGAATAAAGGGAGATATGGAACAGATTAGATCTGAAATTACTAGACGAGAACTATTGGTTTTAAGTTCTGTTTTGCAGAGTCTTCATACGTGGGTACAAGATCAGCTGCCCATCCATCTAACAGAACCCCTGCATCCTTTCAAGCCTGGAGTCTCGGTGTGGATCAAAGAGTGGAGAAAGACACCGTTGGCACCACATTGGAAGGGACCTTATGTTGTCATCTTATTAACCCTAACAGTAGTTAAAGTTGCAGAACTCGAACCCTGGATTCATCACAGTCGAGTAAAGTCAGCAGCCATTGATAGCACTGTAGAACGGAAGGCATCTATGAAAAGTATTAGCTATGTGGCAATATTACCCTATACCCCAAAATGATGCTTTTACGCAAGTATAATATGTGATTTAATTCTCACCCTTTCTCCTTTGCGGGTGAGAATAATCAAAGGAGGGAATGTGGCAGGCTATGGCCCATAATAGTCCGCAAATATGAAAGGCCTGTAAGTTAGGCCCTGATTCCAACCCCCATCTTAGTAAAGAACCAAAGTCTGTAAAAGTTTGAGAAAACTGTTTAAACTGCTTAATAAGAAGTTTTCATGAATGCATAAATCTTTAATTATTCTCTTGTGCTGTGAAAATAGAAATGTTTCAATACTTGCATTCCTAGATCCAGGAACGACCTTGCAGTAGAGAAGTATCCAAACCTAGAAACTGCACGATTGTTAGAACAGTCCTAGAGGAGGGAGCGGGGTGCTAGGCCCAGAGAGGGTCCCTGATTGGACAAATGCAGGGGGCGTTTGAACCAATAGAAAGTTTGCATGTATCAAACTGAAGAAAAATGTATAAATGAGTATGTCTCTGTAAGAATGTTGCTCAGTCCTTTTTGAAGCTTTGACTAACTGAGCCATGTGCACAATAAATTGGCTTGGATCTTTGAACTGACTCCTGGTATTATTTATTGCATGCTTATCAGCTGCTACAGGTGCTTCAGTATTGGGGTTATGTGTTCTCTCCTGGAAGCCCCGTGCAATAATCTGGCAGCTGCATTCATCGCAAGCTGTAGAGGATTCAGCGTGCTCTTCGGGAGTCCGTGTAGTATAATGTTGGCATAGTCAAAATGCGGGATTACTAGGGCTTGATAGACTGTCTGGAAGTCATCTGGCTCAAGCAGCTGTTGTAGGTGACGGAGCGTCCGTATTTTGTGGTAGACCGCTTTAACCATGTTGCTCACCTGGGCTTTCATGTTGAGCTGTTGGTCTAGCGTGACCCCTAGGTACCGTACAGTGGGTTTGCTGAGGAGCTCGGCATCTCGTACCTTCAGAGCTGTGGGTGCAGTGAAAGCTGGGTTTCTGGTGATAAAGAGGACCTCTGTTTTCTTGACGTTTATCTTGAGCATATGCGTGTGTAGCCAATCCGTGACGGCATCGAAGCAGGATGTCAATGGTGAAAGATCTGGATGTTCGGTTGAGATAGGCATGTAAAGCAGAACGTCATCGGCATAGACCAGGTAGTTGATATTGAAAGAGCGGATGAGCTCACAAATGGGCTGCATGTATACGTTGAACAGTAGGGCTGAGAGTGAAGATCCCTGTGGGACACCTTTCTCTTGCGGGAAAGGATTGGAGGTGGTGGAGCAGGTACGGACATGCTGCCATCTCTCTGTTAAGTACGACTGGCACCAGGTTAGTGCTGTCCCAAGGATGCCCTTCTCCTTGAGGCGTGTGAGAAGTATCTCGTGGCTAACGGAGTTAAAGGTCGCAGCAATGTCCATGAAGATCAAAGCAAACACTTGTTTAATGTTGTCCAATCCGATGGTCAACGAGCTGAAAAGAGTGGTCAATAGGGTCTCCACGCCATGAGACTCCCTGAATCCATGCTGGCACGGGTTGAGGGGTGTGCTTGTCTCAATGTGGTGATGAAGTTGCTGTTGGACGACCTTCTCAATAATTTTTGCTAGGAGCAGGATGCTTGAGCTTGGCCTGTAGGAATCCGCCTTAGCTGGGTCTAACTTGTTGTTCTTAAGCAGAGATCTGATGGCTGTTTGCTTCAGGCTTCGAGGGAAGGTCCCAGTCGAGAATGATAGCTCCATAAGTTTAGCCAGAAAAGGGCTGAGGTCGCCACACAGAGATTTTACTCAAAATGCTGGGCAGGGATCGTTTGGAGCTGTGGTAGTGTTTATGGCTATGATGATGTCTTGAATGCCTTTCTCGGTTGGGGTCGAGAAGGTAGTGATGAAGTTGTAGGTGTCCTTCATGTCCAGAGTCAGGGTGGGTGGTGGGGTTCCCTGGTGTGTCTCCAGTGAGAGAAGGGGGTTTGTGGTCTCCCCGGAATTGCTTGTTTTGGCCTGCAAGTAGTCGGCGTATTCCTGTGGTCAGGGAGGCTAGGTTTAGTGGGGGATGGATCTTTTGTTAGAGATTTGATTAGGTTAAAAAGCTTGTGTGGTTTATTTAGGGAGCGCTACAATAACTCTGCATGGAATTGCTTCATTCTTGCTGAAACTGTTGCATGGTGCCTTCCTAGATGAGTAAGGTATGACACATGGTTCTCAGTTGTCCGTGAGCGACGCCAGTGTCTCTCGAGCTTTCTAAGGTGAAGTGACGTCCGAAGCTCGGGGGAATACCACGGGGCAGTCTTGCCTTCAAGAAGAACCATATGCACTTGAGATGCTGATCAAGTCAAAGATTGTGAGGCAGAAATGCAGCCCAAGTCAGCTCATTTAAACCTGAAGGATTTTGCATCAAAAAAGGTCAGAGTGCATAAATGGGTTAAGGAGGAACATACCAGGTAGTGAAACCTAGGATTGGCCATGAAGTGAAATCAATAAAAAGCAACACTTGAAATGGACATTGAATAAAGGAAGAATTACATGATACCTGTGCTTGCCACAAGCCTTACAAGCAAAAAGACATTATCTTTCTTCTAATTTATTCCTTCCCCACCCCTTACCCCTAGTATGTCTGGTAGATTTTCATATCATCTGCAGATAGGCATATCTTTTCCTCTAGTACTTTCGCAGTGCCACTTTTAAGACCTTGAAAAAGACCACAACTACACTGATCATTTTGGCATCTCAGTGGTCACTGTCCTCCTAACTCTGTCAGTGAACCTTAGTCCTAATCTTAGTGTCTCTAGTCCTGATCTTAGTGCATCAAGGCTCTCTGTCATCACCATTCTTATTCAACATCTTTTTGCAACCACTAGGGGGGCATTGTTCGATCTGTTGGCATAACCGTTTTGGTGTATGCAGATGGTATACAGTTGCTTGTCCCACTGAAGGCTTATCAGGACTGAAAATTTAAACATTTGCTTGGCACAGAAGAGAGTTCAATTTAAATGGTTGATACTGGCATGAAAAACTTCAAATTTTCAACAGCCAAAATTATTGTCTGAGCACTTGCAATAATATGTCCATATGAGGTAGATACAATTGGCACAAGATCATTTGTTAGCTATTCCTTCATTGTGTGTGATGTGGTTGGTGAATTGGAAGGACAGAGCCTTTTCTATGAGAGCACCAGAGGGTTGGAAAAGTTAACAGATCATTGCACTCAGAGAAGAATCTCTTGGCATTCAGAAGCAACTTAAAACCTTTCTTTTCCCCAAGGGAGCTAGGAGGGCAACAGTAGGGGAGATACAGATGAGACAGCCTCAATTTGCTATTAATATAGATTGGTTATGTATAACTACAGTATGTGTTAGTGTCCCTCACTTGGTTTGCAGCTTGTGCTGTGAGGGCTTGTGTGCATCAGTGATGCTGAGAGCTAAACTATCAGTAGTTTAACTACTGGCAGGGTCTCCCAAGATGGACAGGTCTCAGCTGAGATGCCAGACCAAGACAAACCACCCATCTGGGCAGCAGCAGAATAGGATAGTGTTGACGGCGGAGGATCACATTTCTGTGACAACGGCAACAACACCAAACTTAAACTGCGCAGAAGAAAGGCCCGGCAATCTACTTCTGTATCTTGCCATGAAAACCCAATGGATAGTTACAACAAAACAAATTGTGCTGTAGTGCTCGAAGATGAGACCCCCAGGTTGGAAGGCACTCAACTAGTTACTGGGGAAGAGCTGAAGACATTTCAGATTAAAGCCAGCATTTATGATGTGGTTGGATCAAAGCCCTCGGGACATCTGACTGCTGATGTAGCTGCGCATGAAATGAGAGTCAGAAGCTGTAAAGATGTCTTACACATTGGAACATGGAACGTACGAAGCATGAACCAAGGGAAGATGGAGGTGGTCAAAAATGAAATGGAACGTGTACAACTTGATCTCTTGGGTGTCAGCGAACTGAAATGGACTGGCATCGGACACTTTGCATCAGATGATCGCATGGTCTACTATGCTGAAAATGAAAGACAAAGAAGAAATGGTGTTGCATTTATAATAAAGAAGAAACTTGCAAGAACTGTAATGAAATACAATGCAGTCAGCGAACGCTTAATCTCTATTTGTCTACGAGGAATGCCTATCAACACAACTATAATTCAAGTATATGCCCCAACAACAGCTGCAGAAGAGAATGAAATTGAAGAGTTCTATGAAGAAGTACAAGCTGAAATTGACAGAACATGCAAACAGGATATCCTGATAGTCATGGGTGATTGGAACGCAAACGTTGGCAACAAAGAAGAAGACAAAGTAGTTGGAAAATATGGACTTGGCAACAGAAATGAAGCTGGAGAAAGACTGATAGAATTCTGCAAAACCAACAATCTATTCATCTCGAACATCTTCTTCCAGCAACACAAGCGGCGACTGTACACATGGACTTCACCCAATGGATTGTATAAAAATCAAATTGACTACATCTGTGGAAGTCAATGATGGAAAAGCTCTATAACATCAACAAAGACAAAACCTGGAGCTGACTGTGGTACAGATCATCAACTACTAGTATGCAAACTCAAGCTAAAGTTGAAAAAGAGCAAACCACGCATGAATGCAGCAAAATATGACCTTGAGAATATACCACTGGAATTTAAAGACTGCCTGCAAAATCGATTTGCTGCTTTAGATACAAATGATAGAGTTCCAGAAGAGTTATGGAATGACATCAAGAAGGTTGTGTTGGAAGAAAGCGAGAAGTCTCTACAAAAGGTAAAAAAGAAAAAACGGCCAAAATGGATGACGGAAGAAACTGAAAATTGCCCAGAAACGCAGAGAAGCTAAAGCCAGAGGAGAAAAAAAGACAATCACAGAACTCAACAGAGATTTCCAACGTGCAGCAAGACAGGACAAGGAAAAGTACTACAATGACGCATGCAAGGAAATAGAAGCAGAAACTATTAGAGGAAGAACAAGATCAGCTTTCCTAAAGCTACGAGAGTTAAATAAAAAGTTCCAGCCTCGAATTGGAATGTTAAAAGATGCTCAAGGTTCTATGTTGAATGATGCTGAGAAGATCAAGAAAACAATGGAAGGAATATACAAAGTTTTTATATGATAAAGATCAAGTGGACCAACAGCCGTTTCAACCTGTACCTTATGATCTGGACCCAACAAAGAACCACAATCCCACGGTGGCTGAAGTTGAATAAAGAAATAAAGGTTTTTGCTTCACGTCTTTCCATTGCATCCCATGGTTCTTACTGGGTTCCTTATGATCTGGAACCATTGGTGATGAAAGAAGAAGTTGAAGCAGCATTGAAAGCCTTATCAAAGAACAAAGCACCAGGCATTGATTGCATTCCCATAGAAGTATTACAGCAATCTGATGCAGCTTTTACCGTACTTACAAGACTCTGCCAAGAAATATGGAAGAAAGCATCATGGCCAACTGACTGGAAAAGATCTGTGTTTATACCAATACTAAAGAAAGGTGATCCAACTGACTGTGGAAATTATTGCACAATCGCTCTGATCCCACATGCCAGCAAGATTCTACTGAAGATTATTCAAAAGAGACTACAATCATACCTGGAACAAGAACTACCTGAAGTGCAAGCAGGGTTCAGAAAAGGGCGAGGAACGAGAGACATCATTGCGGATGTGAGATGGATCCTTGAAAAGACTAAAGAATACCAAAAGGATATCTATTTGTGCTTTATCGACTATAGCAAAGCTTTTGACTGTGTAAACCATGAGAAACTCTGGGCCACATTAAGAAGCATGGGTATACCAGAACACCTGATCGTTCTCTTGCACAATCTGTACATTGATCAAGAAGCAACAGTTCGGACGGAACAAGGAGAAACAGAATGGTTTAAAATAAGCAAAGGTGTAAGACAAGGCTGCATACTTTCCCCCTACCTGTTTAATATATATGCAGAACAAATCATCAGAGAAACAGGATTGTATGAAGACAACAGAGGTGTGAAGATTGGTGAAAGACTCTTCAACAAGCTTCGCTATGCTGATGATACCACATTACTGGCGGAAAGTGAAGATGATCTGAAACATTTGTTTCTCACAATCAAAGAACATAGTCTCAAAATGGGCCTGCACCTTAATGTAAATTAGACAAAGATCATGACAACTGGCATAATCAACAGGTTCATCGTCGAAGGAGAAGAAATTGAAATTGTGAATAACTTTAACCTACTTGGATCAACTATCAATAAAGAAGCAACAAGCAGACAAGAAATCAGACGACGCATTGCTCTTGGCAGAATGGCTATGAAAGACCTAGATAAGATTCTCAAGAGCAGAGATGTCTCTCTCCATACAAAGATTCGACTTGTTCAAGACATGGTATTTTCAATAACATCATATGGATGTGAAAGCTGGACAGTGAAAAAGATAGACAGGAAGAAAATTGATGCCTTTGAATTATGGTGCTGGCAGCGAATACTGTGTATACCATGGACTGCCCGAAGAACAAACCAGTCGGTACTAGAGGAGATCAAACCTAAGCTTTCTTTAGAAGCTCAGATGACAAGACTTTGACTTTCATACTTTGGACACATCATGCGGAGAGAGAGATCATTAGAGAAAGACATCATGCTTGGCAAGATAGAAGGTCAACGCAAAAGAGGAAGGCCAGCAATGAGATGGATCGATACAATAACAGCAGCTACGGGTACCAGTCTGTCAACAATGAGCCGCCTGACTGAAGACCGAACACAATTTAGGATAGCTATCTAGAGGGTCGCCATGAGTCGACTCCGACTCGACGGCACTTAACAACAACATGTGTTAGTGTATATGCTATGAATGTGTTAAGATGTTTTTGTTAGTGGATGAGTTTATAATCTCTTGTATTTTGTAAACCACTATGAATGACTATCAGCCATATTGCCGGTATACAAATTTTAATAAATGAAAATGAAATTTACAGTATCCCTGCTTTCCAGTGATGGAACCAAACAGTTCTTCCAAAGCATCTTGCATTGATTTGTGGCAGCCCTTACTAAACCAGTACAGAGACCCAATATACAACTTCGCAAATCAGTTGGCTGTGTTAGGATAACATCTAAATTAATGAATTTACTGTAAGATTCAACAAAAGAAGAAGTGTGTTTAGGGTCTTGAATTCTGAGTTTAGAGTGCTGTTTTGCAATGTAGTCAGATTACTTCTGCCTCATTACAGGATAATATAATAGTTGGAATTTATTGGAGGCTAATTCTGATTGGAGCATGTCCGGCCTGTCCGGACATCCAAAACCTGGACAGGCCAGATTTGGCCCCGATTCTGCACCCTCGGGAGCTAGAGGTTCCTGCAGGAGCAGAATTGTGGTACTTGGATGGGCCAGACGGGCCCCGATTCAGCGTGCTGGGACATGCACCGTTCTCCCAGGCTAAACCCTTCCCATGCTCCTGCTGGAGCCCCAGTACCATGGCATCCCATTACCATGACAGCAGGGCGCCAGGCAGGAGCCCTGATTCCATGCACTAGATGAGAGTTACTTTTCCCTGCCGCCCAACCTCAGGAGGGGCCTGTCAATGCCGGGATCAGGCAGCGGGGAACCTTCTGCATTGGCTCACCTCTTTGGCAAGATCCTCCAATGCTGCCTGCCATCATCAGGGGTACTTATTCCACCTCCAAGGGCCTGCCCACACCTCCTCCAGCCCTCCCCCTCCCACCCCAGTCCAGAGCTCCACTCACAATTCCGCTATACGTGTGGGGAGCCCGGAGTTGGGAATTCGATCCCTGTGAATAGCAGGGATTGGAAGTCCAAGTCGGATGTTCATCCCCGCTATTCACAGATTGTAATGACCCCCATAGTGTTTTCATTCAAGCAAGCTTCCACAGAATGGAGGAGTAGCCTAATGGTTAGAGCAAAAATCTCATACCCAAGAGATCAGGGTTTGATTACTACTGGCATTCCTTTTGACCTTGGACAAGTCTCTTTGGCCTCCATTCGATCAAAAGAAGGGCTTAGTAATCTACTTCTATTCTTACCTTGCCAAAAAGACCCAGGAGCTGCTGGGTCACCAGGAGACAAAAACTAAAAAGTAACAACCCCAACCAAACACAAAAGAAAGAGAAAAATCACAAAATAAAAAATAAAAGAGAAGAAAGAAAAAAAAAGAAGAAAAAACAAGAAAAACATATGCATGAGATGAACAAAAAACAAACCCCAACGCTGTAAAGAAAAACCCACCATGAAAGGAGGAAAAAAGACCTCAGCAAACTCCAATGCAAAAACAACAGGAGTCGAGTCTGTCAAGAAGACTAAAATAACGTCTAAACCAAAGATCAGACTACAGATCACATCAATGGTCTAAAAAAACCTCCAGCCAACCAAAAAAATAGAATAAAGGCAGGCTCCCAGCAGGCTTCCAAAATAGCGGGGTGCAATACTGAACTCAAACAAAATCACAAAACCTTCGAAAACTTATCTGCAGATGAACTCTTGAAATGAAACAGCAAACAATGATAATGTTGATGATGAAGGTGAAGATGATACATCAATGACGAACAGAGGTGGCAGGGAGCCCCGACATCTGATGTTTCGCCTCACCGGCTTCTTCAGGGAGCTGATGTCCACTCTCCACACACTGTATGCTGTCACTGCAGGTAGCTGAATGAATCAACTTTCAAGAAAATGCACCGAAGCTGAAGACAGAGCTTATAAACTGGAATTAGGGAAATAAAGAACAACCAGAACACAAGCTCAAGCCGTATTAATGAACGACACACAGCCCGCCAAACCAGAACGCGTCTTCAGCTTCGGTGCATTTTCTTGAAAGTTGATTCATTCAGCTACCTGCGGTGACAGCATACAGTGTGTGGTGAGTGGACTTCAGCTCTCTGAGGAAGCCGGTGAGGCGAAACATCAGATGTCGCGGCTCCCTGCCACCTCTGTTCGTCATTGATGTATCATCTTCACCTTCATCATCAACATTATCATTGTTTGCTGTTTCATTTCAAGAGTTCATCTGCAGATAAGTTTTCGAAGGTTTTGTGATTTTGTTTGAGTTCAGTATTGCACCCCGCTGTTTTGGAAGCCTGCTGGGAGCCTGCTTTTATTCTATTTTTTTGGTTGGCTGGAGGTTTTTTTAGACCATTGATGTGATCTGTAGTCTGATCTTTGGTTTAGACGTTATTTTCGTGTTCTTGACAGACTCGACTCCTGTTTTTGCATGGGTAACATTCCTACATCTTGGGTAACATTCCTACATCTTCCTCAGTAAAGACCAAAGCAAAGAATTCTTTCAGTCTCTTTGCTATGGCCTTGTCCCTTGTTAGTGCCCCTTTTACCCTTCTATCATCTAATGGTCCCACTGACCCTCTCACAGGTTTTTTGCTACGAATGTACTTGAAAAAGTCTTTATTATATGTTTTTGCTTCCATAGCAAGCTTCTTCTCAAATTCTCTCTTTGCCTGCCTTATCAATGCCTTGCCTCTAACTTGCCAGTGCTTATGGTGTTGCCACTGCAACAAGGCAGTGGCAAAAGCCAGGAGGATGTTGGGTTGCATACAAAAAGAAATTACCAGCAGAAAGGAAGAGGTATTAATGCCACTGTAAAAGTCACTGGTGAGACCTCACTTGGAATACTGTGTTCAGTTTTGGAGACCATATCTTGCAAAGGATGTAAAAAGACTGGAAACGGTTCAGAGGAAGGCAACCAAAATGATTTGGAGTCTACATCAGAAGCCTTATGAGAAGAGACTTGAAGACCTAATATGTACACTCTGGAGGAGAAGAGGGATAGGGGAGATATGATTCAAACCTCTTCCAAAGACGGGGAAGCTGTAAAACTAGAGGGCATAACATGAAGCTGCAAGGGGGTAAATTGAAAGGCAATGTCAGGAAATACGTTTTCACTGAAAGGGTGGTGGATGCTTGGAATGCCCTCCCAATGGAAGTGGTGGGGACAAATACAGTGACAGAATTCAAAATGGCATGGGACAGGTACAGTGGATCCCTTTATAGCAACATGATAAAATCAAAATAAACTTAACTAATTTCTCAACAAACAGGGGTGCCCTACACAGAGCGGTGGGTTCACCTCTAAACAAAGACATGGGGAGGGGTGACCTGCATGGAGCAGCAGGTGCACCTACTCATGCTACCTTGCTGGGCAGACTAGATGGACCATACTGGTCTTTATCTGCTGTCATTTACTATGTTACTATGCATTCTCCACTCTTCAGGTACTACAGTTGAGTTTAAATATAGTTCACAGATTACTAATAATAGGCCTGCAATCTCATATTTCAGTTCTTTCAATAACTTTTGGATGTATACCATCCGGCCAGGTGATTTGGTACTCTTCAGTTTATCAAATAGTTCTAATACATCCTCCCAGTTTATCAATATTTCTTTCAATTATTCTGATACATTACCTTTATATACCATTTCAGGCATGGGTAAATTCCCTACATCTTCTTCAGTAAAGACCGAAGCAAAGAATTCATTCAGTCTCTCTGCTATGGCCTTTTCTTCACTTAGCTCCCCTTTTACTCCTCTAATGGTCCAACTGACTGTCTCACAGGTTTTTTGCTACAAATGTTCTTGAAAAGATTTTATTATGCATTTTTGCTTTCTCGGCAAGCTTTTTTTCAAATTCTCTCTTTGCCTGCCTTATCAATGCCTTGCATCTAATTTGGCAATGCTTATGTTGTTCCCCGTTTTTCGTCATTTGGTTCTTTTTTCCATTTCCTGAAAGATGCTTTTTTGGCCGCAACAGCCTCTCTGACCTCACCTTTAAACCATGCTAGCAGTTTTTTGGCCTTCCTTCCACTTTTCTTAAAGCATGGAATGCATAGTATTTTTAAACAATGCCCACGCTTTATGCAAATTTTTAGCCTGTGCAGCTGCTCCTTTTAGTCTTTTGTTAACTATTTTCCGCATTTTATCATAGTCTCTCTTTTGAAAGTTAAATGGGAGTACTGTGGATTTCCTTGCCATCCTTCTTTCATTTATTAAGTCAAATGCGATCACTATTGCTAAGTGGCCCCATCACCCTTATCTCTTGTACCAGATCCTGCATGCCACTAAGGACTAGGTCCAAAATAGCTTCCCCTCTTGTCAGTTCATGGACCAGCTGCTCCAAAAAGCAGTCATTTATTTCATCTAGAAACTTTCTCTAGCATGTCCTGCTGTGACACTGACCCAATCGATACCCGGGTAATTGAAATCACCCATTATTACAGTGTTATAACCTTTCTTAACTTCCCTGATTTCTTTCAGCATTGACTTGATAGTACTTAAAAAAATAAAAGATTCCACTACTACACAGTCTAACAACTCTGGGTAGCAGCATATTTTTGCTTCCTGGTCTTTATGAAGAGAAGGAAAGAAACAATGTAATTTTATTGAACCTGCCTTTAAGCAAATGAAATGCTGCCAGTTCAAGTGACTTGATGCTAGTTAAAAAAAATCAGTAAGTTAGTCACAGGCAGATAAAGTGATATTTAAGCCAATGGGGTATTTATCCAGAGAACTGTAAGAGGAAGACAGAGATGATTCATAAAAGGGTCTGCATTGCAAGCAAGGTAATACTGGGTGGCAGTTGAATACAAGCTCTATGCCTGAGAACTCTTAAAGGAGTTTTGTTTTTCATTTTTAATAGCTAATTCTTTTTCAGCTGTATTGAAAAAGGGAAATTTTTTATGTTCTTGGGTAAAACTATTTTCCTGCTGTTAAGAGTTCTTTTTTTTTTCCTCCTCTAGCCTTCAGGTTCAAAGGGGTAAGCAAGCTCTTTGAAGTCACTGACCTCATCAGGTGTTAGTGGTCTTAATTAGCTTGCATAGGAGCTATGCAGCAGCTTACTGTAGAAAGGTCTACATTGCTTTGCAAGCACTGCCATTCCTAAAATTGTTTCCATTACAAGCAAGGAGTGACTGTTGAATACAAGCTCTCTGCCTGAGATCTCATAAAGGGGTTTTGTTTTTCATTTTTAATAGCTATTCTTTTTCAGCTGAATTGCAAAAAAGAAATGTTTTTTGAGTTCTTGGGTAAAGCGTAGTTGCTTACCTATAACAGAGGTTCTCCATAGACAGCAGGGGAATGCAGCCACACTTGTTGGTGAAGCCCACAGGCTGATCCTTCAAGTGAAGAGTTCTGTCCTAGCTTCTTTATGTTTGAAACTTTTTATTATTATTATTAATATTATGAACACCATAAGCATTATAAACACTCCAAGTATAGAGGTCAACTGTACATACAGATCTATGTAATCATAGTCTAAGAACAATTCTATCATTGACCCCTTACCAAGTATGTTCCATCAAAAGCATCTCAATTTATTAACAGTATTATGAACAATAATAATGATCCTTTCCTAACTCCCCCTCCCTTCCCCCTTTCCCCCCTCCCTCCCCCCACACTTTCAGTCCCTCCCACCCTCTGGGGCAATATATATCCACCTCTTTTTCCTTTCTAAATGGTTAATATATCATTCCTCGACTTAGCAGAGATACCATCCAGATATGGAGACCAAACAAGCAAAAATAATGCTCTTTTTTACATGTCGTTTAGAGGCCTCTCCCTCCCACAAAACCAATTGATGCAACATATTCCTGCACTCCCAATAACCAGGGACAGCCAGATCCCGCCATCTGCGAAGAATACACTGTTTGGCAACCAGACAGCATTTCCTAATCATTAGTCTATTCCCGGCCTTAGTAAGCCCGAGGGTGTCAGGGGCGTCCAATATAACCATCCCTGGAGTCAGTGTCAGGGTCTGCCCCATTAAGCTCACCAAGTATTGTTGGATTCTATTCCAAAATTTACCTACCTTCACACATCCCCAAAACATATGTCCCAGGTGTGCCCCTCCCACCTCACACCACGGGCATTTATCGTGTTCCACAAATCCTGCTTTCCACACTCTGTGGGACAAAACATATGCGCGCTCTAAGATCCTAAACTGCACATCTCAGAGCCTGGCCCCTAAGGTCAGTCCAGGGATTCTTCCCACTGCTGCTCTCCATTTGAGATGGGAAAGGAAAGCATTGCAAGGAGCGAGAAAGGAAGGCATGGAGCAATCAAGCAGTAAACTGGGAGTGCAGGCCTAAACTTGCAGATGCAGGGAAGCGTGGCAGCAAAGAAAAGCAAATTAATGTCTTGTAGCTTGTAGCTTGTAGCTTGCTAACAGGTTGCTCTTTGCAAGGGGAAACTGTGCTTAACCACAGAACAAAAGAAGAGAGACAGGTAACCACAGCCACCCCTCGAGCAACCAATCAGAAGCCCATATTCACTTAGACATATAGCTATTTTTGCTAAGCTTCTTTCCACCAGAATTTCCACAAAGATACACCATAAGATTGTGAACTGGCAGAAAGTCCACAAAGTAAAACAGGGAGCAAATGAACACCCTTCAGATTTCTTCCAGCGTCTTCGGGAGGCTGTGAGAATCTAGGGAGGTATAGAAGACCCCGAGGATGCTGCCCATGTTGCTTTGATGTGGGGTCTATTTAAAGGACAATGTGCCCCAGATATACAGCGCAGATTAGCATCAAAGGATGTCTTTAGTGGAATGAATATGTATACAGTTTTATCCATAGCCACTTCAGTCTTCAATAATAGAGAATCTAAAGAGAAACAGGGTGAGAAAAATGTGACCAAACTGTTAGTCGCTGTCATAACCCAAAATCAACATACTCTTCCGAGGAAACCCCAGCAAATGACCAATCCTGGAGCCAACACTTGCTTTCAGTGTGGCCAGGTGGGTCATTACAAACGTAAGGCAGATACCCATTTCCTCAGCCCGACCGGCACTCATTCCCTCAACCTTGCCCGGCCCCTGTTACCTCCTCCCATCAATGGGACAGTAGGGAATTTGCTCAGGATGATTACTGACTAGATGATAATCATCTGAGCATGGTAAGTTTAGTTATTTCTCCTGACAATCCAGTAGTTCCTGTTCAGATAGGTGATCATTCATATGATCTGCTCCTGGACACCTGAGCTACACTCTCCACCCTTTGTAGTCCTGATAGACTACCTCTTTCATCAAAGGCAGTGAATGCAGTGGGAATTTCGGGGCAGCCCGAACGCCTCCCTCTTTCCAAACCCCTGGAAGCTTGCTTGGTCTCCTGTCTGCCCAACACGCCTTCCTCATTTCCCCACACAGCCCAGTAAATCTGTTGCGAAGAGATCTCTTATGTAAATTGCAGGCCACTATTACTTGTAGCCCGGACGCAATCTATTTAGAGTTTCCCGAGGATGTCATTCCCCAGCTCCCCCTGATAATGACTGGAGGTCAAATTGGGGACGGGATTACACCAGAAATTAAGGAAATGATGGATGCAATTCCCCCATGGCTCTGGGGATCTAAATCCTCAGATGTGGGATTGCTCAAGTCTGCAGAACCAATAAGGATTAAAGTTAGACAAGATATGATCTATCCATCCATCCACTAGTATCCACTTCCCCGGGGAGCAATTCTAGGTCTCACGCCTCTGATAGAAGCATTTGTGGACCAAGGGATCCTTGTTCCCTGTTCCTCATCCTGCAACACCCCCATCCTACCCATCAAGAAGCCCAAACCAGATTCTGAAGGCAAACCAGTGTATCAGTTTGTACAGGACCTTAGGGCAGTCAATAACTTTGTAATACCTAGACACCCAGTGGTGCCTAATCCTCATACGATCCTAACTGCCATTACCCCGGACACTAAATATTATTCAGTCGTGGGCCTTTGTTCCACGTTTTTCTCAATTCCAATCCACAAGGGCTCACAGTGGATCTTTTCCTGGACATGGGGGTCCTCCCAACTAACGTGGACATGACTTCCCCAGGGATATGTAGAGTCCCCGGCCATATTTTTTGCCTGTCTGCTGGACTAAAGAGGCCTAACGTGAACAAGCAATGGGCCTCTTTACAGAGCGTAGTGTACTATCTCCAATCAAAAAATCACTCTACAATCGTCACACCCCTTAGTCAAGAATAGATACTTTCGACCTCTACTCACAAGAGATGAAAAAAAGGTCTCAGACTTTTCAGCGCTCTTATCTTGTACCCGTCCTTTAAACTAGGACTGCCAGCGCTTATTTGCATCAATGACCAACCATCTCATTTGAAGTAAAAAGTCGAAATTCTTCAATAATTTTTACTAATTAATTCTAATGTAGTGTTGTCTTCCTTAAGAAAATGTAATGCTTATCTCAATCAAAATTATGTCCTCTTCTAATCTTCCTCAGAAAAATGCTCTTCTAAATCAATGTTATATCATCATCCGATCTTCTTCCAATCATCCCCAATGCTACTTATCAGCGTTTCACCGCGTTTCACATCCTCTAGTTTCTTCAGGAGGTGAATTCATAAATCCTTTCAGAAGACTTATCAACAAATATACGATTGTCTTCCAAGAGTTATTCCTCCCTTGATGCCTGCGTCCCGTCCATAAGCAACTATTCACCCAGTTGAAAAAACGCCGCGACTGGGTGAATAGTTGCTTATGGACGGGAACAAAGGGGGGTGGCTTCGGAAGTCCTCACTCAGAACCTAGGGCCACGTAAGTGACCCATAGCCTACTTTTCCGGCCAGTTAGACCCAGTGGCTCAAGGGTCAGTGAGCTGCTTGTGAGCAGTAGCTGCCACTGCTGCCATTGTAGGAAAAGAAAATGACTTTGTGCAGGGACATGTCTTTGAACAGTTTCCATTCTTTTTACATCCTTTGCAAGATATGGTCTCCAAAACTGAACACAGTATTCCAAGTGGAGCCTCACCAGTGACGGGAGACCACCTGTGGGATATGGCCCCGAACCCCCGGAGCTCTCCATCTATGTCTTGCAAGATTCTCACCTCACCTCTTATATTTTTCAGCAGCAGAAGCAAATTTCTTCCCTTCACAGGTATGCATGGCAGTTCCAGTCTCTCATTCCAGCCCGGAGATTGGGTCCTGATTAAAGCCTAACAACAACAACCACTACAGACACCTTGGGAAGGGCCCTTCCAAGTGCTGCTAACCACCCCGACTGCAGTCAAAGTTGCCAGCAAAGGATCCTGGACTCACTATACCCGCTGTAAGCATGCCCCGCCTCCTCAAGCCCCCAGACCAGGACGAGAAGAAGCTGACATCGGGGCAGCCAAAGCCCTAGCATCTGGTGAGGGAGATGAGAAGGCTCCTGAAGAAAAGTGGCTCTCGGAGGCCTTGCCGGGCCTTGGCCTGAAGGTAAAACTTAAGAGACTGAAATGAGAGACTGACATACTTCTATTTGACTGAAAATTATATTTCTCTATGCCTATCTGTTATCCTTTTGAAAGGAAGGTCCGACCAGAGGAAACTCCAGTAATTCAAAAGAGACCCTCAGAGACTGTGGAGACTGAGGATATTGCGTTCCATTCATTGATGTGGGAGTCTTGGTTCAGGTGTTTGCTGTTGAGTAGATCCAGTGATGGTATTATTTGCTCAAGGAAGTTGACGGCATTGAATTGTTTGAATTTGAATTTGCGGGTATGTTGGGGAGGGGTAGTTTGTTGTCTTTTATGTGAGGAGTAGGGGATTGAGAAGAGGATAAGGGCGTGATCTGATAATGGGATAGGCTGAATGGTGTGTATGATCTGTCTGGAGGATAATGTTTGCTATGGGATAAATATTAGGTCCAGGATATTGCCTTTAGAGTGTGTGGGTAGTTCCAGGATTTGGGTAAAGTGGAGAGCATCCATTGCTTGGAGAAATGTGGTAGACTGCTTCAAGGTTGTCGAGTGTAGGTTTAAGTCTCCTAGGATTATGAGTGGATGTGAGATGGGTTGGGGGGAGCAAGCTGTCTCAAGTATCATGGAGAGATCAGTTGTGTCGGACTGGGACGCCCTATAAAGGAGGTGTAGAGAAAGGATAGGATTGGAGACTGTGATGGAGTCCATACCTGGGGTAGAGATAGATTTGACTGTAGAGAAGTGTAGGTTGGATCTTGATATAACAGCTACTCCTCCGCCTCTGCTGGATATTCTGTTGCAGACGTTGATTGAGTATGCATTGGGACATATTTGGTTTATTAGGACAGAGTCAGATTCTTGGAACCAGGTTTCAGTGAGACAAAGTATGTCCAAGTCATGGTCGAATATAAGGTCAGCAATTAGGGGGATTTTATTCCTGGCCGAGCGGATGTTGAGTAGGGCACATTTGAGAGGAGGGTAGAGGTTGTCTGAGGGAACGTTGGGGATGAGGTTGGGATTTGTACTGAGTAATTTGAGTTTGCAGATCTGAGAGTGGAGGTTAGTATGAGTGTGAGGTAGACAGGATGGAGTGTTTGAGAATCTGAGTGAGTGGATTATTGGGATTGGCGCATTATGCTTTACTATAAGGGCATATGAAAGGAGGAATGAGGTGATGTGTAGTATGAGGAGACTGGCCCACAGAGCAGATAGGTGAAGTTTGGGTGACTCCATTTATTGGGTGAATTAGGTGGAGGAGAGAGAGGCTAGGTCTTGGTGGGGGGGGGGAGGGGTTGGATATGAAACTGGAGTGGATGGGGAAGTTGAGAATTAGTTGTGGATCAGTGAGAAGAACTTGGAAGAACTTGATGGTGTATGTTGTACAGTAAGTAATATACAATTGTGGCTAGGGTAAGAGCTATGGGATGCAGAGTTCTTGTATCTACTGTAGCTCAATCAGGTTTAGACAAACAGCATAAGATATAGCGGCATACAAGTACAATTGCTATTTGTATAACAAAACAGAGATAATTGTGATGTAGTAGGAGTGCGTACCTTTTTATGAGCTGCCTACATTCAGTGCCTGAGAGCACGGCATGAAGTTCACTGTTAAAGTCCGATCAGTGTTAGGGTTCCCGTATCATTGAGCATGAGGTTGTTGGTGAACTTGGGGGATAGGCTGGGCTTCAGATGTCCTTTGTCTTCTTTGTTTCGGTCCACGCCGAAGGGCCACACCAAAGGGCCCTCTGGCAAGGCCCTCGGTGTGGGCCCACCAGGCGTGGGCGCGCCGGGAGGCTTTTCTTTAAAGTAGCGCGAGTCCGATGATGCTGGGCCCTGATTGGCCGCTGGTATAGGAGCGGGAGGGATTGCAGCCCTCAGCTCCTTTTCCTGCTGCCGATCGGAGCTCAGGCAGGGCAGCATGAGGAAGGTCCGATGGCACCAGGAGGCGCTTATTTAAAGTAGTGCGAGTCCGGTGGTGCTGGGCCCTGATTGGCTGCCGGTTTAGGAGCGGGATGGGTTGCAGCCCTCAGCTCCTTGTCCTGCCACCGATCGGGGCTCAGGCAGGGCAGCGTGAGGAAGGTTGCAGCCCTCAGCTCTGTCTTCTCTCAGATAGATCATTCTCATCAATGAATCCAGTGAGAGTACAAACAATAGCGGGGAAAGCGGGCACCCCTGCCGCATCCCCCATTCTATCTCAAAGCTAGCTGTAACTGCTTCGTTGACCCCCACCACTGCTGTTGGCTTCTGATAGAGTCCCCGAACACACTGGATAAACCAATCTCCCAACCCATATGATTCAAGAACCTCAGACATATATGTCCAACCAACCCTATCAAAGGCTTTCTCTGCATCGAAAGTAACTAGCAGTGAGGGGATGCTCTGTCTATGCACCCACCCAAGTGCTCCCATGATACACCGCACATTTTTTGCTGGGTATCGTCCTTTTACAAACCCAGTCTGACAAGTGTGTAGCAAATTTGGAAGATACAACACCAAACGATCAGCTAAGATCTTAGCAAACAATTTAAGATCATAATTGATTAACGAGATTGGACGGTATGGCCCTACCTCTGTTGGGTCTTTCCCTGGTTTGGGTAGTACCAATATATGAGCTGTATTACTATTGTACTTAAGAACTCCAGTATCCAGCCAGGAATTGAACATCGCCACCAACACTGGAGCCACCTGAGCTGACATGATTTTATAGTACTCGGCTCGAAACCCATCCGGTCCCAGGGCTCGGTAGGCAGCTACGTTGTCAATAACTCACTGAACCTCTTCCATTGTCACTGGGAACACCAAGTGTCCCTGTTGCTCTTGTGAAAGCTGTGGTGGAGCCACTTTAGCAAGGAACCGGCGAATCTGGGAGCGTGAGGCATCATCTCTCGAATATAGTTTGCAATAATAATCTACAAAAACCTACCCAATTGCTACAGCCTCAGTCTGGGATCACCCATCCCCATCCCTTATTAGTGGCACAAATCTGGACTCCTGGTCATGGGCCAGGCAATGTGCCAGACGTTTCCCAGTTTTATCACCAAATTTAAATAATTGGTATTTATAATAGACTAAGGATTTTTTGGCTCTCTGATGTAACAAAGTATTGAAGGTTGCTTGCGATGCCAACACCTGTTCCCTATTAGCCATTGTCAGGTGGCAAGCCAATACCCAGCATGCCCTACAAACCTGCTTCTCCAATCTTAGAATCCTCGCCGCCATTTCTCTTTTCCTACGAATTCCGTAAGCTATAATGTCTCCACGCATTACTACTTTAGAAGCCTCCCAGAAGAGCTCCGCCTCCCCTCGGTGTACCTGGTTATTCATGGCATAGTTGTTTCATTTGTCTATTAAGAAAGCCCTAAAGTTTTCATCCTGACATAAATCTAATGGTAACGCCAGTGTATTCTGTTACGATCTGGGCGTCCGCTCATCCAATCAATCCAGACCGGCACATGATCCGATATTTCATATGGCCCGATTGTCGCCTCCATTATTGTCTGAAAAAGTTCCTCTGAGACCAGTATTGCATCTAGGCGTGCACTCGTCCCATGTGCTCTGGCCAGATGCGTGTAGTCCCTCTCCATTGGATGGAGGGTACGCCACACGTCCATTACTTGGCACCTCTGGCGAAACCGCCTCAGGTACCGAGTCGTGAAAACGCGATTACCTCACTGCCCCCCTAAGACATCCAAAGTCATATCAAATACCCCGTTCCAGTCACCCCCTAAAATAATTGGAGACTCAGGCATTTTTTCAATCTCTGTGGCTACTGTTACAAAGAATTTCGGATTTGGCACATTAGGTGCATACACCCTTCCCAGTATAACCTTTCGCCCCTGCAGGTCACCCTGTACCAAAATAAAATGGCCCTCTGGGTTCACCACCGTGTATCCAGCCTGAAACCCCACTCCTCTCCGAATTAGAATTGCAACCCCGCCCTTCTTACCTCGCGCAGAAACCCCATAAATAGACTCTATCTTCCCCCCCCCCCCTTCAGCCTATTCAGGTCCCCAGTGGCCTGGTGTGTTTCTTGTAACAGTATAACATCTCCCCTATGCCTTTCCAGAGCTTGTAGAATTTTCCGCCGCTTCAACGGGCTAGCTAACCCACAAACATTCCAGGAAAGTACTCTCAGCCCACCACATGGATCTGTCACATACTATCTAAGGGTACTTTAGTCTTGTATTTGTATTTATTGGAGGGGTCCTCCCAGCCTAGACCCCCCCCCCCCGGTCCCCCACAGATAAATCAGGCCTTCTCTTTTGACTTCTAAGTGGCTTAGCTTATCTACTGCCCCAGAATATCCTATGTCCCTCCTACCCCCACCCCCATTACACCCCTCTCCCCTCCCTTATCCCCGAACCCACTCATTTCCTCCTCCAGTTTCATTAGTCACTCTTGACATTAGTGCTCCCCCCCCCCTCTCTCTTTCTGCTCTTACTATCTACTCCAACCATCCAGCGAGCTGAGTTGCCCCCATCAAACCAGGAACATTTTTGTCCCCTATCTTGACCCCCCCTCCCCCCTTTCTCCTACTTACGGGGGTCAGAGCATAACTCAGAAAACAAAACAAAAGGGTTTCATAGATATCAACAATATGGAAACAGCATCATTACCCTTACCCACCAAGGCACCTATAAAACCTTCCCTCCGCATTGCAATATAAGTCAAAGAAGAAAAAAAAAAGAAAAAGGGAAAGAAGTAATTCAACAGAGATAAAGCCTCTTTCTCAGTCCATTGCAGGCTTTCTATACAGTCCTCATTCCACCACGATGCTCAGGCATTTCAGGACAACTGTCTTTTGTTATTGTTTTAAGTTATCAGTCATAAATCCCATCCAGTCATTCAGGATCCTCTCTGTTGATTGTTTAATTGCCCCTGGAGCCATTTTTGAGCAGCGTCAGGCGTTTCGAACGTCACCGCAGAGCTGGCATGAAAAACCAGTAATCTAGCCGGGTGCTATACTACAAATTTCATATGAGCTGCTATCAATTGTTGGCAAACTGTGGCATAGGTCTTGCGCCGCAGTCCCATTTGAGCCGAGTAGTCCTGAAATAGTTGAATGCGAGTTCCTTCATATTGCAAAGGGCCTTTCTTTCTAGCCACCCATAGAACATTATCCTTATGCAAGAAGTTCAAGAATCTAGCAAGCACTGTCTTGGGCCGTGAATCCCATGCTCGAACTGGCCCCACTCGGTGTATCCGCTCTATAATTATCTGGGCGCCCTCCTCACCAAGGCATAAAGTTGAAATTATGTCCATAAAGTATTTGTGTAAGTCCACACCTTTAACTGTCTCTGGTATGCCGATAATCCTGAGATTCTTCCTACGGCCCCGATTTTCCAAATCATCAAGCTTCTCTCCGTGCTTATTTATTGTGGCCTGCAATGTTGCGATCTTTCTTCCCGCATTTTGCAGATCATCCTCTAACTGTGATATGCCGCCTTCTGCCGCTTGCATTCTCGTGCCAACATCATCTAGCTGTTTACTGATACCATCCAATTGTCCTGTAATGGCATCAAATCTGCAATTCAGCGCGTTTACCACTGCATTTGTCACCTTTTCCGATGACACCGTTGGCTGGTTTGGGGAAGGAGGCCCGTCCGCCATTTTTGCAGCTCCTGCAGATGCTTTCTCCCGTTCTTTTTGAGCTTGTTTCATTTTTCTCGGCCCCTTAGAAAGTTTTTGATTACCGCCACCTTCACAGGGTCTTACAACCACCTTTTTCATCTTTGTTTGCTGCGTTTAGAATGTTTTAGGATTCATTAAGTGGGGGGAGCACCGGAGCCAGCCACAAAGATATCTGAGCTAGCTTAGCACATCACGTGACCCCCCTCTCCTAGCTTCTTTAAAAAGGTTGGGGTTTTTCGGCACGGACCATGCGTGGTAGGTCTCATGCTTCCTGACATTCTGAGCAGCGTCAGTCAGTCCAAAGCAGAATACAACAAAACAGTAAAAAGGGGGACATGATAGGAGGGAAAGGTGTGACTGCATCCCCCTGATGTCTACGGAAAATCCTTGTTACAGGTAAGCAACTACGCTTTCTCTGTCGACAAGCAGGGGAAAATGTTGGTGTCACACTTGTTGGTGAATCCAGAGTGGAGGGCCACTGAAAAGGAGTAAATAAGTTGTAACTGTTCTTATAAAGCAGCCTGACAATGTCCTGGAAAGGTGGATAGTTCAATAGAAACATAGAAACATAGAAATATGACGACAGAAAAAGACCACATGGCCTATCTAGTCTGTCCTTCCATAACAACTACAACAGTCCGCTTTTTACCTTTAGAGATCCTCTGTGTTTGTCCCATGCTTTTTTGAATTCAGTTACTGTCCTCATCTCTACCACCTCCACTGGGAGACTATTCCACGGATCCATTACTCTTTCCCTAAAGCGCGAAGAGGTTACATAAGACAGACTTTCCAGAAGCAGTATCTGTAGATGACAAATAGTCCAGACAGTAGTGCTTGGTGAAGGTATGGATCTTTGACCTAGTAGCTGCATTACAAATGTCCACAATGGAGACTGAGTGGAGATTGGCGATCATCTAAGCTGTCACCCTGAGGTGATGAAGGTTAACTCTTCCAGGAGTAGGGTGAGTGTGCATTTGGTATGCAAAAGCAACACAGTATTAAATCCAGATGGAAAGAGTCCTCTTGGAAGCTGGAAGGTGAGGGTTATTTCAATTGGAAGTAACAAACAGTTGAGAGGTCTTATGGCAGTCTCATGTTTCATGAAGATAATAAAGTATGACTCTGTGACCGTCCAAAGAATGAAGCGTCCTTTCAGACTCAGTCACATGAGCTTTAGGAAAAAACACAGACAACACTATAGACTGGTTCAAGTGATAGGCAGAAACCACCTTGGGTAAGAATTTAGGGTGGGTATGGAGAAGGACTTTAGTGGGTAAAAATTGGGAATTGAATGGGTAATGAACCAAGGCTTGAAGTTTGCTTATGCGATGAGCAGATGTTATAACTATAAGGAAAACTGTCTTCCACGCAAGATGCTTTAGGGAAACCTGGGCCAGTGACTCAAAAGGCAGATTGACCAGTGCTGAGAGAACAACATTTAGGTCCCATGCCGGAGTAGGCTGTTGAATCAGAGGTCTGAGATGCAAAAGTCCCCGCATGAACTTAGCAACCCAGAGGTATTCATGGTAGGTAGAGATAGCTTTGAGATGCATGTAGACTGAGGAGGTCTTGAGACCACAGTCTGAGGTAAGTGAGAAGGTCCGACAAGAAACAAGGAAAAGGTTGAAGATGGTGATCGGCGCACCACTGGGAGAAGCAAGCCTACTTGAAAGCATATGACCTCTTAGTTGAATCTTTTCTGGATTCCAGAATGACATGACGAACAATGTCAGAGATGGGAAGTCAAAGAGCTAGTTGGGCTTCAACATCCAGACCATTAGGGAAAGGCTTTGCAGATTCGAGTGTAGAAGATTGCTGTTCTGTTGCTTCAAAAGATGAGGATGAGAGCCCAGTGGTAATGGGGTATTGACCATCAGTGAAAGCAGCAGAGGATACCAAACTTGTCTGGGCTAACTAGGGGCAATGAGAATCACAGTCCTGAAGTATTTTTCGCAGAACTCTGGGCAAGAGTGGGAAAGTCGGAAAAGCATACATAAATCCCTTGTAGCAAAAGATTGAAAAACATCATAGTGGAAGTGTTGCAGGGCTCATCTGAGGGAAACAAATATGGGACCTTTGGCGTTGTCTGCAGAGTATCCATGGAGTGCCCCACTTGTGAAAAATGTTTTGTGCCACTCAAGGGCTGAAAGACAATTCGTGAGGCTGTAGCTGTCTGCTTAGGGAATCTGCAAGTTGGTTCTGGTCGCCTGGAAGATAGGTTGCTTAAATGGTGCAATTAAGAGTAGCTGCAAAAGTCCATATCTGATGAGCCTCTTTGCAAAGTCGCAAGTATCCCGCTCCCCATGCTTGTTTATATAAAACATTGACCATGGTTAACCAGCTGGCAAATCAGGTAGCAATCTTCAAATCCTCACAAAGTCTTGAGACTAGAAGATGGCTCACAACTTGAGTTGGTTGATGTGGAATTAGCGTTCTTTGAGAGACCAGGGACCTTGCATACGGAGAGAACCAAGAAAGACTCCCCAGTCTATGGAGAAGCATCTGTTGTGAGAACTTGCTGTATTAGAGGGGGGTGGAAGGGACACCCTTTGAGAGGTTGGAAAGATGAGTCCACCAATGAAGAGAAGCCTTTAGAGTGTTCGTAACAGAAAACGTTTTGGAAAAAGAATGAAAAATCGGATTCCAGGATTTTTTGAGATGCCACTGTAGTGATCTCATTCTCCGTCTGCCATTGGGAACTATTTGTATTGCCGCAGCTATGTCCCCTAGGAGGCACAACATCGTCCTTGCTGAAACTGTGGTTGAAGTCATAAGAGAGTTTGTCAAGGAAATTATGGTCTGAACCCTTTCCTGAGGAAGGTAAGCAGTGGCAGTAAATGTATTTAGGTTGGCTCCAATAAAGCACAGCTGCTGTGTTGAAACAAGGTGAAACTTGGTTTCATTGATGAGGAAGCCCAAACACTGAAGAAGCAGGATAGTAACAGCGAGGGTGGTTTTCACCACTTGAGGTAATTTTCCTGAAATCAACCAATTGTCAAGCTAGGGGAAGACAAAACAACTGTCTTTGTGTAAATGAGCAGCCACCACAGCCAGACACTTCATGAATACTCGGGGAACTGAAGCTAGGCCAAAGGGAAGGACTCAATACCGATAGTGAGTGTTGAGGGAAGTGAAGCAGAGAAACTTCCAATGGAATGGATGGATTGGAATGTGGGCATAAGCATCCTTGAGATCTAGAGATGCAAGGCAGTCACCCTGTTAAATTAAAGGAAGAATGGTGGCCAAGGTGTTCATCTTCATTTTCTGTTTGAGATATAGATTTAATTGTTTCAGGTCGAGGATGGGATGAAGTCCTTCGGTCTTTTTCAGAATGAGAAAGAAGGGAGAATATAACCCCAGGCCATACTGAGAGGTGGGACAAGCAGCAGGAAGTGGAGCTCATTCTGCAGAATTTGAGTATACTGTCAGGAAGGAGACTGGGAATGCAGAGGAGGAGCATTTGAGGGAACAGTGGAGAACTATAACTGGTATCTCAGATTTACTATGGCCAGAACGCAGCAATTAGAAGTTATGGGGGACCAGGCGTCCCTGAAATGGACCCCCCCCCCCCCCCCATGGGAAAATAGTCAAAAAGGAGGGGTCTGCTTAGCAGTGATGGTAGCAGGAGCAGGCTGCTGCTTGCACTCCCTGGTACTCTGGTGAAGCAAATATGCAGACGCAGCTTGATGTGATGGGGGTGGCCATGCATAAGGCTGGTAATGCCACCTAGGATAGAAATGCTGAAAATACGATGAGGGTAGGGCTTTCTGAAATAAACAAGTTGAGCTTTGCAATATGGAGGATTCACCTCAGGGATGGAGACAAAGAGCTCCTTTACCGCAAAGGAATTATCCCTCATTTGAGAGAAGGTAGTATCCACATTTTGACCAAAGAGTGAATCTCCCGTGCAGGGGGCATCTGCTATGCAGTCATGATAGTCCTTGCACAGTCCAGAAGATCGGAGCCATGCAGTTCTCCTTGCAGCAATGGCTATTGCTGCTGACCAAGACACTACATCGTAAGCATCATAGGTAGCTCTTAAGAGGTGATAGGCACACTCCTCAGGGTCGATGACCTGCTCCATTAAGGAATGATGACAATGTATCATCTGGAGATGGTGAGCTAAAATTTTCAGAGCCAGCCTGGAAGATTGATACATTTTCCTTCCCTCTGTATCTAAAAGATGATGATCTTTACTGGGAGGAATGTGGGAAGAAGCCTTAGAAGATTTGCAATGCTTTAGAGCAGCCTCAGAAATAAGGGAGGAATGGGACAACTGCAGCTGTAGATGACTGGGTCCTCCTGTTAACTTGTACTTGGCATCAAGATGGTGAGAAAAAGCTATGATGGAAAGCGGGGTTCACCATGCTGTTAGCTGAAGCTCCTGTAAGACTTTATGAAGGGGGAGTGCAAGGACTTCCTTAGGTGTGGACATAGACTTCAGGATGAATTGAAAATCTTTTTTAGAAGAGGGCACGTCCGCTTGACCCAAAGCCAGAGCTTTTGTGAGCTTTAGCAGGAATTTGGGATAGGAGTAATCATTCACAATTTTGGTCTAGAAGGATTCAAGGCTCTTTCCCCTAGCTGAGATAGATGGCTCTAGTCCCCATCTGAGTCATAAATGTCAAATGGCTCACCTACAGAGCTTATATCATCTGGATGATCCCAGAGAACCCAGAGGTGCTGGGGTGTGAGAAGATTGTAAGGGACAGCCACAGGTATGCTGACCTGTAAGAGGGGAAACATTGCTCTGCAGCATTTGGGTTATCTGCCATAGAAAATTCTGCATTACAAGCAAAAGGAACTCTTGCGGAGACGGAAAAAGAGCCTGACCATGACTATGTGTGCAAGCTGAAAGGGTTCTCCAATAAATGATGGTCCTCCCTTATGCAGACTTTAGGTATGGAGTGACTGAAGGACTGCTTAGCCATCCCAGAAGAAACAGCAGAAACAGTAGCCGAGTGTTTTAGCTTGGCACCCTTCTTGCCAGGCTCCTGCAGCTTAGTTTTGTCCTTTGAGGAGGCACAGTCCAGAGTAGCATGGCCGGTTGCTCCTTGAACTGAAACCATCATGGGAGCAGTGCTGTCCTCGGTGCAGTTCAATTTTTTGTCCACAACAACTATTCTCACCCCTGCTGGTGTACTGCTGGGACATGAAGGGGGAGGAGTGGCAGGCAAAGTTATCATGACCAGCAGCGAAGCTGTTTGAGCAGCATGATGAAAAGAGTAATGTTTTCAAAACATTGAAAAAGGCACTGGCACCTGTTCTCTAAGTGCTGAAGAAATCAGCAACCTAAAGACTGACAAGAAGAAAGGAGTTTTTAAAACAAAAGAGTGTCAGGAGAAGAGAGAGTCATTGTGTGTGAAGGACGATGCTGAAAAAAGCAGACTGATGCTGCTCAGAGTGTCAGGGGGTGTGAGACCTACCACGCATGCCCAGTGCCGAAAAAAAGACTTTTTTAAAGAAGTTAGGAGAGAAATCTTTACTTGAAAGATCAGCCTGCGGGCTTCACCAAGTGTGGCAGCATTTTCCCCTGCTTGTCGATGTAGAAAATTATTTTTCTGCTGTTAAAGTTCTTTTTTTCCTCCTCTAGCCTTCACATTCAAAGGGGTAAGCAAGCTCTTTGAAGTCACTGACCACATCAGGTGTTAGTGGTCTTAATTAGCTTGCATAGGAGTTAGGCAGCAGAGTACTGTATAAAGGTCTACATTGCCTTGCAAGCACTGCCATTCCTAAAAAAAATCTCCAGTGGAAGCAAGGTAATATTGTATGGCTGTTGAATACAAGCTCTCTGCCTGAGAGCTCTTAAAGGGATTTTGTTTTTCATTTTTATTAGCTAATTCTTTTTCAGCTGTATTGAAAAAGGGGAACTTTTTGAGTTCTTGGATAAAGCTAACTTACTACTGTTCAGGTTCTTTTTTTCCTCCTCTAGCCTTCAAGTTCAAAGGGCTAAGCAAGCTCTTCAAAGTCACTGACCTCATCAGGTATTAGATCCCTCCCTTCTCACCACCACTTCCACCCACCCCATTTGAGAATTCTTGTTATATAGGGCAACTCCCCAATTAATATTTTGACAATTTGCCAGTCTTCAGGAAGCTTTGATAGGTAATTTTACAAAGGGAACACATTAATCTATATACTTCAGACACATAATATGTACTAGTGTAAAGTAATAACTGTCTAGCAAGGAAACAGGGCTACACACAGAGGCATACAACAGTGCTGATAGAAGAGACATAAAAGAGGTTAGCTACTTTTTCTCTTAAAGGACAGCTGAGGAAGACTAAGGGACTTTGCTGGGTTTCTTTCGGTTACGTTAACAGGTACCAAAGCTCCACTAACTGAATGTTGGCTGTGAAAAATCATATTGTCAAAGTTGTTGCCCCTATTGCAGCTTCTGCTTTTGTCCAGCCAAGGGACCAGTTCCATGTGCAAGATGCCTGCAAGCTGAAGCCCTCATGAAACAAATGGAGGAGCTCAGAGAAGAGGTGGTGAGTCTGAGAAGCATTCAAGGCAGCAAAATGTAAGTTGATGAGATGCTTCTTAAAGAATCCAAGCTCTCCAACAGAGGTGAAGATGGGATGCTACAGAATGAAAAGAGTGGGACACAAGTCATCAGAGCTTGCAGAATCAACAACCCAACTCCTCCAGCCCTCAAACTGAAGAACCTGTATGCAGCCCTGGAAGTGGAAAAGGTGAAAATATCCCAGAAAATGGAATAACCAGAGATCAAGCACCCCAAAAGTATAGAATCAGCGACCACAAGGAAGCAAAGGGTAGTGGTGATTAGTGATTCTCTTCTGAGGGATACTGAGGTGTCCATCTGCTGACCAGATTTGATGTCTAGAGAAGTGTGGTGTCTGCCAGGTGCCAAAATCTGATATGTTATGGAGAGTTTGCTGAGACTCATCAACCCTACTGACTATTATCTGATGTTGCTCATCCAAATCGACAAAAATGATACAGCTAGGGATCCCTCCGAGTGTATCAAAAAAGACTTCATGGCTCTGGGACCGAGGGTGAAGCAGATAGGTGTGCAGGTGGTGTTCTCTTCAATCCTCCCTGTTGAGGGTAAAGTCCGAGGCAGAGACGTTCACATAACCGGGTAAGGCGGACCCAACGCCTCGATGCCCCCCACCCCCATTCCACATCCTCCAACCGGCTCCCTGCCTTTTACAAAGCACACCACATCTTATTTATGTTTTATGTTTATGTTTTATTTCACTTGATAAAAACCGCCTTTCATTGGCAGTTTATTTGGATTTAAACTGGTCGCAGCTTTATTAACCTTTAACATACCAAAACTTCATTAAACACAATCAACTTATCCCCCCCCTCCCCCCGCGGAGCAAGCCCTCACCAGCCATGTGAGTAGCAAAGTGACGCCGCTTCCGCTTCCGACGAATCCAAGTCCGGCTACTTTTCTTATCCCTCCCTCAATCCGGCTTCACCATATTATTAGCAAAAACCTGAGGGAATGTCCGGGTCGGGGGTACCCCACCCCAGCCCTACTGCTTGCATCCGGCTCCGGACCCCGTAAACCCCCGGTTACCCGCCACCCCCCCCCCCCCCCCCCAGCTGCAACACCCCCAACCCCCCTCCCCGACCACCCCACCAACCATCCATGGGGTGGGAGGGCGGGACAACCTCTCTGCCCCGCTCCGGCCCCAAAAAGACCGAAGCCACGCGGTGCCAACGCTCCTCTACTCACCGCTGAGCTCCTGTGCCTCATCTCATTGGCTCCCGCACATCCCACCACCCGCAGGAGCCAATGAGTTCATCGGCCGCCACTGGCCTTGCCCCCCACATTGCCAAGCTGACCGCCGTGGGGGCGCACGAGGCCGGCCGCCCCCCCGGTTATCAACGGCCGCGCGCACATGGCGCCGCGGCCTTACTTCAACCGGGTAAGGCGGACCCAACGCCTCGATGCCCCCCACCCCCCCCTATTCCACATCCTCCAACCGGCTCCCTGCCTTTTATAAAGCACACCACATCTTATTTGGATTTAACTGGTCGCAGCTTTATTAACCTTTAACATACCAAAACTTCATTAAACACAATCAACTTATCCCCCCCTCCCCCCGCGGAGCAAGCCCTCACCAGCCATGTGAGTAGCAAAGTGACGCCGCTTCCGCTTCCGCCAAATCCAAGTCTGGCTACTTTTCTTATCCCTCCCTCAATCCGGCTTCGCCATATTATTAGCAAAAACCTGAGGGAATGTCCGGGTTGGGGGTACCCCACCCCCGCCCTACTGCTTGCATCCGGCTCCGGACCCCGGAAACCTCCGGGATCCCACCACCGGCTCAGGTCCTACCGCCCTGAGCCGCCCCCCAAGGCAAAGCTGCGACCAGCCCTCCTCCCAGACATGATACCCTCCAAGGCCTCTTGCCAATCGTTCAAGAGCAAATCCACGCCTACGGGCGATAGATGTACTCCGTCCGATCTGTACAACCCCCCCACACTCCACATCCACCCATGTGTGCAACACTTGACATCCACCCTGCACCCCCAGCCATCTGCCGATTTGGCGATTAATCGTCGTCAACCCCCTCGACCATCGCCTCTGACCTTTGCAGGCCGGCCTTGGAATGATATCAGACCAAACTATAACAACTCCAGGAAACATCACCCCCACAAACCCCAAGTCCTTCCGCACAGCCCGAATTAGCTGTCTGCAAGTCCAAGTCCCAAGGTCATTGCCTCCAAGGTGCACTACCAGTATATCCGGTGCTCCTCTCATCCGCATGTGGTGCCGTAGCAAAGGCAGCAACTGGAACCACCGAAGTCCCCGCTCGCCCAGCCATGAGACGGACACCCCAAAGGCGTTCAGTCCAATATTGGGCCCCAAAGGTCGTGTTGCTGCTCGCCGACCAGCCCAGTAAACATAGGAGTGGCCAATCATCCAACAGCGACACACTTCTGCATTCCCTTCTGCAATACAAAAGATAGCACCATTAGCACACACATCCCCGGCCCCTATAAATGAACGTAACATTGGAAAACCTGCGACTTCCATCTCCCTATCTTCTGAATATCCTGCTCCCACAGCCCGGCCGCCGCCGCACTAGTGGCCGCCCCGATCCGAAAGGAATGCGGCACAAACAAAGTCACATCTTCACCCAGTTTTCGCAACGTCATCCGCAACACCGCTGTAAACTGGAAGCGTGTCAGCACTCTCCCGTCTCTGTGCACGAACAAACTGCCCGCGCCCCTAGGCCGCATCTGCAGGTACTTTCGCAACAATGCCACCGGGCACCACGAGGCCCCTTCTACCTCGCGTAACACTACCCACGTACCTCTCACGCTTTGATCCATCTTGGAACGTGCCAAATACAACCGAACACCCCCGCCCAACCACTGCACATGGTGGACTTGCAATTCTTTACTCCCCAGCACCCGACCCGACTGCGCAACCAATTCCCCAACCCGAAATGCTCCGAAAAACGCAACCGAGAACACCGTCCGAAACAGCGCACCCTTAAACGCGGATGATACCACCCGCGGCAACACCCCACACAACCACCGCAAGACCGCTCCCAACCCAGCATTAGCCTGCACGCCAACCCCCCCCCAGCGCGCCTCATCCCACCGCAAATTCCTGGCCTTAGCCACAACCAATTCCCCCACAATCGGGATTGTAAAGCCATTTTGAAAGCCCTCCTCTAATGCCAAGCTTGCCTTCCTCCGAGGGTACCTGCGCAACCACGGTCGCAAAGCTGCCAGCCGGAGCGGGGTCGGCACGACACCCCTCTCTTTGCTACTGCTTGGTAGAAGGCGTAGTGACCCCCCCTGCCCCTTTTTTGACACATCTGGTGGCAGAGTGGAGTCCGTTGCAAACCGAACAGGCGTGTCGGAACTTGCAATCCGGGAAGGGACAGGAAGACTTGTTGTATCGCCAACAGACGTCTCCCGTACCTCCTGCACTCGCCACCCTCTGCCCCACCTGGGGCACGCCCGCTCGAAAGGGCCGCCCCGCCCCTGAGGAACCCGCCACCCCCAGCTTGGGTGCGCTTCCCCCCGCACCACCCGGTCTGACTGCCATCTGCATCAGCCATAAATTTATATCCTGCGTCCCCCATGATAACAACAGGTTCTCTTCCATTTTATCTCAGAACTTCTCATCATAGTTGAGCCACACCCAACTATCATGAACCTGCAATGCCTCGAGAATAGAGTCCGCATAGGCCAGCAAAATCCCGTATTGCTCAGGATGCGCTTGACCCCAAATGCTAGCGAGTCGCTAAAAGGCCCGCGTCCAATTCACCATGTTCCGTGCCACATGCCGAACTCTCCCCGCCTTCTCGTCCTCTTTTCTCTTCCGTCTACTGTCCTCCGTCCGCTTGCGACCTTCAAGCAACCGGAATATATCAATATACCGCCTCTTCTGAATTTTGCGACGCAACTTCTTAGGCACGCCTTCCCATAATTCCGAAAAGGCCACTACCGTAGGCATAGCCCCTCCCATACTCAACGCTCCCCCGCGCCCCCTGCCCGTCGACCTGCTGCCGGTCGGTGAGGAGGAACGCGACGTCAAGGTCGAAGATGATCAGGACGAGGACCCCGACCTCCGCCTCCTATAACACGAATGTTGCCGTTTCTTCCTCGCCTTCCTGCCCACTTCCTCTGCCCCCCCCATGGCACTCCCCACACCAGCCACAGTATTATCAACCAACTCCCCTGCCGCGCCCCTCGTCCCCTCTGTAGGCGCGCTGATCCCCGCTTGGGCTACCACATCCGATCCTCTCCGCACACTGTCAACGGCAGGACTTCCTGATCCAGTCCCCGCTGCACCTTGCTGCTGCGCCGTCCCCGCCGACCACGGACTCCCCGTGTATTGCCATCCTGGCGGAGTTTGCGAAGAGAAAAAAGCAAAAGGCAACGCAGCACCAGCCAACGCCCAAGGCACCTGCCACGCCCCCACCCAATTCACCTGCGAGGTACCCTGTCCCCCCCCCCTGCCAGTGCTCCCACTCCGATGAATACCCACTCCCCAACACTCCTGGCCCACTACCGGAGCCCCTTTTCCCCCCCCCATTCTCCCCCCCTCTCCCGCATGGCACATGCCCCTCCCCCTCCAGTGGAAGCGGCCCCTCACCAACCCTGTCCCCCTCTTCCCGCACCATCCCCCATCCCATTGCCGCCCACCGCCCCCCTGCTTCGCCGTCCTCCCACGCCCCCCTACCCCCCTCACAGCCCCCTCTCCCTGCCCCGCACCTAGCCCGCTGCTCCGCTCTACCTACCGCCCCTCTTCCCGGCTGATATCTGCTTCTCCCACATCATCACGCCCAGCAGCCCCCCCACCCCCTTTCTCCCCTTTTTACTCCATGCAGGCACTCCACTCCCCCAATTGCGCCGCTGCACGCTACCCCCGCCTCCCCATCCAGGGCCCTGCGCATCTGTAGTCTGCATCCCCATACCTGCCTCATGCTGAGGCCCCTTCCCCCTGCCTGCCATTTTTCCAGGGCCCCCCTCCCTTTCTGAGCAGGCATCTCGCAGAGCGGCTTACTGCACCACTATCCCCACGTTTGGTTAGTGCTGCCCCCCCTCCTCCGCACTATGCTGCGCAGCTTTTCTTTACTATTTTTTTTTAAAATCTGCTCTGTAGCTCTTAAGCCGCACTCGCGGGATCCAAAAGCAATTCTCCCTCCCCTGCTGTGTTAAATGGACTGTCCTTACTCCTCGGAGGTGCCGTCGGCTACAGTACCCCCCCACGTAGCACACGCACCACCGCCACTACCGCCGCACTTCAGGGCCGCCCGCAAGGCCTACCCCCCGAGTTAATCGCAGAAGAACTCACCGCGCTCCACAACCTCTCTACCCCGCTCCGGCCCTGCAAAGACCGAAGCCACGCGGTGCCAGCGCTCCTCTACTCACCGCCGAGCTCCTGTGCCTCATCTCATTGGCTCCCGCGCATCCCACCACCCGCGGAAGCCAATGAGTTCGCCGGCCGCCACTGGCCTTGCCCCCCACATCGCCACGCTGACCGCCGCGGGGGCGCACGAGGCCGGCCGCCCCCCCGGTTATCAACGGCCGCGCACATATGGCGCCGCGGCCTTACTTTTCTGGAACTGAATGTGTCACTGCTGGACGGTGGCATTGAGAATATTTTGTTTTGGTTTCTAGCACCATGGAATGATTTTGCAAGGGTTACAGAGCAGGGATGGTGTCTACCTATCCAGGAAGGGTCAAAGTGTCTTCTACAGCAGACTGGCTAACCTACTGAAGAGGGCTTTAAATTAAGTTCATTGAAGATGGATGAAGATAGCCCCCAGGTAAGTGTGAGCCCTCAATTAAGTAAAACATTAGATACCTCTGTTAAAATAATTAAAAGGAACAATATCTGGAAAGCATAAGAACACAAGAACATAAGAAATGCCATACTGAATCAGACCACAGTCCATCAAGCCCAGTATCCTATTTCCAACAATGGCCAATCCAGGTCACAAGTACCTGGCAGGTTCCCAAAAAGGCACACAGGTTCCAGAGTGCTCATCCCATGATAAGCAGTGGATATCCTGGGTCCTCTTTAATAATGGTTTATGGACCTTTCCTCCAGAAACTCATCCAAATCTTTTTTAAACCCAACTACGCTAACAGCTTATACTACAGTACCTCCTCCGGTAACAAATTCCAGAACTTGATTACGTGTAGAGTGAAAAAATATTTTCTCATTAGTCTTAAATGGGTTACATTGTAGCTTCATTGTGTGTCTTCTAGTCTTTCTACTTTTTGATGACATAAACAACTGATCTATGTTTATCCATTCCACTCTTTACCAAGTTGAAGAGCCCTAACCTTTCAAGCCTCTCCTCATAGGGGTATCCTTCCATCCCCTTTACCATTTTTGTTGCTGTTCTCAGTATCTTTTCTAATTCCGCTATATCCTTTTTAAGATATGGCGACCAGAATTGCACACAATGTTCAAGGTGCAGTCGCACCATAGAACGATAACGAGGCAAAATAATATCCTTGATTTCCTTCTCCATGACTTTCCTTATGATTCCTAGCATTTTATTTGCTTTCTTTGCCTCCGCTGCACACTGGGTGGAGGGTTTCAACATATTATCCACAATGATGACTAAATCTTTTTCCTGGGTGATGGTTTCTAAAGTGGTACCTTGCATAATGTAACCAAAATTTGGGTTGTTCTTTCCGAGTGCATAACTTTGCACTTGTCCACATTAAATTTCATCTGCCATTTAGATGTCCAGTCTTCCAATTTATCAAGGTCCTCTTGCAATTTTTCACAATCCGCTTGCATTTTAACAACTTTGGATAATTTTGTTTCATCTGCAATTTTGATTACCTCAATCATTATTCCCATTTCCAGGTCATTTATAAATATGTTAAAAAGCTGCAGGCCCAGTTCATATCCCCGAGGTACTCCACTATTCACCTTTCTCCACTGAGAAAACTGTCCATATAGCTCTACTTTCTGCTTTCTATCTTTTAGCTAGTTCCTGATCCACAATAGTACCCTGCCTCCTATCCCATGTTTTTAATTTTGCCAAGAGTCTCTCATGAGGGACTTTGTTAAAGGCTTTCTGAAAATCCAGATACACTATATCAACTGGCTCACTTTTGTCTTACTGTTTATTCACACCTTCAAAAAAAATATAATAGATTAGTAAGACAAAACTTTCCTCGGCTAAATCCATGTTGGCTTTCTTCCATTAAACCATGGCTATCTAGAACATATAAGAACATAAGATATGCCATACTGGGTCACATTAAGAAGGGACGCAGGATATCATAAGAACATAAGACATGCCATACTGGGTCAGACCGAGGTCCATCAAGCCCAGCATCCTGTTTCCAACAGTGGCCAATCTAGGTTATACGTACCTAGCAATATCCCCAAAGACACAGGTTCCACAATGCTTGTACTGGGTCAAGCATTGATATCCTGGGTCCCTTTTTAATAGTGGTTTATGGACCTTTCCTCCAAGAACTTGTCCAAACCTTTTTTAAACCCAGCTATACTAACAGCCCTTACTACATCCTCTGGTAACAGATTCCAGAGTTTGATTACACGTTGAATGAAAAAATATTTTCTCTTATTTGTCTTAAATAGTTTACCCTGTAGCTTCATTACATGTCCCCTAGTCTTTCTATACTCTGATAGCGTAAACAATTGATCCATTTATCCGTTCCACTCCATTCATTAATTTATAGACCTCTATCATATCTCCCCTCAGCCGTCTCTTCTCCAGGCTAAAGAGCCCTAACCTTCTTAGCCTCTCTTCATAGGAGTAGCCTTCCATCCCCTTCACCAATTTGGTGGCTCTTCTCTGTACTTTTTCTAATAACGCTATGTCCTTTTTAAGATACGGTGACCAGAATTGCACACAATATTCAAGGTGCGGTCGTACCATGGAGTGATACAGAGGCATTATAATATCCTTTGTTTTGTTCTCCATCCCTTTCCTTATGATACCTAGCATTCTATTTGCTTTCTTGGCCGCCGCTGCAAACTGGGCGGAGGGTTTTAACATGTTATCCACAATGACTCCTAAATCTTTTTCCTGGGTGGTGGTTTCTAATGTGGAGCCTTGCATCGTGTAACTATCAATGCTTGCATCGTGTAACTATCAATGCTTGACCCAGTATAAGCATTGTGGAACCTGTGTCTTTTGGGGAAACTGCTAGGTACATACGACCCAGCAGGTCCATCAAGCCCAGTATTTTGTTTCCAACAGTGGCCAATCTAGGTCATATGTACCTAGCAGTTTCCCCAAAAGACACAGGTTCCACAATGCTTGTACAGGGTCAAGCATTGATATCCTGGGTCCCTTCTTAATAATGCTTTATGGACCTTTCCTCCAGGAACTTGTCCAAACCTTTTTTAAACCCAGCTACACTAAAAACCTTTACTACATCCTCCGATAACAAATTCCAGAGTTTGATTACACGTTGAGTGAAAAAATATTTTCTTTTATTAGTCTTAAATAGTTTACCCTGTAGCTTCATTGCGTGTCCCCTAGTCTTTCTATATTCTGATAACGTAAACAATCGATCTACGTTTACCCGTTCCACTCCGTTCATTAATTTATAGACTTCTATCATATCTCCACTCAGCCGTCTCTTTTCCAGGTTAAAGAGCCCTAATCTTTTTAGGCTTTCTTCATAGGAATATCCTTCCATCCCCTATACCATTTTGGTGGCTCTTCTCTGAACCTTTTCTAAAATCGCTATATCCTTTTTAAGATACGGTGACCAGAATTGCACACAATATTCAAGGTGCGGTCTCACCATGGAACGATATAGAGGCATTATAATATCTTTTGTTTTATTTTCCATTCCTTTCCTTATGATATCTAGTATTCCATTTGCTCTCTTGGCAGCCGCTGCACACTAGACCGAGGGTTTTAACATGGTATCCACAATGACGCCTAAATCTTTTTCCTGGTTGGTGGTTCCTAATGTGGAACCTTGCATCGTGTAACCATAGTTTGGGTTGTTCTTCCCTAGGTGCATAACCTTGCACTTGTCCACATTAAATTTCATCTGCCATTTTGATGCCCAGTCTTCCAATTTATCAAGATCCTCTTGCAATTTTTCACAATCCTCTTGGGTTTTAACAACTTTAAATAGTTTTGTGTCATCTGCAAATTTGATAACCTCACTCGTTATTCCACTTTCCAGGTCATTTATGAATATGTCAAAAAGCAGCGGACCCAGCACAGATCCCTGGGGTACACCACTATTCACCTTTCTCCATTGGGAAAATTGGCCATTTAGCCCTACCCTCTGCTTTCTATCTTTTAACCAGTTCCTGATCCACAATAGTACACTGCCTCCTATCCCATGACTCTTTAGTTTGCCAAAAGTCTCTGATGAGGGACCTTGTCAAAGGCTTTCTGAAAGTCCAGATACACAATATCAACCGACTCACCTTTGTCCATCTGTTTATTCACTCCTTCAAAAAAACATAACAGATTAGTAAGACAAGATCTTCCTTGTCTAAAGCCATGTTGGCTGTCTCCCATTAGGTCGTGACTATCTACATGCTGAGTAATTTTATTCTTTATGATGGTTTCTGCCATTTTTCCCGGTACTGACGTCAGGCTCACCGGTCTGTAGTTTCCCGGATCACTCCTGGAACCCTTTTTAAAAATTGGTGTTACATTGGCGATCCTCCAATCTTCAGGTATTAGAGATGATTTTAATGATAGTTCACAGATTACTGATAGCAGTTCTGCAATCTCATATTTCAGTTCTTTCAACACCCTTGAATGTATACCATCCGGCCCAGGTGATTTGCTACTCTATCTAATAGTTGTAAGACATCTTCACGATTTATCGATATTTCCTTCAATTCTTCCGCACCTTTAAATACCACTTCAGTCATGGGTAACATCCCTACATCTTCCTCAGTAAAGACCGAAGCAAAGAATTCATTCAGTCTCTCCGCTATCGCCTTGTCGCCTCTTAGTGCTCATTTAACCCCTTTATCATCTAATGGACCAAATGACTCTCTCACAGGTTTTTTGCTACGAATGTACTTGAAAAGGTCTTTATTTCGCGTTTTTGCTTCCGCAGCAAGCTTCCTCTCAAATTCTCTCTTTGCCTGCCTTATCAAGATGATCTAAGTAAACCCCAGCACTCATGGAGATACGATAGATCTCTATAAAGTAATGAATAGAGTGGAACAAGTAAACATAAATTGGTGCTTACTGCTTCAAAAAGTAGACAAACTAGGGAACATACAATGAAGCTACAATGTAGCCCATTTAAAACCAATGGGAGAAAATATTTTTTCACGCAACGCACAATCAAACTCTGAAATTCACTACCAGAGAATGCAGTAAAAGCTGTTAATTGGAGCTGGGTTTAGAAACATAGAAACATGATGGCAGAAAAAGACCACATGGCCTATCTAGTCTGCCCTTCCATATCAACCACTACAACAGTCCCCTTGTTTCCTTTAGAGAGCCTCTGTGTTTGTCTCATTCTTTTTTGAATTCAGTTACTGCCCTCATCTCTACCACCTCCACTGGGAGACTATTCCACGCATTTACCACTCTTTCTATAAAGAAATATTTCCACATATAATTTCTATCCCCTTTCACCCTCATTCTATGTCCCCTCGTAGCAGAGGTTGCTTTCAATCAAAAGCGGCCCTCCTCCTGTTCATTTATGCTACAGAGGTATTTAAACATCTCAATCATATCACCTCTATCCCGCCTTTCCTCTAAAGTATACATATTAAGATCCTTAAGTCTGTCCTCATATGCTTTATAACAAAAATCACTAACCATTTTAGTAGCTACCCTCTGTATCAACTCCAGCCTGTTTATATCCTTTTGAAAGTGTGGTCTCCATAATTGCACATGCTAATTCAAATGAAGTCACACCAAAGACTCATACAGAGGCACTATCAACTCCTTTCTTCCGCTGGCCATTCTGCTCCCTATGCACCCAAGCATCCTTCTAGCTTTCACCATTGCCTTTTCTACCTGTTTAGCTACTTTAAGATCATCATACACAATCATCACTAGGTCATGCTCTTCTTTTGTTGACAGAAGTACTTCACACACTATACTATATTGTTCCCTTGGATTGCTGCAACCCAAATGCATGACCTTGCATTTTTTAACATTAGATCTCAGCTGCCAAATTCTAGAGCATTCTTCAAGCTTAGCTAGATCCCCCCTCATGTTATCTACACCTTCCTAGGTGTCTACTCTATTGCATATTCTGGTATCATCCGCAAAGAGGCAAACCTTACCCAGCAGTCCTTCTGCAATGTCACTAACAAAGACGTTAAAAAGAATTGGACTAAGGACAGATATCTGGGGCACACCACTGGTATCATCCTTCTCCTCAGAGTGAGCTCCATTTATCTGTACCTTTGTCACCTCCCACTCAACCAATTTCTAACCCAAGCAGTAATTTTAGGGTTCATCCCTAGGGTGCTCAGTTTGTTTATAAGTCGCTTGTGCGGAATGGTGTCAAAGGCTTTACTGACATCTAAATATACCACATCTAGGGCTCTCCCTTGGTCCAACTCCCTGGTCACCCTGTCAAAGAAATCAATCAGATTTTTCTGACAAGACATGCCTCTGATGAATCCATTCTGTCTCGAATCCGGTAATCCGTTGGACTCCAGAAACCTCACTATTTTCTCTTTTAGCAAAGCTTCCAATAATTTACTCACCACTGAGGTTAAACTAACCAGACTGTAGTTTTCAACCACTTCCTTACTTCTGCTTTTCTGTAAAGGGACCACATGTGCCTCTCTCCAGTCTTCTGGCACCACCCCTGACTCCAACAAGGCATTAAAGAGGTCAGTCAGTGGAGCTACTAGAACATCCTCAAGTTCCCTCAGTATTCTCAGGTATATGCCATCTGGTCCCATCACTTTGTCTACTTTAAGTTTATCTAGTTTCTCACAAACACATCCTTCTGAAAATTGTTCAAGATGCCCCTCGCTTCTGTTCCTGTTTGCGGATGTTTTCTGCGGTCCTGCTCCTGCTTCTTCATCTGTGAACACAGAACAGAAATATTTTTTAAAGAACAGAAATATTTTTTGGACAAGTTCCTGGAGGAAAAGTCCATAAACCACTATTAAAGAGGACCAGGGAAATCTATTGCTTACCCATGGGAGAAGCAGCATGGAATCTGCATATCTTTTGGGACCTGAGAGATACTTGTGACCTGGATTGGCCACTGTCGGAAACAGGATACTGGGCTTGATGGACCTTTGTCTGACCCAGTATGGCATATTTTATGTTCTTATATACTATTGTCACCTCCTCCTTACTGGTCTTCCTCTGAATCATCTCTCTCCACTTTAATCTGTTCAAAACACAACTGCATGGCTAATCTTCCACTAATGTTGCTATGCTCATGTCACCCCTCTTCTCAAGTGACTTCATTGGCTCCCTAACCATTTCCACATCCAGTTCAAATTTCTACTACTGACCTATAAGTGCCTTCATTCGGCTACTTCTCACTACCTTACTTCTCTTATCTTTCCTACCCTCCTCCTTGGGAACTCCACTCTTCTGGCAGATCCCTTCTCTAGTCTTGTTCAAATCCAGGCTAAAAACTCACTTCTTTGAGACTGCTTAATGGATCCTGATCACCTTAGTCTCCTATTTACCTCCTATGTGTTTCCTTATCATTCCATAGATATATTCTAGTCCCCAATTGTTGTGTTTTCTGTCTTGACTAAACTGTAGGCTCTTATGAGTAGGGATTGTCTCTTACATGTCTCTTTATAGCGCTGTATATGCTTTGTAGCACTATGCAAATGAAAAGTAGTAGTAGTAGCTGACCAAACATCCTTTTGATGATTCCCCTAGTGATCCTATGTGCTCTATTGTGCTGATGAGCTGGGCACTACAATGGGAGTCAGCAGCCATGGTCTCAGGGAGTATCCTCTGTCACTTGCATTGGCGGGGGACAGAACGGAAAGCTCTCTTTGGTCACTTGCCTGAGCCTTTCTGCTCAGGATGTGCATATGCTGCCTAAGACAATGCAATGTAGGGCAACATGTTCTCTTTCAATACTTGTTGCTCTCATCCAAAACATGGCACTAGGGCAGGCAGGTCTAAAACTGGGTTGGGGTGGCAGGCTTCCTGCTGCTGTGCCATCACTGTCTCCAATGGGGCAGCCTCTGCTGTATTATTGCAGTCCTTACTTCCTGGGTCTTGTTTGGATGACATTTCTGTGATTGGGCGCTCTATGTCAACTGCTAACAGGGTGTTTCCCCCTTTTGACAGTCCTGGCTGCTGGTATGGGGATGTGTGACACCACTTCCATATTTGGCATGTTTTTCTAAGAGGATCTCTGTGCAGCCATGTGACTGCGCACTGTTGCTGGCATTGCTCAGGTAAAGCTCGGATCCTGCTTCTCCAGTGAGTGATGATCAGGCTGAGTTTGCATTGAGACTGCCACACATCTCAGATGGTATGCATCCCCATGGGGGCTCAGAATCTGTGGCACAGGAACATGGGCAGGGCAACATCATTGGTGTACATCTCCTCAGCATGGAGCATTACTTGATTTGGGACACCGCAAGTTAGCATTCTATACAGGGCTCCATACCAAATACATTGTGGGCCTATTGAGACACAGTCAGCAAATCACCTGTGGTACAGCAGCTTGTGCATTGCAAGACCCCCTCTCCCTCCCTCGCTTGAGTCTTGGTGGGTCTTCTGCTGGGTGCTTGTCACCCATCCCCAAGATTACCAGTTTGAGGCCAGTCATGCAATAACTTGGGAGGGATTCAATCTATTGATGCATATACGGGTCATTCCGAGCCACAAACAGCCATTGGGATATCCATCCCCGCTATTCAGCCCCTCTGCTGACCCTGACTAAGTTCCCCTAGTCGGCGGGGGATGGCAGGCCCAGGTGTCAGAGGAGGTAAGAGGGGGTAGAGGAGATTCCCCGCAGCATGACCCTGGTCTTAGGAGGCCAGATCGGGGGTTGGGCTGCGGGGAATGCAAAATCTGTTCAGTGGACAGGGAACGCGCCTCCTGAATGGAGCCGTGGTGCCGTGGCAACTGGACGCCATGTTGCCGCAGCTCCATTCAGGAGCCTTGACTGACTTAGCCGAGCTAGGTCTGTACGTGCAGGTCGACCAGCATCGGGGCCCCGGCCTGCACGTACAGGCCTGGATGCGATTCTGATCCCACAGGGCTAGACGTGCCCCGCGGGATCAGAATCCCATCTAACTCTGTGCGTCCGTTTCTGACCGGGCCGACAGAGGGCTGGGACGTCCAGGATAGAATTGGGCCCTATGTGTTTGTTGTTTTTATGTTTATTAAAACTTGATATACTGCTCCTCAACCAAGTAGCAGGGCGGTTTACAAACTATAAAAACAGCAATAAAATCAGAAGGTTAAAAGAACGCCATGATATTACAGGAAAGCCAAACAAGCACACAAAAGAAAAGCATGGGAAGGAGATCAGGAGGATAGGGAAGGGGGAGGAGAATCAGGGATGGATGAGGGGAGATCGGAAGCCACTGAAAAAGGTGTGTTTTAAATTTTGCCTTGAACTATAGGAAGGAAGATACTAGTTGAAGGTCGGAGGGGGCAGAGAATTCCTAAGGGTGGGGCCAATGAAGTAGAGAGCGCAGGTGCAGGTAGATTCAAGCCTTGCATGCAAAGCTGAGGGTAGGTGGAGACAATTGAAATATATGAAAATGAAGGACATTAGAGAGATAGGTGGGAGTGTTAGTATGTAGTGCCTTATGTACCAGGGTCAGAAGTTTGTCCTGAGGATGGTATTTGAGGGGAAGGCAATGGTAATGGATCAAAAGTGATGTGATACGTTCATAACAGGAGGCATGAGCAATTAGATGGGCAGCAGTGTTCTGAACATTAAAGTAATCAAGTTTAAACATAACCAGAGTGAGGAGTAGAGTAGTAAGAGATGCAGGTGATAGAAAAGGACAAATGCCTTGAATATGGCGGAGAGAAAGAAAGGATTGGCAAATCAAAGCAGAGAGGTGAGGCTGGAAGGAAAGTGATGAGTCCAAGATGACTCCAAGGTAGCGGAGGGTGTCAACCACAGGGATAGGGCCAGAAGGGAAGGAAGGAGAGTAGTATAATGGGTACACTACTCGTCAAACTGATTGACAGGTGAGATAAGCTGATTGACAGGTGAGATAAGGATGACAGGAGCAAATCAGCGTTCGCTTCTGGTGTATGTCCCGCCTTGGGCCACGCCCCCTCCCATAGAAGTGAATGGTGAGTTAGCCCTGCCCACTCCAGCCCCCAAACTGTTGACAAGTACCAATTAGCGTCCACTTCCGGTGTATGTCCTCGCCTTAGGCCACACCCCCTCCCATAGAAGTGAATGGAGAGTTAGCCCCACCCACTCCCACCCCCAGGCGTGGCCACCGCCCCCACTTGACACGCCTCCACCCCGCCCCAAGGATGACATCATCCAATCAGCGTCCACATCTGGGTTTGTGCCACACCCATGCCCCACCCCACAATATGGCATTAGCCAATCAGCACCCACTTCTGGGTTTGTGCCACCCCTACAGCCTCCCACCCTCAACCACGCCCCTGCCTACATCCCCGGAAATGAAGTCACCGGAAACAGGGTGTCATTGGAAATGGACTGTCCCTTTTTGCTGACATCACCGGAAACAGAGTGTCATCAGAAATGGACCGTGTCCTTTTCCGATGACCTCAGCGGAAGCAGAGTGACTGACTCCGGAAATGTGTTTTGCTTCTGGTTAATGTTTACATCTGCAAAAAGCAGGAACCCTGGAAAACAAAAAATGCTTTTCTCTCTCCCACTGCCCCAGTTCTTTTTTCTCACAAAAGATTCTTAGCACAGCACAGGGCTTTTCACAGAGGCACAGACAGGGTAGAAGCTTTTCTTTACAAATGTTAAACCTCAATTAACACATCTTTTGTTAGAGAAACCAGTGCTGTCCATGTGATAGAATTTTGCTTTTAAGACCTCATGGTTAGAGAGAAATATTCTGGCAAACACAGTGTAGTTCAGACTGAAATACAGAGAGAGAGAGAGAGAGTGACCTGAGTTCAAAATCCCCCTAATACAGCTATTTTTTGGAGAGAGACAGCTGAGTTCAAACACAGCCACAGCTATTTTTTAGTGGCTTTGAAAAAACCAATACGGAGAGATAAGTCTGAACATGCCTCTCTAGGGTGTGGTAACACATGATTGGTTGAAACAAGAGGTCTGTTCTGAGCATGCTCCAGGTGTTCTGTGCATGCTCCTGGTGTAAGGCTGTGTGTCCTGTGTGGGGGAACATTTTAACATAGAGATTCAAAAAGAAAAAATGGCTCTTTTTGGAACACCAAGCAAACTAGGATCAGCAGAGGTAAGAGAATGACTGACTCCGGAAATGTGTTTTGCTTCTGGTTAATGTTTACATCTGCAAAAAGCAGGAACCCTGGAAAACAAAACAAAAAATGCTTTCTCTCTCCCACTGCCCCAGTTCTTTTTTCTCACAAAAGATTCTTAGCACAGCACAGCCTTTTCACAGAGGCACAGACAGGGTAGAAGCTTTTCTTTACAAATGTTAAACCTAAATTAACACATCTTTTTGTTAGAGAAACCAGTGCTGTCCATGGGATAGAATTTTGCTTTTAAGACCTCATGGTTAGAGACAAGTATTCTGGCAAACACAGAAATACAGAGAGAGAGGGAGAGACCTGAGTTCAAATCCCCCTAATACAGCTATTTTTTGGAGAGAGCTGAGTTCAAACACAGCCACAGCTATTTTTTAGTGGCTTTGAAAAAACCAATACAGAGAGACAAGTCTGAACATGCCTCTGTAACCCCCTAGGGGTTCCGCGTTGGCCAAGGCTCTGCACGCAATAGCCGACTGGGGTAGGCTACTGATCACGGTGACGGGCCAGTTGTTATTCCCCAAGAGCCAGACCACACATCCCCCCTAACTTCACAGCAGGGCGCATAAAAATTATTTTTAGGGTTTGACGATTCCTACAGCGTGCTACTTTAGCATACACTTTGTCTTAACTTAATTTACTCAAACAGACTTTTCCAAGTGAAGAGAAATTACATTTTATTCAATTCAACATTAAAGATATTCACAGCATAATTTCCCTCAAGTTTATTCTACATTCTAGTCCATAGTTCACTGTGGCAGTCTATACTTAGCTGATCCTCTTCAGAGATGGTAGGAGTTGGAATCAATGTAATCAGTGCTGTCTTTCTTCTTCGGTAGTAGGAGTTGGGGCCCTTGAAGTGTTGGTCCGGTTTTCTTCTTCCTCACCTAACTTTACAAAATCAAAAGGAGGAAAAACCCTAACTCTCCCTGAGTATATTCAAGGATGCAACCTATCTGGGAAAATTTAGGTATGTATAGGGTTGCGCAACCCAGAAGTGAAGGGACTGGACTGGAGTGACGATAAGGAATTTCTTTTCAGTCTTTCTCTTTTACATTTATTACACTCTGTAGGAGCTCATTTCTTTAGGTTGTCCAAAACAACTGGTACAATACAGAACTGTATTCTCTTTCTGTTACTTCTCATATATTCTCTATTTCTATAATTAATTTTTCCAAGTCGGACTCAGAAACATACTTATCCCTGAGGAATTATTACACTTCAGTTCAGCCTGTGCACTGGAACAATGACAGTGCCACTTGTTTACACTTGCGCACACATTTTTAATTCAATACTTCCTTTTATGAGACTTTTTCAGTGCTGTTATCACACTTTCAATATCACTTCTCCTATAGGAACCTTGTTTCAGACCAAAATCAGGGACAGAATAAACACTCTCTTTTAAAAAGGCAGTGTTGCAGTAATATTATGCATCTCTCAGCCACATCCTGAGTATTCTTCTTTTACAAACTCCGTGACTTTGCATACAATGAGTTATCAACACTTTATAAGCTGCAATTAATAATGCATCTTTTCAATGGAAGCAGTAGCACTTGGAACAGAACAACGGAATTCTCTTCACTGCACTGCTGTTTAACTAAGGCAGAACCAGTTAAAGAACTATCTTAATTCTTAGATAAACACTCCTCTGGCCATAATAAGTTTTCTCTTATCTATCTGCAAATGTATTTTCAAAGAAGCTGCAGAGCAAACTTTCCTTTAAACATCTAGCCAGACTCAAATATATCTGCACACAAACAAAACTAGCTTATACCTATAACCTGACTTTCAATTCTTTTCATGGGATAATGATTGAGTCACTACCAAATTATTTCACTTATCTCTGCTTGTCTCAGCTCTGCTCTCTGGCTGTTTTTCCTAACTTCCTCTGGACAACAAGCAAAAAAACACCTTCCTCCAGGGTTAGAGCTCTCTCTTTTTTAACAGAAACTTATAGTTTCCTAGGAGACAGAAATTCCACTCAGTCCATGTGACTGACACTAACCTATCATACGCTGTGTTCTTGAAATTCTAAAGGTTGTTTACTATTAGAATGTTCATTTAATCTCCATTTTAAAACTACTTTTTTATATTACTTTCTATGTAGATTTCCTTTTTTTACCCTAAACTATCACAATACTTCTTATTAACACAATAACATTAGCACCTCCTTAACCAGGATCCCAGCAGCTTTCACACAGTGGTTTTAAAATTTAAATTGTGCCATGTACAAGTGTGCTGCAGATTTCTCTCCAATGTTAAACAAAGCATATTTTCAAACTTATCCCAATCTTTTCCAAAAATTAAATTATTCTTTCAGGTACCCTCTACATCGAATGTAGCTCAGTAGTCAATTCTGGTAGCCCCCCAAGACTCAAAGTTCATTTACCCCAAAATTCTGTGCAAAATGAACTTTTAAAAACTTAAAACCTACTTGCTTATTTTTTTTAAAACCCTCGATTTTATTTGAGCCCAAATTTATGTCTTTCTAATGATTTTAACCCCTTCAACATCCAACCCTGTAAAATTAAACCCTTAAACATTAAAATTTCTTAATTCTAATCCCAAAATTGGTTTTCCCTTGTCCCCTTTACATAAACTAGACCCTTTACCTGAGTCCACAGGACCTCCAAATCTCACTGGGGTTCACATCTCTTTCAGGTAACTCACCACTAAACCTCCTGGAACTCTCTCCGGCAGAGCTCAAATTTAGGCCCCAGCTTCACTCTGGGCCTGCTGCAACTCTCACAGCCAATCAGGAAGCTCTCTCTGTGTAATAACAACTTCAACCTATGAAAAGATTCCCAGCACATCCCAGGGGAGTGATCAACATAACTTTTTAACAAAATTACTTTTAACCCTTCGGGTTACATACACCCTTGCTAAGTTAAATGTCGACTCGACATTTGCAACACCTATTCCTTGTGGGTTCTCAAAAACAATCTAATACATCACAAACTCTTTCAGGTAGGCAGGCTTTTGTCCTCTATTAGTTCTTTCAGAACGTTTTAAGCACGGCACCTCATTCTCCTCAATTACCTCTACCTCCGGTTCCATGCATTCATTTATATTTTCTCCTATTTGGTCTAATTCAACATTACCTTCAGGCCTAGTTTCCAAGAACCAAACAGTTTCTATGGACCCTGGTGTTACATAATACTGTTCTGCAGCATCATCTGCTTCTACATTTGCTTCAGATATCTTTGGAATTGTACAGGTACTCCATAAGGGATTTGATAATAGCCTGATATTATTTCGATGCACTACTTTACAATTTCCAAGTCTATCTTTTATTCTGTATGTGCTTCCCCCTGGTTCAAACACGTGTAACACTTCATAAGGTGAAATCTCCCACTTGTCTTTGAGTTTGCGTTTTCCTCTACTCCTGTTGTTTCTAAGTAACACCCTATCCCCTTCAGAGATGAGTGCACCTCTCGAACAACGGTCAAAGCGTCGCTTCTTAACTGCTGCCCTTCGTGCAGATTCTTGCTGTGCCATAAGGAAGGTTTTCCGGAGTCTCTGATGATGTTGTTCAACCCAATCGTCAAGTTTTTCCGCTCTGTTTTCCGAAGTCTTTGTCTGTAAGTCGTACGGCAGTCTGGAATCTCTACCAAACAACAAATAAAATGGTGAATATCCTGTAGAGCTATGTATGCTGCTGTTGTAGGCCAATACCAATTCCGGTACATATTCAGCCCATCTTTTCTTTTTTTCATCTGTCAGGGTTCTTAGCATGTTCAACAAGGTGCGATTAAATCTCTCGCATTGTGCGTTACCTTGTGGGTGATAAGGAGTGGTATGACTTTTCCTCATATTATAAACGTTACAAAGTTCACGGATAGTAGCAGACTCAAAGTTTCTACCTTGATCCGAGTGTATCTGCGCTGGACACCCATAATAATTCACCCAGTGATGCACTATCGCTTTAGCCGTTGTCTGAGCCGTTTGATTCCTCGTAGGCACAGCCACTGCATATCGAGTAAACATATCTGTTAACACCAACACATGTTCCATCCCATTGGTACTAGCTTCTAAAGTTATATAATCCATAGCCAAAATTTCCAGCGGGTAACTTGCTTGAAAATTTTTATATTTAGCTCTTTCCTTAGGAAACAAATCTTTGGCAAAAATACACCGTGAACACTGTCTAATCCACATCTTTATATCTCGGTTCATGTTTGCCCAATAATAATCTTTTTGTATATTTTTTAGCATAATCTCTTCATTTGGATGCCCAGCATTATCATGTTTCGCTTGGAAGGTTTCTTTGCGTAACTTTTCCGGAGTTATGAATTGTATGATTTCCATATTATCTCGGGGATCAATCATTTTTCGATACCACAAACTTCTTTCATAATGTAACCGGCCTCGCTCTTTCCATAGCTTCTTTTGATTACAGGTCCAGCTGCGGATATTAACAGGGTCTTTCTTTTTAAGATGGTACAGGACCTGTTGTAAGTCCGAATCTTCACTCTGACTCTGTTGTAACTCTAATATGGAGCAACTTAAAATTTGTCTAGCACACATTACTTCACGAGGTTCTGTCACATTTTCTGCATTAGGCCACAGCCTCTCCCGCACTTCTTTAATCTTGATTATGGAATCATCAGATTTTATTTCTTCTTCCACTACTGTTTCCTTGGTAGGTGAATATCTTGATAGGGCATCTGCTACCGAGTTAGTTCGTCCGGGTTTATATTGGACCTCAAACTCCAATTCTGCAAGCTGAGCCAACCATCTTTGCTCGGTTGCATGTATTCGTGCTATTTCTAAATACTTTAATGGATTATGATCCGTTTTTACTAAAAAAAATTTATACATCAAATAGTCCCTAAATTTTTCAGTGGCAGCCCATTTTAGTGCTAGCAATTCTAACTTAAAAATACTATAATGCTGGTCATTTCTTTCAGATTTTTTTAACCCTCTACTAGCATAAGCAATCACCCGTTCTTGTCCTTCTTGAATCTGGCTCAATACTGCTCCTAGACCTTGGTGACTCGCATCTGTTGTTAAGATGAAAGGCGATTCAAAATCTGGATATGCCAGTACTGGTGATGAAATTAGGTTTTCCTTAAGCTTATCAAAAGCTTGCTGGCATTCCGAACTCCAAGGTATCACCGCTTTCTTGTGTCGCAACTTATTTTTACCAGTCAACCTGTGAAGTGGCGCAGCGATCTTAGCAAATGATGGAACAAATCTGCGATAATAACTTGCTAGACCCAAGAATTGTCGAACTTCTTTCACAATGGTAGGAACCTTCCAATTCTTCACTACTTGGGTTTTCTCTGGATCTACTGTCACTCCCTCCGCAGAGACGATGTGACCCAAATATTTGACTTGCTTGCTTAGCATAGTACACTTATTTGGCTTCAATTTTAATCCACTCTCACTTATTCTCGTGAACACCCTAAGTGTTCCAGATGAGTAACAAAATCTTTGGAGAACACCAGAATATCATCAAGATAAAGTAGCAAGATTTTAAAAACATAGTCATTCATTATATTTTCCATTAGTCGTTGGAATGTAGCTGGTGCATTTGTTAGTCCAAAAGGCATTCTGGTCCATTGAAAAAGTCCGAATGGTGTCGTAACTGCAGTTTTTTCCTTATCCTCTTCAGACATAGCTACTTGAAAATAACCTGATGTCAGATCCAAAGATGTAAACAATGTAGCATGACTCAACGCATCCAGAGATTCCTCTGTCCTGGGTAAGGGATATGCATCTTTAACAGTAATGCTGTTCAGCTTTCTATAATCAACACAAAATCGTATGGATCCATCTTTTTTCCTAATGATAACAGCTGGTGACGCCCATGGGCTCTTACTTGACTCCAGAATACCTTGAGTCATCAGGTCTTGAACATGTCATTTAAATTCTTCGTATATATGCGGTGATACTCGTCGATATGCCTGCTTGATAGGTGGATGTATTCCTGTATTCACTGTATGATGAATCTTGTCCGTGTACCCAATGTCATTTTCATTCACAGAAAACACTTGACGATGTTTCCAAAGTAAACACTTCAATTGTTCGCTTTGTTTTGCTGTCAGCTCTCCCCAATTCACCTTAATAGCTAGACCTTGAATGAATTTATCCACATCTGTATCAGCATCCATGCTCACTGCACTTTTTCTCACCACCATGGTATCTCCATCTAATTGGCATTGTAAATCAGAGGAAGCTAAAATTTCCTTGGGTTTATATATTTCAGCCACTCGAATTCTTGGAGGCAAGCTAATAGGTTTTTGACCAGCATTTAACACACGTACTATTATCTTGTCTTCGTTTGGTTTAACCAATGTATTGGCTACACATAAATCAGTAGGTAAAATGGCTGTTTCTGTGCTAGACACTACCACTGGCGTTACTGCATATTCTCTCAACTTAGTACAGCTTCCTAGTAACATGGTCTCAGACAGTGGAGGAAGTGTCACCCTTTTTCTTCCATTCAACTTGACATATCCAATTTTTTTGTTTTTGTTATTCTGAACTTGTCTCCATATTTTGTAAATCTCTCCTCCCTTAAGCCAGCTATTGGCAACTGCATCCCAATTTAGTTCTTGCAATACGTTCATGCCCAAAATCCCGGGTGTCATGTTAACTTTTCTGTAGGCCATATCATCTTTTACTATGAGTACGCCACAATGCTTTACTTCTTGTCCAAGACACGTTATATTCACCTCCACACATCCCACAATAGGAATGTTTACACCATTCACAGCGGATAACTTTATTAGTCTTGCTTCTTGCATTTGGTTACATTCCTTCAGATGTTGTTGGAAGTAGCTTTCTGCTAAGGTCGTTACTTCTGACCCAGTGTCTATACAACACCTTACTGGTACTCCAGCCATTATAACTTCTATTATCGGACTTTTTCCAAATATTTTCCGTTTTTCATCCTCATTTCCGTGTGAACTTACTCGCAGTACTCGAATAGTAGATGGGGAGGGTAACTTGGTAAGAGTTGTCTCTGCTCTCATTGGAGTCTGAACTGGAGGCATAACCTGTTTTTGTTGATAATTATCCGGATTAACTGGAACTGTACTACTCGTATTTATTCTAGTGTTAACTTTTATTCTTAATGTGTCTAGTGCAGTATCAGACGAACCACCAGGAACATCAGTCTGAGTCACTTCCGGAGCCCATACTCGCTCACTCCTACATTGTCTTGCCACATGTCCTGCTTCCAAGCATCGGTAACACACTAGGTCTCCTCTCTCGTTTCTTAGCGGTGCCCTTCGTTCTCTTGGGTATCTTTCAACATATTCTGGCCTTCTTTGACCCACTGCCCTGTATGCAGTTCTCTCATAATCGGATCCATACGACGGATTGTTACCATTCCACGGACGTCGTGAGTAGTAACTTGGTTCCTGTCGCTGTCTTTTTTCTTGAAGTAACTCAGTCATCATGTGTTTCAATTCATTAATCTCCATTTCATATTTTGTTTCAACAGTAGTTCCTCTTACTGTAGCTTCATTGCTACCTCTCGACAGAATTTTCACGTTTCCCTCTTTCCAATCACATGACACATCTTCCTCAGACCACTTAACCGCTTCTTGCAATAAGGATGCAAAAGTTATTTCTGGAACTCTCTCCAATCTTTTCTTCATTTCTCTTCGCAAACTTTCTTCTCTTATTCCTAATACAAATCTTTCTTTTAGTATCTTCTGAGGATACCTAAAACAATCAGGATCAATAGCTTCAATCCTAACTAACTTTTCTTGTAGCGTATATGCATAAGTACGCATATTTTCCCCCAGTTCTTGCCTTCTGTCATAAAATTCTTTGATTCGTATGCTCACAGGAACTTTATCACCATAAACGATTTTTAGTACATCAAACAAGTCTTCTACCGTATTTTGTGTATCCGGTGGAACAAAACGAGCTGTGTCTCTGGCTTGTCCAATTAAATGGTCTTTAACAATTTCTAGTTGATCTTCCGGAGGTATTCTGAGAACTTTTAGTGCTGCTTTTGTCCTTTCTATCCATTCTTCCACCTTATAATCTCCATGTTTCTTTGGCATACCTGCGAAATCAGGTAACCTTTTATCCCTGGGAATATACATGGCTGTCGGCATCCTAGGGCCTTCTATGAATCTTTCTAAAATCTGCCGTTCTCTGCGTTGTTCCTCCTGCATTCTCACTACAGCTTCTTCTCTCCTCCTCAATTCTTCCTCCTGCAGTTCCATCCTGGTTTTGTATGCTCGCCATTCATCTCTCAGCTCCGCAGCCCAGTCTTCCATGATACTAATGCACTCAATCTCCTCCAGCCGACAGGGGTGTCACTTAGAAACAACAATATCGTGTCTGCTGTAGCTACTCACAATAGAAATCTTGGAATAACCCCCCCAAAAAAACCCAGAAAATCCTGTCCGTGATGCCAAAAACGCGCCTCCTGTAACCCCCTCGGGGTTCCGCGTTGGCCAAGGCTCTGCACGCAATAGCCGACTGGGGTAGGCTACTGATCACAGTGACAGGCCAGTTGTTATTCCCCAAGAGCCAGACCACACATCCCCCCTAACTTCACAGCAGGGCGCATAAAAATTATTTTTAGGGTTTGACGATTCCTACAGCGTGCTACTTTAGCATACACTTTGTCTTAACTTAATTTACTCAAACAGACTTTTCCAAGTGAAGAGAAATTACATTTTATTCAATTCAACATTAAAGATATTCACAGCATAATTTCCCTCAAGTTTATTCTACATTCTAGTCCATAGTTCACTGTGGCAGTCTATACTTAGCTGATCCTCTTCAGAGATGGTAGGAGTTGGAATCAGTGTAATCAGTGCTGTCTTTTTTCTTCGGTAGTAGGAGTTGGGGCCCTTGAAGTGTTGGTCCGGTTTACTTCTTCCTCACCTAACTTTACAAAATCAAAAGGAGGAAAAACCCTAACTCTCCCTGAGTATATTCAAGGATGCAACCTATCTGGGAAAATTTAGGTATGTATTTACGGGGTTCTATCTACGGGTAGAAATAAAAAGATAATTTAAAATCCCTGCTAAATTTCTTTTCAGTCTTTCTCTTTTACATTTATTACACTCTGTAGGAGCTCATTTCTTTAGGTTGTCCAAAACAACTGGTATAATACAGAACTGTATTCTCTTTCTGTTACTTCTCATATATTCTCTATTTCTATAATTAATTTTTCCAAGTCGGACTCAGAAACATACTTATCCCTGAGGAATTATTACACTTCAGTTCAGCCTGTGCACTGGAACAATGACAGTGCCACTTGTTTACACTTGCGCACACATTTTTAATTCAATACTTCCTTTTATGAGACTTTTTCAGTGCTGTTATCACACTTTCAATATCACTTCTCCTATAGGAACCTTGTTTCAGACCAAAATCAGGGACAGAATAAACTCTCTCTTTCAAAAAGGCAGTGTTGCAGTAATATTATGCATCTCTCAGCCACATCCTGAGTATTCTTCTTTTACAAACTCCGTGACTTTGCATACAATGAGTTATCAACACTTTATAAGCTGCAATTAATAATGCATCTTTTCAATGGAAGCAGTAGCACTTGGAACAGAACAACGGAATTCTCTTCACTGCACTGCTGTTTAACTAAGGCAGAACCAGTTAAAGAACTATCTTAATTCTTAGATAAACACTCCTCTGGCCATAATAAGTTTTCTCTTATCTATCTGCAAATGTATTTTCAAAGAAGCTGCAGAGCAAACTTTCCTTTAAACAACTAGCCAGACTCAATATATCTGCACACAAACAAAACTAGCTTACACCTATAACCTGACTTTCAATTCTTTTCATGGGATAATGATTGAGTCACTACCAAATTATTTCACTTATCTCTGCTTGTCTCAGCTCTGCTCTCTGGCTGTTTTTCCTAACTTCCTCTGGACAACAAGCAAAAAAACACCTTCCTCCAGGGTTAGAGCTCTCTCTTTTTTAACAGAAACTTATAGTTTCCTAGGAGACAGAAATTCCACTCAGTCCATGTGACTGATACTAACCTATCATACACTATGTTCTTGAAATTCTAAAGGTTGTTTACTATTAGAATGTTCATTTAATCTCCATTTTAAAACTACTTTTTTATATTACTTTCTATGTAGATTTCCTTTTTTTACCCTAAACTATCACAATACTTCTTATTAACACAATAACATTAGCACCTCCTTAACCAGTATCCCAGCAGCTTTCACACAGTGGTTTTAAATTTTAAATTGTGCCATGTACAAGTGTGCTGCAGATTTCTCCCCAATGTTAAACAAAGCATATTTTCAAACTTATCCCAATCTATTCCAAAAATTAAATTATTCTTTCAGGTACCCTCTACATCGAATGTAGCTCAGTAGTCAATTCTGGTAGCCCCCCAAGACTCAAAGTTCATTTTCCCCAAAATTCTGTGCAAAATGAACTTTTAAAAACTTAAAACCTACTTGCTTATTTTTTTTAAAACCCTCGATTTTATTTGAGCCCAAATTTATGTCTTTCTAATGATTTTAACCCCTTCAACATCCAACCCTGTAAAATTAAACCCTTAAACATTAAAATTTCTTAATTCTAATCCCAAAATTGGTTTTCCCTTGTCCTCTTTACATAAACTAGACCCTTTACCTGAGTCCACAGGACCTCCAAATCTCACTGGGGTTCACATCTCTTTCAGGTAACTCACCACTAAACCTCCTGGAACTCTCTCCGGCAGAGCTCAAATTTAGGCCCCAGCTTCACTCTGGGCCTGCTGCAACTCTCACAGCCAATCAGGAAGCTCTCTCTGTGTAATAACAACTTCAACCTATGAAAAGATTCCCAGCACATCCCAGGGGAGTGATCAACATAACTTTTTAACAAAATTACTTTTAATCCTTCGGGTTACACCTCTCTAGGGTGTGGTAACACGTGATTGGTTGAAACATAGGGTTGCCAACTTTTTCACCGAGAAAAACCCGACACCTGTGGCTTGCCATGCTCCACCCATTCTCCGCCCCTAGTCCCACCCCTGCCCCGCCCCCAGCCCCACCCACAAAAATTACCGAGGATACGGGTAGGCTAACTTCCTTGGTCAGATAATAATTAAACTGGGAACCCCAAAATCCAAACATGAAATGTACAACACTGGAGAAATAAAACTATAAAGTAATTTCCTCTTGCACTAAACAAAAACGCAAAGATGTTAGCAATACACACTTCCCAGACCAGACATATTCCAGTTAATAAATTCAAAATAAAAAGTATTTTTCTACCTTCTGTTTGGGCGTTTTATTTTTCAGTTGCAATTGCTCCAGTCACTTTCTTCTGGTTTCTTCGTGTCTTCTGCGAGCTATCCATTTGTCCTTTCTTCTCTTTTAGATGTTTTTAGGGTTGCCAACTTTTTCACCGAGAAAAACCCGACACCTGTGGCTCGCCATGCTCCACCCATTCTCCGCCCCTAGTCCCACCCCTGCCCCGCCCCAGCCCCACCCACAAAAATTACCGAGGATACGTGTAGGCTAACTTCCTTGGTCAGATAATAATTAAACTGGGAACCCCAAAATCCAAACATGAAATGTACAACACTGGAGAAATAAAACTATAAAGTAATGTCCTCTTGCACTAAACAAAAACGCAAAGATGTTAGCAATACACACTTCCCAGACCAGACATATTCCAGTTAATAAATTCAAAATAAAAAGTATTTTTCTACCTTCTGTTTGGGCGTTTTATTTTTCAGTTGCAATTGCTCCAGTCACTTTCTTCTGGTTTCTTCGTGTCTTCTGCGAGCTATCCATTTGTCCTTTCTTCTCTTTTAGATGTTTTCCATTCTCTCTCTATTTCTGCTTTTAACATACTGATTGTTTCCCTTTTGCTCTTTCCCCCAATTCTTTCCTTATTCCTTTATCATCCGTTTAAATTTCACCCTTCCATTCTCAAGCCCCTCTTACTCTCCCAATACCGGCCCATCATAGACTTTTCTTCCACACAAAATATTTTTTCCCTCTCCATTCTCATTCCCCATCCATTCTAGTCCTCCCCCCAAATCAATTCCCTTATAGTTCTAGGCCCACCCAGCATCCACTCCCTTCTAGTCCCATTCTCCCATGTCCCACATCAGCCCATTTCCAGTCCTATTCCAGCTCTTCATCAGCCCATTTCCAGTGCTAGCCCTCACATCACAGGCCATTTCCAGTCCTAGATCCCCCCCCCAATCACAGCCCATTTCCAGTCCAAGTCCCCCATCACAGCCAATTTCCAGTCCTAGGCCCCCCCCGCCCCACCATCACAGCCCATTTGCAGTCCGAGTCCCCCCGCACCATCAGCCCATTTGCAGTCCGAGTCCCCCCGCACCATCACAGCCCATTTGCAGTCCTAGTCCCCCTAATCACAGCCTATTTCCAGTCCAATATCCCCCTTCCTCCACCCTCGCCCATTTCCAGTCCAAGTCCCCCCCCCCCCCTTAGCCCTTTTCCAGTCCAGGTCCCCTCCACCCCCATCACTACCCATTTCCAGTCCAGGCCCCCCCCCATACCCCTTTTACTGTCCCGGTCCCCCCCCCATCACAGCCTATTTCCAGTCCAAGTTTCCCCCCCCCCATAGCCCTTTTCTGGTCCAGGTCCCCTCCATCCCCATCACAACCCATTTCCAGTCCATGGCCCCCCCCCATAACCCTTTTCCTGTCCTGGTCCCCCCCCCCCATCACAGCCTATTTCCAGTCCAAGTCCCCCCCCCTTAGCCCTTTTCCAGTACAAGTCCCCCCCTTTAGCCCTTTTCCAGTCCAAGTCCCCCCCCACCTTAGCCCTTTTCCAGTCCAAGTCCCCCCCTTAGCCCTTTTCCAGTCCAAGTCCCCCCCCCCTTAGCCCTTTTCCAGTCCAAGTCCCCCCCTTAGCCCTTTTCCAGTCCAAGTCCCCCCCCCTTAGCCCTTTTCCAGTCCAAGTCCCCCCCCCCCTTAGCCCTTATCCAGCCCACGTCCCCCCCCCTTAGCCCTTTTCCAGTCCAGGTCCCCCCCATCACAGCCAATGCAGTCCTTGCCCCCCCCCCCCCGACCAGCATCGCAGCTGTCTGAGGCTTCAGAGGGAGCCGGGGAAGCCCGCGCGAGGCCCCGGCTCCCTCTGTACAGCCACCAGCGTGAAGAGCCTTTTCCTTCACGCTGGCGGCTGTTCCTGTGAAGCCGCGAATGCTGGGAAAGGTTAAAGGGCAACCTTTAACCTTTCCCAGCATTCGCGGCTTCACAGGAACAGCCGCCAGCGTGAAGGTAAAGGCTCTTCACGCTGGTGGCTGTTCAGAGGGAGCCGGGGCCTCGTGCGGGCTTCCCCGGCTCCCTCTGAAGCGGAGAAAAGAGCAAAAAAACCGGCTTTTAAAGGGCCGGTTTTGCCTCTGCGCCGGCAGCCGGCCTGGCTGTGGAAAAACCGGCCAGGCCGGCTGAAAACCGGCCAGTTGGCAACCCTAGATGTTTTCCATTCTCTCTCTATTTCTGCTTTAACATACTGATTGTTTCCCTTTTGCTCTTTCCCCCAATTCTTTCCTTATTCCTTTATCATCCGTTTAAATTTCACCCTTCCATTCTCAAGCCCCTCTTACTCTCCCAATACCGGCCCATCATAGACTTTTCTTCCACACAAAATATTTTTTCCCCTCTCCATTCTCATTCCCCATCCATTCTAGTCCTCCCCCCAAATCAATTCCCTTATAGTTCTAGGCCCACCCAGCATCCACTCCCTTCTAGTCCCATTCTCCCATGCCCCACATCAGCCCATTTCCAGTCCTATTCCAGCTCTTCATCAGCCCATTTCCAGTGCTAGCCCTCACATCACAGGCCATTTCCAGTCCTAGGCCCCCCCCCCCACCATCACAGCCCATTTGCAGTCCGAGTACCCCCGCACCATCACAGCCCATTTGCAGTCCGAGTCCCCCCGCACCATCACAGCCCATTTGAAGTCCTAGCCCCCCTAATCACAGCCTATTTCCAGTCCAAGATCCCCCTTCCTCCACCATAGCCCATTTCCAGTCCAGGTCCCCTCCACCCCCATCACAACCCATTTCCAGTCCATGTCCCCCCCCCCCCATATACCTTTTACATTCCAGGTCCCCACCAATCACAGCCTATTTCCATTCCAAGTTTCCCCCCCCCCATAGCCCTTTTCTGGTCCAGGTCCCCTCCACCCCCATCACAACCCATTTCCAGTCCATGTCCCCCCCCATAACCCTTTTACAGTCCAGGTCCCCCCCCCCATTACAGCCTATTTCCAGTCCAAGTCCCCCCCCCCTTAGCCCTTTTCCAGTCCAAGTCCCCCCCCCTTAGCCCTTTTCCAGTCCAAGTCCCCCCCCCTTTAGCCCTTTTCCAGTCCAAGTCCCACCCCCTTAGCCCTTTTCCAGTCCAAGTCCCCCCCTTAGCCCTTTTCCAGTCCAAGTCCCCCCCTTTAGCCCTTTTCCAGTCCAAGTCCCCCCCTTAGCCCTTTTCCAGTCCAAGTCCCCCCCCCTTTAGCCCTTTTCCAGTCCAAGTCCCCCCCCACTTAGCCCTTTTCCAGTCCAAGTCCCCCCCTTAGCCCTTTTCCAGTCCAAGTCCCCCCCTTAGCCCTTTTCCAGTCCACGTCCCCCCCCCCCTTAGCCCTTTTCCAGTCCAAGTCCCCCCACCCCCTTAGCCCTTTTCCAGTCCAAGTCCCCCCCCCCTTAGCCCTTTTCCAGTCCAGGTCCCCCCCATCACCGCCAATACAGTCCTTGCCCCCCCCCCCGACCAGCATCGCGGCTGTCTGAGGCTTCAGAGGGAGCCGGGGAAGCCCGCGCGAGGCCCCGGCTCCCTCTGTACAGCCACCAGCGTGAAGAGCCTTTTCCTTCACGCTGGCGGCTGTTCCTGTGAAGCCGCGAATGCTGGGAAAGGTTAAAGGGCAACCTTTAACCTTTCCCAGCATTCGCGGCTTCACAGGAACAGCCGCCAGCGTGAAGGTAAAGGCTCTTCACGCTGGTGGCTGTTCAGAGGGAGCCGGGGCCTCGCGCGGGCTTCCCCGGCTCCCTCTGAAGCGGAGGGAAAAGCCGGTTTTTTTGCTCTGGCCGCTCCCGATCTTGCGGCCAGAGCAAAAAAACCGGCTTTTAAAGGGCCGGTTTTGCCTCTGCGCCGGCAGCCGGCCTGGCCGTGGAAAAACCGGCCAGGCCGGCTGAAAACCGGCCAGTTGGCAACCCTATTGAAACAAGATGTCTGTTCTGAGCATGCTCCAGGTGTTCTGAGCATGCTCCTGGTGTAAGGCTGTGTGTCCTGTGTAAGGGGAACATTTTAACACAGAGATTCAAAAAGAAAAAATGGCTCTTTTTGGAACACCAAGCAAACTAGGATCAGCAGAGGTAAGAGAAGGTTTTTTTTGTAGAAAAGTGTTGTAATGAATCTCCACTCCTACAAGAGCTAGAGGACATACAGGCAACCAATCTACGCTGTTTGTGCTTTCTCTGTACATAGCAAAGGGAAGCGCTTGATGTTATAGCCAGCCAAAAGGACTACACAAAACCTGATGAAATAAACACATGTAAATCTGTTATACAGGCAACGGTGGGCTGTATTATCAGGAAATGCTGGCAGGGCGTTATGCATAGAGACTGTGCAGCTTGAATAATACATGCTCCAGGGCAAAGACATCATGATTGTCTGACACAAGGAAATACAACAGAAAATCCATAAAACTTGTAACAGGTTGTGTCTAGGACCTATTGTAAATGTTGCCATGATTGTTGGTCATAAAATGAAAACAACTGCCCTAGTTTATGAAAATTTGAATTTTTTGTTTGAACTCATCAGAGATTTTAATACCACTAGAGATCCAGGACAACTGCTCAATATTTTGCTTAGATCTGGGGAAAATGTGATATGAAGGTTTAATCAGTGACAGAGATTATAGATCGTTCTTTAAAAAACACCAAGTTCTGTAAAAATTGACTTTTTATGAAAATATATGTATTTCCAGAATCTATTAGCTGAACATACAGATGAACAAAAATTATATGTATGCCTTTATATATTTTTTTTTAAACTTGTAATGCTCAAATAAATCATTTCACAAGATGAAAATATTTTATTTGAAATAAAACATTTTGAACCTACAGCTTTGTGTGTTTTAGGATTGCCTAGTTAATTAAACCTACAATGGGTTGTCTGGGAAAAATGGGACCTTGTGATTTATCTATTGTAGAACTAAAATCTACTTAAGACGTCTGGGAATGGGGGAATGTGTATTAGCCACATAGGTCCACATACACAATATATAGCATCTACGAAAGTATATCCACCACGAAAGCTCTTTTTCCCGGTGTTACCCATACGGTTGGGCGGCAAGCTTATGTTTCCACTGTGTCATACGTGTGCTGACACACGGCAACAGGAAATGTGTGCCCACACGGATGAGGAGAGAGCTTTTGTGGGGACTTGGTGTACGGTGGAGATGAATTTAGCCATTGCAAAAGGGTATGTGGTTGTTGAAATCTATGAAATCTGGCATTTCGAGCAAAAATCTGATAATCTCTTTTCTAAAGAAATCAGCTATCTACACATTCTGTATTTCAGTATCATTGCACCATCGAGGGTAGCCAGGAGTCTCTTGTTTTTGACGGAGGTGCATTTTGATGTATTCGGAAAAAAGATTATCAGATTTTTGCCCGAAATGCCAGATTTCATAGATTTCAACAACCAAATATCCTTTTGCAATGGCTAAATTCATCTCCACCGTACACCAAGTCCCCACAAAAGGTCTCTCCTCATCCATGTGGGCACACATTTCCTGCTGCCGTGTGTCAGCACACGTATGACACAGTGGAAACATAAGCTTGCCGCCCAACCGTATGGGTAACACCGGGAAAAAGAGCTTTCGTGGTGGATATACTTTTGATTTTATAAAACCAAAGTACTTTGTAGGGGGACCAAATTTGTCATAAATGATTTGTGGATGGCCTATTGGATATTCCTTTGTTTTATTGACAAAAGGCTATAGGCTGGTAAAATCATAGTAGTGTATTTTTTCCCCAGGTCTTGTTTTGTGGTACAGGCATATGGCATTTGTTCTACCCCCAAAAAGGGCATCTCGTGGAATCAGAGGTTGCGGTAATGCGGAGTCAGCCAGGAAATCTGCACAGCCCCCATCATTTTCTTTTACCATCTGCTTCCACTCGTGCTCCCATAGATTTATGACCTTGAACCCCCGGCTTTCCAGGAATGCAGCTTTTAGCTGTGTTTTGTAATAAAGAAAACCATAGGTCGTGGCTGCTACAGGATTCTGGTCTTTATCGTTATAACAGCTCGGACAGCCATGATGAAAATAACCATTAAATTCAAAAGCTGTTTCTACCCCATCGATCACTGTATAACCATCAAGAAAATAAGACCCCACCTTTTTTTCGCCACCTTTCAGAGCATGTGTGATCTGTATATTTTCTTTGGCCTCTACATACAACAACCATTGAATAGAGGGGGGATGAATATCTCTTTGTCTGCTGGTGATAGTTATCTGGTGGAATGAGTGCCACAGTCTTGGGTTCTAAAAACATTAATCTGAACATAGCCATACATACAGATGCAAGGGTTATAGATTGGAAAGGGTCTAAACACCTTGTTAGAATTTCTGAGATGTCACCCTGCTCTACAAACACTTCTTTCTCTGTCATTTTCATGATTTCAGCTCGGTAGAGAACACAGGCCTGCTGCAAAACAGATACATCCTGCTGGCAGTAATAAGCCAGCTTTTTTTGCAAATTAAAAGTTTTATGCTGATTGTCCTTGTACCATTGTAAAAATTCCTCTTTTTCTTCAGGCAACATGTTACCCACACCGTAATGTTCAACACCCGGCATGGGGCCCACATAATTTTGATTTTCCAGAGTATTAAAAAAGTGCGGAAAGTACCCCTTGCTGTCTGTAAAACCCATGGCTTGCGGAAGTTTGCTAAGTTTCATGGACAGGAAATTTAGAGAGTCTATAAAACGGATAGTCAAAGGTTCAACGGTAATTTGTAAAAGTTTAGCACCTTACATAAGAACATAAGATATGTCATACTGGGTCAGACCAAGGTCCATCAAGCCCAGTATTCTGTTTCCAACAGTGGCCAATCTAGGTCACATGTACCTAGCAGTTTCCCCAAAAGACACCAGTTCCACAATGCTTGTACTGGGTCAAGCATTGATATCTTCGGTCACTTCTTAATAATGGTTTATGGACCTTGAACCAGCAGCCCTGTGTTCATCTTTTCCTTAAGCAGTTGTTTAAGAACAAAAGCAGTTGTTCCTTAAGCAGTTCCTTAAGCAGTTGTTTAAGAACAAAATACCCGTCATAACCTTTGGAATTATGGGCTATGAAGGTGTAGCCTTTAAATTTTTTTGTCACAAAAAAATCTGTATAAAGGCAGAAATACATTCGAGACCCTTGAATTCCCAGTTTCTTTCATCATTTACGTCCGTCGCATATATGTAATTAGGGACATGCCAGCCTATTTCTTGCATACATTCACAATCATAAAAAATAAACTTTTCAGATGTTTCAGTTTTACCAATAGGGGTCATAAAACATAAGTGGACGCCATCCCCGGTTAGGGGTTCACAACATAGTTTACAATGCCGGTCCTTGCACTTATGTTTCTTGTCCACATAAGACTCACATTTCTGGCACAGTATCTTAGATAAACACGCCACTTCTTTTTTCAGAACCAAATACGTGTGTCTATCTAAACACTCTTTAGAACGTCAAAAGAGTTTGCAATTAGGGCATCTCTGTTGTACACCAACATTATTCGCACATGTTAGTGTCAAACAAAGACGGTACCACAATGTGCAATTATGATCGTGACTGTATGGTTTCTGACAGTAACTACAGAAGTTGCGCTCCCCATAGAATTTTTTGACATCGGTATACCATAGAAATGGTCATCGTGTAGCAACAAGAACACAGTCTTAGGGAACACAGGTCTGTCTGATGTCTTACAACAAACCCCGTGAATTTGTGTAAAGCACAACGCATATATTTATCTTTAAATGCTGTTCAAATATTGCTACATCATCGAGCATGACTTTTCTATGTACCGGCCACCCCAATTCATTATGTAGTTTTTTAGCACCTTCTAACAGTTCGACATCTGTCATTTTTACCTGTGACATGAGGGCTGTAAGGCTACCTGCAAAACACAGGTTATTATCAGTGTTATTCAAGTCTATCAAATACATCCTTTTCTTATGAATAATATGGCTAAACGGTATAGTCTTTAAGACTCTATGAGCTCCCCCACCCCAATTTCTTATGACAAGTACAACAACACGGAATATATCACAAACCTGGATTTCTCTGTGACTCTGAAGGAGTTTAGCGATCTGATTTAAGAAATCGTCAGCGTCTAATGCTTCTGGGTTTAACTTTCCAGAATACAAGGAATTGTGAAAAAGAGATGAATGTAAATGCACCTGTACATAATCACCAGGTGAAACCCTGCTGCTAACCTCATTCAGAATATGCGGGATACCTTGCCGAATGGCGAATTGAGCCTCAGATAATGATGTTACCCTGTCTAAATTAATAAACTGAAATTCCTCTGAATAAATTACACCATTAAACTTGTCCAATTTATGATCCCACCTTTTCACAAACTGAACATAGCTAACTGGCTCTGATTCTTCAGTGGGGCCTAATGCATGATTATTTGCGCTGTCCTCTGAAACACTGTGATCAAAGACACGGCATCACCACGCCCTCTGTATTCTGTACCGGCGTGTGTAGATTCACTGTCAGAAAAACTTTGGCTGTGTGATCTTTTCCTGTTAGACTTCTCTCCCATAGCCGTTGGTTTTCTAACATTTTCTCCATCTGAAAAAGAAAACGTAGGGGCTAATACTTTTTTTTTCTTTTACAGCGGCCTTAAAATTTAGGCGTGGGATAAAACTAGAATACTCACTATTTTGCTTGTCTTTTGGCTTTCTGTAAGGTGTCGTCTGTTGATTAGGCTGGTCATCTTGTTTTGCAGCAGCTTCCTGGTCTTTAATATATAAAGAAAAACCATAAGACACATTATAAAGAGCATAGCTGCTGGAAAAATAAAAACACGACATACTTTTTAACTTTCTTTGTTGTCTTCTTTTTGTAAGAGAGAGTTTATTTGTACCCCGCGGTTTCTGCTCCTATTTTTAAAGACAATCATGAGAGACAGAAACATTACATAGCCAATATTTTTAAAAAGTAAGACTCATATCTACTCACCATGTCTGAAGAAGAGTTGCAGATGTTACAAGCTATAGAGACTGTGGTCTTTTCTGGCAGCTGAAATGTACTGCACCTTTTTTTAAATGAAATTCTTTGATGGGGTTTACAGCCCCCCAGACTCTTTAACTGAAACATCTCTGGATCTCATAATCTTATCATACGACCTGGCTAATTCACACTGCCTTTTTTTTCGCAGACAGTACTTTGTAATAGATGCTATATATTGTGTATGTGGACTTATGTGGCTAATACACATTCCCCCATTCCCAGACATCTTAAGTGGATTTTAGTTCTACAATAGATAAATCACAAGGTCCCATTTTTTCCAGACAACCCATTGTAGGTTTAATTAACTAGGCAATCCTAAAACACACAAAGCTGTAGGTTCAAAATGTGGGTGTTGACTGGCTAATGCCATATTGTGGGGCGGGTCGTGGGTGTGGCACAAACCCGGACGTAGATGCTGATTGGATGATGTCATCCTAGGTGCGGGGTGGAGGCGTGTCATTCACTTCTATGGGAGGGGGTGTGGCCTAAGGCGGGGACATATACCGGAGGTGGACGCTGATTGGTACCTGTCAACAGTTTGGGGGCTGGAGTGGGCGGGGCTAACTCACCATTCACTTCTATGGGAGGGGGCATGGCTTAAGGCGGGACATACACCGGAAGTGAATGCTGATTGGCTCCTGCCATCCTTATCTCACCTGTCAATCAGCTTATCTCACCTGTCAATCAGTTTGACGAGTAGTGTACCCATTATACTACTAAGGAGCAAGAGAGGGAGAGGGACCGTGAGCAGGAAACCAGATAGCAGCAGTCTTAGTAAGGTAAAGATGAAGGAAATTTTGTGTGAGCCAGGTCAAGACAAGTGTTCAAGGGGAGCAAACTGGGGGAAGAAGAATTAGTGTGATAGAGAAGAATAATATCATCTGCATAGTAATATGCAGAAATTCCATGCTGCTGTATGAGGAGAATGTGGGGAATCAAGAAACTATTGAAGAGAAGGGGTCCAAGAACGGAACCCTGAGGGACACCACAGGATAAAGGAAATGAGGCAGAAGAGGAGGAAGAAGAGGTACCTGGGATGGAAAAAGAACGTTGTCAAAGAAAGGAGCGGAACCAGCAATGGACAGTGTGATGGATCCCGCAGTCATGTGTATTTGCTTTTGTATTTTTCATGGTCCTTTTTGGATTAAATACCTGAGACAGGAAATGGATTATTTCATTGATCTTTTCCATGATGTTTCAAATGTCTGCACATCCATAGCTGTTACTTTAGCATGATTACCCTGAGGTGATCATTTTTCATTATACTACATCACAACACTGACATTTGTAACATTAGATTACAACAAATGACTCACCTGTCCCTGACACAGGAGACTGACTGTCTTGACATATTAAGATCTGCACATACTTGCTTTCTGTGGAGGCATTGTGCAAGCTGGGTTTCAGTCTGCCAGAAGCTACAGCTCCCAAGAACATGGCTGGGGGGCTTGGGATGGGTGTTGTGAGGTGGGGAGGCACAGGGTCACCTTAGCTAATAGCCATCCACCAGATATGGCATCGCTCTTGAATCATTCATGGATACCAGACTGAGTGAGGATATACGCATCATGACATGACCCTGGGAATCTGGGAAACACATCACCCTGCACACCCACACACACACCCAACTTGCAGTCACACACAACTATTGTAAAATGCAGCTCCTTCCCTTGGGAGGATCTGAGGATGCCAGTGTGCAATCTATCAACCCCAGCAATGATAGAAATTGTGCCACCTTATGAAACGGAAACATTGTTTGTTGCCTCTGCAGCACTGTCTGGGGGAAGGTCACATATTCAGCTCTGTGGATCAGAAACATCCTCAGAAACTTGGAGATGCATTGCAAAATTGAAGATTGGCTGACACCTTCAGTAGCCACCAACACCAATTAGAAACTGCGAGTTGTTAAGAACATAAGATATGCCATACTGGGTCAGACCAAGGGTCCATTAAACCATAATGCATTATCGTGTTTCCAGGTCACAAGTATCTGTCAGGTCCCAAAAGATATACAAATTCCATGCTGCTTCTCCAGTGGGTAAGCAGTGGATTTTCCCAATCTTCTTTCACAATGGTTTATGGACTTTTCCTCCAGAAACTGTCCAAACCTCTTTAAATTCCAGCTATACTAACAGCTTTTACTACATCCTCTGGTTACAAATTCCAGAGTTTGATTACATGTTGAGTGAAAAACCTTTTTCTCCTATTAGTCTTAAATATGCTACATTGTAGTTTCATTGCATATCCCCTAGTCTTTCTACTTTTTGAAGGGGCAAACAACCGATCTACATTTATGCGTTCCATTCCATTCATTATTTTATAGACTTCTATCATACCTCCCCTCAGTCGTCTCTTTTCCAAGTTGAAGAACCCTAACCTTTTAAGCCTTTCCTCATAGGCTTATCCTTCCATCCCCTTTACCATTTTTGTCGCTCTTCTCTGTACCTTTTCTAATTCTGCTATATCCTTTTTAAGATATGGTGATCAGAACTGCACACAATATTCAAGGTCTGGTCGCACCATAAAGCAATACAGAGGCATTATAATATCCTTTGTTCTATTCTTCATTCCTTTCTTTATAATTCCTAGCATTCTGTTTGCTTTCTTGGTGACAGCTGCACACTGGGCAGAATGTTTCAATATATTATTCATGATGAGACATAAATCCTTTTTCTGTGCGGTTCTCCTAATGTGGAACATTGCATCGTGTAACTGTAGTCTGGGTTCTTCTTCCCTAAGGGGTCTATTCACCCCCTTGCCTTCATTGACGAAAGTCTCCCTGTACGAACAAGGAGTTTGTACGGGGAGGCTTAGACGGGAGCAGGAGGGGCGTCACGGAGGTGGGGAGAGGGCAGGTGGTTGGGGGTCTGCGGCCCTGGAAATACAGGGCCGGTTCTGAAGTTGGCCTTGTACGTCCTGGGCTGGCAGACTGGACAGAGGACTTATTCCACCTCTAAGGTGGAATAACTCCAACCTGGATGTCGGAGAACAGCAGGCCCAAGCGGCGGAAGTGGGGCAAGGGGGTGCAGGGAGTTCCTTGCAGCCTGACCCTGGCCATGGGAGGCCAGATCGGGGGTCAGGCTGCGGGAAAATGAACAAGTGGCAGGTGGCCAGGGATCGCAGCTCCTGAATGGAGTCGCAGTGCCATGGCAATGGGATCTCATAGTACCACGGCTCCATTCAGGAGCCTGACTGAGTTAGCCGGGCAGGACCCTGTACGTGCAGGCCGATCTGAATCAGGTCCCAGCCTGCACGTACAGGCCCAGACCTGATTCCGATCCCAGAGGGCACTTTTAGCCCCTGCACGATCATAGTAATATACATAGTAACATAGTATATGACGGCAGATAAAGACCAATATGATCCATCTATTCTGCCCAGCAAGGCAGTAAGAGTAGGTGCACCTGCCACTCCGGGCAGGTCAACCCTCCCCATGCCTTTGTTTAGGGGTATACCCACTGCTCCGTGTAGGTCACCCCTATTTATTGAGATATAAGGGAGGAGGGAGGAGTAGCCTAGTGGATGGGGCAAGGTACCTCAGGCCGGAAGGTCAGGGGTTCAAATCCCACTAGAGGACAGCAACCTTGGGCCGGAAGGACTGGGGTTTCTAGTCCCACAGATGCTCCTTGTGGTCTTGGGCAAGCCACTTAACCCTCCATTGCCCATGTTCCCTGTAAGTATTAGTGTATGTGTCTCATATCCCCATGTGTTAAATGTATCCCCCAATTGTGTTGTGACCGCTTTCATTGAAGGATAAGGTGGTATACAAAAAAAACTGTCTAAATATAAGAGAGAGTTATGTTTTTTTAAAAAATTTTCCTGTTGTTGTAAAGAGATCCACTGTGTCTGTCCCATGCCCTTTTGAATTCTGTCACTGTATTTGCCCCCACCACTTCCATCGGGAGGGCATTCCAAGCAGCCACCACCCTTTTGGTGAAAAAGTATTTCCCTATGTTGCCTTTCAGTTTACCCAAGAAAGAAGGAGTGGCTCAGTGGTTGGGAAAGGTTACCTCAGGCCAGAGAACTAAGGGTTCAATTCCCTCATTGGGACAAACAACCTCAGGCCTGAGGGACTGGGGTCTCTAATCCTATGACCACTCCTTGTGGCCTTGGACAAGCCACTTAACTCTCTGTTTCCTCAGGTATGCTTAGACTGTGAGCCCTTCGGGGGACAAGGGAATAAAAAGTGCCTGTTAGCATAAGTTTGTAAACCACTCTGATACACAGGGTAAAGGGCAGTATATCAAGTGTCTAAACCATAAACCCCCTTGCAGCTTCATAAGAACATAAGAACATAAGATATGCCATACTGGGTCAGACCAAGGTCCATCAAGCCCAGTATTCTGTTTCCAACAGTGGCCAATCTAGGTCATACGTACCTAGCAGTTTCCCCAAGGGACACAGGTTCCACAATGCTTGTATTGGTTCAAGCATTGATATCCTGGGTCCCTTCTTAATAATGGTTTATGGACCTTTCCTCCAGGAACTTGTCCAAACCTTTTTTAAACCCAGCTACACTAACAGCCTTTACTACATCCTCCGGTAACAAATTCCAGAGTTTGATTACACGTTGAGTGAAAAAATATTTTCTTTTATTAGTCTTAAATAGTTTACCCTGTAGCTTCATTGCATGTCCCCTAGTCTTTCTATATTCTGATAAGGTAAACAATCGATCTACGTTTACCCGTTCCACTCCGTTCATTAATTTATAGACTTCTATCATATCTCCCCTCAGCCGTCTCTTTTCCAGGTTAAAAAGCCCCAACCTTTTTAGCCTTTCTTCATAGGAGTAGCCTTCCATCCCCTTTACCATTTTGGTGGCTCTTCTCTGAACCTTTTCTAAAATTGCTATATCCTTTTTTAAGATATGGCGACCAGAATTGCACACAATATTCAAGGTGCGGTCTCACCATGGAACGATATAGAGGCATTATAATATCTTTTGTTTTATTTTTCCATTCCTTTCCTTATCATACCTAGCATTCTATTTGCTCTCTTGGCCGCCGCTGCACACTGGGCCGAGGGTATTAACATGGTATCCACAAGGACGCCTAAATCTTTTTCTTGGGTGGTGGTTCCTAATGTGGAACCTTGCATCGTGTAACCATAGTTTGGGTTGTTCTTCCCTAGGTGCATAACCTTGCACTTCTCCACATTAAATTTCATCTGCCATTTTGATGCCCAGTCTTCCAATTTATCAAGATCCTCTTGCAATTTTCCACAATCCTCCTGGGTTTTAACAACTTTAAATAGTTTTGTGTCATCAGCAAATTTGATAACCTCACTCGTTATTCCACTTTCCAGGTCATTTATGAATATGTCAAAAAGCAGCGGACCCAGCACAGATCCCTGGGGTACACCACTATTCACCTTTCTCCATTGGGAAAATTGGCCATTTAGCCCTACCCTCTGCTTTCTATCTTTTAACCAGTTCCTGATCCACAGTAGTACACTGCCTCCTATCCCATGACTCTTTAGTTTTGCCAAAAGTCTCTCATGAGGGACCTTGTCAAAGGCTTTCTGAAAGTCCAGATACACAATATCAACCGACTCACCTTTGTCCACCTGTTTATTCACTCCTTCAAAAAAACATAACAGATTAGTAAGACAAGATCTTCCTTGTCTAAAGCCATGTTGGCTGTCTCCCATTAGGTCATGACTATCTATATGCTGAGTAATTTTATTCTTTATGATGGTTTCTACCATTTTTCCCGGTACTGATGTCAGGCTCACCGGTCTGTAGTTTCCCGGATCACCCCTCGAACCCTTTTTAAAAATTGGTGTTACATTGGCGATCCTCCAATCCTCAGGTATTAGAGATGATTTTAATGATAGTTCACAGATTACTGATAGCAGGTCTGCAATCTCAAATTTCAGTTCTTTCAACACCCTTGGATGTATACCATCCGGCCCAGGTGATTTGCTACTCTTCAGTTTATCTAATAGTTGTAGGACATCTTCCCGATGTATCGATATTTCCTTCAATTCTTCCACACCTTTAAATACCACTTCAGTCGTGGGTAACATCCTACATCTTCCTCAGTAAAGACCGAAGCAAAGAATTCATTCAGTCTCTCCGCTATCGCCTTGTCGCCTCTTAGTGCTCCTTTAACCCCTTTATCATCTAATGGACCAACTGACTCTCTCACGGGTTTTTTGCTACGAATGTACTTGAAAAGGTCTTTATTTCGCGTTTTTGCTTCCGCAGCAAGCTTCTTCTGAAATTCTCTCTTTGCCTGCCTTATCAATGCCTTGCATTTGACTTGCCAGTGTTTGTGCTGTTTCCAGGTTTCATCATTTGGCTCTTTTTTCCATTTCTTGAAAGATGCTTTTTTGGCAACAACAGCCTCTCTGACCTCAGCTTTAAACCATGCTGGCAATTTTTTGGACTTCCTTCCACTTTTCTTAAAGCGTGGAATACAGCTGGTCTGGGCTTCCAAGATAGTATTTTTCAACAACACCCAAGCTTGATGTACGTCTTTAACCTTTGCAACTGCTCCTTTTAGTTTTTTCTTAACTGTTTTCCTCATTCTATCATAGTCTCCCTTTCGAAAGTTAAAGGGTAGTACTGTGGATTTCCTTACTATCCCTCCTCCACTAATTAAATCAAAGGCGATCATGCTATGATCACTATTGCCAAGTGGCCCCAACACCCTTATCTCTTGCACTACATCTGGTGTTCCACTAAGGACTAGGTCTAATATTGCTTCCCCTCTGGTCGGTTCATGAACCAGCTGCTCCAAGAAGCAGTCATTTATTTCATCTAGGAACTTTATCTCCCTAGCATGTCCTGTTGTGACACTGACCCAGTCGATGCCGGGGTAATTGAAATCACCCATTATTATTACTGCACTGTAACTTTTGCTAGCTTCCTTGATTTCTTTGAGCATTTCATCATCCATTTGTTCATTCTGGCCAGGCGGACGATAGTACACCCCCACTGCCATCGCCTTCCCCTTTTTACATGGAATTTCAATCCATAGAGATTCTACAGCAAATTTTGTTTCTTGCAAAACTTTAATCCTTTCTGACTCAATGCCCTCTCTAACATAGAGCGCAACCCCTCCACCAATTTGATCAGCTCTATCATTTCGATATAGTTTGTACCCAGGTATCACAGTGTCCCACTGGTTGTCCTCCTTCCACCATGTCTCTGATATTCCAATCATATCTAATCTCTCGTTTAGTGCTATATATTCTAACTCTCCCATCTTGTTTTGTAGACTTCTAGCATTTGCATACAAGCATTTTAGAGACTGTATTTTATTCATATTAATTTGGCTATTGGTAGACATGGGTAATTTGGGATCTTTAAGTTCTGTCTGCTCCATACTCGAGGGCATTTGGGCTACTTTACTCTTTTTTGGAACCTCTCTGCTTTTTGTAGTATCCTTCAAGGATACATTCTTCCGAACCATGCGCTCTTGGGCGACTGTCGGCTTTCCCCTATTATCTAGTTTAAAAGCTGCTCTATCTCCTTTTTAAAGGTTAATGCCAGCAGCCTGGTTCCATCCCGGTTAAGGTGAAGCCCATCCCTTCGGAAGAGCCCCTCCTTTCCCCAGAATGTTCCCCAGTTCCTAACAAATCCGAACCCCTCATCTCTGCACCATTGTCTCATCCACGCATTGAGACTCCGGAGCTCTGCCTGCCTATTGGGTCCTGCGCGTGGAACGGGAAGCATTTCGGAGAACGCTACCCTGGAAGTTCTGGATTTCAACTTCCTACCTAAAAGCCTAAATTTAGCTTCCAGAACCTCCCTACCACATTTTCCTATGTCATTGGTACCAACATGTACCAAGACAGCAGACTCCTCCCCAGCACTATCTAAGACCTTATCTAGGTGGCGTGTGAGGTCCGCTACCTTTGCACCAGGCAGGCATGTTACCAGGCGATCCTCACGTCCACCAGCCACCCAGCTATCTACATGCCTAATGATCGAATCACCAACTATAACTGCTGTCCTAACCCTTCCCGCATGCTCTCTAGTTTTATAGCTTCCCTGTCTTTGGAAGAGCTTTGTTTGTTCATTTTATTTATTTATTTATTTATTTATTTAACATCTTTTATATACCGCACTATTTATAATCAGCGCGGTTTACAAAGAACAATCAAACATCAGATAAGATACATATTATCTGTTTTTTTACATGGAACAGGAACAAAAACTTGGGTAACCAGGGTAATTATTTACAATGAGTAATAGGCATTGAACTATATACATATGGACGGAGTAGTACATGAAAAGAGCCTTGTAGTATGAGCGGGGTATGAAGTGTTAATGGGTTAGCAGGGGTTGCGTGTTAAGAATGGGATTGGTGCTATTTGAGTGAGCTTGTGTTACTGTGTTCTCTGGGAAGTATTTGATGAACAGGTGGTGCTTCAAGGCCTTTTTAAACTGGGAGATATCAGCGATGGCCCTAATGTGTGGTGGGAGGGTGTTCCACATTTTTGGAGCGCATAAACTGAAGGATCGGTTTACAGTTGCGGAGATGTATCTTAAGGACTCTTTTGGAACTTTTAGCATGTTTAGTTCCGTGGTTCTTCGAAGCCTATTGGAAGGGATTGGTTGGATCAAATCTGATAGTGAAGAGGGAGCAAGTCCTTTTTGAGATTTGAAGGCTAGTAGCAGGGTCTTGAAGGTGATTCTCGCTTGGATAGGGAGCCAGTGTAATTGTTTCAGGAGAGGTGTTACACGTTCTCTTTTAGGTACCCCGAAAAGCACTCTTGCTGCGCTGTTTAATGCTAGTTGAAGCGGGTTAAGGGTGGATTGGGGGAGCCCCTGTAGTATACAGTTTGCAAAGTCAAAGTGTGGGATAATTAGGGCCTGGTAGACTGTACGGAAGTCATCTGGATCAATCAGTAGGCGGAGGTGTCTGAGGGAGCGAATCTTGAAATAAACTGACCTTACAGTATTGGCTATGTGGGACTTCATATCTAGATTTTGATCCAGGGTCACTCCAAGGTATCGGATGTGGGACTTTACTTGCAGCTTGGCATCTTGAACTTCAAGGAATGTGGGTGGTGTGAATTTAGAGTTCCTTGAGATAAAAAGGACCTCTGTTTTTTTGTTCTGGATTCTGAGGTTTTGGGTCAGTAGCCAATTTGAGATGGCGTTAAAACAGTTGGTTATGGGGGTAAGGTTCATCTTATCTATGTAGAACGGAATATATAGTAACACGTCATCAGCATAAATCATATAGTTGACACTGAAGGACCTGATAATGTTGCATAAGGGTTGCATGTAGATGTTGAATAAAAGTGATGACAAAGAGGAACCTTGCGGGACTCCTTGACCTTGGTGAAACGGATCTGATGTTTTACCATTTGAGCGAACCTGCTGCCATCATTAATACTCCTTAAGTATTTAAAGGTCTGAATCATATCTCCCCTGTCCCTTCTCTCCTCCAGAGTGTACATATTGAGGTCTTGAAATCTCTTCTCATACGTCTTCTGACGCAGGCTCCAAATGATTTGATCACCTTCCTCTGAACCATTTCCATTCTTTTTATATCCTTTGCGAGATATGGTCTCCAAAACTGTACACAATATTCCAAGTGAGGACTCACCAGCAACTTCTACAGTGGCGGTGGTACCTCTTCCTTTCTGCTGGTAATTCCTCTCTGTATGCAACCTAGCATCCTTATGACTTTTGCCACCACCTTGTCACACTGTTTCGCCACCTTGAGATCCTCAGAAACAATCACTCCGAGGTCCTTCTCCTGGTTCGTACACACCATCCTTTCTCCCTCTATCGCATACAATTCCCTTGAATTTCTGCTTCGCAAGTGCACAACACTGCACTTCTTCACATTAAATCTTAACTACCAAGCATTAGACCATTCTTCCAGCTTTTGTAGATCTTTCCTCATGTTATCCACTCCCTCAGGAGTCCACTCTGTTGCAAATTTTTGTGTCATCTGCAAAAAGACAGACTTTTCCATTCAGTCCTTCAGCAATATCACCCACAAATACATTGAACAGTACCGGTCCCAAGAATGAACCCTGGGACACACCGCTAATCACCTTCCTTTCATCCATGCAAGTTCCATTTACCATCACCTTCTGTCGTTTGTCAGTCAACCAATTTCTGATCCAATTCACCACCTTGGGACCCATCCCCAAGCTGTTGAGTTTATTGATAAGTCTCGTGTGAGGAACAGTATCAAAGGCTTTACTGAAATCTAAGTAGATCACATCCATTGCATGTCCTTGATCTAATTCTCTGGTCACCCAAAGAACTCAATCAGATTTGTTTGGCAAGATCATCCTTTGGCAAAACTACGTTGCCTTGGATCATGCAGCCTGTTGGTTTTGAGAAAGTCCACTATTTGCTCTTTCGGGAGCGCCTTCATTACTTTTTCCACCACTGAGGTAAGGCTTACTGGCCTGTAGTTTGTCACTTCTTTCCTATTACCACTTTTGTGAAGAGGTACCACATCAGCCCTTCTACAGTCCTGTGGAACTTCTCCTGTCTCTAAGGATCTATTAAAAACATCCTTTAACAGCCCTGCAAGAACCTCTCTGAGCTCTTTCAGTATCCTGGGATGTATCCCATCCAGTCCCATGGCCTTGTCCACTTTCAGTTTTTCAAGCTGCTCTAACACATTATCTTCTGTGAATGGTGTGGTATGTACTCCATTCCCATTTGTATATTTGTCAATCACAGGTGGTCCTTCTCCAGAATTTTCTTTAGTAAAAACAAAGCAGAAGTATTTGTTTAGCAGAATCGGGTCTACCTCTGTATGTCCCGCTTCCGATCCGGCGCACAGGGACCTGGGCGGCCAACTTGGAATGTGCCTCCACATGTATAACTTTGCCCTTGTCCACATTAAATGTCATCTGTCATTTGGATGTCGTGAATCCCAATTTATCAAGATCCTCTTACATTTTTTTATAATCATTTTGTATTTTAACATCGTTGAATAATTTAGTGTCATCTGCAAATTCATTCACCTCACTTGTTATTCCATTTGCAGGTCATTTATAAATATGTTAAAAAGCAGTGGGCCCAGCAGAGATCCCTGAGGTACTCCACTATTCATCTTTCTCCACTGAGAAAACTGGTCATTAGGCCCTACTCTCTGTCTTCTATCTTTCAATCAGTTCCTAAGCCACATTAGTACACTGCCTCATATCCCATGGCTTTTTAATTCCCCAAGAGTCTCTCGAGGAATTTTGTCAAGGGCTTTCTGAAAATCCATAAACTGTCTCACCTTTATCTACCTTTTTATTCACACCTTCAAAAAGATGTAAGAGATTGGTGAGACAAGACTTTCCTTGGCTAAATCCATGTTGGCTCTCTGCCATTCAACCATGACTATCTACATGTTCAGTAATTTTGTTTTTTATAATGGTTTCTACCATTTTGCCTGGTACTGATGCCAGGCTCACTGGTCTGTAGTTCCCCAGATCTCCCCGGAACCCTTTTTTAAAATTGGCATTACATTGGCCACTCTCCAATCTTTGGGTACTAGAGATGATTTTAATGATAGATCACAGATTAGTAATAGTAGTTCCACAATTTCTTATTTCAGTTCTTTCAACACCCTAGGATGTATGCCATCTGATTCAAGTGATTTGCTTTTCTTTAGTTTATCAATCAGATGTATTACATCTTCCTGATTTATCGAAATTTGTTTCAATTCCTCTGATACATCATCTTTAAATATCATTTCTGGCATGGGTAAGTTTCCACAGGAGAGAGGCACAAGTACTCTCAAGTACCTGTCATGAGGCTGGAGCTAGGGAAGAAACAGCCTTGAAAAAAACTCCTGATTTGCATGAATCTTAGAAAAGGCAGAGAGCGCAGTTCCAGTGTAGCCCAGCCAGAGGGCGCATGAACAGTTACACAGTACCTGAAGCAACATGCTCAACCACTGAGCACCTTAATGATAAGTGCTTTCACCTGTCCTCAAACTCACAGCGTGCAAGCCAGAAATCCCTTTATAAGGGAAATCAGATGAGCAGAGAGGGGTACAGGTACCGGTACAGAGACCAGTACAGGTACAGAGACCAGCACCGTGACCAGAACCGGGAAGAGCACTGGGAAGCAGGAAGGCAAGGAAGAGAGGCACCAAGGAGGGTAGCCGACAGAATAACCGGAAGGGTACCAGCGAGGGTACCGGGAATAGTAACAGGAGAAGGAAGGAGAAAAACGGGCACAGACAGAGGCAAGACTCAGTCCTGGGGAAGTGCCAAGGGCAAGGTCAGAAGGACCGGCAGCACAAGCTCTGAGAGAAGCCTGGAACAGGATAGTTTCCAGCTGCAGCCAGCTCCAGAGGGCAAAAGCCAAAAGAGGCATACTCCATGGGATAAAGCCCAGAGAAGCAGCCTGCCTGTTGAAAGAAGTTCTCCAACTCCAAATAGAGAGTGGAAATCCACGTCTGGTTTTCCTAGCAGCCGTGACTGTGGAGCAGTACACAAGACAGTTGGTCAGCACGAAAAGCTACGTTGTAAGCTGAATCCTGGGCGTGGCACTCCACAGAAGTTAAGGTATGAAAAGCCTTTAATTCTAAAGGGAACTTTAAATGAGGAAAGTCTTATGCAAGTAGATAAACCTCAGTATCATAGAAGAAGTAAAGCTAACTATTTAAAACCACTTCCCAAAAGTGTTTTAAGAAAGTTATATGAGAAGCCAAGGAACTTCTGTGAGGAATTAAGAGACACTGAAGATATTCTTAACATTGAAGAGTGTAGCGATCCAGAATCAATGGACTTGGATTATAGCTCCAGTGTTCCCATGCCTCATACTGAACCTATGGAATGTAACTTTTGCTTAAGAAGTAGTTGCTTGCCATGCTAATTGTATAGCGAAGAAATAAGCCTGCATATGGTGAAGCTGATAACCATTTTGTTCTGATATTGTTTTCTATTGTTTTGGAAAATCCCCTAACCCAGCTAAACAGTCAATTGTACAGCCTACAACCTTTAACTGTTTAGTCCATGGTGGAACTTTATTGTTTGAGGAAAGCATTACCTCCACTTTATGTTGATGTCCCATTGAACCTAGAGCATTGAACGGGGAAATAAAGCCTTATTTACCCTACACTTGGCGTAGTTATTCTTTTCAGGGAGTTCTATACTACAAGGACCACAATCCTTTTGGTCCTTCAGCCTAAACACTCTCTGATACAAATTAAATGTCACCGGAAGCCCTTATTTTACTACGCCAGTAGGGGCGCCGGCGGACATAATGGCGTAGTTGTTGGATGTTGGGACAACGCCCAAAGACGCTAAAGTGGAAAACAAAGTAAAAAAACACCATTACTGGGTGGGAAAAACCCGGAGTGGAGTCTGAGAAAACCCGGAGTGGAGTCTGAGAAAACCCGGAGTGGAGTCTGAGAGAATCCGGACCGGAGTCGGAAAAAAAAATCCTGATTGGGTTCAAGAAAAAAATCCAGGACCAATACAACACCAGAAGAGGAGTTTGTCTAGTGCAATCAGCAGTCGTAGAGGCTACGTCAAGGAGCTGCTGCAACCTCTTACTGGAAGCGTGAATCTACTCTGCTACCAGGTAAAAGGTAGAGGGGTAGACTGGTCTGGATACGGGTGGAAAAAAAAAAAACACAGTAAAGGGAGAAAAGGGCTAAGTGTTGTAGAACCACACTTGGTTTTGTTTTCTTTCTCTATCTTTTCCAGGTAAAGTCCATCATCATGGAGCAGAAAGAGCTGCTGGACTGGATGATGATGCAGTTTGAAAAGCAGAGGGAGCTTGCTGCTCACACACAGCAACAAGCTATCCTAGTGTTACAGGAGCAGCAGAAACCCATTCTTCAGCTAATGGAGGCTTGGGCCACCCAGCAACAGAAGATGTCAGGGGGAGCCTCCGGCAAACAGGAACAGGTTTCTGGACTAGGCAACTGGTCACTAGGGCCAGGCGCCTTGGACTCTTTGTGCTTAGGAAAACTGTCACCCACCGATGATATTGACGACTTTATTGACTCCTTTGAAAGGATAGCGAGTGCAATAAAGTGGCCAAAAGAGCAATGGTCAATTAGGCTAGCCGCTTCACTTACAGGGGAGGCGCTATCCGCCTTTCGGGCGATGCCAACTGCATTAGCTGCAGATTATACCGAGGTGGTAAGAGCCATTCGCGAGCGCCTAGGCTTGACCCCACTCGTATATAATCGCATGCTGCGGGCCGCTCACCTTAAGAGGGGTGAGACTCCAAAAGTATTAGGCCACAGGCTTAAGAGCTTAGCGGAAAAATGGCTAAGACCTGCTGGTAAGAATGTGGAATAGTCCTAGAACAGTTTATGCATGCAGTGCCTAGTAATGTGCAGAGCTTTCTAATTCTCCAAAATTGTAGTACCACGGCACAGGCCATCAGCTTAACAGAAAGATATTTGGAAGCAGATTTGGCTACCCAGAATTCTAAAAATGTATCTGAAGAGGCATTGGGTACTTACAAACAGTCCTTAGGAGCTCTGTCTCATTCTAAGCCACACAGTATAAAGTGTAAAAATGATTCATCAAAGAATGTTGATAAAAGATGTTTTGCTTGTGGGAAAACAGGTCATATGCGAGCTGAATGCCAAGCACGCATGGTTCTCCTAGGAGAAAACCGAGAAGTGCCATGCGAGGGTTTAGTCTTGGATGTGTTTGTGCAAGGAGTTCCAACCAAGGCACTACTTGATTCCGGTGCGTATCAAACAATGATCTCTCGCAAGCTTTGGTCCTTAGTCAAAGAGCGAGCAGAGTCCGCACCTGATCAACCAGAACGCCAAGTAAAAATAAAATGTGTTCATGGCACGGCAACATTATATCCTGTGTATAACCTAACTGTAAGAGGTATGGGAACAACTAAAAAAATGTTGATAGCTGTGGTACCTAGGCTGCCACAAGACTTAGTCTTAGGCCGGGACTGGCCTCACTTTGAAAGAGGGATAAATGAAGGATTAACATCTCGGGAGGTTTTGGCATCTACGAGTATCCTTACTAGGGGAACCTCCATTACTAGTCCCCTCCTAGGAAAACCCAGAGGAACCAAGGTCAAGAGACCGGAGGAACCGGTAAAGAAATTTGCCTTGAGGTTTTGTAGGACATCCAAACATGCACGTAGTCCTTGTCGAGCGTCAGACCAAGCTGCGGGATACGATCTGTACAGTGCGGAGAGTAAGATCGTTCCAAGAGGTGGAAAAGCTCTGATTGACACGGGACTTCAGTTGGAATTACCGCCCGGTTGCTATGGGAGAATTGCACCACGCTCCGGCCTAGCGGCCAAGCATTTTATCGATATTGGGGCCGGAGTGGTGGACCCTGATTACAGGGGCGTAATAAAGGTCCTCCTGTTTAACTTCGCTAATGAAGACTTCGAGGTCAAAACCGGAGACCGGATCGCACAAATAATTTGTGAGCGCGTGGGTTTCCCAGTTCTCGAGGAGATAGAAATGGTAACCCCTACAAGCCGAGGAGTCGGGGGCTTTGGCTCCACAGGACAAGCCGAAGTGAAGAGTTTTGTAGCTGTGACCAAGGAGGCGATGGATGAAGACCTAGGTCCAGTCCTGTCAGACTGCAAAACCCATCCTGTGCCACATATCAGTGAGGAACTGTCAATAACACAACGGCAGCAACTGTCCAACCTCCTGAGGGAATTTAAGGATGTGCTGACACCCCTTCCTGGGGAAACGAATCTTGTGGCACACGAGATAATTACAACCCCCGGAAAAATTATTCGGCTAAGGCCTTATCGCCTACCAGAGGCGAAAAGACAGGAGGTCATTTCGCAAGTCCAGGAGATGATGCAGATGGGCGTGATCGAAGAGTCCAGGAGCCCCTGGAATAGTCCAGTCGTTCTAGTGACCAAACCTGACGGAACCATGCGTTTTTGCATAGACTTCCGTCAGGTCAACGAGATTTCTACGTTTGACGCTTACCCCATGCCCCGGATTGAAGAACTGCTGGATAGGCTGGGGCAAGCTAAATTTCTAACGACATTGGACATGACGAAGGGGTACTGGCAAGTGCCCCTAACTAGGGAAGCGCGCCCCAAGACAGCATTTAGCACACCTATTGGACTGTTTCAATTCACGCGCATGCCCTTTGGTTTGCATGGGGCCACCACCACTTGCCAGAGGCTGATGGATATTATTTTACGCCCCCATCAAACATACGCCACTGCTTATATGGATGACGTGGTTATCCACAGTGCCACCTGGGAGCAACATTTACTCCATGTGGAGGCAGTGTTATCCGCTATGCGGCAGGCCGGGTTAACACTGAACCCTAAAAAGTGTACGTTTGCGGCCGCAGAGGTAAAATATCTGGGACACATTGTTGGCCGAGGCACAGAACGACCATTATTGGACAAAGTGGAGAGCATACGTACTTTTCCCATTCCGCGAACTAAAAAACAACTGCGAAGCTTTTTAGGCCTTATTGGTTATTATAGGCGCTTTATACCCCACTTCGCAGAAGAAAGTGTTTTGTTAACTGGGATGTTAAAGAAAAACGCTCCGACGACGCTCCACTGGTCGCCAGAGGCAGATGAGGCCTTCCAGAATTTAAAGGAAAAACTCTGCAGGGCCCCAATACTGCGAGGAGTCAACTTCCGTCAACAATTCCTGCTCCAGACGGATGCATCAGAAATAGGCTTAGGAGCCATTCTCTCACAGGTCCAGGAGGGGGCTGAACATCCGATTCTTTTCCTCAGCAGGAAGTTGAACCAAGCGGAACAGAAGTATTCCACTATTGAGCGCGAGTGTCTCGCTATAAAATGGGCTATAGAAGCTTTAAAATTCTACCTGACAGGAAGGAAATTTATCCTTATTACAGACCATGCTCCTCTTAAATGGCTGAGCCATATGAGAAACAAAAACAGTCGACTCACTCGATGGTACATGGCGCTACAGCCATATGATTACAAGGTGGAACACAGGGCTGGAAAGCTCCACTACAATGCGGACGCGATGTCCAGAATTACAAACTGTAGTGAAACTGAACACTCAGCTTGTAATATTTTAACTCGGGGGATATGTCATGAGGCTGGAGCTAGGTAAGAAACAGCCTTGAAAAAAACTCCTGATTTGCATGAATCTCAGAAAAGGCAGAGAGCGCAGTTCCAGTGTAGCCCAGCCAGAGGGCGCATGAACAGTTACACAGTACCTGAAGCAACGTGCTCAACCACTGAGCACCTTAATGATAAGTGCTTTCACCTGTCCTCAAACTCACAGCGTGCAAGCCAGAAACCCCTTTATAAGGGAAATCAGATGAGCAGAGAGGGGTACAGGTACCAGTATGGAGACCAGTACAGGTACAGAGACCAGCACCGTGACCAGAACCGGGAAGAGCACCGGGAAGCAGGAAGGCACGGAAGAGAGGCACCAAGGAGGGTAGCCGGCAGAATAACCGGAAGGGTACCAGTGAGGGTACCGGGAATAGTAACAGGAGAAGGAAGGAGAAAAACGGGCACAGACAGAGGCAAGACTCAGTCCTGGGGAAGTGCCAAGGGCAAGGTCAGAAGGACCGGCAGCACAAGCTCTGAGAGAAGCCTGGAACAGGATAGTTTCCAGCTGCAGCCAGCTCCAGAGGGCAGAAGCCAAAAGAGGCTTACTCCATGGGATAAAGCCCAGAGAAGCAGCCTGCCTGTTGAAAGAAGTTCTCCAACTCCAAATAGAGAGTGGAAATCCACGTCTGGTTTTCCTAGCAGCCTTGACTGTGGAGCAGTACACAAGACAGTTGGTCAGCACGAAAAGCTACATTGTAAGCTGAATCCGGGCGTGGCACTCCACAGAAGTTAAGGTATGAAAAGCCTTTAATTCTAAAGGGAACTTTAAATGAGGAAAGTCTTATGCAAGTAGATAAACCTCAGTATCATAGAAGAAGTAAAGCTAACTATTTAAAACCACTTCCCAAAAGTGTTTTAAGAAAGTTATATGAGAAGCCAAGGAACTTCTGTGAGGAATTAAGAGACACTGAAGATATTCTTAACATTGAAGAGTGTAGCGATCCAGAATCAATGGACTTGGATTATAGCTCCAGTGTTCCCATGCCTCACACTGAACCTATGGAATGTAACTTTTGCTTAAGAAGTAGTTGCTTGCCATGCTAATTGTATAGCGAAGAAATAAGCCTGCATATGGTGAAGCTGATAACCATTTTGTTCTGATATTGTTTTCTATTGTTTTGGAAAATCCCCTAACCCAGCTAAACAGTCAATTGTACAGCCTACAACCTTTAACTGTTTAGTCCATGGTGGAACTTTATTGTTTGAGGAAAGCATTACCTCCACTTTATGTTGATGTCCCATTGAACCTAGAGCATTGAACGGGGAAATAAAGCCTTATTTACCCTACACTTGGCGTAGTTATTCTTTTCAGGGAGTTCTATACTACAAGGACCACAATCCTTTTGGTCCTTCAACCTAAACACTCTCTGATACAAATTAAATGTCACCGGAAGCCCTTATTTTACTACGCTAGTAGGGGCGCCGGCGGACATACCACAGCACCAAACAAAAGGTGAGTATCAAAACACAAGCTTTATTGAATCTTAGATCAATACCAAGGGCAACCAACCAACACAAGAACAAAGTCCAACATAGCCATGTTTCGGAGTGGTCTTCTTCAGGGGCAATGGTCTGATAAAAAACAAATAAGAACATATCAAAAAACATAAACACTTTGAAGCCAATTCCGTTTTGCATGTCCTGCCCCTGTACGGCTGGGCAGAATTGTGGCGTGCAGTGGTAGTATCCGATTCTGATCCCGCGGGGACTAGATGTGCCCATGGGAACAGAATTGGGTATACTGGCCTGGACGTGCAGGCTGGGCCCCAATTCTGATCAGCCACATGCCCAGCCACATACCTGGCTAACTCAGTGAGACTCCTGAATGGAGCCTCAGTGCCATGGCGTTCCTTTGCCATGGCACCACGGCTCCATTCAGGATCAGCCATCTCTGCAGTAAATAAACACCTTTCCCTGCAGCCCAACCCGTGATCTGTCCTTCCATGGCCAGGGTCAGGCTGCGAGGAACCCCCTGCACCCCTTACCTCTTGTCTGTGGCCCGGCTCTTCTGTCCCCTGTCTACTTGGCCAACCCCAGACGTACAGGGCCAACCTCGGAATCGGCCCAGTCTGTCCAGGGTTGTGTTCCCGCCCACTTCCTGCCCTCGCTCCTCCCCCTCCTGCCTACAAACAGAGCTCCGCGCACAAGACAGTTATACATGCAGGGAGCTCTGTGGCTGCCTGCACAATCCAGACATTTAGCGGGTCTGGACGTCCAGATCTGACGTCCAGACCCACTAAACATGGATTGGAATGACCCCCTTTCTCATGAAATGTTATGTAAAGAAGTAACAGCTAATACATGGATAAAACTTAAAATATAAATTTATAGAAGCACTGAAAAAGGATAGACAGAGACTATAAGAACATATGCCTGATACACATAAGTACATTATATATACAAGGTGTGATAAAAAAGAAATGAGACTGTCCCATAAATGTTTTATTACAAAATCTACAGAGAAATTACGCATTGTCCACTTCAAAGTAATCCCCCCCAAAGTTAATGCACTTCTGCATTCGCTTCTGCCACATACGGAAGCACTCGGTAAAGTCCTCCTCCTTGAGGTCCCTCAGCATCCTCGTCACAGTGGCCTTGATCGCTTCTACAGAGGTGAAATGAGTTCCTCTGAGCACAGTCTTCAGCCTGGGGAAGAGCCAGAAGTCGCACGGTGTGAGATCTGGGGAATAAGGAGGGTGGTCGAGAGTTGCGATCTGTTTGTTGGCCAAGAACTGCCTCACACTGAGCGCAGTGTGTGTGGGCGTGTTGTCGTGGTGGAGCAGCCATGATTTGTCTCTCCACAGAGCCCGCATGCTGCGCCAAACCCAATCATGGAGGCGATTGAGGACCTGCTGGTAGAAGTGCTGGATCATTCCCTTCTAGTCGAAGAATGCGATCAGCATGACCTTGATCCTTGATTTGGACATGCGCACCTTCTTGGGTCCTGGTGACAGTCAAGTCTTCCACTGCAGGCTCTGTCTCTTGCTTTCAGGGTCTTACTGGAAGACCCAAGACTCGTCTCTTGTGATGACTCGGCCAACGAACTCTGGATCTTCTCCGATCTTCTCTAGCAAGTCTCGACAAACATTGACCTGGTGTTCCTTCTGGTCGTCCGATAAAAGCTTGGGCACCATTTTGGCGCACACCTTCCGCATCCCCAGCTCCTGCACCAAGATGGTCTGCACTGACTCCCTGTTCAGGCTGAGCTCCTCAGCTCTCATCTGCACTGTCAATCTGCGATCACTCTGCACCAGCTTGTTCACTCTGTCAATGTTCTCAGCTGTCTTTGTCGTGGAAGGCTGTCCTGACTTGGGGTCATCCTCCACCTCCTCGCGGCCAGTCTTGAAGCGTTTGTGCCACTCGAAGACTCGCGGCCTTGACATTGCATCTTTTCCATAAGCCTTTTGGAGAAGTTGGGTCCTTCTCCAACTTAACCAGAAATTTCAAGTTGATTCTTTGCTCCATATTTTTGCCACCTCCAGTTGCGTGACAAAGCGACGGAGCAGTGTGCTACAAAAAAACCTGAAAAAGAAAAACAGAGTGAGAGATATGTAAAATATTATAGCAGAATAGTGGCAAGATGTTGCACAACACAGTGTCATAAGCAGTTAGCCAAACGGCATACAGTCATGGGCGTAGCTGCCACAATCTCGTTTCTTTTTTGTCATACCTCATATGTATGAGCAACCTATGAGCATTCAAGCAACATCCCTTACCCAAACAGCAATACTAACATCACCGCCAACTAACACCCACCCACCCCATCCACACGAACAAATTCATCACACCACGTTAGTAAATACCTTTATGTTATATGTTACCCCAACTGTACTGTCTAAATACTGTCACTTAACTGTACTGTCTAAATGTTTACATGTACCCCAATGTTAAATGTAACCCTCCAATTGTGTTGTGACGTGACCGCCTTGATTGAAGGAAAAGATGGCATACAAATCTGTCTAAATAAATAAATAAATGTAGTTATACCAAAAGAAAACCAACAAAAGCCAACAACGTATCTGTAGAGAATAGCAGGAACAAAGGAACAGATACAAGGACTGTCAGTGGTTCAGATAAAAACCACTTTATTTGATGGCCCCTACATGTTTCGGCCAATGGCCTTCCTCATTGTGTGAACTAATAATGGATAAAATAGATAAATTATCATAAAAATATATTAAAATATATTAAAACTAGAATCATCGACAAATAAATATATAAGAAAGAACATACTCAATGAATAATAACATAAAAATCCATGTGGAAGGAGATGAGGAGGATACCTTAGAACCGGTAGTAATATAATAAAAATGACCAATTGGAACAAAACATAACTAATATATGTACCATAAAACCATGCATAAACAGACAATCATTACAGAAACCTCACAATGGAGAGGGATACAGATCTAAACAGTGCAATATAAAATGACAAATAAATAAATAAATAATAAGTCAAATAGAAGTAAAAGATAAAAATAAAACCATATAAATACCTTCAGAGAAATGTTTCATATGAATGAAGATATGGACCACTAAAAATAAAAAAACAAATTATAAGAGTACTCCATAAGGAACTCTAAACCATTGTGTGTGTGTGTCTAGATCATTGTAAAATATATCTTAAACATTAAAATATATTGGTTCTAAATCAGTGAGAAACCACTCACTGAGATAAATATGCACACGGTTAGACGATTAACTCCGGGACTGAATAGTAAAAGAGATTTGTCAAGACCATGCCAACAAAAGCACAAAGACTTGTGCAAGCACCATAAATCCACTACCAACGAAAAGCTTAAATAAATCATTGTATATAAGGAGATCTTTTTATCTTTTCCAAACAGTAAATTATGGCAAAGACAAGTGTAGTCACCTTACAATGTGAGTGCTATGTATAAGAACCTGAAAAGAAAAAAAAAGGAAGAAAGAAAGGCAGGGAGGGAAGGGGGGAAAGAGAGAGGGATGGGGGGAGAGAGAGAGAGAGAAGGAGGGGGGAAAGTGCTATGTATAAGAACCAAAAAGAAAAAGAAGAAGAAGAAGAAAAAAGGAAAGAGAGGGAGGGGAGGGGGAGGGGGGGAAGGGGGGAAGAGGGAAGGGGGGTAGGAGAGGGATGGGGAGGGGGAGAAGGGAAGGGGGAGGGGGAGGGGGAAGGGGGAGGGGAGGAAAAAAGGGAGGGGGAAGAAGGAAAAGAGGGGGGAGGAAGGAAAAAAGAGAGAGGGGGAAGGGGGAGAGGGGAGGGGGAGGGGAAAATAAGAAAGAGAGGGAAAAAAGGGGAAGGGAAAGGAAGAGGAGGAAAAGGGGGAGGTGGGAAGAAGGGGAGGAGGGAGGGGAAGAGGGGGGAAGGAGGGGGAGGGGGAGGAGGAGAAAGGAGGGGAAAGGAAAAAGAAGGGAAGGAGGGAGGAAAAAGGAAGGGGAAAGGGGAGGGGAAGGGGGAAGGGAAAAGAGGAGATCTAAAGAAAAACAGATAAATCAATATCTTGATTAGGACCATGTGGATGTAATGTCCGTAAATCATATATGAGTCATTGTTCTATCCTCAAAAGGACTTTACCAATGTCTCCTCCTCGCCAATGAGGTCTCACTACTTTTAAAACAAGAAAGCGTAAATCGGAAACTGAGTGTTGGGCATCGCACCAATGTTGTACCAAAGGTTTTTCCATGTTCATTCTACGAATGCAACTTTTGTGTTCTATGATGCGTGTTTTAACGCTTCTTTCAGGCTTGCCTATATAGCATTACTTACAAGGACATTGTATCAAATAGACAACATTTGATGTATCACAATTTGAAAAATCACCGAGTTTAATCTTGTAAGAAGTTGTGGGACTAATGAACTCTACTTTAGTCACCATGGCGTTTTCACACACACTACATTTTCCGCATTTGAAATGGCCCGTTGTTTTCGGTAAAAAATGTGGTTTACTGAGAGCTGATGGAACTAAAATATCTCTTAGATTCAAATTCCTCTTATAGGCCACTATCAGCTGAGTGTCTATTAAGAACGATAATGGTTCCAAAATATGCCATGCGTTCCTTAAAATCTGAGTGATTAGCTTTGAATAGGTGGAAAAAGTAAACGTGCAAATTATGTTGTTCTTATTTTCTTGAGTATGTGGTTTCAACAGGTGGTCTCTATCTGAAGAACAGGCACGATCCAATGCTTTTTTAACACATTGCATTGGATAGCCACAATCTAAAAACCTATTACTCATTGTCTTAGCCTGATTTTCGAAATCATTGTCTTAGCCTGATTTTTTAAATTACCGAAAGCAACGGGCCATTTCAAATGCAGAAAATGTAGTGTGTGTAAAAATGCCATGGTGACCAAAGTAGAGTTCATTAGTCCCACAACTTCTTACAAGATTAAACTCGTTGATTTTTCAAATTGTGATACATCAAATGTTGTCTATTTGATACAATGTCCTTGTAAGTTATGCTATATAGGCAAGACTGAAAGAAGCGTTAAAACACGCATCATAGAACACAAAAGTTGCATTCGTAGAAAGAACATGGAAAAACCTTTGGTACAACATTGGTGCGATGCCCAACACTCAGTTTCCGATTTATGCTTTCTTGTTTTAAAAGTAGTGAGACCTCATTGGCGAGGAGGAGACATTGGTAAAGTCCTTTTGAGGATAGAACAACGACTCATATATGATTTACAGACATTACATCCACATGGTCTTAATCAAGATATTGATTAATCTGTTTTTCTTTAGATCTCCTCTTTTCCCTTCGCCCTTCCCCTCCCCTTTCCCCTTCCTTTTCCTCCCTCCTTCCCTTCTTTTTCCTTTCCCCTCCTTTCTCCACCTCCCCCCTCCCCCTTCCCCTTCCCCCTTCCCCTCCCTCCTCCCCTTCTTCCCCCCTTTCCCCCCTCCCCCCTTTTCCTCCTCCTCCTTTCCCTTTTTTTCCTTTCTTCTTTTCCCCCCTCCCCTCTCCCCCTTCTCTCTCTTTTTTCCTTCCTCCCCCCCTCTTTTCCATCTTCCCCCTCCCTTTTTTCCTCCCCCTTCCCTTCCCCCTCCTCCCCCTCCCCGTCCCTCTCTTTCCCCCCTTCCCTCTTCCCCCCTTCCCCCTCCCTTCCCTTTCTTCTTCTTCTTTTTCTTTTTGGTTCTTATACATAGCACTTATACTGTAAGGTGACTACATTTGTCTTTGCCATAATTTACTGTTTGCAAAAGATAAAAAGATCTCCTTATATACATAAATATGTATACAACAATACTATAATAACACTTATTTGCATTTTAAGGACTTTTACATGTTGCAGAATTTGATCGTTGCCTTGTATACTTTCACATCGGCTTGGCGGGAAAACGCCAATATAAAGTCTTCGCAAAGCACAGCTGATTCTATTCTTTAGATTTTCTCTTTTCCCTCCCCCTCTCTTCCCCTTCCCTTCTTTTCCTTTCCCCTTCTTTCTTCCCCCCTCCCCCTTTCCTTCTCCTCCCTTCCCCTCTTTCCCTTTCCCTCTTCTTTCCCCCTCCCCTCCCTCTCCCTCCCCTCCCTCTTGTTTCCTTTTTCTTTCTTCCTCCCCTCTTTTCCCTTTTCCCCCTCCTTTTTCCTCCTTTTCCCCCCTCTTCCCTTCCCCTTCCCCTCCCCCCTCCCCTTCTCCCCTCCTTCTCTCTATCTCTCTCCCCCTGTCCCTCTCTCTTCCCCCCCCTTCCCTCCCTTCCTTTCTTTCTTCCTTTTTTTTTCTTTTCAGGTTCTTATACATAGCACTCACATTGTAAGGTGACTACACTTGTCTTTGCCATAATTTACTGTTTGCAAAAGATAAAAAGATCTCCTTATATACATAAATATGCATACAACAATGCTACAATAACACTTATTTGCTATTTAAGGACTTTTAAATGTTGAAGAATTTGACCTTTGCCTTGTGCACTTTCACATCAGCTCGGCGGGAAAACGCCGATATAAAGCCTTCGTAAAGCACAGGTGATTCTATACTCAGTTCAAAAGATTTTCCACACGGAAAGCGGTGAGTCCTCTACTTTTCTGCTCTCTTACTGTATTTGAGAGTTTCTTTCAAAGGTAGTAGTTAAACTCTTTCTTTCATATCTTCTGGACCGCAGGCTCCAATAGCATTGCTGCTTAATCGTGTTCATATTATATCAATGCCTGGATTTTTATCTTTGTGAGAAGTCTTTTCAAGTATGGTCCATTTTCCATAGTCGAACATATTTGGACAACATGTTTTAAGATTTTAAATCGAATATAAATATTTCTTCTCTAATGCAATATTTCATATGGGAAGTACACTCTAGTACTTTTACAGTTGGCGCTTATACGTTTTTTAAAAGAAATTCTTTTCACTATCTAGTCCCGGAGTCAATTGTTGAACTACGTGCATACTTTCCCCAGTGTGAGGTTTCTTACTAATTCGGAGCCGCATTCGTTAACGTTCCACATACGTTTTTGAACAACATGTTTTAATATTTTAAATCAAACACACACATTTTCTTTTTACTGCAACATTTGATATGGGAAGTACATTTTAGTACAATTAAACTCTTGCAGTTAATGGTTTAACGGCGCTCTCGAGCTTCTGATGGAATTTTCTTTACTATCCAGTCTCAAAGTCAACTGTTGAACTACGTGCATATTTTCCCCAGTGTGAGGATTCTTTCTGATTCGGAGCCGTATATTTTAACGTTTTTCTTATATTTTACAATGATTTATTTAAGCTTTCATCAGTAGTGGATTTATGGTGCTTGAACAAGTCTTTGTGCTTTTGTTGGCATGGTCCTGACAAATCTCTTTTACTATTCAGTCCTGGAGTTAATCGTCTAACCGTGTGCATATTTATCTCAGTGAGTGGTTTCTTGCTGATTTAGAACCAATATATTTTAATGTTTAAGATATATTTTACAATGATCTAGACACACACCCACACAATGGTTTACAGCTCCTCTTTTATTCTTTTTCATGACAATCAATATCAGATATATTTAAAGCTCCTAATTTTTTGTTGCCTGTCCCATGGTTATCTTCCCCCAATACAGTCCTTATGGAGTACTCTTATAATTTTTTTTTTATGTTTTAGTGGTCCATATCTTCGTTCATATGAAACATTTCTCTGAAGGTATTTATATGGTTTTATTTTTATCTTTTACTTCTATTTGACTTATTATTTATTTATTTATTTGTCATTTTATATTGCACTGTTTAGATCTGTATCCCTCTCCATTGTGAGGTTTCTGTAATGATTGTCTGTTTATGCATGGTTTTATGGTACATATATTAGTTATGTTTTGTTCCAATTGGTCATTTTTATTATATTACTACCAGTTCTAATGTATCCTGCTCATCTCCTTCCACATGGATTTTTATGTTATTATTCATTGAGTATGTTCTTTCTTATATATTTATTTGTCGATGATTCTAGTTTTAATATATTTTAATATATTTTTATGATAATGTATCTATTTTATCATTATTAGTTCACACAATACTGTTTTTATATTTATTTTGCTCATTTATTTACGCTTGTGTTCTTAATGTCATAATATCTTCTTGTTTTTTGATGTTATTACATTTTTACGTTTATGACTGCTTATCGTTTACTAATTTATTTCTTTGTTTTTACTTATTTTGAGGTTTGCCTATTCACATGTTACCCCTCCCTCCCCCCCCCCCCGAGGAAGGTCATTGGCCGAAACACGTAGGGGCCATCGAATAAAGTGTTTTTTATCTGAATCACTGCCAGTCCTTGTATCTGTTCCTTTGTTCCTGTTATACCAAAAGAAGCAATAAAGACATTAATAAATAAACAACCAGCCTTTCATGGATAAATAAATCATATCATAAATAATAATTAAAAGTCCTATGAAAGGCAGGTAAACTATATAAAAACATAAATCCAGAAATCCCTAAGGAATAAATAGTAGAATTAAGATAAATAATACATCATAGGTAGTTACAAACCATAAAAGTGATACAACTTAAAAAATCACTGTATAATCAACTTAAAATAACCAAACTTAATTCTCAGCAACTACATAGATAAATAATGTATACCCATGGAGTGTAGCCCTAAAATAAACTTTGGAGACTTACTAACTGTTGTATAGTTGTGGGATCTTGCCCTTCAGCATAAAGTGTAACCAAACACTAGATAAAGGAGGGAGAAGAATGGTAATGAAAAGCAATGAACATTAAGGCACCATATGAACCAACCAATCTATCTAGGAAAGTATAATAGCACACATTGTAACCAGATCGCCAGAAACAAACTCCCTCCCCCTCCACATAGTCATCGGAATGTATAATAGCGCACAATGTAAATAGTTCAACATGAATCTAATATGCCCTAACTCATACACACACTCTCTGGACCACTGCATGACCACCCCTAAAACTCTATTGTGATTGTTTGCTGTGAAAACCGCCTTGATGCAAGGAAAAGGCGGTATAGAAATCCTTTTAAATAAATAAATAAATAATATCTATCTATTTATATATCTATCTGTATATATATACACAAAAGATAAAAAAATATTGGAAACAAGCTTATTACATTAAAGGCAGGCAAATCTGTGCTTATATATCAAATCAAAGAAGATACAATACATAAAAACTAGACTGGATGATCTTACCTCATTCTATCAATTAATCCATTTATAATTACTAGCAAGAAGACTCTCATATCTACTCGCATATTGAAAAAGGAAGGAATGATCAGTGATTATATAAAACTATGTTCCAGCCAGCATTCAAGCCTCCCTAACCTTTAGATCATATCCAAAGTGACCAAATGTACGTCAGTTTGTAATTAAACTATCATAGGTAATACTTCTAGGGTATATATTTCAGGATAAATAAAAGACCTTTTTTTGGAAAAAAAAAAAACATTGTTTTATCTCTCAGTCAAAATATGAATCGCTGATAAAGTAAATCGTGTGCAGGCAGATAAGTTAGTGAGACTGCCCAAGCTTTCATTCTCTCCTTCAAAGGCTCTTTCGTAGCAACCCAAGTAATGATAGAAAAAATACCTAACATTTAAATTTTAAAACCGCTCTTCCTCCCTGCAGTTAGTCTGGATACTCACTGCTATCACTGGGCGGTAAGACATACCAAATATCGTCAAAAAACACCTTCCTTAATTATTGAGCACACAATGCCTCAATACAAGCCACAAATAGACTGTATTACCAGTTTTATCTCTTTCTCAAGACATCGAGGATTGACTACGGCAACGGTATAAAATCAAAGGTCACGTCAAGACAGACCAAATCTCATAAATCATTTTTTTAACAAGCAGCTTTGAATACATTAGTTTGCATGTTAGCCAAGTTCCTCAAATTACACATATCAAAGGATTACATATCAAAAAGCATTGTGCTTTTTTTACATTCCTAATTTTCAAATCTACTATCCACCCGTCCGGCATTGCTAATATAAAAGCTCCAAAAAAATGATCAAAGCTATAGAAAAGTGAACTGCCAGCCTTGCACAAGTTTAAAAGTACACTATCTCTCTGCATACTCACATCTATCAGTTGCATATCAATTGCTCTCAAAAATCTTAATGCAAGTGAGGACCAATAATATATTTAAATGCTAACCGATAGAAGTTTTAGTTATCATATAGTCTGCCAAACCTAAAAAATCAAGAGTTTCCATAAAGAGCTTTCTACAGAAACTCCAAGAGAACGTGAATACCTTATCTGGAGTGTCCACACCAACGGTTCTGCTGTGTCAATGAAGACAGTGTAGATCCACAGAACAGAAAAATTATTTTTAAAGCGACCCTTCCCGCCAAGCTGTAAACGTAGGCATGTACTTGAAACCAATCGATGACTAGTGATGCAATCCAGGTTCTGATGAGAGTGTATCTGAGAGCCCATCTGGTAGGCTATCTTATCTATTTTATAAAAGAGGGGAGGGTTAAATAGTAAAAAGTATATATATCCTTTTTTTAAAAAGTTTTTTTTTACTATCTCTCAAAGAGAGGATAAATGTAATATGACCAAATAAAATGTATCAGAACGATAGACTATGGAAGCCCTAGGAAAGGAAGGAGGGGTGGGGGGGGGAGGAGGAGGGGGAAAGGGGAAGAGAGAAGGGGGAGTGAGTGGCCAGGTCCTGCTCTTCTTTTGTGAACAGAAGTACTGCACCCCCTACACTGTACTACTCCTTTGGATTTTTGGAGCCCAAATGCATGACCATGCATTTTTTAGCATTAAATTTCAGCTGCCAAATTCTAGACCATTCTTCAAATTAAGCTAGATCCCTCCTCATGTTAACTACTTCTTTCTGGGTGTCTACCCTATTGCAGATTTTGATATCATCCATAAACAAACAAACCTTACCCAACAGCCCTTCCGCAATATCACTAACAAAGATGTTAAAAAGATTTGGACCAAGGACAGATCCCTGTGGCACACCACTGTTAACCTCCTTCTCCTCAGAATGAGCTCCATTTACTTGTACCCTTTGTCACCTCCCACATAACCAATTTCTAACCCAATCAGTAACTTTAGGGTCCATCCCTAGGGTGCTCAGTTTATTTATAAGTCACCTGTGCAGAACGGTGTCAAAGGCTTTACTGAAATCTAAGTACACCACATCTAGGGCTCTCCCTTGGTCCTACTCCCTGGTCACCCAGTCAAAGAAATTAATAAAATTTGTCTGACAACACTTGCCTCTGGTGAATCCATGCTGCCTCGGATCATACAATCCACTGGACTCCAGGAACCTCACTATTTTCTCTTTTAGTAGCCTTTCCAATAATTTACTAACTACAGAGATTAGCCTAACCGGCCTGTAGTTCTCAATGTCATCCTGTGTAAAGGGACCACATGTGCCCTTCTCCAGTCCTCGGGCACCACTCCCAACTCCAAAGAAGCATTCAAAAGGCTTATAAATGATCTAGAATTGGGAACAACAAACAAGGTGATTAAATTTGTAGATGACACCAAATTATACAGAGTTGTTAAATCATATATGGATTGTGCGGAACTGCAGGATGACCTTGTGAGACTGGGCATCCAAATGGCAGATGAAATTTAATGTGGACAAGTGCAGTCTGGGGCTGCAGCTGTAGCTAGGAAAGAGAAACATATGTGACTATACATATACTCAGAAAACAGCTCCTGAATGTTTAAGAGCCATCACTAGGGTTGTTGTTGCAGAGATGCTAAGAGCAGATCTCATTAACCGAGGCAGGCGGACCCAGTGCTCCGGGCCCCATCCAACTCCTTCCCCCACCCCACCTCCTTCCAAACCCCAACAAACACAAATACAACAAATGCTCGTGGAACACAACTGGTCGCAGCTTTATTAATCTTTAACAGTTTACAAAAGGTCAACATCATAAACCAAAACAATCCAATTAGCGGAGCAATGCCGCACCAGACATACCTTAGCAAAGTGCCTTGCCACAGCTACTGCCATAAGCTTGCCCCCTGCAAGCTTCCTACCCCTTCCCCGACTTCGCCATGCTATTAACAAAAGTCGGCCGGGGTTTGTCCGGGTCAGGGGTGCCCCAGCCCCGCCCAATTGTAACCTGAGGCTCCGGACCCCGGAAACCTCCGGGATCCCGCGGCCCCCCCCCCAAGCTACAACACCCCAACAACCCTAAAGCCCCGAGGGCGGGTGGGAGGGAGCCGCAACCCGAGCCGCCACCGCCGTGAATGGCCACGCGGAGGGGGCCGGCTCAACTCCCCCCCCCCCACACCACCACATCCTCTTCTCATTGGCTCCCGTGTGCTTGCATCCGCCAGGAGCCAATGATTTCAAACTGGCGCCTCTGCGCGCCCCCAGTCGCGATCACGAGCAGGGTCCCCCGCACCGGGCCACGCGCCAGGTTAGAAGCGACCATCGGGACCCTGCCCGTGGCCTTATCATTAACTGAGGCAGGTGGACCCGGTGCTCTGGGCCCCATCCAACCCCTTCCCCCACCCCACCTCCTTCCAAACCCCAACAAACACAAATACAACAAATGCTCGTGGAACACAACTGGTCGCAGCTTTATTAATCTTTAACAGTTTACAAAAGGTCAACATCATAAACCAAAACAATCCGATTAGCGGAGCAATGCCGCACCAGCCATACTTTAGCAAAGTGCCTTGCCACCGCTACTACCATAAGCTTGTCCCCTGCAAGCTTCCTACCCCTTCCCCGACTTCGCCATGCTATTAGCAAAAGTCGGCCAGGGTTTGTCCGGGTCAGGGGCGCCCCAGCCCCGCCCAATTGTAACCTGAGGCTCCGGTCCCCGGAAACCTCCGGGATCCCGCCACCGGCACAGGCGACAACCTTGTCCCTGCACCGTCCCCCAAAAGCCCAAGCTACGACCAGCGAGCATCATGTACAAGCACATATTCCAAGGCCTCCTGCCAGTCGTTGGGAGCAAATCAACTCCAACCGGGGACCAATGAACCCTGGCACCTCTGTAAAGTCCCACACAAAGCACCTCAGCCCAATCATGCATAATCTGGTAACCCCCGTGCTCACATACCCAACGACCAATCTGACGATTGATTTTGGCCAGACCACGCGACCAACGCCGTTGGTCCCAGCACATAGGCCTTGGAATAATGTCAGACCACAACAGAATTACGCCTTGAAACATTCGCTGCACTTCTGCCAATTCTGCCAATTCTGCTTGCGCCGCTCTTATCAGTTGCCGGCAAGACCAAGAAACGAGGTAATTGCCCCCAAGATGAACAAGCAACACCGCCGGCCGCTGCAATATTCTCCCATGGTGCCGAAGCAAAGGCAGCAGCTGCGACCAACGAAGTCCACGCTCACCCAGCCATGAAATGGACACCAACGCCGGGTCAATCCCCAAATTAGGGCCCACCGGCCTTATCTCCGCTCGCCGTCCCACCCAGTGGACGAAGGAGTGACCAATCACCCAACATCGCACAGGCTCCAATCCCCCATCTGTAAAATAAATGAACAATTAGACACCCCACCCAGCGACCCCTACCCCTTCAAAGGCGCACATACCCCTTAGCGCCCAGGAACGCCATCTGCCGATGCTCTGTATGGCCTTGTCAGGCAACCCAGCCGCCGCCGCACTTGCGGCTGCACCTATACGGGATGAGTGTGGGGCAAAGAGCTTTGGATCTTTGCCTACGTGCCGCAGTACCAACCGCAGCACCGCTGTCACTTGAAAACGGGTTAACGCCCCTTCGTTCTCATGGATAAAGAAACCATCAGCCCGCCCGGGACGCACACCCAGGTATTGCCGTACCGCCGCTACCGGGCATGACACCAGGCACCCATCCTCCTTCAGAACCACCCACAAACCCCTCCCGTGCTGATCCGTCTTGGATCTGGCCAGTAATATCCTCAACTGCCCCACCTCCACTTGAACATGCTGGCATTGCAACCCACCAACACCCCCCACCCTGCTGGAATTCGCCACTATCTCCCCTATTCGAAATGCTCCAAAGAAGGCAAGACCAAAACCGCCCGAAACCGGATAACTTCGTACTGCGATGCCGCCACACTTGGCAGGACCGCAATGAGTCTCCCTACAAGCTCATGCGTAATTGGCCGACACGGGTCCAGCAGGGCCGGACTTGCCCGTTCCCACCCCTGAAGGAGCCGACGAGCTAAAAATCCCCTAGCAGGCGCGCCCCAACCTAGCGCCTTCGCAAAAAAGCAAAACCCTGCCAAGTGCAAACGCACAGACAATCTAGAGAACCCGCCACCCTTAGCCTCCACTATATAACTCCCAATCATCCAATCAGGCACCGCCCACGACTGCCACCCATGAGCCACCAAATATTCAACCACCCTGTTGCAGCCTCGCTGGTAGGCTGACCATGTCCCCGCCGACACTGAACTCCTGAGTAGCTTCAAGATCTCCCCCGGCCAATGCTCTACAATTTCTCTGGGACCCCAGATCCTTTCTCGTCCGCTTCTAGAGCCGACGCCCAGAATCGCTCCCACTGGAAATGAGAACGAGCATAAGCCATCTCATTAGTGCAACCGGGGATATGGCGAGCCCTTACCGCCACATTCAACCGCAAACATGCTAACACTATCTCCCTCATCAGACACTGACAACGGCTTCATTATCGCACCACCACACCACCTTACGGTTGTGAAACCGATCGGGGCATAGGTCTAGCGCTACCCGAATTGGAAACAACTCCAGGAAGGTTATATTGGCAGTCAAGCCCGACCCATGCCAGTCCTGCGGCCATCTGTCCGCACACCAGGCCCCGCTGAAATAAACTCCCAAACCCGCTCCCCCCGCAGCATCCGTATAGAGCTGCAACTCCGCACTGGAAACCTCCGGCTCCATCAAAACCGAGGTCCCATTAAAGTCCTCCAAAAATTGATTCCAAATCCGCAAATCCGCCCTCATCACCTCCGTGACTCTAATCCGATGATGCGGTTTTAGCCCCCCGCCGTCGCTGCCGCCAAGCGCCGCAAAAATACCCTGCCCAGCAGGAGCACCCTGCACGCGAAATTCAAAGAGCCGACCAGCGCCTGCAGCTCCCGCAAGGTTAACTTAGAAGATGCCAACGCATTAGCTAGCAACACCCGCAAACTGATTACCTAGTCACGCATTAAGCGGGCTTCCATCTCTACTGAATCCAATTCCACTCCCAAAAGGTTATTCTCATCGTCGGGCCCTCCTTTTTTTTTCTCTTTTTCTCTTCCCCGCCAAAGGCACACCCAAATCACTGGATAACTCCACAAGCTCCACTGACTGAGCTGCCCCCACGAACAAAAAATCCTCCAAATAATGCACTACATTTGCCGAGCCCCCCCTTTGCACCAGCACCCATTCCAGGAATGTGCTAAACTTTTCGAAGTATGCACAGGACACGGAGCAGCCCCTAGGTATACATTTATCAAAATAATATTCCCCTTGGAAACGGAAGCCCAGCAAACGAAAAGCCGATGGGTGTACCGGCAATAGGCGGACTGAATATCCATTTTCGCCATTAATGCCGCGTGCCCCACCTTCCTCACCATCACAGCCGCCCGGTCAAATGACGCGCACCGCACCATACACAACTCCTGCGGTATGTGGTCATTTACGGACGCACCCAGAAGACAGGACAACTTATGGATTAGCCTGAACTTCCCAGGCTCTTTTTTAGGAACGATCCCTAGAGGTGAAATCACCATATCAGAGAAAGGCGGAACCTTAAACGGGCCCGCAATCCTGCCCAAACCCAGCTCGACCAACAAATTGTCCCGCACAACCGTCGCAAAACACATCCCCGAAGGCAAGTTCCGAGCACTAGGCGCCACTACCTTGCCCCGAACTGGAATCACCAACCCAAACTGAAAATCATACAATAGAACATCCCCGTCCCCGTGCCTTGGGTATCTACGGAGCCAAAACCGCAGGGCATCCAACCGTATCAGGGTCGGGGCTCAGCTACCCGCCTCACTGAGGCTTGGGGGCAGACCCAGGGGTGGGCAGGGCTCCGGTTTTAGCGTACTTCGTGGCTGAGTGCCCCCTTCCACATATTGCGCAGGAGTGCTTAAATTTACAATCTGGAAATGGGCAGGAGGACCTATTGAACCTCCAACACACATCCCCGACCCCCCTGCCCCTGCTTTCTGTTGCATTCCGACCGCTGCCATCCGAAAGGAATGACCCGCTCCCACCGCACCCCCCCAAGCCACCCCTCCCCTCCCCCCCCTCCTAAGCCTGCCCTGGCGGACATCTGTGTCAACCTGAGGTTGATATCCTGCTTGCCCCTGGACAACAATCTGTTCTCTTCCATTTTGTCCCTAAACATCTCGTCATAATTCAACCACGCCCAGCCATCATGCGTTTGAGAAGCCTCCAAAATAGAATCCGCGTAGGACAACAACATACCGTACTGTTCCAGGTAATGATGACACCACAAGCGCAGCAAGGCCCATGTCAAATTCACTACATTGCGCGCAACTGTCTTGATCCGACCCTCTTTCTCATCCTCCTTCCTCTTCTTCCGGCTCTCCCCCTAACGCTTCCTGCCTTCCAACAACCTAAAAATATCTATATAGCGCCGTTTCCGGATTTTTCGATGAAGCTTCTTCGGCACCCCTTCCCACAACTCTGAAAAACGCCGCAACCGAAGAGGCACCCACCCCGCCAACGGCCCCCACTGCACCCCCGCCACGGCACCTCCCCCCCAGATGAGGACGAAGTGCCCAACGAGGAGGAAGAGGACGACTCTGAACTATGCCGCCTCCTACCCGAATGACGCCTTAGATGGTGGCCAGCGATGCCCAGCACTGGGCTCCATGGTTAGTTAGTTCTACCAGATCCCTGTGTTTATTTATTTCTCTTTTTTTTTGGTACCCCTCGCTACCAACACCCACTCCAGCCAACCACCCAAGTCCTGCTGAACCCTTTGGGAAGCCCTACACCCCCACCCCATGCCCCCCGTAAGCAGCCTCCACACATGCTCCCGCAACCCGGGCCTATCCCCCACCGAGCCATGTGACCTGGCCCTAACCATGCGGGATCAAACGCCATCCTCAGCCACTCCACCGCTGACACTCGAGCCTCCGGCCTCACTCCAGGACAGCACACCCTCAATCAGGCCTCCTCCGCACACTCTCCGGAGCCAGCCGCAACCCGAGCCGCCGCCGCAGCGAATGGCCACGCGGAGGCGGCCGGCACAACTCCCCCCCCCCACACCGCCGCATCCTCTTCTCATTGGCTCCCGTGCGCTTGCATCCGCCGGGAGCTAATGATTTCAAACTGGCGCCCCTGTGCGCCCCCGGTCGCAATCACGAGCAGGGTCCCCCACACCGGGCCGCGCACCCGGTTAGAAGCGGCCGCCGGGACCCTGCCCGCGGCCTTATCATGAGTTAGTCTCAACCCGAGTGACTTTTGAAGGCATATTTGAACAGGTCTGACAGCATATCAGTATGTCAAAGCCCAGTGTGGGGTTGCCAATTGACTTCAGATGTGTCTATATGAGGTGATCTAGTCCAGGGTATACTCCATTCAAGGTTGTTATTGGGGGGGGGTCATAGATGCCAAATTACCCAGTTCCAGGAGTGAGATTTTTTGCCACTTTTGGTTTTAAATTTGCATTGCAATGCAGTATGGTATTTGTAGAACCTGATTTTACCTATTGGAATCAGTGCTGCTGGTGCCATAATGTATCAGGATGAGTTTGTCAGGAATCTAGGATTGGCTTAAAATCTCACTACTGGCCACTCTTAGGGGGAGGAGGCCCAACCAGGGTGATTGCCCTGGGCTCCCATGCTACAGGCCCCCCCAAACTGCCTGCAACTGGAGGAATTACAGCCTGCTGGGAGGCCCCCAATCAAACTTTTGCCCTGGGTGCCAGCATATCTAATACTGGCTCTCAATCCATTGCATGGTTCTGATTTCCTATTGTATTCCTTAACAAAAGGGTAGTCTCAAAACTGGATCAACTCTGTTAGGCAAATATGAAGCCAGTTAGCATTCCCAAGCATAGGTTGAGGTATCTAAAGATGTGTATAGATCCAAATGTGTAATGCAACATGCAACACAACTCAAGCTAACTGGTACAGAGGCCAAGTGAAGGGCCCGTTCTCAGGGACAAGCCATGCACACTTTGATCTGCAGTTTAGTAGAGTGTGAATGTCAGGGTCAGCTTAAAAGGTGAGTCAGTGAGGCACTGGCTCAGGATGCATTGACTTGTTTACAGCCTACCTCCTGCCTCTGCAGCCATGGCTGTATTAAAGCTTAACACAGACATGGGAGCATTTGCTTTTGCTCTCACAGCTGTGTTGTACTCAAGCTGCTGATTTTGCATGATAAAAATGTCACGGTGCCAGTGGCTTGAGTACAGCACAGCTGCGGAAACAAAAGCAAATGTTCCTATGGCTGTGGTAAACATTAACAAAAGGAAGGGAGAAGAAGAGAAGAGTAGCTGGCTGGGACTAATGCTGGATGGAGGGAGGCTGTAACTGGAAGGGGGATGATGCAGGACAAGGAAGGGAGGGACTAGAAAGAGGCTGGGACTGGAAATGGGCTGATACTGTGATGGGGGCTGGCTAGGACTGGATAATGGCTAACTGGAGCTAGGGGCTGATACTGGAAATGGGCTGATACTGGGGCTGGGAGGATGGGAATAGAAATGGGTTGACACTGAAATTGGGCTATTACTGGTGTTGAGAGGGCTGGGATTGGAAATGGGCTGATACTGGGGATGGGAATGTTAAAGGGCTGGGAATGGAAGGGGCTGGTGCTGGCAGTGGGAGGCTTGGACTGGGGGGCCTGGGACTGAAAAATGGCTGATGCTGGCAAATACTGGGATCAGAGTGGGAAAAAGATGGAGATGCTGTGGAAGTGAGAAGGGAGAGGAGGACAGATATTGTAGAGAGTGGGGAAGAAGCAAATTCATTAGCATGGAAAGGTTGAGAGGGAGGGATATAAGAATGCATGCTGGGATAAGAAGGAGGAAAGGCAAGGTTAATACTGAAGAAAGAAGTAGATGAGTAGGTGCTGGGAAAGGGGAGTAGGAAGTAGGAGGGCAGGTATTGGGGACATGGGGATGTGGGAAAGCAGGGACTCTGATAAGGGGGGAGTCTAAGATTGAGTGTGAAAACAGAAGAAAGACTCTGAGGCTGGGTAATGGGAGTGTAAATGGGGGTTCAGGGCTTGGGTGGACTTGTGAGTGGGGACTTGGGGGGATAGTGGGAACTAAGAAATTGATTAGAAATTAGAAGGATAGTGGGGACAAGGTGATTGGGTGAGGGGTATGAGTAGGACTGAGAGATCAAGTATAGAAATATAGGGAAGGGAAAAGGTTTGAAGGGTCAGAGGGTTTGGGGGAATGCAAGTTTGGAGGCAAACGGACAGGGCCAGATTTACCTTGAGTGAGGCCCTACGCCAACAAAAATTGTGGGCCCCCAGAAAAGATAAAAACGAGCACGCTGGATCAGCTGCGCGCTGTTGGCCCTGACGTCATAATTAAACTGGGAATCCCAAAAGCCAAACTTGGAATGTACAACACTGTAGAAATAAAACTATACATTAATTTGCTCTTGTACTAAACAAAGTGCAGACGTTAATGATGCACATTTACCAGAGCTGACATTCCAATTAATAAATTCAAAATAAAGAGATATTTTTCTACCTTTTGTGCATTTTTTTCAGCTGCAATTGCTCCAGCCACTTTCTTCTGGTTTATTCGTGTCAGCCCAACTCCAGTCTTAAACCCCCCCCCCCCCCATCGGCTCAAGTAAACTTTAATAAAAAAAATAATAAAACGCTGGCCGCTGCCGCCACGGCAGCATGGACTGTCCCGCGGGGCCCCCTCTGCCCGGCTGAATCCCTCCCTCCGCGACAGCTGAGCCCCTCCGTGCCGGCTTTGAGAGGCACAAAGGGAGAGTGTCTCCCTCGCGTCTCTGTTAAGCCCACAGGGGCTGATTTGAAATTTAGGATAGCCCAACGTGTTTGCGGTGCCAGGCACGTAGTGGAATGATGGTTCATACCTTCTTGGAATGCGAATGCTTAAGCCCTTACTGGGACGTGGTGTTGGATCAAGTCCACGGGGTGCTTAGAACATGAGTCAAATGGACATATGCTGCTCTGCTGCTAGGAAATGAGGGACCCCTGAGGGAAAAGCAGGTGGGAAGGGTAGAGTGGCAATCTGCAAGGGTGGCTTTTATGACCGCATGCAAGGTAATCCTGACCCACTGGTTGGAACTTAAGGCCCCCCTCTAGTTCGTACTGGGTAAACAACATGTGTGTGATGGTGGAGTGAATGTGGAGAAAATCGACCCACAGTGTGCTCCCTGACTCAGAATCGACTTGGAGAGTTGTGGCGCAAGTTTGTGGACAACCTGAAGTCTGAGCAACAGAGCGCCACAGATTGACTCAGGCGAAGAGGGGGGAGGTATGCTAACAAAAATAAGTTTGCAGACTCTAGCTTTGCAGTTTTGAGTGTATCTGGGCCACTCAGGGAAAGTTTATTCTGTTGTCTCTATGATGAGAGCCTTGCATGGCGCTGTCTCTGATGTGTTCTCTCATGATAATGAATGGGGCCCACTTGGGACCTGCAGCTTTCAATAAAGATTTTTTAAAGCCCCACCATTTCCTTTAGTCCTCTCTTGCCCCTTCCCTGGCTTGTTTTCTGCCCTCCAGTTAGTTTCGGTGTATTTTCTATACTGACTCCTGCTACGGATAACATTACTCATTCAACCTTGAAGGACTGGAAAGGGGGGCTGTTACTTCTGGAGAGAAATCTGAAATTGTGAGTATATACTTCTGGGAATTTTTCTGAAAGGAAATTTTTTTCTTTTAAAGCTAATTAATCTGTGAACCCACTATTTTTTTTGTTAAATCAGTCAGGGCCTAGTAGCAACAGTTTAAGATTCAATTTAAAAACACAGAAGAGAACTTTCTGGTTACCTTTCATACCCAGTAGACAGCTGTAGTTTAAATTTCATAGTCACTCAGGGCCTAGCATCAGCAAAGTACTTTTAGTTTCAAATTAAAACACAGAAGAGAGCTTTCTGGTTAAATTTAGAATCCAGCAGAGAGCTTGTAGTTTAAATTTCATAATAGGTTAGAGCCTAGTAGCAGCAAAGAGCTATAATTTAAATCAAATCAGAATATAGTTTTCCTCAGCAGCACAGGACAAGGTACTGTGTAGCAGCCCTTTTTTAATAAGTGTTATATCCCTCCCTCCCCACACCCACCCTCCCCTGGGAAAATCACAGCTTTATAGGTACTTGCACAACTTAAAAGACAGGAGGTGCTCTCAGGTGAAGCTCATTACCCAAATCAGTCATACACCAAGGACCTGAAATTAATTAAGCTTCAGGTGAACAAGGTATATTAAACTTCTTAGGTACAGTTTTAGTGGTATAAATATCCATTGCACCCTTTAGTACATATAGAACTTAAAGATCTAAACACAAACTTAAAACTAAGATGCAGACAGCAGTCCAGCAGCGGGATGTGGGCTTTCCAGTCTTTTGCATTGAGTGTCACATGTATGATTTTCTCCCAGCTGGTGAGAGGTCTTACGTGTGCACTAGGTGCAAGGAGCTCTCTGCTCTCAGGGAACGAGTCCGTTCTCTAGAGGCTAGAGTAGCAGACTTGGAAAACATAAGACAGACAGAGAGGTACATAGACGAGACCTACAGGGATATAGTCCTGAAGTCCCACCTCCAGTCTGGCAGCATCCCTGTTGCCATGGAGGAGAGAGGTCACGTGACAGGAGAGCATCACCCTGGTGTGGCAGGAAGTGATCCTGTAACTAGGACCTGTCCTCCAGGTGATGTAAACACCTCTCGCACCGAGGAGGTTTCTCCAGGGCCAAGTGCCCATGCGGGAAGGGTTAGGACAGCAGTTATAGTTGGTGATTCGATCATTAGGCATGTAGATAGCTGGGTGGCTGGTGGACGTGAGGATCGCCTGGTAACATGCCTGCCTGGTGCGAAGGTAGCGGACCTCACACGCCACCTAGATAAGGTCTTAGATAGTGCTGGGGAGGAGTCTGCTGTCTTGGTACATGTTGGTACCAATGACATAGGAAAATGTGGTAGGGAGGTTCTGGAAGCTAAATTTAGGCTTTTAGGTAGGAAGTTGAAATCCAGAACTTCCAGGGTAGCGTTCTCCGAAATGCTTCCCGTTCCACGCGCAGGACCCAATAGGCAGGCAGAGCTCCGGAGTCTCAATGCGTGGATGAGACAATGGTGCAGAGATGAGGGGTTCGGATTTGTTAGGAACTGGGGAACATTCTGGGGAAAGGAGGGGCTCTTCCGAAGGGATGGGCTTCACCTTAACCGGGATGGAACCAGGCTGCTGGCATTAACCTTTAAAAAGGAGATAGAGCAGCTTTTAAACTAGATAATAGGGGAAAGCCGACAGTCGCCCAAGAGCGCATGGTTCGGAAGAATGTATCCTTGAAGGATACTACAAAAAGCAGAGAGGTTCCAAAAAAGAGTAAAGTAGCCCAAATGCCCTCGAGTATGGAGCAGACAGAACTTAAAGATCCCAAATTACCCATGTCTACCAATAGCCAAATTAATATGAATAAAATACAGTCTCTAAAATGCTTGTATGCAAATGCTAGAAGTCTACAAAACAAGATGGGAGAGTTAGAATATATAGCACTAAACGAGAGATTAGATATGATTGGAATATCAGAGACATGGTGGAAGGAGGACAACCAGTGGGACACTGTGATACCTGGGTACAAACTATATCGAAATGATAGAGCTGATCAAATTGGTGGAGGGGTTGCGCTCTATGTTAGAGAGGGCATTGAGTCAGAAAGGATTAAAGTTTTGCAAGAAACAAAATTTGCTGTAGAATCTCTATGGATTGAAATTCCATGTAAAAAGGGGAAGGCGATGGCAGTGGGGGTGTACTATCGTCCGCCTGGCCAGAATGAACAAATGGATGATGAAATGCTCAAAGAAATCAAGGAAGCTAGCAAAAGTTACAGTGCAGTAATAATAATGGGTGATTTCAATTACCCCGGCATCGACTGGGTCAGTGTCACAACAGGACATGCTAGGGAGATAAAGTTCCTAGATGAAATAAATGACTGCTTCTTGGAGCAGCTGGTTCATGAACCGACCAGAGGGGAAGCAATATTAGACCTAGTCCTTAGTGGAACACCAGATGTAGTGCAAGAGATAAGGGTGTTGGGGCCACTTGGCAATAGTGATCATAGCATGATCGCCTTTGATTTAATTAGTGGAGGAGGGATAGTAAGGAAATCCACAGTACTACCCTTTAACTTTCGAAAGGGAGACTATGATAGAATGAGGAAAACAGTTAAGAAAAAACTAAAAGGAGCAGTTGCAAAGGTTAAAGACGTACATCAAGCTTGGGTGTTGTTGAAAAATACTATCTTGGAAGCCCAGACCAGCTGTATTCCACGCTTTAAGAAAAGTGGAAGGAAGTCCAAAAAATTGCCAGCATGGTTTAAAGCTGAGGTCAGAGAGGCTGTTGTTGCCAAAAAAGCATCTTTCAAGAAATGGAAAAAAGAGCCAAATGATGAAACCTGGAAACAGCACAAACACTGGCAAGTCAAATGCAAGGCATTGATAAGGCAGGCAAAGAGAGAATTTCAGAAGAAGCTTGCTGCGGAAGCAAAAACGCGAAATAAAGACCTTTTCAAGTACATTCGTAGCAAAAAACCCGTGAGAGAGTCAGTTGGTCCATTAGATGATAAAGGGGTTAAAGGAGCACTAAGAGGCGACAAGGCGATAGCGGAGAGACTGAATGAATTCTTTGCTTCGGTCTTTACTGAGGAAGATGTAGGGATGTTACCCACGACTGAAGTGGTATTTAAAGGTGTGGAAGAATTGAAGGAAATATCGATACATCGGGAAGATGTCCTACAACTATTAGATAAACTGAAGAGTAGCAAATCACCTGGGCCGGATGGTATACATCCAAGGGTGTTGAAAGAACTGAAATTTGAGATTGCAGACCTGCTATCAGTAATCTGTGAACTATCATTAAAATCATCTCTAATACCTGAGGATTGGAGGATCGCCAATGTAACACCAATTTTTAAAAAGGGTTCGAGGGGTGATCCGGGAAACTACAGACCGGTGAGCCTGACATCAGTACCGGGAAAAATGGTAGAAACCATCATAAAGAATAAAATTACTCAGCATATAGATAGTCATGACCTAATGGGAGACAGCCAACATGGCTTTAGACAAGAAAGATCTTGTCTTACTAATCTGTTATGTTTTTTGAAGGAGTGAATAAACAGGTGGACAAAGGTGAGTCGGTTGATATAGTGTATCTGGACTTTCAGAAAGCCTTTGACAAGGCCCCTCATCAGAGACTTTTGGCAAAACTAAAGAGTCATGGGATAGGAGGCAGTGTACTACTGTGGATCAGGAACTGGTTAAAAGATAGAAAGCAGAGGGTAGGGCTAAATGGCCAATTTTCCCAATGGAGAAAGGTGAATAGTGGTGTACCCCAGGGATCTGTGCTGGGTCCGCTGCTTTTTGACATATTCATAAATGACCTGGAAAGTGGAATAACGAGTGAGGTTATCAAATTTGCTGATGACACAAAACTATTTAAAGTTGTTAAAACCCAGGAGGATTGTGGAAAATTGCAAGAGGATCTTGATAAATTGGAAGACTGGGCATCAAAATGGCAGATGAAATTTAATGTGGAGAAGTGCAAGGTTATGCACCTAGGGAAGAACAACCCAAACTATGGTTACAGGATGCAAGGTTCCACATTAGGAACCACCACCCAAGAAAAAGATTTAGGCGTCCTTGTGGATACCATGTTAAAACCCTCGGCCCAGTGTGCAGCGGCGGCCAAGAGAGCAAATAGAATGCTAGGTATGATAAGGAAAGGAATGGAAAATAAAACAAAAGATATTATAATGCCTCTATATCGTTCCATGGTGAGACCGCACCTTGAATATTGTGTGCAATTCTGGTCGCCATATCTTAAAAAGGATATAGCAATTTTAGAAAAGGTTCAGAGAAGAGCCACCAAAATGGTAAAGGGGATGGAAGGCTACTCCTATGAAGAAAGGCTAAAAAGGTTGGGGCTCTTTAACCTGGAAAAGAGACGGCTGAGGGGAGATATGATAGAAGTCTATAAATTAATGAACAGAGTGGAACGGGTAAACGTAGATCGATTGTTTACCTTATCAGAATATAGAAAGACTAGGGGACATGCAATGAAGCTACAAGGTAAACTATTTAAGACTAATAAAAGAAAATATTTTTTCACTCAACGTGTAATCAAACTCTGGAATTTGTTACCGGAGGATGTAGTAAAGGCTGTTAGTGTAGCTGGGTTTAAAAAAGGTTTGGACAAGTTCCTGGAGGAAATGTCCATAAACCATTATTAAGAGGGGACCCAGGATATCAATGCTTGAACCAGTACAAGCATTGTGGAGCCTGTGTCCCTTGGGGAAACTGCTGGGTGCGTGTGACCAAGATTGGCCACTGTTGGAGGCAGAGTGCTGGGCTTGATGGACCTTGGTCTGACCCAGTATGGCATATCTTATGTTCTTATGTTCTTAACCAAAGAGGAAACCCACAGTATCATCTGTGGCACAAAACCACCAATAAACTACAATAATGTGTAACCTCAAAGAACCCTTAAATAGATAGAAAATAAACCCCTAAATCTACAGTTATAAACACCTAAGAATAGAAGCCCTACATATTTACAGATGCCATCAGAAATATAAATAAAGTAGTATTTCATAATACTAAATGGAGGAGTGGCCTAGTGGTTGGGTCAAGGTACTTCAGGCCAGAAGGTTGGGGGTTCAAATCCCACTAGAGGACAGCAACCTTGGGCCGGAAGGACTGGGGCTTCTAGTCCCACAGGTGCTCCTTGTGGTCTTGGGCAAGCCACTTAACCCTCCATAGCCCATGTTCCCTGTAAAAATAGTTATCTCCAAGTTATAATGCCCTGTTCAATGTAATTTCAGTTTGTTCAATGTAAACTGCACTGATGCAGAATAGTGTGGTATATAAGAGAATTAAATAAATAAATAACTAAATTTAACCTATATCTACTTTAAAAACAGACAGACAAAAAAACTCTTCTCAGTCATAGCCTTGCTGCTTTAAACTCAAAGCCTTTTATCTGCTTTTCATTGTGTGTTTCATCTCTGTCTGTCTGTCCTGACTAGATTGTAAGCTGCAAGAAGTAGGGGGACTGCCCACTGTGTCTTTGTACAACATTGTATTTATCTGGCATGCACTATTCAAGTCACAATAACAAGTCATTCATAAGGTCCCAAATTAAAACATTGTGGCTGCTGTGTTAGTCCACTTGGCTGCACAGAAATAAAAGTTACCAAATAAACAATATAAAGTGAAATCTTTTTATTTGATTAACTTAATTTTTAAAAGTTGTACATGTGGGTGGCTACAGGGGGTGTGCAACCTTTAGAAAGGGCATTGGACACTATGCAAAATGGTATTCCTGTATTTTTAATATATTTTTTTTATTTTTATGTTTTACTTAAATTGTAATTATTTGAATCGAAGCAAACTGCATTGACTGCTTGCAGAATGCTGGCATATTAAATCCAATAAACCATAACGTTAATCCAATAGAAAGATATGGTCTTGCACAGATATAGAGTACACAAAAAAAGCATGTAAAGTTCCGAAAAGTTCATCTTAAAAGCGAGTAAAGACTTTATTGTAAGATCAAGTCAGTTGACACTTCGAACAAGCGATGCAGGGTTAAGATGTTAAGGCTGAACTCATTGCTGGGGGCCCTGCAGGGTCACGGTACCTTGTACTTGAAGGCGGCTCCCTGCAGCAGGTCCCTCATGGCGGCCTTGGCCAGGTCTCTGCTAGGCTCGTCGGTAACGAAGTGCAGGTTGAGGACTTCTCTGGCCTGCAGCTTGCCCGAGCTGAGCAGGGAGCCCAGGGCCTGGCGGAACTTGGGGCCTAGCGCCGGGCTCCTGTCGGCCTTGGAGTACATCATGAGCAGGTGCAGGTCCTGCAAGCTCTGGGGCTTGGCCTGGGGGCTCGGGGCCGCGCCGGGTACATCGGAGCCGGAGTAGAGAAGGGCAAAGAGAGCTAGGGCGACGGCGAGGAGCAGGACCCCGCGGTGGGCGCGCAGAGGCCCGAGGAGGAGCGGCATGCTCTGGCGCTAGGACCAGGGCACGCCTGCTCTGCCACAGCGCATGATGCTTTGCGCGGATTGGCGGCACTTATTTCTTTAAATTATTTCCCATCTGCCCCTGCGGGCTTAACAGAGACGCGAGGGAGACACTCTCCCTTCGCGCCTCTCAAAGCTGGCACAGAGGGGCTCAGCCGGGCAGAGGGGGCCCCGCGGGACAGTCCATGTTGCCGCGGCAGCAGAGGGGGCCCCGCGGGACAGTCCATGCTGCCGCGGCAGCAGCCAGCGGTTGTTGTTTTTTTAATTTAAAAAAAGGAACAATTTGTTCAATTTTTGTAGGCCCTTGCCAGCTGTGGGCCCTACGCCACGGCGTAGTTGGCATATAGGTAAATCCGGCCCTGCAAACGGAAGTGCTATGGAGTGGATGAGAGCCATAGGAAGGGATAGGTCTTCCTTGAAGGAGGTAAGAGAGGGTAGAAATGGGAGAAGTGAAAGGGGAAATGCAAGCCTGGATGGGGGCAAGACATAAGAAAGGGCCTGGAGGTGAATGAGCTGGGGCTGATTAAGGGATGAGAGGCATAAGATGGTAGATGGGGATGAATACAGAGGGAGGAAATGGGACTAGAAAGTGGATGAGAGACGGAGCTAACATGCTTGCATAGAAATGAGGCAGATGTGGAATGGAAGGGCTAGGGAAGTAAGGTTAGGAAATGGAAAGCTGGTAAGTAGGTAAATGGTGAAAAGAAGGAGACTGAAGACTGAAGGAGGAAGAAAGAGAAATAGGTGAAAGGCAAATGAGAGAAATAGAAAAAAAAGACGAAACAGAGGGATCAATGTTGGAGAGAGTTATAGGGAAGGAAAGGGCAAAGACAGGAAGTATGAAAAAACAGAACTATCAAGTGAACATACACAATATCCCCTCCGCCCTATACTCATTACCGTGCAGTGTCCCACAAGGTTCGTCCCTATCTCCCATACTGTTTAATATCTTTCTCACTCTCATAGAATCCCTTGGTCTCCTATTTTACGTGTATATGGATGATATCCTGCTCATTGCACGCATTGATAGTGTGACTTCCAACCTTTCCATGATTATGTAACTGCTCTCAATGTTATCTTCTCCTGGCTCCACAACAAGCCTTAAGCTTAACCCTTCAAAAACTATGGCCCCTTGGATCACGGGCTCTAAATATGCTCCTTCCCTGGCCCCTTCTCTCAGCTCCTCAACCTTTGCCTTACACTCGGCCTTTAAATACTTTGACGTTCATATCGACACTGAGCTCTCTTTCTCGCCTCACATCAGCCATCCCACCCATTCAGCTTTTACTGCATTACACAGATTTCTTTGGTCAAGTAGCTCAGACCACCCTCCTCAGTACAGTGATCACATGTCTTGACTGTTGTAACAAGAACATAAGATATGCCACATTGGGTCAGACCAAAGGTCCACCCAGCCCAGTATTCTGTTTCCAACAGTGGCCAACCCCGGTCACAAGTACCTGTAAGTTTCCCAAAAGGTAAACAGATTCCATAATGCTTATCCCAGTGGTAAGCAGTGATTTCCCCAGTCCACTTTAATAATGGTTTATGGACTTTTCCTCCAGGAACTTGTCCAAACCTCTTATAAACCCAGCTACAATAACCGTTTTTACTACATCCTCCAGTAACAAATTCAGGAGTTGGATTACACATTGAGTGAAAAAATATTCTATTAGTCTTAAATGTGCTCCATTGTAGCTTCATTGTGTGTCCCCTAGCCTTTCTACTTTTTGAAGGAGTAAACAACTCCTTTCCATTCCACCCATTATTTATCCCTTACTCTCACAGAGAAGGCCTTGCATAACCAAGCCCCACAGTACGTCTCTTCACTGACAGTTCCCTATAGAGCTGATACAGAAAGCCAGCACTGAAGTTGCGCTCTATCAGCTTTTTATGCCTATTTGCAGTGCACCGATAAAGCGCAACTTCAGCGTGGGCATGTAGAAAGGAGTGAGCATGCAAATTAGCCACGGGTTAAACTGTGTGCATGCAAATGAGCCACCCCTTAAACAGTGCACAAAATGGCAGCATTAAACTTGGAGAGCAAGCCATTCACACGTGCACAAAGGGGACCGAGTAGCTAATTTGCATAGGAGCCCTGACAGTATTTTGATGTCATCAGAGGCTTTTTTCGATGCTATCAAAATACTGTCAGGAGTCACTGCCTCTGACAGAAAGCAACTCCCTGGTGGCAGTCTGACCCGCCTGGTGCATTCTAGGCATTGTCATTTTACAAGATGGTGGGGGGCAAGAGCAGGAGTGCGTGAGCAGCGTTCCTGCTTGTTTTTGAGGGTACCGGGAGGGGGGTGGGAGTTTCAGGGCCACTGGGCCACCAGGTTTTATTTTTAATTTGGTGGGTAGGGGGTCGGGGCTGCTGGGCCACCATGGATTATTTTACTTGGGCAGATGGGGGGATCGGGACTGCTGGGCCACCAGGGATTATTTTACTTGGGCAGGTGAGGGGATTGCGGCTGTTGGGCCACCAGAGATTATTTTTATTTTGGTGGGTGGGGGGAACAGGGCCGCTAGGCTACCGGGGATTATTTTACTTGGGTGGGTGGGGGGATCAGAGCTCCTGGGAAACCAGGGATTTGCTTTCTATCAAGGGCAGAATCCCCCAACAGTATTTTGATGGCATAGGGGGCTTTCCCCAATGCCTGGATCAGACCCAGGCATAGAGATATTAGTGCTAAGGCTGGTTGCAAAATCCTCTACGCATTTCTCTGCATTGGGCACAGCCAATATTTTCATTCCAGTTTATTAGGTGCAGCTCATTTGCCTATAGTTTAAATACATTTAAAAACTCAGCGTTAATTGTGCGCTAGTTTTTCCCTTGCTGTTTACGTGTGCATCCGTCTTTGCTTTAAGCGGTAGCAGTAAGTGCATTTAAAAGTGGTGTTATCTGTGTTTAAAGGCCATGCTAGTTTTCTGCATGGTCTGTGTGTGCCCCTGCATTGCTTGCACTCCCCCCATGATAATCAACTGTTCCTCCCCTTTCTGTTTTGGGCTAAATATGACTCCACTTGATACTCAGCTTTCTTCTTTGTTGCCTCCACCCTCTGGAATTGCCTCCCTTCTATTATTAGTTAAATTCAAGGCCCTTCTAAAGACCCATCTATTCACACAGGCCTTCAGTACGGATGCAGTTTAGGGATGCTTCACTAGAAAATAGCGGTGGTAATTTTACCTTAATATAAGAACATAAGAAATAGCATACTGGGTCAGACCAAAGTCCATCAAGCGCAGTATCCTGTTTCCAACAGTGGCCAATCCAGGTCACAAGAACCTGGCAGGTACCCAAAGTCCACAGCTTCCACAGTGCTTGTCCTGGGATAAGCAGTGGATGTCCCAGGTCCTCTTTAATAATGGTTTATGGACCTTTCCTCAAGGAATTTGTCCAACCCTTTTTTAAACCCAGCTACACTAACAGCTTTAACTACATCCTCCGGTAACGAATTCCAGAGTTTGAATACGTGTTGAGTGAAAAAATATTTTCTCTTATTAGTCTTAAATGGTTTACATTGTAGCTTAATTATGTGTCCTTCTTCTTTTGATGACGTAAACAACCGACCCAAATTAACACATTCCACTCCTTTCATTAATTTATAGACTTCTATCATATCTCCCCTCAGCCTTCTCTTTTCCAAGTTGAAGAGCCCTAACCTTTTAAGCTTTTCCTCAAAGGGGTATCCTTCCATCCCCTTACCATTTTGGTGGCTCTTTTTTGCACCTTTTCTAATTCCATTATATAATTTTTAAGATATGGCAACCAGAATTGCACACAATATCGAGGTGTGGTCGAACCATGGAATGATGCAGAGGCATTATAATATCCTTGGTTTTATTCTCCATTCCTTTCCTTAGGATTCCTAGCATTCTATTTGCTTTCTTGGCCGCTGCTGCACATTGGGCGGGGGGTTTCAATGTGCTATCCACGATGACACCTAAATCTTTTTCCTGGGTGGTGGTTTCTAAGGTGATACCTTGCATTGTGTAACCAAAGTTTGGGTTGTTCTTTCCTAGTTGCATAATTTTGTGCTTGTCCATATTAAATTTCATCTGCCATTTGGACACCTGCAAGATCCTCTTGCAATTTTTCACAATCCTCTTGGGTTTTAACAACTTTTAATAATTTTGTGTCATCTGCAAATTTGATTACCTCACTCGTTATTCCCATTTCCAGGTCATTTATGACTATGTTAAAAAGCAGTGGGCCCAGCACAGATCCCTGGGGTACTCCAATATTAACTTTTCTCCATTGAGAAAACTGGCCATTTAGCCCTACTATCTGCTTTCTAACCTTTAACCAGTTTCTGATCCACAATACTACACTGCCTCCAATCCCATGACTTTTTAATTTCGCCAAGAGTCTCTCATGAGAGACCTTGTCAAAAGCTTTCTGAAAATCCAGACACACTATATCACTGGCTCACCTTTGTCTACGTGTTTATTCACACCTTCAAAAAAATATAACAATTTACTAAGACAAGACTTTCCTTGGCTTTCTCCCATTAAACCATGACTATATATATGATCAGTACTTTTATTCTTTAGAATGATTTCTACCATGTTGCATAGTACTGATATCAGACTCACAGGTCTGTAGTTTCCCGGATCACCCCTGGAACCTTTTTTAAATATTGGCGTTACATTGGCCATTCTCCTCTCTTCAGGTACTACAGTTTATAGTAGATCTGCAATTTCATATTTCAGTTCTTTCAATACCCTTCTGGTCCAGGTGATTTGGTACTCTTCAGTTTATCAAATGGTTGTAATACCTCTTCCCGGTTTATCAATATTTCTTTCAATTCTTCCGATACATCACCTTTATATACCATTTCAGGCACGGGTACATTCCCTACATCTTCTTCAGTAAAGACCAAAGCAAAGGTTTCATTCAGTCTCTCCGCTATGGCCTTGTCTTCACTTAGTGCCCCTTTTACTCTTCTATCATCCAATGGTCCTACTGAATGTCTCACAGGTTTTTTGCTACGAGTGTACTTTAAAAAGTTTTTATTATGCATTTTGCGTCCACAGCAAGCTTTTTTTAAATGTGTTTATTAACATTGGAATGCTTGTAGATTCTATGACCACTTATTTCTGTTCTATGTGCTAGTCTTCTCCTTCCTTGTTCCTGTCATATAATGGAGTTCCTTTCCCTTTTCTTATTTGACATTTCTGTTTTTGTAAACCGCTCTGTATGCTTTGCCAAGGGCGGCATATCAAGCCTCAATAAATGATAAAATAGAAATGGGATCTTGGAAAAGAACTTAGATTAAAAAATTATCAGACAACAAAGGTACAAAAGAATGTCAGTTTTTAAGAATAAAATACATCAGTTTTAAAGATGTGCATTTCTTATAGTTCATTACAGGAGGAAATGCATTTCTGTTTCTCTTTCTTCAGTGTTTCACAGATCAGTATCTGCTTTGGAGGTTTTCCATTTCAATTTTTGTCTGCATATTTATTTCAAATTTTGTAGTTTCTTATTCTTTACTGGGTGATGGTCTATGTTTTCTGCAGGTACTATGCAGCCAAGATTAGGAATTCTCTCTAGAAATATGTAGTAGTTCAGCTTTTTCTCTTTTTCCAACTCAAGGTTAGTGGTGTTCTAGAATATTTGCAGTGCTGATTTTCCATAGGTGGGGTTGGTGCAATTTGAGTTCTTGGGGCTGGTGTTGAGTGTAGATTTGCAGGGTTTTGTGTTATAATGCACAGCATCTGGCAGTGGAGGGAATTAGTAAGGTGGCTCAAGGAATCCAACATTATCCTTTTAAACCAACTTGCTATCCCCTCTTACCAACTCTTCAACTGCCCAAGGACACATAAAAGGGGAGGAGGTGTACTTATAAATCACCGAGGAGGACCTCCAATTCAAAACTACCAACTCCAGTTCTACCAATAACTTGGACATTATTACCATATCCAATACCCACCTATCAGTCTGCCTTACATTCAGATCATCAACAGAGGGATCCAGTGATCTCTCACCACTAATTCAGGAGGCAAGTTCTAACTACTACAAAAGTAGATGGTTCATTCTTCTGGGTGACCTCAAGCTACCCACCTTATCCAAAAGCTACCCACCTTATCCAACAAACACTCCTTATGTTTCCTCCAAGCAATGGAAACACTCCATCTCAAGCAAATTATCTCAGAATCAACTCACACCAGGGGAGGTAGCCTAGACTTGATATTTACCCCAGCTACCTGGCCACACCAGCACCTTTCCTCAGTGACCCAAAGTATTAGTTACAACATTCAAACTGATACATAACATAGCACCATCTTACCTCTCCAACCTCATCACAACACAACCCCCTAGCAGAAACAGAAGAGCACACAACATAAACACCCTACATGTCTCAACTAACATCCGCACTGTTAAAGTTTACACAAGCAACAGAGCCTTCACCTATTCAGCACCCACACAATGGAATAATCTACCAGTCGAACTGAGAGCAAACAGCGACCTACAGGATTTCAGAAAAAAGTTAAAAACCTACCTTTTCCAGGATTATTATAGCTTATCATAAACAAAAGCAGAATAAAACAAACCTTGCAACACAACATAACAAGGGTACTAAGAACTTACTTCTGCTCCAACCACAACTGTATATAGTCCCAGCTGTACAAATGCAACTGTAAATAGCTCAAGCTGTATAAATGCAAGCATAAAGTAATCCAAATTGTATAAACACATATCCCTGAAATGAAGATGTAAATAATTGATTCTTAACCTATGTAACCATTGTTTTGCTGTGTAAGGTAAACCGCTACTGATCGCTGGAAGAAGCGGTATGCAAATACAACCAAATAAATAAATAAAACACCACAGTCCCCTGGTCTGACCATATCCTGCTCACTTTCTTCCTACCAAACATCCCCAGCACACCTATCTCCAAGCCCCCCCCCCCTCCCATCTCACACACAGAGGTTTCAGGCATTCAGCAGAGACTCCTTCATCACAAGATGACCCAAACAATCTTGACTCTGTTATATTTGACTAGAACAACCGCATATCATCCTACATTACTATGCCCAACGGCCCATCTGGGATAAAAAGATCATGCCATGTACTCTGGTTAACACCTGAGCTCAAAACCCTAAAAGATAAGCTCAGGCAACTAGAGCACAAATGGAGACATCACAAGGATCCATCCAACCACATGGCATACATAAGCATCCAGGCAGAATACTGCTTGCCACCTTTCTAAAGAAAAAATAATATCATACCAACCTAATTAGATCATTTCTCAACCAGCCTAGAGAACTATTCGACATAGCCTTGAATCTGATCAAAAGCCCAACCGTTTCAAAGTCAGATGCCACCCTGTGTCCAGCTGATATGGCACATTTCCTACAATCTAAACAATCATCAATCACAGGAACATTACGGCTCTCCACCGATCCTCCAATGCTCCAAGCAAACAAACCTGGTCACATTCAGCCCTTTGTCCACCTGGCAACCAGAAAATATTATCTCAAACCTCAACAACACAACCTCCTCCCTCAACCCCTGTCCATTCTCCTGGGTCAAAATGACCAAGCAAGATCTCATCTCAATCTTTCTTCACATTATACAGACTTCACTATCACTGGGCTACATGCCATCCACCCTCAAGCAAACCTCCATCAGACCCTTACTAAAATATCCTACAGCTAACCCAACATCATCTTCCTCTTACAGACCCATCTCAAGTATCCCTTCCCTTGCTAAAATCATTGAAAAAGCAGAGCAACTACTGACACAGGACTCTGTGGACTCCTACGCCCCCTCAATAAACATCAGCATGGTTTCAAACCTTTTCATAGTACGGAAACTTTACTGACTTCCCTCCTAGATACATTAATCAGAGGCATGGAAATGACCACACAAGGCTTCATTCTCATTTTCCTCAATATCTCTGACTCATTCATCCATGATCCCCTCATCTCAAATCTCCATGCAATTGGCCTTACAGATACAATACTACAGCGGTTCCAATCCTACCTGATCAGTCAATATCAACAAGTCAAAATCGGACCAGAGACCTCTAAAGCATTCAGACTACTTCAAGGCCTATCTCAGGACTCTACATTATCCTCCTTGTTGTTCAACACTGTTTACACTGATGACATGGACTGGGTTGTCATGCTTAAATATCGTGGTAACTTGCTGTTCCTTGTTCTCTTCCTCTTATCTTTTTGACTGTTTCTGTCCTCTATTCTGTCCTATCTCATAAATGGCGTTCTTTTCTTATTTCCTCAAATGATATAGTATTGTAAACCGCTCTAATGCCTTTTGACCTGAGCGGTATATCAAATTTATAATAAACATAAACATTTTCATCCAACCGCTAAGCAAAATAATCCAGAACCATAATATCCGCTATCATCTGTATGCCAATGACATTTTAATTTGCGCACCATTCGCCAATAACAATCCTGACTACTCCACGATAGATCAATGCCTTGAAGCTATCATTCAATGGCTCAACTATCACAATATGCCCACTAATCCTAAAAAATCAAAAGACTTCATATAACTAAGAACCTCTCCTTCTCCCCACCAACCACAGTCCAACTCGGCCAACTTAACGCTGCAAGTGAGAGAGCAAGTAAAATACCTAAGCATAATACTGGACCTAAACCTGAACTTCCTTGCCCACATCAAGCAAATTATCAGAGCGGCATACTTCTGAATGAAAACAGTCCAAAACCTCAGACCCCTATTGAAGCAGAACGACTTCTGAAACATCTGTGAGCCTTCATCACCCCAATATTTGATTATGCAAACGTAATATACCAGGGGCTCCCCAAAATCACTCTACTCCCCTTACAACTCTCACAGAATAATCACAGGCACTTCTCAACGGACCCACATAATCCCCATACTAAAGCAGCTACACTGGCTACTCATCCAAATGACAGTCAAATACAAAATCTCTTTCTTTAAGACCCTCCACCATCTTTCAGCGGACATCCTTCATCCTCTCATCCATGAGCCTCTCAACAACAGATCTAGGAGAAAAGCCAACCTCACCCTCTTATCAGTCCCAGTCTCATTCTCTCGCTCCAACATCTCCACCTCCAGCAGAGCCTTCTCCTTCTATACACCCTCTATCTGGAACTCCCTCACCCCAGAAATTCGATCACTGGCAGACACTGGAGAATTTCTTTGCAAACTCTTCCTGGAACATTTTGAATCTGACACTTGGCTGCCCACCCATGCTTGGCTGCCCACCCATGCTTAACATCTTCCAGAGCTCTCACTATGTTTCCCCACCTCCCCTGCCGTTATCCCCACAGATTTAAACCATGTATCATAATTTTCCCCCATTATTGCCTGTCTAAACCCTAATGCCTATCTCCACTATCACATTCCCCTGTTTATATGTTATATTCATTACATGCTTACGTGTTAAATTTAAATTCAAATTTAATTTAATGACCTGAGTTTCATGTAATGTTATCCTAGTGATGTTATAATTGTTATATTTATTAGTTAATTGTTGACATTTAGGGGTATGTTTACTAAAGTGTGCTAAAGGAGCATACCTCAGTGTACGCTAATGGCAGTGATAAGGGGTTTTCGCGTGTAAAGGGCTCTAAGCGTGTAGGAGGTGTGGCAACGTAACATAGTAACATAGTAGTTGACGGCAGATAAAGACCAGCATGGTCCATCCAGTCTGCCCAGCAAGATGGCAAGAGTAGGTGCACCTGTCGCTCCGCGCAGGCCACCCCTCCCCATATCCTTGTTCAGGGGTAAACCCACCACTCCATATAGGACACCCCTATTTGTTGAGATGTTATATGGTTCAGAAGTTAGATGGTACCGTTTATTTTGGGTTTTTTTCCTATTTCTGTAAAGGGATGCTCTGTGTTTGTCCCATGCCTTTTTGAATTCCGTCACCGTGTTCGCCCCTACCACTTCCATCGGGAGGGCATTCCAAGCATCCACCACCCTTTCAGTGAAAAAAATATTTCCTGACATTGCCTTTCAATTTACCCCCTTGCAGTTTCATGTTATGCCCTCTAGTTTTACAGGTTCCCCGTCTTTGGAAGAGGTTTGTTTGTTCATCATTTCTCTTTAAGTATTTAAAGGTCTGAATCATATCTCCCCTGTGCCTCCTTTCCTCCAAAGTATACATATTTAGGTCTTCAAGTCTCTTCTCATAAGGCTTCTGACGCAGGCTCCAAATCATTTTGGTCGCCTTTCTCTGAACAGTCTCCAGTCTTTTTACATCCTTTGCAAGATATGGTCTCCAAAACTGAACACAGTATTCCAAGTGAGGCCTCACCAGTGACCTATACAGTGGCATAAGTACCTCTTCTTTTCTGCTAGTAATCCCTCTTTGTATGCAGCCCAACATCCTCCTGGCTTTTGCCACTGCCTTGTCGCACTGTTTTGCCACCTTGAGATCAGCAGAGATAATCACACCAAGGTCTTTTTCCTGAACTGTGCATACCAACCTTTCTCCCCCTATCGCGTACATTTCTCTTGGATTTCTGCTACCCAAGTGCATGACACTGCACTTTTTTGCATTAAATCGTAGTTGCCAAGCTTTAGACCAGTCTTCCAGCTTTTGTAGATCTTTCTTCATGTTAACCACTCCCTCGGGGGAGTCCACTCTGTTGCAAATTTTTGTGTCGTCTGCAAAAAGACAGACTTTTCCATTCAGTCCTTCAGCAATATCACTCACAAATACATTGAACAGTGCTGGGCCCAGGACCGAACCCTGGGGCACCCCGCTAATCACCTTCCTCTCATCCGAGTGAGCTCCATGTACAATCACCTTCTGTCGTCTGTCAGTCAGCCAATTTCTAATCCAGTTTACCATCTTGGGACCCATCCCCAAGCTACTGAGTTTGTTGACAAGCCTCCTATGAGGAACAGTATCAAAGGCTTTGCTGAAATCCAGGTAGATGACATCCATTGCATGCCCCTGATCTAGTTCCCTGGTCACGCAGTCAAAGAACTCGATCAGATTTGTTTGGCAAGATCGTCCTTCGGTAAAACCATGTTGCCTCGGGTCTTGCAAGCTGTTGGTTTTCAGAAAGTTCACTATTCGCTCTTTCAGGAGCGCCTCCATTACTTTTCCTGCCACCGAGGTAAGGCTCACGGGTCTGTAGTTTGACACTTCTTCCCTGTCACCACTTTTGTGTAGAGGTACGACATCAGCCATTCTCCAGTCCTGAGGAACCTCTCCTGTTTCCAAGGATCTGTTGAAGACATCCTTTAACGGTCCTGCAAGAACCTCTCTGAGCTCTTTCAGTATCCTGGGATGTATCCCATCCGGTCCCATGGCTTTGTCCACTTTCAGTTTAGCAAGTTGTTCTAACACCTCTTCTGCTGTGAATGGTGTGGTATCTACTTCATTCCCATTTTTATATTTGGGAGTCACAGCTGGCCCATCCCCAGGATCTTCTTTAGTAAACACAGAGCAGAAGTAATTGTTTAGCAATTTTGCTTTTTCAGTGTCACTTTCCACGAGTCCTTTCCCAGCACTTCTGAGTCCTGCAATTCCAACTCTGATCTTTTTCCTTTCCCGAATATACCTGAAGAAATTTTTGTTGCCACCCTTAACATCTTTAGCCATCTTTTCCTCTGCCTTTGATTTTGCTATCCTTATTTCTCGTTTTGTCTCTTTGAGTTTGATCCTGTATTCATTTCTGTGTTCTTCTGTCTGCAAGCTTTTGAATTTTGCAAAAGTTGTGGTTTTTGCCTTTATATGAGCAGCCACCTCTTTGGAAAACCAAATAGGTTTCCTTCTCCTCTTGCTTTTATTTACTTTTCTTACATATTTATCTGTTGCTCCTTTCATTGCCTCCTTTAGTTTAGCCCATTGCAATTCCACTTCCTTTATCTCTTCCCACCCCGTCATCTCCTCCTTTACGTACTCTGCCATTTGATTGAAGTTAGTATATTTGAAGTTTAGGACTCTGAGCTTGCTATGATTGGCCTGTACCATGGCTTTTATTTCAAACCACACCGTGTGATGGTCGCTGTTGCTCACAGGGGCACTCACGCAGACATTTGACACACTATCACCGTTGGTGAGCACTACATCCAGCGTTGAGCTTTCCCTGGTTGGTTCCATCACCATTTGTCTAAATAATGCATCTTGGAGAGCATCCACAATTCTTTTGCTTCTTTCCAGATGTGCAGAAGGAGTAATCCAATCCACATCAGGTAGATTAAAGTCACCCAATATGATTGCTTCCCCCTTTGATGCTATCTTGGCAATATCTATAATCAATTCATTGTCTCTCTCTTCAATTTGAGTCGGAGGTCTATAGACTACAGCAATATGGATGACAGTGCCATCTCCTCTCTCCAACGCAATCCAGAGCGCTTCTTCTTTTCCCCATGTCCCCTGCATTTCAGTAGCTTTAATATTGCTTTTGACATACAAGGCTACTCCTCCTCCTTGGGGTAACGTAAAGCATCCTATGTGTCCTTTAATGCGCGTTAACGGGACATGGTGCTGTTAGGTGACAAGCATGCACTTTAACATATAAAAAAGGCTGTAACCCCAATGCAGGATAAAGGAGCATCAATGGAAGACAATCTGAAGGTGATGGGTGGATAGATAGGAGGTAGTTAATGGACCCGACAGAACCTTTGCCATCTGATGTTGTAGTCAGTAGGTGAGATATGCAGATGACACCCAAGAATAATGTTATCACTGTAGTGTGCACATGTAAATGTCAGTACTCTCAGTGTTTTGCATAGGAGAGGTCTGAAGTGTGTCTGGATGGAGCCAGCATGGTATTGATGTGATCATCTAAAGAAGGATTGAGCATGGTGATGTGGAGCAGTCACAGGAGAGGTGCATTGTATCCGTTGAACAGTTGCACATGTTCTTCTATGTGGTGTAGCAGCTGCATGTCAAAGATATGACTGCACATGATGGGCATATGATGAGTGTGGATCTGTGGTCCCGATGGTGGTAGCAGAGAGTGTGTTATATCTGTGCTGGCCTGATGTTGCAAATGTGATGGCACAGATGCAATTTGGGTCTGTTTTTCCAAGAAGTAGGTGTGCCATGGGGACCCAGAAATATGATTGTAGTGGGTGTATTAGCTGCCTTAGCTGGTCCCATAACCACACAATCTACCTGATACTCGTGGTTGAAATAAATGTTCAACTCGGTGTCTCAGTCATAATATGGAACAAGTAATGATGTGTGAGGAATGCAGCAGATGGGCACTGAAGGAGTGGGTTATGGTTGCATGTACAACATATATGTGTCTGAGTTTCCAATGGCCATCCAAAATTAGGGTGCCATAGTTTAATCATGTCTATCATACATCCGCTGGCCCAACATCATCAGAGGCAAGAAAGTATTGCTGTCAGATATGCATGAGTGCAATGTGCATGCCTGATCTATGTTAAGCTCCATTTTGGAATGGCAACATCTGTAAAGACACACCCTGGCCTGCAGCTGACAGTATTTTCAGATGAGGGTAACAGAATCCTGATGAGAACACGTGGTATCTGAAATGTGGTCCACTCTCCACAAAGACAGTGCAGCAAGCATAATACCAAACACTGACAGAACCTCACAGAGAATGGTATACCAATAAAGGTAATGTGTGTTGCAGCATACACTGCAGCTAAAGGTTGTCTGCTCAAAAACACTCTAGTGCAGGGGTCTGCAACCTTTAAGACATAAAGAGCCACTTGGACCCGTTTCCGAAGGGAAAAAAAAAACTGGGAGCCGCAAAACCATTGCGACATTTAAAACAAATCTAACACTGCATATATTGTTTCTTACCTTAATGCTATATACGACCCCCTACTTTTCCTGTTAAAATATAGGTGTTTGGCCTATACTCGCCGTATAAGACTACCCCTCTTCCTTCGCACACCAAAAAAAATACGCCAGAAAATATCACAACAAGTAACAATATTTGATTTCAAAATTATGATGATTTTGTAGTCAAATCACTAATATGAAATAAAATTATTTTTTCTACCTTTGTTGTCTGACCAATTTATTCTTTGATCATGCTGGTCCCGATCTGAGGCTTCTGCTTTCCTGTCTTCTCTTAGCTCTCTTTCTGTGGTCTATGGTCCATCTGCCATTTCTTATCTCTTCTTTCGTTTTCTTCACTTCTTTCCATCAGCCTATTTCCAGTCCCAGTAACCCTCCCCAATATCAGCCCCTTTCCAGTCCTCACTCCCAGTACCTTCCAATGTCAACTTGCATTCCCATGATTGCCACTGGTGTCCATTTCCTTCCAGTCCCCCTCCTTACCCACTGACCAGTCCCTTCTAGTACAAATACCATGGCAGCCCCTCTCAGATCCAGTTCCATTCTCCCATCCCCTCATATCAGCCCATTTGTAGCCTTAGCCCCCAGTTATCTTCCAGGGCCAGCAGCTCTATCCTCCCCTCCCCACAATCAGCCCATGCCCAGTCAAAGCCCCCCAATCAGCTTGCTTCCAGTGCTAATCCCCCCTCAACCCCATTACCAGTGCTAGCCTCCCCTAATCAGCCCAATACCAGTCCTACCCCCCATCAGCTCATTACCAGTCCTAGCCTCCCCTAATCAGCTCATTTCCAGTGTTAGTCCCCTCAACCCCATTACCAGTGCTCCATCCCTCCATGTCAGCCCCCTCCCTCCCTCCATCCATATCAGCTCCCTCCCTCCATGTCAGCCCGCCTCCCCAATCCCTCCATGTCAGCCCCCTCCATCCCTCCATGTCAGCCCCCCTCCCTCCATCCATATCAGCTCCCTCCCTCCATGTCAGCCCCCTCCGTCCCTCCATGTCAGCCCCCCTCCCTCCATCCATATCAGCTCCCTCCCTCCATGTCAGCCCCCTCCATACCTCCATGTCAGCCCCCCTCCCTCCATCCATATCAGCTCCCTCCCTCCATGTCAGCCCCCTCCATCCCTCCATGTCAGCCCCCCTCCCTCCATCCATATCAGCTCCCTCCCTCCATGTCAGCCCCCCTCCCTCCATCCATCCATATCAGCTCCCTCCCTCCATGTCAGCCCCCCTCCCTCCATGTCAGCCCCCTCCATCCCTCCATGTCAGCCCCCCTCCCTCCATCCATATCAGCTCCCTCCCTCCATGTCAGACCCCTCCCTCCATCCATCCATGTCAGCCCCCCTCCCTCCATGTCAGCCCCCCTCCCTCCATGTCAGCCCCCTCCATCCCTCCATGTCAGCCCCCCTCCCTCCATCCATATCAGCTCCCTCCCTCCATGTCAGGCCCCCTCCCGCCCTCCATGTCAGCCCCCCTCCCTCCATGTCAGCCCCCTCCATCCCTCCATGTCAGCCCCCCTCCCTCCATCCATATCAGCTCCCTCCCTCCATGTCAGCCCCCCTCCCTCCATCCATCCATATCAGCTCCCTCCCTCCATGTCAGCCCCCCTCCCTCCATGTCAGCCCCCTCCATCCCTCCATGTCAGCCCCCTTCCCTCCATCCATATCAGCTCCCTCCCTCCATGTCAGCCCCCCTCCCTCCCTCCATCCATCCATCCATATCTGCTCCCTCCCTCCATGTCAGCCCCCCTCCCTCCATGTCAGCTCCCTCCCTTCTTCTGCAGCCGCGGCTCCCTGCCTCTTAGGGAACCGCGGCTGTGCTTTTAAAATCATCTCGGAGCCCTTCCTGTCTTGACGGGCTCCGTGCAGCATTGTCCCGCCTCCAAAACTTCCTTTAGAGGCGGGACAATGCTGCACGGAGCCCGTCAAGACAGGAAGGGCTCCGAGATGATTTTAAAAGCACAGCCGCGGTTCCCTAAGAGGCAGGGAGCCGCGGCTGCAGAAGAAGGGAGGGAGCTCATAACGCCACGTTTAAATACATCTTTACAACACTATTGCCTGTCACCGGGCGGGCAGTGTGCTCCGGAGCTGCGGCAAAGGTGAGAAAGAGCCGCATGCGGCTCCGGAGCCGCGGGTTGCCGACCCCTGCTCTAGTGGTAAGTGACCACAAGTGGTGTCTATATGGAATAGAGGGGAAGATGTGCAGTTACAGTTATGGTCATCTACACCAATCTTTTTACACCCTGTGGCTCACATGTGCTGTGGTCACAGTAGCAACAGTCTCTCAGGGTCCACAGCAGAGTGAAAACCAGTCTGGCTGTCGTATAGTCATGATTATAATGAGTATGCTAGAAATATATATGAGCATGAATAGGGACATGGGTTCATGATGTAACACAGACACTGGGCAAGTTTGGACAGAAGAATGAGAAGGGTTTTAAAAAACATACATTACAAACATTGAGCCGGTGTCTGGTGTGTCCAAAGACAGTACTCTAATCATCATGTTAACCCTGCACAACAACTGCCATGGGAAGAATTACTAATAAAAGCAATGTATGCATCTGCCTGCAATGTAGAAACAGGTTGATAGATCCATATTACCCCTGTAGGATGTGGCTGCACATTCAGTATATATGCAATGGAGGCCCAGACTGGCTCCCACAGTTAGGGTCCAATCTCCCAAGTCTGTCCACTGTGTGGGTCATGCATCTGCTGGGGTCACAATACCAACACTCTGCAATGGGCCACAGCTGAGGCAACACATTCTGTCCATCTGATAGCCTAGATTGAAAAGAGCATGCATGAAATATCTCACAATGAATAGGCACAAGGATGCCTGGGGCTTTGCTGATCCTGCACCCTTTTGGACAGTATCTGGACCAGCCCAGAACAAAATGAAAAGAAAAGAACCTGTGAACATTGAACTGGGGCTCTGGTGTGGCCAAAGACAGTGCTGTAACCATTATGCTAAACCTGTTCACCATCTGCCATGGGAAGAATTACTAATAAAGGGAATGTATGTATCTGCCTGCAGTGTATCAGCAGGTTGTCAACTCATTCTCACTGGACTGTGATTGACCTGCATGTTGTGTACATATCTGTTGTGGTTCAAAGTACCTGATGTCACGGTTGGGTATTAGACGTGACTCATGTCAAATGCATGTGTCAGACATCTGCTGCCCTTACACCAACAGCTCACCAAAAATAGAAATGGCCTCAGATGCATGAGTCTGCCCTCTGCATGTTATGAAAGAGATCACGGGAAATGACATGTGTTGGCAAGTACATACAGATGCTGCATGGTGCTTTGCAGTGCATGCAGGTGTCTGTTTAATGCTGCATTCCAACAAGTATAATTTACACTGGGCAGTGCTGTGTACAAGGACAGTGCAAGAACACTGATGCTAGGCCCTTACAACGTTTCACTGTGGAAACTCAACAAACAGTGCAACAGCATGTGCCTGCCTGCAATGTGTGAACATGTAAGCACCTCCCCTTCTCAGCAGTTGATGTGCTGGTGTATAGTGCAGATATGGGAAGGACTCAAAGTATGTTGCCCACAGGTCTCATGTACAATCATTGATATGTCCAAAGTTCATCTCCAGGACAGATCTGGTGTAGGAGCTGGATTATGTGCATTGTGCTGTATGCCCCTCATTGCAGTCTTACAGTCTGCAGGCCTGATTGTCATGGGCCTGTGTATAGACAGTATGTGGATCATTTTGAGTCACCAACACTGATATATGCCATGCCCTATTTTACATTCCTGCCTGTTTTTTAAACATGCCAATCCAGCGCATATATACCCTAAATCAACAGTGGAGGTGTATGGAGAGCCTCAGATACAGGTGGGATGGTGGGTGTGCAAGGAGGTGCAAGTGGTGGCTGTGTGTGTCGCTCATCAACCTGGATGCCCATTGCTGAATTTGTCATAGGCCATCTATGCACTGGGTAGGCCTGTCAGATGGGGATGTTATTTGACCTACAAGATGTCAAAAATCATCCTGGATGTGTTGTTGCCTGGATGTGTTGTTGCCAAAAAAGCATCTTTCAGGAAATGGAAAAAAGAGCCAAACGACGAAACCTGGAAACAGCACAAACACTGGCAAGTCAAATGCAAGGCATTGATAAGGCAGGCAAAGAGAGAATTTGAGAAGAAGCTTGCTGCGGAAGCAAAAACACGAAATAAAGACCTTTTCAAGTACATTCGTAGCAAAAAACCTGTGAGAGAGTCAGTTGGTCCATTAGATGATAAAGAGGTTAAAGGAGCACTAAGAGGCGACAAGGCGATAGCGGAGAGACTGAATGAATTCTTTGCTTCGGTCTTTACTGAGGAAGATGTAGGGATGTTACCCATGACTGAAGTGGTATTTAAAGGTGCGGAAGAATTGAAGGAAATATCGATACATCGGGAAGATGTCTTACAACTATTAGATAAACTGAAGAGTAGCAAATCACCTGGGCCGGATGGTATACATCCAAGGGTGTTGAAAGAACTGAAATATGAGATTGCAGAACTGCTATCAGTAATCTGTGAACTATCATTAAAATCATCTCTAATACCTGAAGATTGGAGGATCGCCAATGTAACACCAATTTTTAAAAAGGGTTCCAGGGGTGATCCGGGAAACTACAGACCGGTGAGCCTGACGTCAGTACCGGGAAAAATGGTAGAAACCATCATAAAGAATAAAATTACTCAGCATGTAGATAGTCACAACCTAATGGGAGACAGCCAACATGGCTTTAGACAAGGAAGATCTTGTCTTACAAATCTGTTATGTTTTTTTGAAGGAGTGAATAAACAGGTGGACAAAGGTGAGTCAGTTGATATTGTGTATCTGGACTTTCAGAAAGCCTTTGACAAGGTCCTTCATCAGAGACTTTTGGGAAAACTAAAGAGTCATGGGATAGGAGGCAGTGTACTATTGTGGATCAGGAACTGGTTAAAAGATAGAAAGCAGAGGGTAGGGCTAAATGGCCAATTTTCCCAATGGAGAAAGGTGAATAGTGGTGTACCCCAGGGATCTGTGCTGGGTCCGCTGCTTTTTGACATATTCATAAATGACCTGGAAAGTGGAATAACAAGTGAGGTTATCAAATTTGCAGATGACACAAAACTATTTAAAGTTGTTAAAACCCAGGAGGATTGTGAAAAATTGCAAGAGGATCTTGATAAATTGGAAGACTGGGCATCAAAATGGCAGATGAAATTTAATGTGGACAAGTGCAAAGTTATGCACCTAGGAAAGAACAACCCACACTATAGTTACACGATGCAAGGCTCCACATTAGAAACCACCACCCAGGAAAAAGATTTAGGAGTCATCGTGGATAACATGTTAAAACCCTCGGCCCAGTGTGCAGTGGCGGCCAAGAGAGAAAATAGAATGCTAAGTATGATAAGGAAAGGAATGGAAAATAAAACAAAAGATATTATAATGCCTCTATATCGTTCCATGGTGAGACCGCACCTTGAATATTGTGTGCAATTCTGGTCGCCGTATCTTAAAAAGGATATAGCGATTTTAGAAAAGGTACAGAGAAGAGCCACCAAAATGGTAAAGGGGATGGAAGGATACTCCTATGAAGAAAGGCTAAAAAGGTTAGGGCTCTTTAACCTGGAAAAGAGACGGCTGAGGGGAGATATGATAGAAGTCTATAAATTAATGAACGGAGTGGAACGGGTAAACGTAGATCGATTGTTTACCTTATCAGAATATAGAAAGACTAGGGGACATGCAATGAAGCTACAGAGTAAACTATTTAAGACTAATAAAAGAAAATATTTTTTCACTCAACGTGTAATCAAACTCTGGAATTTGTTACCGGAGGATGTAGTAAAGGCTGTTAGTGTAGCTGGGTTAAAAAAGGTTTGGACAAGTTCCTGGAGGAAAGGTCCATAAACCATTATTAAGAAGTGACCGAAGATATCAATGCTTGACCCAGTACAAGCATTGTGGAACTAGTGTCTCTTGGGGAAACTGCTAGGTACATATGACCTAGATTGGCCACTGTTGGAAACAGAATACTGGGCTTGATGGACCTTGGTCTGACCCAGTATGGCATATCTTATGTTCTTATGTGGAGTAATATCTGTGGACAGCATGGAAAAAAGAAAGGAAGGGATGCAGAAGCTGACATGCAGCTGAACCTTGGCTATGGGATGGCATATTGTGGCTCTGGCAGCCCGGCAATAACAATGTTGGTTCCTGTGCTGGGATTTGAGCTCCACAATGGAGCTGCAGGGACATGGAGACATAATCCCATGCAACAATTTTGCCATTATGGGGCCCTGTTGTGTATCTGCTTGCTGTGGACCTCATGAGAATTGTCCATGGAATGCCTGTTGAGCCTGTAAGGCCTCATTCTGTACATGTGGTCACAACGTATACCTGTTGCATCACTAGCTCATCTATTGCTGTATGTCCTGATGAACAGCAGCTGGATGGGTAGCATGCACTGAGTCAATATGTGTGTTTCAAACACAATGTGAAGGCAGCATGAAAAACAAATGTGTGCAATGATGTTGGTAAGCAATTATGAAGATGGTGGCTCCCCTAAGATATCTGGCATATGACTCAACAGTCTATTGTATGGATAAAGGTAATGCATATATACAGGGTGGCCCAAAAAAAGTGAGAACATCTCGTAAATTAAAAGCTTAAATAGTTTACTTATTTACCTTTTTTAGCTATATTACATCTTTATTTTGACAATTTCTGGTCGCCATCTTTTTTTTTTTTAATTTGTCAATCATTTACATCTGTCTTTTTGAATTTTTAAATAACTTATATGCTACGAGATGTTCTTACTTTTTTTGGGCCACCCTGTATATGCGGTGACTGTGTATACCAGGGGTGCTGCTGACAGTCCCACATGTGTCACAGGAGCTACAGATCTTGTGTAAGAAATAGGAGGCCCAGCTAAATATGAGCATACATAAAACCGTCATCTATGCCTCAGACACTGTGTTAGTTAGCTGGCAACATTTTATTTCCAGCCAGGGATGTCTGTGAGAATCACAGGTCAGATATCATTAATTAAGGCTCTGTTGATGTATGATGTGTGCAGAAATATGAGCTTCATAGTTACCTCTGAGAAATGACCAGGTGAAAGACAAATGGTGTACCACCCCCCATGGCTGTGAGTCTGGGATCAAACACATTGCTCCCACATCCGAACATTAGTGGTGTGCATCTTTGTACACATGTGCTAGGTCATGGAGGTTTGAACCATGCATACTATATCTGGCAAACCTTGCTGCTCACAGATATATATCTGTTATATATCCACACTGGCCATTGATGACCTTGGTGATGTTGGGATGGCAGTGTGGTGAGTGGAGGGCATGCAATGATGTGTCCTGCATTAACCCCGGAATCCCCAAACCACATATGGGACATGGCTGATGTTTCAAAATAGTTGTAGTGAATGTGTGTAGGAAAAAATTATGTTGTGAGTTGCAGGGACAATAACCCCTTGGATGTGGCACAGGATGTTTAGGTCAATGCATGCCCCCTGATGGCTTGCTAGATAGCAATGAGAAGGTGTATCCACAGAAGATGTTGCTGTTATATGTCAGCGTGAATGAAAGCAAATGCTTCTATGGCTCAGGGAATATATGTTCCTTGGGCAGATGGCAGTTAGATGTGACTGCCAAGCCCATGTATGGATGCTATGTGCTGAAATATATGGTGTCCGATTTTCATCTGGGTGGCGCAAAATGTTGTCGATGCATAGCATGACCACCATACGTCTAACCTGGATTTGAATGCTGTGGTCATATGTGGCTCCCCCATTAAAAATCAGGGTTCTCACACACAAACTGGAAGGTGCAGGAGTTAGCCAGGTAGGCAAAAATTAACAGGCAAACCGCTCAGACTCTGTGCCTGAAAGATAGGCGAGGAAAATCCGTGCCAAGCTTTAATGCACAGATGGCTATATGTGTTGCACAGAAAAATGTTGCTACCCGCAAGCATTTTTATCTGCTCCTGCCCTGCCACAGAATGTCCCTAACACATCCTGATGCCAACCATATAGTATATGGGCATGTTAGGGAGGTACCTGGGATCTCAGAGGGCCAATACCTGAGTGGGTGCCTTCCCAAAATCACCAAGACGCCATTTACACAGGCAACTAGGACAATTACCTGTGTAAATGCCTTCCAAAATCTGGGCCATGATCTACAATGTTAAGTTTAGGTAGTTATGAGAAGCACATGTGATGGCACAGTAAAAAACTGTCTCGCACAAGAATCAGCTCAATAAAACAGCTTTGTGATGTTTCAGTATGCCTCTACTTCCATGAGGCGTACAGGTAAAATGTACATGGAATACACACTCTAAGCAATGTCTGAAAATACTGATAAGCACATCATAAAATGGTCTTTGCCATGTGTGTGACACATTGTCACGAGATGCACAGGATGAAGCACACATAGTGACTGCATAAGCTGCATACAAATCAAAAAAGATTTTTTATTTGGAAACAATAGGTCAACATGGTCCGTGAACTGGCTAAACATGAAAAGTATGGTATAGCAACCTTCTTAAAATGCGCAGTGTGATGTCACTGTGTCACAACAAATTCATGCACACACATATGCACACTATAAATCCACAAATGACACAGTGACACCCTGTATGCAGAGGATCACTCCTGGATATAGGGAAAAAGAGATGACATGTTGTTGTGGTGCACCTTGTGGGGATATATGACAGCCTGTCATGGCCAAATTGGCTAGCGCAAGGGTGACAAGGAAATAACACACCCTATACACAATGTGCCTCTGCTGCTACACATCCACTGTAATGCTGTCTTCTTCCTAAATGTTTGTTGTCAGTGATAGAACTATGGCAGATTGCAGTTGTCAGTGATGTTGCTGCTGGACTGTTCGCTGGCACAAGTCTCTGTCTCCCTGGCTGTAATGATGTCTAGAGCATCGCAGCTATCTCCAAGTCTTTTTCTGCAGCCATGGGTGCCTGCATAGAGGCTCAAGGTTTGCCGATGATGATGGCAGAATCCATAATAAGGAACTGTGACACCACCCCAGCATTGAACAGTATTGCCGGGTTAGTATGCCCCTTCTGGATGCCCTGATCCGCTACTTGGATGTCAACATCCTGCATCGACATGTGCCCCTCAACATAGGCATCATGACTGTCTGCTACCCCTTCTCAGGCATCATCTCCTGTTGTTGCTATCTCATCCTACTTGTTGGTGGTGGTGACTGCAGAAGCACTGTTGGCCCCTGCTGCTGTGGGTGGTCCATGCTCTGTGAAAAAGATAATAGGCAGGTAGGCATGCATGTCATCACACATCATGAGTTACCATCCAAGTGCCTGAAAGTTTTAAATATCAATTAAGAAACGTTCAACATGAAACCATTACAAAGGCATAACACAGCTACCAATGAAGGTGTAGAACATGCAAACTGATCAGTACAGATTATATTCACATTTGCTCAGGCACATAGACACATGTCCATGGCCATGTGTTTCAAGTGTGTCATAGTCTTCATCATGTCTATCAATGCAGCAGAACAATTAATTCTCAATGAACTCTTGAGTAACAAATAAGCTAATTACATAGAAGATGTCTGATGATGTTATCCAAACATTATCTAATGTGGAGGACAGCTGGTGTGTGGTGCATGAGATGGACAGGGCCTGTCTGGAGATGTCATTCTGTTCAATCTGTCATCCTTGACCCAGAAGTGGGGGTTGGAAAGTGTGAGATGTGTGTGTGCATGTTCAAACATCATTGCCTGTTACCTAAACGACGTTCTGTAAAGTGGCAGATGTGAATGATGAAGCATTCTGATTTGCCATCAGACCAAACATACAACATGTTCCACAAGGAACACAATGTTTGACATGATCACATCATTCACAGGGAGGCATCTGAAAGTCAGCATTATTACTGCTGTGACATCTAAAGGGCCAATCACACCTCACACCAGGAACCAATAGTAAACATATGCCTGTACAATGTATCTGTATAATGCTGATCTCACTGCACACACACTGCAATATACAACATATGTGCACTTGGTACCATGCCCCATGTCTGGGTCAAAGATGAAGCTACTAGGAGCAATGTCATGAGCCCATCCAAGGCCACATTCATGGTGACTGTTTGGACAATGATGGAAAGAAAAAGATAAATGCAACTTGTACTACTCCCACTCCTATCACGTGTGTACACCCAACACCATAGTTGGGAATGTCATCAACACTACGGTGTCTAATTTCCACCTGCTAAAGTCCAGAGAGCTACATAAATGCTATATCATAAACATGATGTATATGTAGATACCCAGGAAGGTGTAGATAACATGAGGAGGGATCTAGTTCAGCTTGAAGAATGGTCTAGAATTTGGCAGATGGGATTTAATGTTAAAAAATGTAAGGTCATGCATTTGGGCTGCAGCAATCCAAGGGAGCAATATGGTATAGGGGGAGAAGTACTTTTGTCCACTAAAGAAGAGCGGGACCTAGGCGTGGTTGTGTCTGATGATCTTAAAGTAGCTAAACAGGTAGAATAGGCGACGGCAAAAGCTAGAAGGATGCTTGGGTGCATACGGAGAGGAATGGCTAGCAGAAAAAAGGTGATAATGCCTCTGCATAAGTCTTTGGTGTGACCTCATTTGGAGTATAGTGTTAAATTCTGGAGACTGCACCTTCAAAAGGATGTGAACAGGATGGAATCGGTGCAGAGGTTGGCTACTAAAATGATTAGTGGTCTTAATTATAAAGCATACGAGGACAGACTTAAGGATCTTAATATGTACTGTCAGACGGCTGCCTGGGTGAGAATGTTCACAGTCTTGGCAAGTGCATATATCAATATGATTTGCAAGGGATTGTGGGAAATGCAGTCCATTCACACCAGACACAGCTGCTCACAATAATTAGTTGTGCTTGAGTGTAAAGCCAATAAGATATTTATTTATGGGGTTATTTCTCCCAACACAGATATGCTTGGTAGCACATAAAACAGGATACTTGCTTTCAGTGTTAAACTTGGAAAAACAAAATCAGGAAAACAGTTGAACTTGTCAGGCAATCAAAGCAAAAGAATAAAGACCTGGTTGGTAACAAACTGGTCTTTTCTGTAGGCTTTAGCTAATATTTTCTTAGCAGTGTTTCAAACAACAAGCAAAACCCACAAAGAAGGGAAAAACTGTTCTTTTCAGGTTAACTTCTTATATCATCACACATAGACTCAGAAGTGATTTCCTTAGAGCTCACAAGCAATTAGGTAAGGCTCAATTGCTAGCAGTTACCCAGCTGAAACCCCTTAGCTGGCTTGCTTTCTACTGCGTGGCTCAAATCCTACTTCAGGAGCTTTTCTGAGTAGATTAAAGAACAAGTTTGTATTTCTTTGTGATGGTTGTTGTACTTTGTAACAGAAAATTACCAAAGGAGTTTAGACAGAGAGCAATCCATATATTCACAGCCTGTATCTAAGACCGCTCCCCCTTCTTCAACAATCATGGGTTCAATATCATGGATTGGCACAGAGGAATTTCTCAATGTAGCACTCTCAGGAGAATACTTGTTTCCCTGCTGTCTTTCAAGGTTATAGCTAGGGCATAGATCAGTGTTCATACCTGAGCTTCCATTGCTGTTAGAGTTCCTCTCTAAATAGCCTGGCCAGTATGTAGTCCAGTTCTTATGTCCAGCCTTCCAATCCAGATCCCTGGACACTGGATCTCTCTTCACATACCTAGGGTACCTTCCAAGTGCAGCCGTCTCCCTCACAGGTACCGTCTGGAGATGCCTAGCTCTGCAGCACCATTCCTCTGGTTTTCCCCAGTCCAATGGTGTACGCTGGCCTTTTGAATGTCTCCCAGTATACGTACTGCTCTGGACTCCTTTAGACCTCCCAAATGCTTTTCTCTTCTTTCTTCCAAAGGGTTTCTTGCCCTCTCTGTCCGTCCGCACTGGCTTCTGCTTCTGATGATCCTCCAGATGAAACTGAGGATAATTCTGAGGATGAGGATAATTCTCTGTAGAATAAACTCTACCTTTATTCTGCTTTGATGAGTGCTCCACCCTAGCACAGCGCAGCTGTGCTGAATCAGGCCAGGCCCTTTGAGATGAGAGCTTGGGGATTACCTCATAGCCCTCCTGATTGAACACACGTTTCCCCACTTCAGCTCCTCTAATGGCTGTTGGAAACCTGGTGCATTCTGGGACTGGTAGTCTTTTATGGCAAAATTCTGTTTTCTTATTTCTACCAGAACTGACAGGTTGCTTGTTCAGAGTCACTTCACCTTTACTATAGATCCTTCCTGAGCTATGATAAGCTTCCTTATCACAGTACACCTTAGAGGAAAGGCGGGATAGAGGTGATATGATTGAGATGTTTAAATACCTCCGTGGCATAAATGTTCAGGGAGAGAGCCTCTTTCAATTGAAAGCAAGTTCTGCTACGAGGGAACATTGGATGAGGGTGAAGGGAGATAGATTCAGGAGTGATATGCAGAAATATTTCTTTATGGAAAGAGTAGTGGATCCGTGGAATAGTCTCCCAGTGGAGGTGGTAGAGATGAGGACAGTAACTGAATTAAAAAAAGCATGGGACAAACACAGAGGATCTCTAAAGGTAAAAAGGGGACTGTTGTAGTTGTTGATATGGAAGGACAGACTAGATAGGCCATGTGGTCTTTTTCTGTCGTCATATTTCTATGTTTCTATGTATGTATGCAAGATAGGTTTTGAGCAATTTCATTTAGGAACATGAGGGAACATCACCGATGCAAATGTTGTTGTGTCCTCTCAATTCATGCAGGTCAATTAACACTACAGCATCAGCAGTTTATGTCTGTGGAACTTATGTAGGTATATGATGTAAACTGCATACTTCTGATACCTCTGTGTATGATGCCCCAGTCCCAAATCACTGCCATGTTGTTGAAAGATGTACTCTGCACCTCCCCTCACCTACAACGAGGCAGGCTCTTGGGTCACAGAAAACCGCACACAAAACAAGGAGAAGGTTAACTGATCACAATCTTTAGATAATACACAAATCTGTAAATAATACACAACACACTTGTATTATAAACACAGGACCAAAGCGCTTTGGGAGAGCAAGCTAGGCCTTTGCCTATGTTTACTCTGAAATCAAAGCTTTAGGCCTCTTTATTTATAGGTAAAGATTCCATTACACAGCATAATTTCACTTTATTATTCTAAGTCTCACATCACGTATATTCATAATATACATATTCTATTCTACGTCTAATGTTACGTATATTCATAATATACTTTTCTATAGGCATGCACGTCATAGACCATCATGAAAAGACATACATATATTCTCAGACATGACTATGTAGGCCTTAATTCTAATTAATCCTAACACTGACAGTTTGATATCTCTGACCAGAGACAGTGAGACTGAGAGGCTGGGTAAACAGCTTGCCTTTTACTTATCTTTCTAATAACATAGGCTAATGTTTATGCTATCTAAACCTTTCACCCAATTTCTCCTACAGACTTTTCAAGGATGGTATGAAATATGGAGCTACAAATGATATTAACTCTTTCTTAGGGATTATAGCAATATAATGTTATCCACAGGGCCTGACTGTGTATCCAACCCGGTACAATCAAGCTTTCTTTCAGTCCTTCCTCTGATTCTGTAAAGAATCATTTCACAGATAAGGTAACTCAGACATTGGTATTAAAAATGGATCGTAGCTAGCTTCTGGGTCAATCTGTAACATCATTTTAGGGGTCAGTGTCTCCACTAATTTCTTACAACAAGCTGATATTACACAAAGAATTACTGCTCCTAAAATGATAATCCCTAATAAGCCAAATAATGAAGCTAATAGGCCTTGCAGGGGCCTAGATAATAAACTCCAGAAAGAAGAAACAGAATCAAAAAAATCAGAAAAAGAACTTACATAACTACTACTTGATACAAATGTACGATTTCTAACCCTATCCAGCAAACCTTTCACTACGTTTCCTTCATTATCAAGCATACTGCAACAGTAATCAGAAATTAGGCCACATACGCCATTTTCCTTCGCTAGTAGGTAGTCTAAAGCCATGCGATTCTGAGCTGCATAAGTGGACACCCTGTCTACTTCACCTTGTAGCACACTAATAGCCTCTGTGAGATCCAGGGCTGTAAGTTCAACAACTGCCTGTAATCGCATAATCTGGGTACCATATTCTCTAGTGGGTGCTATGGTTCCAAAGGTTGAGAGCCAAACAGTACCTGTAAATGCATCTATCTGAGATTTGGTTAAAGGACTTGTAGAATCTACCAACTGTTGTGCTGCTATTATGGCTTCATCCTGAGGGGAAACATCCCTTTTTCTTCTTAAGGAATTATTCAAGGTTGATAATAGAAACATAGAAACATGAAAAAGACCACATGGACTATCTAGTCTGTCCTTCCATAACAACTACAACAGTCCCCTTTTTACCTTTAGAGATCCTCTGTGTTTGTCCCATGCTTTTTTGAATTCAGTTACTGTCCTCATCTCTACCACCTCCACTGGGAGACTATTCCACGGATCCACCACTCTTTCCGTAAAGAAATATTTCCACATATCACTCCTAAATCTATCTCCCTTCACCCTCATCCCATGTCCCCTCATAGCAGAACTTGCTTTCAATTGAAAGAGGCTCTCTCCCTGAACATTTATGCCACGGAGGTATTTAAACATCTCAATCATATCACCTATATCCCACCTTTCCTCTAAGGTGTACATATTAAGATCCTTAAGTCTGTCCTCATATGCTTTAAAATGAAGACCACTAATCATTTTAGTAGCCACCCTCTGTACCGACTCCATCCTATTCACATCCTTTTGAAGGTGCGGTCTCCAGAATTGCACACTATACTCCAAATGAGGTCGCACCAAAGACTTATACAGAGGCATTATCACCTCCTGTTTTCTGCTAGCCATTCCTCTCCGTATGCACCCAAGCATCCTTCTAGCTTTTGCCGTCGCCTTTTCTACCTGTTTAGCTACTTTAAGATCATCAGACACAACCACGCCTAGGTCACGCTCTTCTTTAGTGGACAAAAGTACTTTACCCCCTATACTATATTGCTCCCTTGGATTGCTGCAGCCCAAATGCATGACCTTACATTTTTTAACATTAAATCCAAGCTGCCAAATTCTAGACCATTCTTCAAGCTTAGCTAGATCCCTCCTCATGTTATCTACCCCTTCCTGGGTGTCTACTCTATTGCAGATTTTGGTATCATCCGCAAAGAGGCAAACCTTACCTGAAAGCCCTTCTGCTATATTGTGATAGGCGATGGCCTAGTATGTAGCAGAGCTAGGTCTGAAGCCCTTTTTTCCTATTTTAAAATGTTATTGCTGATTTTGGAAAATTGCAGAATGCTGTTAGCTGTTAGAAAGAAATACTGTTCTATTCTGGTTTGATAACATGTTCTGCTCTCTTGGAGATAAGAGAATTAAACCTTGGTACTGTTTATTGTTTAGAAGTCAGATGTCTCTTTCAGTAGAATGCCGCGCCACTGTATCTTTGCTGATTGTGCACTGACCTCGTAATTAGGATGAAAATATAGCAGAGAAACTGAACAGTGTAAGAATATTTTGTCTAGCATTATGAAGATTGTTTAGTGTTTTGAGCCAAGGCTAGAGATACATTTTAACCTTGCTATGTTTGGCCTCGCTTTGTTTTGCTTTTGTTAAGAATGCTTCTGATATGCCTTCCACTATCTTTGTGGCTAACTGACCTTGCAAGAATAGCGAAATATACTGTATACTTTAGCGAAAGTATTATGTTTAGTGTTATGTCTAATTGCTGACCCGTGGCTAGTGTGACCCAAGCAGGGGGAGCGAGTCCTGGGCCCGGTCAGAGATGTCTATTGGATGAGAGTAAGTAGCCAATGAGGAGTTTTGCCTGTATTAGACTGGAGAAGAAAAGTATATAAACTGTCATTTTTCTGAGCTCTGGGCTCAGACCATTTTGAATGCTACTGCAATCTGAGTCTGTGCACATTAAACCGGCTTGAATCTTTGCCTGACTCCGGGTATTATTTATTGCATGCTTATCAGCTACAACATATTTCTGGTGCGTTGGGCCGGGAATGTGCGAGTGGGAGATGGTATGCAAGTGAATATGCCCCGACATCTCGCCTCAGAGGTTTGGTCAGGCTAGAGCTGAGCCTGACTGACCACAGGAGGGTCTCTGGCGCCCCTGGTCCTTTTGTATCAGAGGAGACTCCTCCTTGCCTCCGCAGGTTGCTGCTTCTGGCCGGCCAACACCTCGAACCCGAGGGGAGTCCAGGAGTCAACCCAAGGAGGGATTGGTTGCGCAGCGCATTAGCTACCGGATCCGGTGAGTATTGATTTTTCTGGTTCTTAGTCAGATAGCTTTGGGAAGTCTCGAGACACTTCTGGTACAGTAACAGGTAAAGGAAGTCTGATCAACTTCCAGGGCGATCCTAGTACCCCTGCAAGTAGTGCGCGGGGCGAAACCATCAGCCCTTTCGGTTTCAGTAATTCTGGTTTGTCAGTCAGCCCGGGAATTCGGAATTTGGAAAATGCTAGCATGTTTGTCTGTGTGAAGAATGCTTGTGAAAAGGAGGAAGCGTTGGGAGTTTGTCTTTGTTATCTGTTGAAACCACGAGTTTCCCTTCTAGTATAAGGGTAGGATTATATTCCGTTGAGTGATTTGTGACACTTTACCTCATATGAAATAGTAAAAGAAAGAAACACCTAGAGTCACTGTAAAATCACGAAGCTGTCTCTCCCTCATTCAGCTGTAGCGCAGAGTGAAACTGACAGGAGACGTGTTTGTGCAGAGGAATGTTTTAACCCTATGAAGGCATGTTTTCAACGTTCTGCTGCTGGGCTGATGGGTGCTTATTTTAAGGAATTATACCTGTTTTTATTCAATATTTTGTAATAGTGATGTGCCTTCTGCTATGGTCATGTATTATATATCATTTAATAAGAATGTTTAGTCAGGATTGTGGATCTCGATAGTATTGTACTTAGCCTGGAAAGGGTTAAATTCCTACTCGAATTCCTGTGCAGATCAAGTGAGCAGAAATCTTGTAGAGCTCAGGTTTCAATAGGAAAGAATGCTTGTATTTTCCCTTCGCCCTACGAAGCCCTGATTACATATACTGACAGGACTCTGCAGCTTCGAGCCAGCGGTACTAGATCGCAACTTGAAAATGCTTTGAATCCTGAGTGAATGAGGGGTTAATCGTGTATGAGTTTTAGTTCCTGATACAGCAAGCGCCTCATAGAAGACATGCTTATTGTTAATAAAATAAACTAGGAAGGAAAATGTGTATGTGTATTTTAAATGTCCACCCGCTTTATGGAAAAAGCATCCAGAATGAATGTCTTTTTGAATATCTACTTCCTAAAAAACTGTAAAATTGAATTGAATTGAATTGAATTGAATTGAATTTCTTTTGCAAAGTCAAGCTGATTACAGCTGGCAGTTAGTTTTTTGCCAAGTAGTTTTATTCCAGCTATGTAGTTGTCATGTTATGAACTATAGTTCTTTTTGTTAGGATTGTTGTTATAACATGTTGCAAAATATTAGTTTAACCTTATAAGGACTTTAGCTCAATTTATTCTTATTTAGAATGAGCACACACATCCGTTATGTTTACAGCACAGGGAGAGATGCTGCTTGTCCCAGTTCTTGGTTAAATCCTTTAATTAGACATTGTTAGAGGCCAGCTCCCTCAGTTCCACCGCCCCCCCCCCGCCACTGATTTACTGATTTACGATTTACTGCATTATGCCTCCTACACTGAGAAGCCTTAGGATTTGATTGACCTAATTCAGACCCATCAGTTTTGCTAACCCCAAGTAGAATCCAAATAGTGCAGGCAGCCCTCACTATATGCCCCATGCAATCCAGCAGCCCAGGAGAATTTGCGCCTGGTAAATGCAGTTTTTGTCAAGTCAGTCCCAGGGAGATATAAAACAGACCTTACAGAAACGGGATGGATTTGCGGGCATAAATGACAGCACGATTAAGTTGTTCAAAATGCCTGTGAATTGTGGAGATAATGTGACAGAGAAAGTGAATGTAAGATGGAGAAGAGAGCAGTTCTTCTTGCTGATACTTTAGTTGAATGATGTGGAAGAAGTTTTCCTAATCGAAGGAGCTGGATTGATAGTGCTGACTGTTCCCCGAGAAGAAGAGTAGCAGTTCTATAGTGCATCTCCAATCAGGCCAGCAAGTTCCTGTATACTTACCAGCATTGCAGCCCCACCTGGAGTATGGGCAGAGAATAATCCATCTGGCCTAGCAAAGAATATAGCTCCTGTACTTGTTACCCTTAAGCCAGGAGCAGAACCAGTGCATGTGCGTCAGTATCCCCTCCCGAGACCAGCAATTGAAGGCATTCATCGCCATTTGAAGACATTATTGCAGTATGGACTTCTTAGAGAATGCCAGTCACCCTGGAACACCTCCCTTCTCCCAATCACGAAGCCTGAGACAGGTGACTACCGCCCAGTGCAGGATTTACGTCGAGTAAACAGTGCAGTTGAAACCATACATCCAGTAGTACCACATCCTTACACCCTCCTGGGACTGATTCCAGCAGAAGCCGCTCACTTTACTGTTTTGGACTTAAAAGATGCCTCTTTTTTTGTATACACCTGACAGAGGCCAGTCAGCTTTTGTTTGCATTTGAATGAGAAAACCCTACCACAGGACGGCGAGGGCAACTTACTTGGACTCGATTACCACAAGGATTTAAGAACTCACCCACTATCTTCAGTGCAGCCCTCAGTCAAGATCTGTCAAGCTACTCTGTAACTCCGGGAAAAAGAATTTTGCTCCAATATGTAGATGATTTGCTCATAGCCAGCAATAGCAAATCTGATTGTATACAAGCTACAAGTGATCTCCTGCACCTTTTGAATGAAGCTGGATACAAGGTTTCCAGAGCCAAGGTGCAGCTGTGCCAGACAGAAGTGAAATATTTAGGGTTCCACCTGTCCAAAGGAACCCGGAAATTAGGACTTGAGCGAAAAGAAGCAGTATGCCGCATCCCAACCCCCATTACTAGGAAACAGGTGCGAGCTTTCTTGGGAGCCGCAGGCTACTGCCGCATATGGATACCAAATTTTGCGCTCATGGCAAAACCCTTGTACCAAGTCACACAAGGAATGGAACGATCTCCCCTGGAATGGGGCCCAGAACAAGATAAAGCATTCAAATCATTGGAAACAGCATTGATGTCATCCCCAGCTTTGGGACTACCAGATGTGCAGAAACCATTTCGTCTGTATGTCCATGAATCAAGTGGATACGCATTGGGAGTCTTGACCCAGCCTCTTGGGTCTTGGCAGCAACCTGTGGCCTACCTGACGAAACAATTGGATCCTGTTGCCAAAGGCTGGCCACCTTGCCTGAGAGCTGTAGCAGCCACAGCCCTCTTAGTGAGCGCAGCTAACAAACTCACCTTAGGATAAGAACTCCAAGTTACTGTGCCACATTCTGTTCTAACCCTGATGGAACACAAAGGAAATCATTGGCTCACTAATGCTCGAATGTTAAAATATCAAGATATGCTATGTGAGAATCCTAACTTACAAATTAAGTGTCTGACAAACTCTAAACCCAGCCACCCTAATTGCCCGTCGGTCCAGGCCCTCCTGACCATGATTGCTTGGAAGTAATGGACATTGTGTACTCAAGTTGTCCAAACTGCCCAGAGGTTTACCTGCAGTGGCCCCAGGTTCTTCCTATAGCCCTTCATCGGATATACTTATCCCCTGCCCCTAAGTCTTTAGGAGTCTCCCCTTTTGAGATTCTGAGGTTCTGAGATTCTGTAGCCTATTGTATAGAGAGTAAAAGGAGATGTGTGACAGATAGGATCTGAAATTACTAGATAAGCACTATTGGTTTTCAGTTCTGTTTTGCAGGGTCTTCATGCGTGAGTACGAGATCAGCCCATCCAAGCCCCTGCATCCTTTCCAGCCTGGAGCCTCGGTGTGGGTGACAGAGCAGAAGAAGACACCGCTGGCGCCGTATTGGAAAGGGCCATATGTCGTCTTTTTATCAACCCCAACAGCAGTTAAAGTGGCCGAGATCGACTCCTGGATCCACCACAGTCGAGTGAAACCAGCCACAGTACCTGAACGTCATCCCTGGACTTCGATCGCCAATCCTGCAGCACCATTGCGACTCACGCTGCGAAGAAAAGATCCGTCATCGTAAGAATTTTACCAACTTGCTCCTGGACGTCAAGGGAACAGACATCCTCCAGTTTTGCATTCCAGCAGCCGCTTCTGAACTTGGTCGTGGACTTCCATAAATGATCCTGAGACTCCGTTGCGCCTCACCCTACGACAACGGCCACGGACCTAAGACTTATTGGTCCCTCGCAAACTGCACTATTTCAAGACTGTTTGTTTATCCGAAGGTAAGCCTTGCATCTGGAGAAAGCTGCAATCATCAGAAATAGACTGTGTTGTGTTAAGAAATTGAGTCTTCTACGAGACTGTGTTCAAATGCTCTGAAAAAAAAAAAAAAAAGGAAAAAAACTGTTTTGATCTCCTAAAAAGTGAACTGCTCTAAGGAGGCAATAATAGCCTGAGAGACTGTACTATGATATTTTAAGAACCTGAGACATCCCAGAGGACAGTGATACTTTGGAATCTACAGCCCTACTCCTGCCACAAAGCTGGTAGGTCTACGTACGGCAGAAGCTTGAGGACCTACAATCAACGCTACGTCTGCTACCTGTTGTGGATGCCGACAGTTCCACCAATTTTCCAGAGACTATGCCCATTATGGATTCTTATTATTGCTTCGTTCTGGCGGCAGCCTTGGGGTGCTTTGAATTGACTCTTGCCCTACTTCCCTGTGCAGTCTGCAAACCTAGTATTTGCACAACAGGGAATACCCGGACTTGTCTCAACCCCCGCCAGAATCTTTCCTCTCCTTTTATGGGAACTGCGATGGAACAATGAGAATGGAGCCCCTTTTGATTGCTACTCGCCAGCTCTCAGAACCCAGATTTTTTGGACTTTAGTACATGTGTTGCTAATTTTCAAACATGTGCTACCTACCTTTTTGACATGTACCGCTACCGACCTCTGATACAGGTGCTGCTATTAAATAGGAATGGTTCTTATTTTTGTGGGTCATGAGAACGGGCCTATTGCTATGATGAACAGTGTATATGTCATTTGTTCCTCCTATGTCTCCTGCCCCTCCGCTTATACACTAGGTATGCTATATGATTTGACAAAGACACTTGTATCAAAGGTATTATTGATTGTGGCTGTTTATGTATCCCATGTTTCCTCCCCTTATGCTTACGTATATTAAACTTAATGTAAGGCAGCTACACGAATCCTAGCAACGTAGGGCTACTACCCTATACCACACGGTGCTCCCTCTACTATAGTCTGAAGTATTTTGATATTTGTGTGATTAGATTCTCACCCTTCCTCACTTGCGGGTGAGAATAATCAAAAGGAGGGAATGTGATAGGCGATGGCCTAGTATGTAGCAGAGCTAGGTCTGAAGCCCTTTTTTCCTATTTTAAAATGTTATTGCTGATTTTGGAAAATTGCAGAATGCTGTTAGCTGTTAGAAAGAAATACTGTTCTATTCTGGTTTGATAACATGTTCTGCTCTCTTGGAGATAAGAGAATTAAACCTTGGTACTGTTTATTGTTTAGAAGTCAGATGTCTCTTTCAGTAGAATGCTGCGCCACTGTATCTTTGCTGATTGTGCACTGACCTCGTAATTAGGATGAAAATATAGCAGAGAAACTGAACAGTGTAAGAATATTTTGTCTAGCATTATGAAGATTGTTTAGTGTTTTGAGCCAAGGCTAGAGATACATTTTAACCTTGCTATGTTTGGCCTCGCTTTGTTTTGCTTTTGTTAAGAATGCTTCTGATATGCCTTCCACTATCTTTGTGGCTAACTGACCTTGCAAGAATAGCGAAATATACTGTATACTTTAGCGAAAGTATTATGTTTAGTGTTATGTCTAATTGCTGACCCGTGGCTAGTGTGACCCAAGCAGGGGGAGCGAGTCCTGGGCCCTGTCAGAGATGTCTATTGGATGAGAGTAAGTAGCCAATGAGGAGTTTTGCCTGTATTAGACTGGAGAAGAAAAGTATATAAACTGTCATTTTTCTGAGCTCTGGGCTCAGACCATTTTGAATGCTACTGCAATCTGAGTCTGTGCACATTAAACCGGCTTGAATCTTATCAGCTTATCAGCTACAACAATATCACTAACAAAGATGTTAAAAAGAATCGGACCAAGGACAGATCCCTGGGGCACACCACTGATAAAATCCTTCTCCTCAGAATGAGCTCCATTTACTTGTACTCTTTGTCGCCTCCCACCCAACCAATTTCTAACCCAAGCAGTAACTTTAGGGTCCATCCCTAGGGTGCTCATTTTGTTTATAAGTCGCCTGGGAGGAACAGTGTCAAAGGCTTTACTGAAATCTAAATACACCACATCTAGGGCTCTCCCTCGGTCCAACTCCCTGGTCACCCAGTCAAAGAAATCAATCAGATTTGTCTGACAAGACCTGCCTCTGGTGAATCCATGCTGCCTCGGATTCTGTAATCCGCTGGACTCCAGAAACCTCACTATTTTCTCTTTTAGCAGCGTTTCCAATAATTTACTCACCACCGAAGTTAAACTAACCGGCCTGTAGTTTTCAACCACATCCTTACTTCCACTTTTGTGTAAAGGCACAACATGAGCCTCTCTCCAGTCCTTTGGCACCACTCCCGACTCCAATGAGGCATTGAAAAGGTCAGTCAGTGGAGATGCTAGAACGTCCCCAAGTTCCCTCAGTATTCTCGGGTGTATCCCATCCGGTCCCATCGCTTTGTCTACTTTAAGTTGAGATAGTTTCTCACGAACACAGTCTTTTGAAAATTGTTCAAGATGTCCCTCGCTTCTGTTCCTATTTGTGGGTGTTTTCTGAGGTCCTGCTCCTGGTTCTTCATCTGTGAACACAGAACAAAAATATGTTAAGCAATTCCGCTTTATCCTTATCAGCTTCTACATATTCCTCCCCTGCACCCTTGAGTCTGACAATTCCACTCTTGCCCTTCCTCTTCTCACGAATATATCTGAAAAATGTCTTATCCCCCCATTTTATTGCATTGGCTATTTCCTCCTCCTTTTGAATCTTTGCCTTCTTGACTACTTTGCTAGCTTCTCTAAGTTTTTCCAAATACAGATGCCTGTCTTCCTCTCTCTGTGATCTCTTGTATTTCATGAAGGCCTCCCTCTTTTTCTTCACTTTTTCAGCTACTTCTTTCAAAAACCACAGTGGTCTCCTTTTCCTTTTACCTTTATTTACTATTTTAACAAAAAGGTTGGTTGCCCTTAAAATATCCCCTTTCCGTTTTTCCCACTGTTTTTCTACATCCCTCAGCTGTTCCCATCCAGCTAACGACTCCCTGAGGTATTGGCCCATCTTCGCAAAGTTAGTCTTCCTAAAGTCTAAGATCCTCGCCTTTGAATGGATTCTAACAGCCCCAGTCCTAATACTGAACCATACCATCTGGTGATCACTGGATGCAAAATGATCTCCCACTACAACATCAAAAACATTTTCACCATTGGTAAGCACCAAGTCCAGTATGGCCCCTTCACGTGTGGGGTCTGTTACCAATTGCCTAAATAGTTCTCCCTGTAGAGAATCCAGGATCTCCTTACTTCTAGATGATACTGCAGCAGGAATGTGCCAATCAACATCTGGCATATTGAAATCTCCTATCAGTAGCACTTCCCCTTTCCTAGCAATGATGCGCATGTCTTCAATTAACTCTCTGTCCACCTCTTCCTCTTGTGAGGGAGGTCTGTATATCACACCAATGTAAATAGATTTCTCTTTCCCTCTTTCTAGTTTAACCCACAATGCCTCCCCTCTCCCTTTTAAGCTCTGTAATTCCAAAGCTTTAATAGTAGTTTTTACATATAGTGCCACTCCTCCTCCCCTACTTCCTACCCTGTCCTTTCTGAATAAAGTATAGCCAGGTATAGTTACATCCCAATCATGGTTTTCTGTGAACCATGTTTCTGTAACTGCCACTAAATCCAAGTCAGCCACTCCCACCAAAGCTTCAACATCAGGGATCTTATTTCCCATGCTACGGGCATTTATACACACTGCTTTCCATATGTTACCTCTGTTACCCATTTCCATAAAGTTATTTAATGTATCACCTACCTGGGGGCTTTCACTTACCTGGGGGCTTTCTTCACCCATCCCCAATGAATCTAGTTTAAAGCCCTCTTCAGTAGATTTGCCAGTCTACTACTGAAGACACGTTGACCTTTCTTGGACAGATGGATGCCATCTGTGCTCTGCAACCCTTGGAACAGCATCCCATGGTCTAGGAAACCAAAACGCTCTCGATGACACCATCCATGCATTCATCTCCAGGATGCGAGCCTCTCTGCCTTGGCCTTTACCTTCAACAGGGAGGATTGAAGAGAACACCACCTGTGCACCTAACTGCTTCACCCTCTGTCCCAGAGCCATGAAGTCACTTTTGATACATTCTGAGGTATACCTGGCAGTATCATTTGTTCCAACATGGATTAGCAGCACTGGGTAATAGTCAGTGGGCTTGATGAGTCTCGGCAAACTCTCCGTAACATCTTGGATTTTGGCACCAGGCAGACAGCATACCTCTCTGGACATCAAGTCTGGTCGGCAGATGGACGCCTCAGTACCCCTCAGAAGAGAGTCTCCAACCACCACTACCCTTCGTCTCCTTGTGGTCACTGATTCTGCAACTTTGGGGTACTTGAGCTCTGGTTCTTCCCTTTCCAGGGATGCTTTCACCTCCTCCACTTCCAGGGCTACATAATGGTTCTTCAATTCAAGGGCTGGAGAAGTTGGATTGGTGATTTTGCAGGCCCTGGTGACTTGTGTCCAACCATCGACATTCTGTTGGCACTCATCTTCTCCTCTGCTGGAGAGCTTGGTTGCTGCAAGAAGCATCTCATCAATGTACTTCTCACTGTCTTGAATGCTCCACAGCCTCGCCACCTCCTCTCTGAGTTCCTCCACTTGTTTCCTCAGAGCTTCAGCATGCAGGCACCCTGCACATGGAACCGGTCCTTCAACTGGCATTAGGACCTCTGTCTGGACTGATGGAGAAGCTGTAACGGGGGCAACAGCTTTAGCGATACGATTTTTCCCAGCCATTGTTCTGTTCGTGGAGCTTAGGTATCTGTTAAAGCAAAAGAGAGAGATCTACCAAGTACCAGCCGGTTTCCCAGCTGTCCTTTCAGAGAAAAAGCAGTTAAATCTCCTTAATTATATTCAAAATGTGCTGGTCCAATTCTCTGTGCTTTGTCAAATGGGAAGTAACATTTTGGTAAGGTATAAACCGCCACGGGGTATCTAACTGAGCAACATAGCAAGTACCTGACCAACCTCTGGGAAGTTCTGTATATGCAAGATTACCACACACAAAATAGTCTCCCTTTAAAGCCACTAATCCATTTTCCCAAATTGTCAAGTTACGGGGACAGACTAGATTCTGCGTACAATTATTCAAAGCCCACTGAGTAATGTTCATTTCCTTAATTCCTACAGATAGATTACGTTCCCAGGGATGGTAATATCCTAATAAGGGGCAACTCCAGTTAGGTATGTCTCAGACTGAGTCATTCAAAAGGTAGCCAGAACTATTATACTGTAACAAGTCATAATCATGCACTTGATTCCCTTGAACTTGCATTAATTGTACTACGGAAATATAAGGTTTCTGTACATGGGATTTCTTATACCAGATGGAAGAATTATGTAGCATTATTATTTTACAAACGTTCCATGGGGTGTCCCCTACCTTTTTCCCTGTACCTTGAGCCATAAAACATATTAGAGGGGACTTTAAAGGCATAGAACGAACTACTCTAGGTTCTGTGTTTGTATGAGACCATCGTACAGCAGTTAGATTGAAAGCTGTATCACGAAACTCTTCAAAGGCTTTGGGCCTAACTTGTGGTAAAAACCCGTGTTGAGTAGCTGTCACAGTTGGAAGGCAAACTGCACAACGTGATAGATTAAAATATTTTGTAACTGAGTGTAAATGCGACTCAAAACTATTTGGATATCCCTCATAACTTTCCCAAGATTCTAAATGCAGCACTGCTTCATTAACAATAATATGCCACAGCACAACTAAGACCAAATACTGAAACATTCTTAGCAGACCTCTAAATATCTGAAACTATAATCACCCCAAAAATAAATGTGCTAAGACAAAATAAAAATACACCTACTCTTCTTAATATGATGAAGATATATAGTATAGCTATAACTACCCCTTAATTCTCAATTACGTCATGAAGTAGAGGTTAAGTACCCAAAGGTCATTGCATCTATATCAGTAAAATACTAATTCAAACTAACTATATCCACCTAATCAGTAGTGTAAATGCTGGACAAAGGTTTTTTGCATAATAAGTTCATTCAAAAAGCACTTAATCACAATAGTCTCTTTTTCTTTTCTGTAATATCACTGATGTCCAATGAATCTCTGCGTTGCAATCTCTTGATTCATTGATGCAGGGAACCACCTTCTGGATCCTGTGAAGGAGCCTTTTTACACTGTGTAAGATGTATCCAACGAGAATGTCCTTCCACTTTACAAGCTGAGTATCCCACCAGGAGCACACGAAATGGACCTAGGAACTTGGGAGCCAGAAGTGTCTTCGGATGCAGATTCTTAAGCAGGACCCAGTCCCCCGGCTTTACTTCCGGATGTGATGTTTCCGAAGGAGCATCTTGTTGAGGCTTCACCTGCAATAAAGGGGAAACAGACAGAACTGAGTGCAACCTTGAGCAATAAGTCAAAATATTGCTGCGCAACAATTGAGGATCCGGGATAACTGCCAACTCATGTGGAGAAGTAGCTGGACGTCCAGTAACTATTTCATATGGTGTCAGGCCTCTCCGAGCACGCTGGGGGGAATTACGCACTGCCATAAGGGCAAAAGGAAGGGCTTCTGTCCAATCTGTAGCCCAATCCTGTGTCATAGTATGCAAGTGACCTTTGATTGTCCTATTCATCCGCTCCACCTGGCCAGAGCTTTGCGGATGATAAGGAGAATGCAGTTGTCTCTTAATACCAAACCAATTTTCAATACCCTCCCAGACACTCGCAATGAAGGCCAGACCCTGATCAGAAGACAGGACAAAAGGAACACCCCAAACAGGAATAAACTGAGTGAGCAACAATTTGATGGCAACCCCAGCAGTCATACTGGTAGTGGGATAAGCCTCTACCCATCCAGAGAAAAGACAAGTGACCACCAGCAAATACCGCTTCCCTCCTTTGGCACAGGGCAGATCAGTAAAGTCAAGCTGCAAAATCAAAAATGGTCCAGAAGGCCTGGGAAGGGCAGCAGCAATCTTCAGAAGGGATCCTACCCTACCAGCCCTCAAACAATCCAGACAAGCAGCATAGACAGCCTGTGCCACTCCAATAAATTCCGGGTGATACCACAGAACTGAAAAGGCATGTTGCATAGCTGCAGCTGACAAGTGAAGTTTATGATGCAAAAACAGAGCAAGTGGGAACAATAGAGCATCAGGGCAAATAAGTAGATGGTCCTTTTTCCAATAGCCCTGTGTATCACGGGATGCACCCCACGAGGTCCATAGAGTTTGGGTTTCAAGGGAAGTATCCTGAAAGTGCTGTAAAAGAGACGAAAGGGAAAACAAAGTCATATTAGATGGTGCTAAATACAGCAATGTCGGTGACACTGATGCTTGAAGAGCAGCTTGTCGTGCTTCCTGGTCTGCAAATTGGTTGCCCTTTGACACCAAATCCCCAGCAGAGGAATGTCCTTTACATTTCAAAACTGCAACTTGTGCTGGCAAGAGAACAGCCTGTAGTAAACGGTGAATGTATGCAGCATGCTTAATTGGTTTATTAGCAGAAGTAAAAAACCCTCGTTGCTGCCAAATATCGCCGAAATCCCATAAAATACTTAACGCATAGGCACTATCTGTATAGACATTTGCCAAAAGATACCTGGAAAGTTCAAGTGCACGTGTCAATGCAAACACTTCTGCTAACTGTGCACTAGCAAACGGTAAAGAAGCTGATTCCACTACATCATTAACTGTAGTGACTGCGTAGCCTACACAAAGTTTTCCCTTGTCATCCCTGAAAGCGGAACCATCCACAAATAAAGTCACATCTGGTGCTGGTAAGGCTATAGAAGAAAGATCAGGCCTTGCCCGAGAAACTGTTAAAATACTTTGAAAACAATCATGAGACCCATCCTCCTCCACAAGATCTGCCAATGGAGCTAGAAGTGTTGAAGGGTTGCATATTGAAGTAGTACATACTTTAACATGAGGCTGAGAAATTATTAGTTCCAATGTTAACAAACGTGTAGAGGACAAAGGCTGAGTCTTTGTCAGATGGAGCAACCTAGAAACTGAATGTGCCACATACACTTCAAGAGGGTGCTGTAAAACAAGAAAATCAGTTATTTCAATTGCAAAAGCCACTGCTACCAAACTGTGTAAACATGGTGGAAGTCCCAAAGTCACTGAATCAAATCGCTTTGAGAAATAGCCTACGGGCTTGCGACCAGTTGGGAAAGTTTGCAAAAGTACACAGGTGGCAGAGGAAGTTGAAATAGCAACATACAGTTTGAATGGTAATGAGTAGTCTGGTAGTGATAAACATGGCGCAGTGCCCAGTGCAGTCTTGATATTCACAAAAGCTTCCCACTGTGCTAAGGTGGGTACAATAAGGCCTTCAGGTCCTTCCTTCCCAATAAGAGCATAAAGTGGAGCAGTAAGATCTGAGAAATTTGCTAGCCATTGTTTACAGAAAATTAATAGACCCAGAAACTTGCGCATTAACACTGGTGTTGCTGGAAAAGGCAATGACAAAATAGGTTTCAATCTAGCAGAGGTAATTGCACGACCAGAGAGTGTTAGGGCAACACCCAGGAAAGTAACATTTTGAGATACAAACTGCAGTTTAGACAAATTGACCTTCAAACCTAATTCAGCACTATGAGCTAATAAAGACAAGGAATCTGACAAACAACTTTCATAATTTGGTGAACAGAGAAGCAAGTCATCTACATATTGTACTAAAGAGGAATGGTTGAGCTTTACATCCAATAATGCAATTCTTAGGGCCTGCGAGAAATATGCAGGACTATCAGTATGTTGTTGTTAAGTGCCATCGAGTCGGAGTCGACTCATGGCGACCCTCTGTCACAGATTAAGCCTTCCACTATTTCTATTTCGCCGTCTGCCACAGAATTAAGCAAAATATTGAGCAGTTGTCCTGGATTTCTGTTGTTGTTGTTAAGTGCCGTCGAGTCGGAGTCGACTCATGGCGACCCTCTGGATAGCTATCCTAAATTGTGTTCGGTCTCCAGTCAGGCGGCTCATTGTTGACAGACTGGTACCCGTAGCTGCTGTTATTGTATCGATCCATCTCATTGCTGGCCTTCCTCTTTTGCATTGACCTTCTATCTTGCCAAGCATGATATCATTCTCTAATGATCTCTTTCTTCGCATGATGTGTCCAAACTATGAAAGTCGCAGTCTTGTCATCTGAGCTTCTAAAGAAAGCTTAGGTTTGATCTCCTCTAGTACCGACTGGTTTGTTCTTCGGGCAGTCCATGGTATACACAGTATTTGCCGCCAGCACCATAATTCAAAGGCATCAATTTTCTTCCTGTCTGCTTTTTCACTGTCCAGCTTTCACATCCATATGATGTTATTGAAAATACCATGGCTTGAACAAGTCAAATCTTTGTATGGAGAGAGACATCTCTGCTCTTGAGAATCTTATCTAGGTCATTCATAGCCATTCTGCCAAGAGCAATGCGTCGTTTGATTTCTTGACTGCTTGTTGCTTCTTTATTGATAGTTGATCCAAGTAGGTTAAAGTTGTTCACAATTTCAATTTCTTCTCCTTCAACGATGGACCTGTTGATTATGCCAGTTCTATCAGTATACCCCTGACACAAAGTGGTCCAGGTATATTGCTTATTGTCAAAATAGAAGGCGAATAAAAATTGGCTGTCTTTGCTAATTTTCACTGAAAAATAAGCAGAACTTAAATCCACAACAGAAAACCAGGTAGTCCTTGAAGGTATCTGCGTCCAGATATCATGTGGATTAGGTACCAAGGGAAAAATTGGCAAAATCACATTATTTACTGCTTGCAGGTCTTGTACAAATCTATAGGTCTTACCGTCAGCCTTTAGCACAGGAAGGATTGGAGTATTGCATGGTGAAGTTGTAGGATAAATGACACCTTGTTTCTAGAGATCCGCAATTACAGGACGAATTCCTTCAATGGCAGCTGCTGGCAATGGATATTGTTTGAGTCTAGGAAGCTGAACTCCAGATTTCACGGTGACTTTCACAGGAGGAATAGAAAGGCACCCGACATTAGATCCTGGCACTGCCCACAAAGTAGAGGGAAGGTCTTCAAGCGCCGGATGAACAACACTGGCATCTGCAGGGGATGGCACTTCAGAGAGAGGGTACAGCTGAAAAGAGAACTTGCCACCCATCCAGGATAGAGTAGCATGATGTGACACCAAAAAATCCCGACCTAGAAGATTCACTGGCAAAATGTCTCCCACAAGAAAAGTAGTTGTATATACAATCTCTCCAATCTGCAAAGGTAAATATTCAAGTCTACGATGAGGAATTATCTTTCCCTCAATGCCTTCACAATGTACTATCTGTGCTTGTGCTAATTTATTTATTTATTTATTTAACAAGTTTTCTATACCGCCTTTTCCTTCAATCAAAGCGGTCACAAGAAATACAAAGGTTATAGGCAAGGGAAACAAACACAGTATAAACATAACAGTACAATGGTAATATAGGAAAAATAACAAGGGTTAACAATAAGGCAAATTAGTTAAAATAATTAAAATAAATATAATATATTTAGTCAATTGTTGATCCATATTGTTCAATGAAAAGTGTAGTTTTCAATTGTTTACGAAAGTCTTTTAAATCATCCAGTGAGCGTAAATCAGGAGGGAGAGAGTTCCAAATTAAAGGGGCGGCCAAAGCAATTGCTCTTTGTGAGGTACATTTGCATGATTTAGAGTAGTTTTTTGGGGTGCTGAGGGTGTTAGAAGTGGATAACCTTCTTGGTCTTTTGTTGATATCATGGAGTAAGAGGGCATGAAGGCTGATTGCAGAACTGTTGTGTTTCATTTTGAATATATTTATGATTAATTTATACTTTATGCGAAGGATTATTGGGAGCCAGTGGAGTTCTTTAAGGATGGGGGTAATGTGTTCATAATTTGAGGATCCATTGATGATTCTAGCTGCTGTATTTTGTGCCATTTGAAGTGGCTTGAGAGCATGCTTAGGCAGTCCATTGTAAATAGGGTTGCAGAAATCCAGAATGGGAGTAATGAGTGCCTGACAGACTGTTCGAAAGTGATCATAAGAGATAAGAGGCTTAAGTCGTCTAATTATCTTCATTTTGTAATACGCGTTTTTAACAGTTTTTCTTATATGAGAACGCAGGTTTAGCTTCTTATCGAGGGTTATTCCGAGGTATCTTACTTCGTCCTTAACTGGAATCTTTGTGTTGTTGCATGTAATGTAAGGTGGAGCATGGTAGATAGCAGGCAAATCCTGTAAACGCAGTGCTGATGTTGTAGCTCCAGTATCAATAACAAATTTCAAATTAGAACCTCCCAGTTTAGCTTCTAACTAACCCTGAGGAGTTACAGTCAAATTCAGGAATAGTCATGCATCCCATGTATCACCTCCACAATCTTATGGGTTAGAGAAGCACTGATATACTGGAGTGAATTCAGCTTGTACTGGAGGGGGAGGGGGAAATCAGCTCTCTGGCCATCAGGATTCTGATTCCGGGGGCAGTCTCGCTGCAAATGTCCAGCCTCTCCACAAGTGTAACAGGTACACAGCTCTCTGGACTGTCCACGCCCTCGCTGAGAATTCACATAACCTCCTCTAGCTCTGAATCTACCCCTCCCCCTTCCCATGGGAGTTTGCATGGAAGCAATCTGCAAATTAAGCAACTTCGCTTTTTTTACATCTAATCTGGTTTGTTGTTCTTGTTGTTCCTTGAGGAACTTCAACTCACTGTATCGAGCCCCTTCCAAAATTGCATCGGCCGTTCTAGCTGGCCAATCTATTATTGAAGTTTCTAAAATTTCTTTTATTCTTGGAATCAATCCATTTACAAAAATATTAGTAAATCCTGAAGGTGTGTCTTCTGCCTCACCAGAATAGTCTTTAAAAGCTAGCATACACCTAGTGTGAAAATCTGTAACTTTTTCACCCCTATCCTGCCTTAGAGATGTTAACCTCGACCAATCCTTTACAGGTTTACATACTACCTTTATAGATTCTAACAATTTTTCTCTACATAAAACAAAATTATCTCTTTGTGTTTTTTCTTGAAAATCTATTACAGGGTCTGTCAGTGGCTATTGCCAGTTGTCATCCCTAATTGGATGAGTAACCTTATGAAAATCAGCTGGATTAAAAAAAACAGATCTGAGCAAATTATCTAGATCTGCCCAAGTAGGATTATAACTGTTAATTATTTGAGACCATAAAGACACAAATCTACCAGGATTATCCCTGTAGCTAGGAAATGTTTTAGCCAAATCAAACACCTCTTTAGGACTCCAATTCACAGGTACAGTCATTGAACCCGAAGGTCCTGTGGGATATAGACGAAAAGGATAAGTAGGCACAATATCATTTCTCATAGTTGCTTCAGATTTAACTGTGCTAAAACGTACATGGTTTATAGCTTCCTGAATATAGCCGAGATCATAATATAATTCATCATACTCTTCCTTGTAGTTTTCATAATGCCTATCCAAATCTCTCTCAACTTTATCACTAATGGCACTAGGAATTCTTACCTCCTTTGCAACGAAAACACTCATTTAGTGCTTCCCTTAAGGATCTTATCAGAAGTACAGTACTTTCTGTTTCACTGTCTAAACGTGCTTTTACATCTTTGAGCTGAGAAATAGTACAAATATCCAGATTACCCAACTCCTGTCCCCTTTCCCCTAACTTCATTTTCTTATCAAGTATTTCCTTTCTTAGTTCTGCTGCACGAGTGACCCGCCCTCGCTCAGCTAGTTCCTGGTCCCTTCTACCAGAGGGAGGAGGAGGGGATAAAATTGGGTTTGCTCCAGCTGTTACTACTAGTGCAGCTACATCTGCCTCATATGCTGGAGAAACAACATCCGGAAATTTCCCTTCACTTACTCCATCCCCCTTTGCATCACGCAACTTACTCGGTTTAGAGTTCTCTAACACAAACAAATCATTTTTTAATTTCTGAACATTTTCCTCATGTTTCACCTCATATGCCATTCGTTCCCACCATGTAAATACAATCTACTCAGAGGTATTGCACGGCTTATTCTTAGCCGTCAATGCACATCGCAGGTAACAAAGCTTATCTACAGAAAACGTTCCTTCCAAGGGGAACTGCAGAATCACATTATCTTTAGTCATTGCATGCCAATGTACAATGAAACCGGTAGCCACATCCCCATATTTCTCATGCATACAATAAGAAGGGCTCCCTTTCTTATATGCTAACACCTTAGCTCTGTCATGCCATTCCTGCATCTGAGACGGAGCCTGGCTACTGAACAGATTACCCATTGCTGGTAATACTCACAAATCTTCAGGCACCTTCTGCCCTTGCCTTGAATGCAGAGATCCGTATCCGAGTCACGGCACAAACTGAAAGATGTACTCTGCACCTCCCCTCACCTACAACGAGGCAGGCTCTTGGGTCACAGAAATCCGCACACAAAACAAGGAGAAGGTTAACTGATCACAATCTTTAGATAATACACAAATCTGTAAATAATACACAACACACTTGTATTATAAACACAGGACCAAAGCGCTTTGGGAGAGCAAGCTAGGCCTTTGCCTATGTTTACTCTGAAATCAAAGCTTTAGGCCTCTTTATTTATAGGTAAATATTCCATTACACAGCATAATTTCACTTTATTATTCTACGTCTCACATCACGTATATTCATAATATACATATTCTATTCTACGTCTAGTGTTACGTATATTCATAATATACTTTTCTATAGGCATGCACGTCATAGACCATCATGAAAAGACATACATATATTCTCAGACATGACTATGTAGGCCTTAATTCTAATTAATCCTAACAATGACAGTTTGATATCTCTGACCAGAGACAGTGAGACTGAGAGGCTGGGTAAACAGCTTGCCTTTTACTTATCTTTCTAATAACATAGGCTAATGTTTATGCTATCTAAACCTTTCACCCAATTTCTCCTACAGACTTTTCAAGGATGGTATTAAATATGGAGCTACAAATGATATTAACTCTTTCTTAGGGATTATAGCAATATAATGTTATCCACAGGGCCTGACTGTGTATCCAACCCGGTACAATCAAGCTTTCTTCCAGTTCTCATGTGTATGGCGCCGCACTACATTGGGCCACATGTAGATCCTCTTTCGCTAATCAGGTACCTCACCACAACAGTTGGAGTGATAGCCTCTAACCAGATTCTGTACAGTCACAAACACAGCAGACACACATGTCTCTTCCATCCCCTTCCCAGGCCCACCTGGAATCCACTCGCTCCTCTGCCTTCTACTTCCTTGGTCCTCGGCTCTGGAACACACTCCCCCCCAGCCCTCCGCCTGGAACAATCCTTCAACACCTTCAAGGTCAAATTGAAAACTCACCTTTTCTGTTCTGCTTTTGACCTTCCCCTACCTTCTGCCCCCCCTCTCCCATTCCCCCTGCTGATGTCCAGTCTCGTTCCCTCAGTTTCTGTCCTGCCTTACTGCTTCTTATTAGATTTCGTCTATCCTTTCCCATTTGTTTAACTGGCATTCCTTTCCATTTCTCAGCAGCTTGCTGTTTTATTGTAAACCGCATGGATGCTTTTGTTATGGGCGGTATATTAAGCCTTAAATAAACATAAACACATTTTTCAGGTTGCTGATAAGACACACAGGATAGTATGCACATTTGTACGGATATGCATTTCCTCACATGCACATAACTTACATGAGAAGAGCTGCTTGATTACACATTGTCTGATTGTGCCCACACATATTATTTCCACGGTCATGTACAGGATGGCACACAGGATCATCTTCCAGATCCGGATTAATGTTGATCGGGATATTATGCCTGAGAGCAATGTTGTGCAGGATGCAGCAGGCCAGAATTATGTTTACTAGAGTCATGGGTTGGTATTATAAGGCCCCATCAGTCTTATCCAGACACCTGAAGCGACTCTTTAACACGCCAAAGGTGCGCTCAATGACAGAGCAGGTGGAGGCATGGGCCTCATTGTACCTCATCTCTGCAGGTGACTGTGGAAAATGCACAGGGGTCAGCAATCAGGCCCAACACCCATATCCAGCATCACCTGCAAAAACAAAATGTCACCAAGTAACATATATGCACACACAATGTCAGGATGTACGTGCCTGTCTGAAAGGGGGCTTGATTGACAGTCCCTTGTGGGTCACTCCAGGCCCGTGAAGCCTCCAACCCTCATCTGCAGTATTCTGCTCCAGTTGGCTGGACTCCAGGGGAATAAAACACACCAAACACAAAGTGGGAAAGTGTGCCTGTTTATTCCAAATAGTAACAGTGCAGTCTTACTTTTATAGAGTTACAAACATATGAATACGTCATAAATCCACCCAACAGCCTAGTGCCAAGCCTAGCACTGTCTATCAAAAACCGTACCAAAAGGTACCAGTCTCATCCTCAGGTTTATAGAGAACAACACATTCCTTTCTAGCTAGGTATTTTCCTAACTATCCTATTTCCCTTGAGATCCAGCTACGCAGCAAGAAATTGAGCTCTCTGTATACAAGGCTTATACAGTGATTACAAATAGATATGCTTATACATATATAGATAGATACTTATTTTCCCCAACACTGTCCATGTTTTGTCAGGGTTTCACAGATATGCCAGTACAGTTTCTTGTCAGGCTATTCATCCCCTCAGGTTTTGACCTGTTTGGATTCTGTACGTACAACCTGGGGTGTGAATGGAGGATCATTTTGAAGTAATTTCTTGGCCCTAGCAATATTGACCACGTTGATGAGGTGGAAGGTCAAATAGACACCTTGTATATAATATTTGCAATATTACAGGACGAATTCCTTCAATGGCAGCTGCTGGCAATGGATATTGCTTGAGTCTAGGAAGCTGAACTCCAGGTTTCACGGTGACTTTCACAGCAGGAATAGAAAGGCACCCGACATTAGATCCTGGCACTGCCCACAAAGTAGAGGGAAGGTCTTCAAGCGCCGGATGAACAACACTGGTATCTGCAGGGGACGGCACTTCAGAGAGAGGGTACAGCTGAAAAGAGAACTTGCCACCCATCCAGGATAGAGTAGCATGATGTGACACCAAAAAATCCCGACCTAGAAGATTCACTGGCAAAGTGTCTCCCACAAGAAAAGTAGTTGGATATACAATCTCTCCAATCTGCAAAGGTAAATATTCAAGTCTACGATGAGGAATTATCTTTCCCTCAATGCCTTCACAATGTACTATCGGTGCTTGTGCTAATTGAGCATGGTAGATAGCAGGCAAATCCTGTAAACGCAGTGCTGATGTTGTAGCTCCAGTATCAATAACAAATTTCAAATTAGAACCTCCCAGTTTAGCTTCTAACTCACCCTGAGGAGTTACAGTCAAATTCAGGAATAGTCATGCATCCCATGTATCACCTCCACAATCTTATGGGTTAGAGAAGCACTGATATACTGGAGTGAATTCAGCTTGTACTGGAGGGGGAGGGGGGAAATCAGTTCTCTGGCCATCAGGATTCTGATTCTGGGGGCAGTCTCGCTGCAAATGTCCAGCCTCTCCACAAGTGTAACAGGTACACAGCTCTCTGGACTGTCCACGCCCTCGCTGAGAATTCACATAACCTCCTCTAGCTCTGAATCTACCCCTCCCCCTTCCCATGGGAGTTTGCATGGAAGCAATCTGCAAAATAAGCAACTTCGCTTTTTTTACATCTAATCTGGTTTGTTGTTCTTGTTGTTCCTTGAGGAACTTCAACTCACTGTATCGAGCCCCTTCCAAAATTGCATCGGCCGTTCTAGCTGGCCAATCTATTATTGAAGTTTCTAAAATTTCTTTTATTCTTGGAATCAATCCATTTACAAAAATATTAGTAAATCCTGAAGGTGTGTCTTCTGCCTCACCAGAATAGTCTTTAAAAGCTAGCATACACCTAGGGGCATGTTTACTAAAGTGCGGTAAACGTGACTAACGCGCGTTATACGACGTTAACGACCGTAAGTGCCGTATAACACGCGTACCGACGTGCTAACGACCGTTAACGTAATACTACACGCGTTAAGCATAGTTAACGATCGTAAAGTCCCGCGGCGCGTTAAAACAGTGCAGAAGGTGGAGAGTGGGCGGAGAGAAGGGGTCAATGGGCGGAGAGTGGGCGGGGAGAGGCTCCCCTCATACTAACGCGCTGAATTTCTGAGCTCAATTCCAACGCGAATGAAAACCTGTCGTTAAAGGCATTTAAAGGGAAGAGAAACCATTTCCGTCAGCAATGTACAGAAAAACCGGGGAAACTCAGAAAACGTGAGCAGTGTGATACATGTGCACAGAACAAAAATTCACATAAAACGTTAAAAATGACCACAGGAAACATTTTAAAAAGCATAATTCAGCTGGGAAACAGTGATAGCAATGGGCAACAAGGAACAACACTCCCTGGAAAGCACAAAAAAAAAAAGAAATGATGTGTGGAAGGGTCTACGCTCCGCAGACCCTTTTAAAGATCATTTCATTGTAATGGAGCTGTCCTGGGAGTGTTGTGTAATGTTTCCCAATGATATCATTGTTGCCCAGCTTGGTTATGGGTGTGTGCCCCTTTTGTGAGGTCTTTTCTGAGGTTTATGTGCACCTTTGTCTGCATACAAGGTAAATGAGGCCACAGTAAACCTGTTGCAGAGCAGGGTTTCTGACTCGTCAGGCCGGTTTAACTAACTCCAGGGACTGCACTGTCTCTGTGGCCACAATGTGGTGCAACAGACACAGCCAGTGCCTGTAAGACCAGAGGGTCACAGGTTCAAATCCCAGCTGGGGCTCCTGCCAACCCAGTCCCCATAGTTTTACCCACCACTAAACAGTGATAGTAAAGACACTCCTTGGAAAGCACCAAAAAAAAAAGAAATGATGTGTGGAAGGGTCTACGCTCCGCAGACCCTTTTAAAGATCATTTCATTGTAATGGAGCTGTCCTGGGAGTGTTGTGTAATGTTTCCCAATGATATCATTGTTGCCCAGCTTGGTTATGGGTGTGTGCCCCTTTTGTGAGGTCTTTTCTGAGGTTTATGTGCACCTTTGTCTGCATACAAGGTAAATGAGGCCACAGTAAACCTGTTGCAGAGCAGGGTTTCTGACTCGTCAGGCCGGTTTAACTAACTCCAGGGACTGCACTGTCTCTGTGGCCACAATGTGGTGCAACAGACACAGCCAGTGCCTGTAAGACCAGAGGGTCACAGGTTCAAATCCCAGCTGGGGCTCCTGCCAACCCAGTCCCCATAGTTTTACCCACCACTAAACAGTGATAGTAAAGACACTCCTTGGAAAGCACCAAAAAAAAAAGAAATGATGTGTGGAAGGGTCTACGCTCCGCAGACCCTTTTAAAGATCATTTCATTGTAATGGAGCTGTCCTGGGAGTGTTGTGTAATGTTTCCCAATGATATCATTGTTGCCCAGCTTGGTTATGGGTGTGTGCCCCTTTTGTGAGGTCTTTTCTGAGGTTTATGTGCACCTTTGTCTGCATACAAGGTAAATGAGGCCACAGTAAACCTGTTGCAGAGCAGGGTTTCTGACTCGTCAGGCCGGTTTAACTAACTCCAGGGACTGCACTGTCTCTGTGGCCACAATGTGGTGCAACAGACACAGCCAGTGCCTGTAAGACCAGAGGGTCACAGTTTCAAATCCCAGCTGGGGCTCCTTCCAACCCAGTCCCCATAGTTTTACCCACCACTAAACAGTGATAGTAAAGACACTCCTTTATTGCAGAGAACATACGCATGGCCTATATTTTACCACACCAAACACAGACACCAGAAACAGGCACATTACCTAAAGCAGAGTCCCGCAAATGCAGTCCTGGAGGGCCCCACACCATTCCGGTTTCATGCTGCCTCTAATAAAGATGCCTGTGCTGCATAGCTATGCACCACCCCCATGGTATGCAGATGTAGCTCATGCATATTTATGAGGGACAGCATGAAAACCCGAACAGTGTTTGGAACACCAGGATTGGAGTTGGGGAACTCTGCCATAAAGCAGCAGCCAACAGGGACACACACCCACCCACAGGCCCCTTTGGCCAATGCCACCTGGAGAGGCAAGACATTGGGCCCTGCCTGTATCTCCCAACACTAGCAGTTGCATACCTTAGCAATGCCACCCTACACCTGGGTATATGGTACACAGCTATCAAACGTTTCCTATGATAACTGGCAGATATCAATTCCTATGTTAAGCACATTTTGCTCATTGAGCTCCACCATAACAGTCATTCTGATGTCTGCGGTGTGTGCTGCAGGTCTGGTCTCTGACAGTGTTCACCACCCTGGGGAGTGACCCCCCAACAGTCTTGTGTACCATATCCATGCCTGTACTATGCCCAGGACTGGTGTGGTGGGTATGGCTGCTGACCACCTCTATAGTAGCACAATGCTGGCATAGGTGTGGGGGTGGCTGTCTGTCTATCCAGTGTGTGGTGGCTGCAAACACCTTCCACAGCCCACACTGCCAGCAATGTTGCCAGTATTGGGCTGCCAATGTGCATAATGAGGAGCAAGGTACCATGGGTATAGGCCGGACAGGGTGGCCTGGCCAGGGTGCATCTGCACAGGGCATAGGGCAGTGACAGGCACATTGCAGTGCCCGGCCACCACCTACACAGACAAGGTGACCTCAGTATATCCTGCTGAGAGATCACTCTCACCCTGACTGTGCAGTGACCACAGCATGGCTAGGCACTCCCATAGTGCTATCTAGTATTTCTCTCATGTGATAAATATGGGTTTTCTTTTGGGGCCCAGTCACTGATGTATCTGCTTGCTGTATATGCTGACATCCCAGTTCTGGGTGCAGGCATCTCCACTGGGCACTAGCAGACTGTTTGCAGCTGGTAGGTGTTGTGATGGAGTGGCTTGCAGGGTGCAGTGGCTGATGGCTTGCACCAGGGAATATCAGATAGTGGTGGGGTGCAGTATACCATATCCAGGCATAATGTCTGTCTGCTATTGTGTTATGGCTGTGTACAGAGCTGCATTGACTGCCCTGTGGGGTGTCTGTTCCCCAGCAGGACTAGGGTTAATGTTCCCCTCTACTGCCACTGTTGCAGGGAAGTAGACTGTGGATCTTTTGATAGGAGACCATGTTTGCCACCCTCGGCCCTGGGGGAGGGGGGGGGGGTGGTGGTGGTGCATGGGGGCTACACCTGACTAAAACAGACAGAGATGTCCAAGGTGTTCCTGCAGAAACTACCTATCTCACACAGTAACACTGCTTTGGACCTGCACCATGGTCTCTTTCAGCCATGGACGGTGCTGTGGACCTAGTGCTGGGCGCCTCACTGCACCCTCAGGGTGAGCACAGTACCCGCACAATGTGACGGTGTGTAGCTACTCTGTGCCAGTACAACACACGGTCAGTACCCCCTATCAGGCCGAGGTGCTGTGGGGGTGCACATGGTCAGTTCCCCCTACCAGGCCGAGGTGCTGTGGGGGTGCATTCCCCATGGTGTGTATCTGTGGACAGCTGATTTGCATGTGCAGTGCATCATGGGTGTGATTGGCACAATCTAACCCTGTGAAAATCCAGCACCTGCTCACAGGCTCTGATAAACCATAGGCCATAGGTGTCAAACCTGTCCTGGAGGGCCACAATCCTGCCAGGTTTTGGGATAGCCCTAATGAATATGCATGAGATATATATGCATTAGAGATATCCTGCCAACCTGACTGGTTTGTGGCCCTCCAGGACTGGATTTGGAGACCACTGCTTTACACCTCTGTCATTTAAGATGGTGAGTGGGCAAGGTACAGATGTCCTAGACATCAAAAGGGTAGCTAGAATGTGTCACATTCATCCTCGATTCTCACCACCACCAAAAAGATGTCTAATGGACAATATTTTGGTGGTAGTGAGGAGGAATGTGACAAATTCTATCTAACCTTTTTGATGTCTTGGACATCTGCACCTTGCCCACGCACAATCTTAAATGACAGAGGTGTAAAGCAGGGGTCTCCAAATCCAGTCCTGGAGGGCCACAAACCAGTCAGGTTGGCAGGCTATCTCTAATGCATATATATCTCATGCATATTCATTAGGGCTATCCCAAAACCTGGCAGGATTGTGGCCCTCCAGGACAGGTTTGACACCTATAGGCCATCACACGTACATCTGTTAGCATAATACATAGGTGCAAGACACCCTAAAGAGTCTGTAATATAAGGTGCCCAATGAAATGTGAATGGACCCTGATGTGAGGTTTGTTCAGCAGAAGGTGGTATGAAACATGATGCTGATGCTGCAAGATGTGGCACAGGTATGAGGAAGCGGGGTTTGTAAAGTGTGGATCATGCCCACAGGCTCCCATTGGTAAGAGTCAAACACAATCAGAAATAGTAGTACCAATCCCAGGTGCAATATTCCCCCAGGGATATGTAAATGTACAGTGCTGAGAGAAAACCCAACGCACGTAGTAACGCACGTACACGCCGTAAACAACGCACGTATTCACGCCCGCAGCAACGCACGTACGTACGCTCGCAGTAACGCACGTATTCAAGCGCCATGACATCCGCATGTAGCCACGCCCCCAGCAACGCACGTGGCTACGCCCCCAACAACGCACATGGCTACGCAGCACAGACACAGTCTGAACAAATGGCAGCCATGTCCAGGAAGCCAGCATTCAGCCAGGGGGATCTGTATCTCCTGACAGAGCTGTTCTGCCTCCGCCAGCAGCGGCTCTTCCCTGGCTCATCCAGGAGGCAGAACCTGGGAAGGGTCAGGAGGGCCTGGGAGCTCCTGGCCCACAGGTTCAACCGGAGCTCTGACTACCCACGTGAGGTAAGTGCATGGGGACAGGTACCCGAAATGATGAGGCTAAACAAAACACACCCAGTAACCACAGCACAAAGACACTATGCACTGCCAGGGAATAGCAGGTGCTGACACATCCTGTGGCTAGCAACGTCTGCCACACACCCTAGAAAAAGACCCCCCAGCCCCAAGGGGGTAGCTGCAACCATGGCAGGAGTGCACCACAGATCACATTGGTATGGTATGCGGCGCCTTTGCAGGCCAGGGATGTCCCCCATCCAGAAGACACCCCAGTCCCACCTCTCAGGCCAACAGGAAAGGAAGGGGTCTGCACCATGCCTCTGTCAACCACACAAGTGCAAAATACATCCGCCGATGCTGCAGGCCCCAAATGAGGGCACCCCTCCCCATCCCTGCCCCCTGTCAGCTGGAGCCTTGTGTGATCCCAAAAAGACAAGCCACAGCTCTGAGCAGATGCAGGTCCCAAATGAGGGCACCCCTCCCCATCCCTGCCCACTGTCAGCTGGAGCCTTGTGTGATCCCAAAAAGACAAACCACAGCTCCAAGCAGATGCAGGCCCCAAATGAGGGTACCCCTCCCCATCCCTGCCCCCTGTCAGATGGAGCCTTGTGTGATCACAAAAGACAAACCACAGCTCCAAGCAGATGCAGGCCCCAAATGAGGGCACCCCTCCCCATCCCTGCCCCCTGTCAGCTGGAGCCTTGTGTGATCCCAAAAAGACAAACCACAGCTCCAAGCAGATGCAGGCCCCAAATGAGGGCACCCCTCCCCATCCCTGCCCCCTGTCAGATGGAGCCTTGTGTGATCACCAAAGACAAACCACAGCTCTGAGCTGATGCAGGCCCCAAATGAGGGCACCCCTCCCCATCCCTGCCCCCTGTCAGATGGAGCCTTTGTGTGATCACAAAAGACAAACCACAGCTCCAAGCAGATGCAGGACCCAAATGAGGGCACCCCTCCCCATCCCTGCCCCCTGTCAGATGGAGCCTTGTGTGATCACCAAAGACAAACCACAGCTCTGAGCTGATGCAGGCCCCAAATGAGGGCACCCCTCCCCATCCCTGCCCACTGTCAGCTGGAGCCTTGTGTGATCACAAAAAGACAAACCACAGCTCCAAGCAGATGCAGGCCCCAAATGAGGGCACCCCTCCCCATCCCTGCCCACTGTCTGCAGGTGCCTTGTGTGATCACAAAAAGACAAACCACAGCTCCAAGCAGATGCAGGCCCCAAATGAGGGCACCCCTCCCCATCCCTGCCCCCTGTCAGATGGAGCCTTGTGTGATCACAAAAGACAAACCACAGCTCCAAGCAGATGCAGGCCTCAAATGAGGGCACCCCTCCCCATCCCTGCCCACTGTCAGCTGGAGCCTTGTGTGATCCCAAAAAGACAAACCACAGCTCCAAGCAGATGCAGGCCACAAATGAGGGCACCCCTCCCCATCCCTGCCCCCTGTCAGATGGAGTCTTGTGTGATCACCAAGACAAACCACAGCTCTGAGCTGATGCAGGCCCCAAATGAGGGCACCCCTCCCCATCCCTGCCCCCTGTCAGCTGGAGCCTTGTGTGATCCCAAAAAGACAAACCACAGCTCCAAGCAGATGCAGGCCCCAAATGAGGGCACCCCTCCCCATCCCTGCCCCCTGTCAGCTGGAGCCTTGTGTGATCACAAAAAGACAAGCCACAGCTCTGAGCAGATGCAGGTCCCAAATGAGGGCACCCCTCCCTATCCCTGCCCCCTGTCAGATGGAGCCTTGTGTGATCACCAAAGACAAACCACAGCTCTGAGCTGATGCAGGCCCCAAATGAGGGCACCCCTCCCCATCCCTGCCCCCTGTCAGATGGAGCCTTGTGTGATCACAAAAGACAAACCACAGCTCCAAGCAGATGCAGGCCTCAAATGAGGGCACCCCTCCCATCCCTGCCCACTGTCAGCTGGAGCCTTGTGTGATCCCAAAAAGTCAAACCACAGCTCCAAGCAGATGCAGGCCCCAAATGAGGGCACCCCTCCCCATCCCTGCCCCCTGTCAGATGGAGCCTTGTGTGATCACCAAAGACAAACCACAGCTCTGAGCTGATGCAGATCCCAAATGAGGGCACCCCTCCCCATCCCTGCCCCCTGTCAGCTGGAGCCTTGTGTGATCCCAAAAAGACAAACCACAGCTCCAAGCAGATGCAGACCCCAAATGAGGGCACCCCTCCCCATCCCTGCCCCCTGTCAGATGGAGCCTTGTGTGATCCCAAAAAGACAAACCACAGCTCCAAGCAGATGCAGGCCCCAAATGAGGGCACCCCTCCCCATCCCTGCCCCCTGTCAGCTGGAGCCTTGTGTGATCCCAAAAAGACAAGCCACAGCTCTGAGCAGATGCAGGCCCCAAATGAGGGCACCCCTCCCCATCCCTGCCCCCTGTCAGCTGGAGCCTTGTGTGATCCCAAAAAGACAAGCCACAGCTCTGAGCAGATGCAGGCCCCAAATGAGGGCACCCCTCCCCATCCCTGGCCACTGTCTGCTGGTGCCTTGTGTGATCCCAAAAAGACAAGCCACAGCTCTGAGCAGATGCAGGCCCCAAATGAGGGCACCCCTCCCCATCCCTGGCCACTGTCTGCTGGTGCCTTGTGTGATCACAAAAAGACAAGCCACAGCTCTGAGCAGATGCAGGCCCCAAATGAGGGCACCCCTCCCCATCCCTGGCCACTGTCTGCTGGTGCCTTGTGTGATCACAAAAAGACAAGCCACAGCTCTGAGCTGATGCAGGTCCCAAATGAGGCACCCCTCCCCATCCCTGCCCCCTGTCAGATGGAGCCTTGTGTGATCACAAGAGACAAGCCACAGCTCCTGGGATGATGCAGGCCCCAAGAGGGGTTCCCTGCACCATTCTGGTGCCCTTGAAAACAGGCCCTGTATGGGATCACAAATGACAAAACACAGGCCAAGGAGTTTGCAGGGAGCACTGAAGGTGACAACCTCCCACACCAACAGTGGCTGCTTGGCACTGGCATATGTGTGTAGGTGGCACACAGAGCTGTGATGTGTCATGTACGTGGGGTGCACATACATGGGGCACAGACCTGAGAGGCGTGTGTGTGGTCCACACATGGGGCTGTCTCCTGTGAATGCAGGGGGCATGAGTGTCTCACCCAATAGGTGTATGAAGTGAGAGGGTTAGCTGCAGAGGCAGGGGACCCCAACGTGTCCCAGCGGTAGCTAAGGGCAATGTTTGGTGTCACCCCTACAGGTGGAGGACCTGCGCAAGAAGGCAAGGGAGCTACGGGCCCGGTACCCCAGATTTGTGGCTAGGGTACAGCGTGAGCGGATGGCCCAGCAGAATGGTGAGTACCGTGACATGGCCTTGTAGGGCACCGAGTGGTGGAACCACAGGTCCACTGTGACTGCGGAATATGATGTTCACCCAGGGGATGACATGTGTTACCTCTCCCACAGCTGATGCACGTGCAGCCATCGAGGAAGAGAGGCCGGAAGAAACCGGATGACGGTGTGGCCCTGGAGGGGGACCCAGAGCATGTGGGACTGCAGGTCGGCGGACCAGAGGTGGCCCCAGAGGCTGCAGAAGGAGGGCATGTGGGTGCATCCCCACGCCCCTACGAGGGAGAGGAGGGGGACGAGGATGATGGCCATATGGGAGGGGATGTGGAGGATGTGGCTCCCATGGGGAGTGATTTGGTGGAGCAGGGGGAACGGGGAAATGAGGGGGTGGAGGAGGTGGGTGAAAGGGGAAGGGAGAGGGAGGAGGTGGGTGGCAGGGAGAGGGAGGGGGAGGTGCGGGAGGAGGGGGATGTGGATGTGGGGAGGGTGTTGGAGGCAGGGGGGCGGGAGGGGGTGTACAGCGGGGGGGGTGGGTGGGACAGGTCCCCAATGGCACGCTCCGCCACAGGGCAATGGGGGCACCAGCCACCTGCCCCATGATCATGGCGAGGCACGCCCTCTGGACGTGTGCCTGCCACACATGGCCGCAGGCAGGTCTGCCGTGCATGCAGCCACACAGACACGGGGAGATGTGTGTCTGTGCGGCTGCATGTGCGGTCTGCGCCTGGCTGCGGCTGTGCGTGCCCAGGCACAAGCTCAGAGGCAGTTCGCCCTAATCCAGGGGCAGGTGCTGGCGACCCTGTCCATGGTGGCTGAACGTCTGCGGGAGCGGGATGAGCGCCCTGCCCGTGCCGCACCCGGTCAGCCACCATCCGACAGGGGTCCCAGGGTGTGTAATGTGTGGACACACATGGCACACCCGCCCTGTGACGGACCGTGCCATTGCCTGTCCATCACAATGGCCACAGGGATGGGGGTGGCCAATGCTGTTTGCCCTAGCAGGCGTGGTTGTCCATGCTGGTCGTCAACTGCCATCATGTACTATGTCAGCCGGATGGCCCATGTGTGGCGTAATGTAAATAGTGTAAATATGTTTTATACCAATAAGTTAAAAATGATTTACGTTAAACATATGTACCTGGTGGTCAGATGTCCCTCATTGCTAGGTGACAGTGATGTGCGAGTGATGGGTGTGGCAGTGTTCACTATGAGAGGCAAGGGAGGATGTGGAACAGGTAAGGGCTATGGCGAGAGCACCCCCACAGACATGTCACAGTTACGTTGCTGCGAGGGTGGCCCAACGAGAAGGGTGGAGAGTGGCGTGCATGAGTGACGTGCAACAGCATATGTGTTGGTCGTTGCGGTGCACACAGCACAGAGTGACAATGAGACATATGGCGGTGGGGAGCGGGTGGCCTGTGTGTCCTATCCAGCATGTCCCCATATTGTTGGCCTGTGGTGGCAAGTGCAGGACGGCTGAGGTGTATGCGTAACGGTTGGGTTAGGGGGGAAACACAGAGGGTGCACCACAGGGGCTCCTGAAGCTGGCGCCTGAGGGGGGAGGGGGAGTTGAGCGTTGTTGCGAGGTGTGACTGTGTAGGGCCCGGCAACAGCTGTCTATATGTCAAGCACGTGTACCAGCATGCAGGGTGGAAAAGGGGGGCCGGTACAGGATGGTCCAATGATCCGCTGTGAGACGTATGACCACCCTGCTGTATGTTGGTATGGGTGTACTGGCTGGGCCCAGGGGGTGCAAGAGCATATCGTCAGTGGAGTGCAGTGGGCCATCGGTGGTGGCACTCACAGGGGTGTGGGGGTCGGGGGGTGCACACAGCAGAGGGTCAGGACAGGGGCTCAGCGGGATAATGCCCAGAAGGGTGGCACAGTGGGGCGTGGCTGTGGATGGTGTGGAGCGAAGTGTGGATGGTGCGACAGGTGACAGTTGCTGGATGTAGGTTCTGGAGACCAATGTGTTATTGGGATGTGCCATGATGGGTGGCAAGGGGGTGTGGGTGTATATTGCAGCTACTGGTGCACAGGGTGACGGGTAGCCATTACCGGGGGGTGACCCTAAGGTGTTGGAGGATGCATGCCTGTGCTCAGGGGGCCACAGTGGACATGTGTGACGGTTGCGCCAAGGTGGATGTTTGTGGGCGCATGTAAACCGGAGTACGTGACATGTGCAGTGTACATACTGTGCTTGCTTAGGGTGCTGTGAGCGGCAAATGTGGCTCCCCATGCAGGACATACAGTGCACCTACACCAACACAGAGGCCAATGGTGGCTGAGGGTTCCACAGCGTATTGGCCCATGGGGTCCCTGGGCACCCAGGACACAATGCAAGCCACCACGACATGGGAGTGATGGACCAGCATTGCAGTCTATGGGATTGGCTGCATACCCATGGTAGACATGGCTGAAGGGGACGACGACAATGGAGAATGACATCAGTGAGATCGTGATGTGCCCTGCCCATGGGCCAGGGGGTGGGGTGGGGTGGGGGTGTGATTGTCATGACACAAATGAGACAGGGAGCACAGGTCACCTTCAATGGTCACTTGTGTGGCCCTTTATTTACCCCTCCCCCTGCTACCCCTTGCGCGTCCCCGCCCAACCCTTGGCGGTTGTCGCCCCCCTGCTGCTGTTGTTGCTGCTGGTGTTGGTGGCGTTGCCGCCTGTGGCTGCTGAACATGGGGACCTCCTGCCCCCCTCCCTGCTGCCATCCTCTCCTGCGCCTCAGCCATTCGCTCGCACGCCATGGCCATGCGGTCAGCATGTGCGAGGAGGCCAGACATGGACCGCTGCAGGCGCCTTGTCATCCTCAGTTGGCGCCGCTGGGTGCGGGCCACGGAGCGCAGTACATGCTGTATACCTGTGGGGAGAGCCCATAGTACAATGTGAGATGGGGGAAACAGCAACACCTGATCGGGGCCATATCTACCATAGCAGGATAGGACACTCACCCTCTGCATCTCGATGGGCTGCTGCTGAGTGGGCCTGCATTTCAGCGATGACGTTGGCAACAGTAGCCAGTGCCTCGTTGCAGTGTTGACGGGGAACATCCGCAGGCACGTCCCCTGTGCCTGCAGTGGTTTGTGTCGAGTCCCCATCCGATATCTCTGGGACCTCCATGTCCCCATCACCCAGGGGTGCAGCCTGCCCCTCGTCACCCACATTGACGACCTCGGCACCTGTGTCCACGGGGCTTGCTGGATCCACGTTTGTCACCGCGTGTGGCTCCTCCTCAGGTCCGATGGCGCTGACATCACCTGGGTGCCACAGGGTTACATACGTCAGAGGGGGTGTCTCGCTTGCTGCCCACCCCATCACATACCCCCTCAGGCATCTGTGTGCTGATGATCCACGTGTGTCTGGGCCATGGCTGTAGTGGCAGCCCACTACGTTTGTGCACTCCCCATGCAAGTGTCCCCTGTGGTCCGCCTTCCCAGGCCCCCCCCCCACCCCTGGGTGCTGACGCACACCCCTGCCAAGGCCATCACCACCCTCATCCTGACCCCACCCAGCATTTCCGTAGCAGGTGCAGTGTGTCTTCAGGTAGGCCATCCCCTTACCCGTGTGGCCCTAGTGCTCCTGCCAGCCCTGCCACGTGAGCCATGCAACATGTCGACACCCTCTGCTGTCAGTGTGGTTCGGACACCCATGCCCAGTCTCCCATTCACTGCATACTGCCACCCACTGCCACCCAATGACAGACCCCCCCCATCGTGGCTCCTGAATGGGTGTTCCCTCTGTGTCCCAGTTGTCCCCCTCGTCCAGAACAGCCACGTACTGCCCCCCCCTCTATTTTGTTGCACACCATGTGACTGTGCCACTTTCCACATTTGGTCTGCACTCCCCCCTTACCTGCTTGTGGGTGGGCCGTGTCCAATGCAGCGGGTAGTCCGTGTACATACATGGGCCCAAGTCTATCTGCCAGGCATCGCTCCAGGTCAGTCAGGTTTGCCACGTGAGCTGGGCCCCCTCCAGTGCCTTGTGCCCCACGACGCTCACGCACCAGCTCAGCCCTTATATGCCTCTTTATATCGCAGAAGCGCTTGCGCAGGTTTTCTATGTCGCGGTGCGGGCCTTCTGCTGCTCCCACCGCTGCCTGGACCTCACTCCATGCCCTTGTGCGCATAGCTATTGTCAGGGATGAGCTCTGCCGCCCAAACAGAAGGTCGTAGCGCTCCAGGATGTTTGCCAGCAGGAGGTCATTTTCCTGCTGGCTGAAGCGTACGGCCCTGCGACGGATCTCTGCCGGGACGGGGATCCTGGGCTGGCGTGGTCTCCCACCTGAATGGACACCTGGAGCCTGCTGCACCCCAGATGGTCCTGGAACCTCATCCTGCGCAGATGTGGCTGGTGCTCCTGGGTGTGAGGGCTGGTCCTGTGGATGGTCCTTCTCTTGTGTCTCTTGCGCCTCCATACTGTTGAGTATGGTTGTGCTCAGGGGTTAGCCATACAGTGCCAATCATACATATAGGTTATCATGGGGTGTGGCTCACGGGGCGTTGGCTACACGCACAGCCACGTGTGCCGTGGGCGCGTTCCGACGCGCCTTGCTTCGCGCATTGCTACGCGCAGGAAGTGACATCATATGTGTGCGTGTAGGCAGTAGTTGCCATTTCACGTATCCCTCCTACACATTCCTTTAAGGCTGTTTCGTTGTGTGTAATGCTGTTGCACATGTACAATGTTTTGGTATGGTTATGTTTATCTGCGCCGTAGTGGTAGCGCTGGCTGATGCAGCACTACATGACACGTACGTAACCTCACTCTGACGTTGCACGCGTCGTTACGCGCGTCGCACCGCGTCTTCCGTTGCCTGCTCATGGGCACATGCATTCTATGTCATTCCTGTATTGGCGTCTGGGTGTGGCTTCAAGTGTGATACGCAGTTTATATACACCCTGCGACATCGCTCGGACTCACCTACATGAGTGTGACACGTAGATGATTATACACGGCTGCATTATGGGAACGTGCGAAACAGCGCGTGCTGCACTTTCATACAGGTACATCTTCTATTTGTTGTAATCTGGATCCTTCTATTTCCCCAGGTGAGTGGCAATCATGTGGTGTCCATCCCCACCCACACCACTATTTCTAACCCTGCTATCCTCCAACCTGTGTCTATCATGGCTCATACTGCGCATGCAGGTGGTGCAGTGGTTGCATTGGTTAAGCTGGCGGACCTGCTTTTCCAGGTGGAGGGAGATGTTGTTCCTGGGGCAGCGGCCCTGGGCATAGGTGCAATGCCACTGCAACTCAGGCCTGCAGCTGTGGGGCCTGCACAGGCGGGTGTGGGTGACCAACGGCACCGTAGGCGTGCTGAGCTCCAACAACGCCTGGGGCGACTTTACAGGCCCAGGGTCTTGCTCCAGGACCTGAGGGAGGGCCAGGTATTCTCCCTCTACCGGCTGGACACAGGGGCCATTAGGGAGCTCTATCAGGAACTCAGACCTGACCTTGAGCCCCTGACTGCCCGGTCACATGCTATACCGGGTATGACCAAGCTCCTGGCTGCCCTACATTTCTTTGCCTCTGGCTGTTTCCAATCCTCGGTGGCAGCAGTGGGTGGGATGAGTAGGCCCACCTTCTCCCGCTGTCTCCACCAGGTACTGCGTGCCATGGTCAGCCGGGTTGGGAATTACATAGCAATTCCCAATGGTAGGCAACATTGGGCGGCCCTGGCACAGGCATTCCATAGGATTGCTGGGATACCACACGTGATGGGCGCTATAGATTGCACACATGTTGCCCTTGTCCCGCCACGCGACAGGGAGGTTGTGTACCGCAACCGCAAACACTTCCATTCCCTCAATGTGCAGGTTGTTTGTGATGCAAGTATGCGTATCCTGAATGTGGTTCCGCGATTCCCAGGGTCTGCCCATGACTCCTATATCCTGCAGAACTCGGCAGTGTTTGGCCAGTTTGAGACTGGTCAATATGGTGACTACGTCCTGCTGGGTGGGTATTCAGCGTATATGACATGCACCTACTGTAGGTGGGTGTCTATACTGCATTGTCACCATTCCCCACTGCTTGCCTGACATTGCTGCGTTATTTCTGGGAGTACACTGTTGGGTGTGGCTCACTACCTCATGCCGTGTCACTGGTGTCTTGGTCACAGACATATGTTTCGTGACACGCATCTCTCTGTCAAAGATGTGTGTTTGTTTGCTCTCACATGTGTGTGCCAGCGGACATGTCGTGTCGGTTTCTCCGTGGCCTTGCCCTTCTTTATTCCGAGCAAATGTGTCCAGGGGCAACCGTGCTGCATATGCTGTGTCCCCTCCATGCCTGTGAGCTACACATGCAACCTGCCCATGGCCTCCACATCTGGGCACGGGCATACTGCACTGGCAGTTGTACCCATGTCTCCCAGTGGGGTCAGTCACTTGGGCAGGCCATATGTTGCATGGCTGTCGGTGAGGCACCCTCGGGGGGGGGGGGCATAGACCCATCCTCGTGGGGGTCATTCTGTATACGCGGCCTACTCTCTCTGGCCATGCTGTGGGCCAGACATGAGATGTGCTGTGGGCGCATCACATAATACACATGTCTGCTGCATGTCTGGGCACCGTCTTCGGGGTCCCCTGTCACCACCGCCTGTTGTTTCCCCCACACCACCCACGCAATGTATCCCTGTGGCATGTGCTATGTATGCGCCAGATCGGGCCAGCCACCTACTTGCACACCTGTGCCTCCCTGCACCCCCGGGTGCTATTTGACAATGTCCTAAACAATGAATAAATGCAGTCTACTTCTTCTTAAACGATGAATAACAAAAATAAAAAATCACGTCGTTTAATCTTTAACCTCAGCAATGCAGAAACTAAACATATTTCATATATGAGGTGCTTGTCTCAGAAAAAACTGACGGCACTTAATCATGGGCTAATAGCCACTGTTTAGTGCCAGCTTTAACATCAATGACCAAGCTCCCTCATTAGATGTTTTCTTAAAGTGCATATTATCAATGATTTATCTTAAAAAAGTCTCAGATGCTCCCTCGAAAACTTTCAAATTTTAAATCATTTTTTGAAAGGAAGAAAAGAGACTTAGCTTATCACAGCTCAAAACTAGCCGAATGATCAGCAACAGACAATTCCAACGCCTTCTATCAGGCACCCCAAGCGTTTCGCAAAAAAGGTTCTTCAGGGAATTGTTCATCCGCGGCTAGATAAAAACAAAAACAGATGAAATTAATACAATGTTTCATATCGCTTCTCCAGGCATTTCAAAAATGTTCATTCTCAAACCTTATATCAAGACGCCGATTATGCGCTGAAAAACGCGGACATAATGAAGTCTTATCAGTTGAAAGTCCACTGCTCTTTGTCGTCACAGTTCTTGAACATGTCCTGTGTCACGGTTACATGGGTGTGCACTGCCACTATCGGCATGTCATGGTCATTTGCCACTGGCTTCAACAGCCTCTGCTGCACCACCACTGTGTGCACTGTGTTTGCCTCATATCTGTGTGCACGGCCTCTCGGCTGTTCAGTTCTGAATTGCTACATCTGTCATTCCATTGTTGGCTCAGCACGCATGTGACTTTGCACCATTATTTTATGCAGGTGATGCAGGATATGGGTGTCGCACCTGGCTGCTTACCCCTGTGCGTCTCCCTCGGACAGGTGCAGAGATACGGTACAATGAGGCCCATGCCTCCAGTCGCTCAGTGATTGAGCGCACCTTTGGCGTTCTAAAAAGTCGCTTCAGGTGTCTGGATAGGACTGGCGGGCCTTACAGTACGGACCGCTGACTGTGGCAAGGATCATCATAGCCTGTTGCATCCTCCACAACATTGCTCTCAGGCACAATGTTCCAGTCGAAATTAATGAAGATCTCGGGGTGGATCCTATGTGCCCTCCTGCACCTGGCCATGGTGACACACGTGCGGGGATGGCAGCCAGGCAACATCTTATCGAGAACATCTTTACCTGTAAGTTATGGGTGTGCTGGGGACGTGTCTCTGGGTTAGCCATGTGTTAGGTGGTGTGAGGATTGTGCAGCACTGCCATCTAATGTCTCCATATCTCTGTCCTGTTCTTGGCTCCACAGGATGGCCTTCTGTGTTCCAGGCCCATCCGGATTGCCTTAATATGCTGCCTGAGGCTGTGCTGCATGTGGGGAGTGTGTGTTCATATATGCATCCTTCCTGTTGGCTCGGGTGAGTTGGCAGGTAGTGGTGATTGCATGGCAGTCGTCACGGCTAGACACATATATGTTGTTGTCTCTACGCTGCTCCTATGGTGCTGCACCTGTATTTGGACCACTGCTCCATCACCCTTCGCTTCCATCTGTCACACATGTGGCCATTACCTGTTCACATCTTGGGGGTCTGCATGGTGTATCTTGCACACATCTTGTGCGGCTGTGTGTGTACTCTGGCACAGGACAGTGTATTGTCGGAGGGTATGTTGATCAGCCACTTCCATTGGGTCATTTGACAGATTTTTGCCACTCATGCATGTGATGTGCTGTGTGTCTCCATTTGTCGTTCAGTGTTGGGGGTCATGACATCTGGGCTTCGTGCATGCGTACCTTCTCACACTGTGTATGTTCCTGTTTCTTATTGACCTGTCTACATGACCGTTCAGTATGCGCTACCCTGCCTATCTGTGTTGTAGGGATGTGTTTGGCCCCCTCTCCAATTATGTTCCTTCATCCCTATGTTACCTTCTGCTTGTGGGCAAATGTACATTGTGCACATGTGTCATATATGTTTCTCAGATGGGTCACAGTTTTGATGGTGATCCAATGTACATCAACATTGTGTTTCCGCAGGACACACTGCACCGTGGACATGTTCCTCTCACAGCTACCCATGCAGACGTGGTGATGTCCACCGTCCATTGGTGTCTGGATCCGCTATTGGGGCTCTTTGTCCTTTTGACTGACATGGACATTCCCAGTCAGGCCACTGGTGTACCTTTTAGGTGGGCCTCGCCTTCCATCCTCTGGGACATACACCACATGCTTATGCTGCATTTTGGCTATTGCTCTCAGGCTGTCGTTAGTTGTTATCTCGGTATGCCACTGCTGCTGCACATGCTCTGGACCCCTGGGGTGTATGCGTGTCATGTGCATGTACATGATCATATTGGGATGGTGCCGTGGTCTTCATGGACATCTACTTCAGTGGTCCATGTGCACTGTGCTCAGTGTTGTGGCCATGTCATGTGGTGCTATCTATGCATTCTGTGTGTGGCTGTTTTTATGTGTGTGTCTCCTTTCTGTCCTCCAGGTGTCGTGGGTGGGTGTGTCATTCCCTTACCTGATATCCGCATCTTTTCACACAGGACACAGACAACAATGTTGACACATGTGTTCCACTGCATCCTGTGATCACGTCATCCATATGTGCTTGGCCACAGCACCCATGTGAGCATGTTCCCAGATGTGGGCGACACAGGGAGATAGTCCTCTGCACGTTGGACACAGGTCTTTTTCTCAGACTCATTGATGGCCTATTGTTACTGTTCCTGCGTTGACTGGCCTGCCGTTGCTGCCATTACCTGTTTGGGTGTTTCCTCTTTTGCAGTAGGGGGGTGTTGAGCTGTACATGGGTTGGTGATTTATGAACTGTCACTGTTGGCATGGCATGTGGCCTTGTCACTCTGCATGCTTTCTCCAGTGTCTTATATTTGATGGGGATGGTGTCTGGTGTGCATACAGTGCGTGCATACACTGTGCGGACATGTCATGTTGCAACCCTTCACCTCACATATTACTGGATTTTTCTAACGTCTGCTGCTTTCGCACCTTTGATTTTTGGGAGTGCCAGCAGGGGGGGGGTCAGGGTGTGTAGGCTCCACAGGCATAAACAGGTGGGTGGCGTTGTAATGTGGGTTGGGTGTGTCCTTGCAACGTTGGCTGCCACACAGGCCCCATGTAGTTCTTCACGTCATATGGTGCACCGGACTGCAGAATATGCTTTCTGCTTGGGTCTGGTGATTGGCTGTTGGGGACAGATGTTTGCACATTTGTGGTTGTGGATATTTGGTGGTTGGGTCACCCCATTTCATTGACACTCGGGTGCTTGACGTTTTCGGTGACACCTGCAAGTTGTCTGTTCCTTCCTTGTTTGCTGCTTACTTGGCCATATCATGTGTGCAGCCCCATCACATCTCCGCCCACACATCCATGTTTGAGCTGTTCATGTCCGTGTGGCATGTTTGCTGTCCCTGTGCCACATTGTCTGGACTAATAGTAGTTCTCCTTCTGGAGTGGTGCATTTGATGAGCTACCTGTGCACTGATTCTGCTGATGTGGGTTAGCCTGGGCCTCATCCCTGATCTGGTTGGTGATTGACATGCTCCTCTTTCAGTCCAGTGCCCCTTTCCACAACCCATCCACATGGGTCTCCATTGGCCTATCCAATTCCACCCCTCATGTGTCACTCCCCTGATCAATTGCATGTTGTTTACACTACATTATATCTCCTGCTGTGTGTGTGTGTGTGGACCTGTTCATATATGTCTTCCATCCCACCTGTGGACTGTGTTGTTGGCTGTGGACCCCTCCTCCACATGTGTACTGCATTTTGCCTACGCTCTGTGGTTCCATCTCCTGACACGCTGCTGTGGTTTTGGATGTTGGCATGCTGTGATCCTGTCTGCATCCATTTCTGTGTGCCTCAGTGTGTTTTTCTGGACATTTCTTTTCTCCAGTGCTTTCCATCCGAGTGGTCATAGCTTTGCACTCTCTCTGTTTCTCTTTTCCTCTGCCTTTCCCGCACTGATACCTGTTGTCGCTGTTATACTCGTTTCTTGGCTTCTGCTACCTGTCCGGTCATATTATCGTAATCACATTTGCTGTCCATCCTTTGGTCCATGTATTTGCATCATTGTGGGGTGAGGTGTCCTGTATGTTGCTGTGGACTGTTGCCCCGTATCCTACCCTGCTACCGTTGTCTACATACCATCTCTTTTTGCTTGTTGGTCCTGTGCCTGCTCTGCATTTTCTGCTCACTTCTCTGGCCACCTCACCCTCCACTGGGGGACACATATTCTCCTCACCTGCCACACACTGTTTTTCTGGTACACCAGGGTGCCAACGCCCTCTGCTGTGATGCTGTTGCTACCATCATGTTGGTCTGCGCTGCTGCCACACACGTGTGATGCTGTCAGGTTTGAGAGTCCGTTAACTCCCTACTCGCCCTCCATCTGTCGCCTGTTCATTGTCTTTACTGTGGGCTCTAGGTGGTGTTTGTGCTACATCTGTCTCTGTTCCTCACAGGTCCTGCAGGCCCTCCAGGCACACCTTACAGCCTCTAGGGCACACTGACCTTTGCAAACATACCATTTTTTGTGCACCGTGCCATATTGTTCTATGGGACACAGTTCCATCAGCACTCTCCTATCCCTATGTACCTCTTATTGCAGTTAACGTTGGACACCTGTCTTGACACCGTACTGGTACACCTTTTCAGGCTTCTTCTTGGCCACACTGTTGGGCTACTGTCTTTTGATGCTCTATGTCAGTGTCACACATATTCATATCTCCCTTCCGGCCCAGGCGCTGTGGGGGCGCCTACCCCCTCCTATGGTCATCTCTGGACTGCTGCTGTGCATCTGCAGTGCACCATGGGTACTGTTGCATACACCCATATCCTTAGCACCCCAGCAGGCACCTTGGGTGACGACATGGCACCCCTCGGTGCCACTGTTCCCTCTAAGCTGTGCGCGTGTGCGCGCGCACACACCTCGCCGAGCGAGCGCACATACTTTACAACAGAGCGCACAAAAATGACGGCTCTGATTCTGATAGAAAACAACACCGACGTCTTAAAATTTAAAAGTTATGATTGTAATTACTAGAAATTTCCCGCTTCATTTAGTAATCGTCTATTTTCATTTAATTTGATTAAAATCAATGTGGTGTACATACTGTATTCTGACGTGTACTCAAATTTTAAAGTATATAACTCCGAGTGTCATTATGTGGCGCACAAAAATTTAACCTTCCTTCAAAAGCTGCACACAGCTGATATTTTATGCGCACACAGCCTACAGAAAATTAGAGGGAACATTGCTCGGTGCACAGTCAGGGGGTTGTGGTTCAGGTGTTACGGACATCTGCATTTTCTTGCGCACACTAACCATAGTATGTTTGTTCTTGCTTTTGCTTTTGCCATTGACATTCAGTTTTGCAAAGGGGTCTGTGATGTTATTGGGCCTTATATATTTGGTAATGATCATGACCTTGGTCTTGATTGTGTTTGCCATATGCCCTTGTTTGCTGAGACCTTGCTTTGTTTCCTTGTCAGGCAGCCCTTGCATGTACATAGTGCGACTTCTGTGATTTTGGTGTGGGTGATTGGGTCATTTGGCAATTTTGCTCCAGGAGCTGGCCACCTCATTATTGGGACTGTGTTATTTGCACTGGCAATATGAGCAGATAGTTGCTTCCATGTTTGGGGGGGCCCCCTAGGTCATGGGTTTCAACACACAGTGGGTCATTTTGCGCACCTTGGGGGGCATTTTGTTATCTTGCTTTACATTGGTGCTGACAGCAACAAAACCGTCACACTGCAGACTCCTCACAGTGACTCATCATGGACCCTGTAACATGCCCTATGGGGCGCTTTGTGGAACGCCCTATAGTGTGCTGTGGCAGACAGTGAACATTAGGCTTTGCCCTCTGGTGTGGCTTTCAGAGGGTTACCCTATATGACACCTTCGGGTTATATCCCTGTGAGTGGGTGTTTGACAGCAGTACTTGTTGGACGTACAAACCAGACTACCTATGACATTACTGATCTAGTGTGGGGGTCATGACGCACAATCATCCACAGATACGCCCAACTTTCAGGGACACATCCACTTAGTACAGGGCCCATAGTTGTGGCACACAAAGCATGTCCTAGTGCTGTTTGCTTCTGGATTCCAATGGCAGGGCAATTAGGTTGTCCCCTGCATTGTTTCTGGTACAGTTTGACGTGGTCTTTCCTTTATTACCTGATTTGTGTATATATGTGATTTTGCACGTTTCACACACCCGGTTCTGGCTGCAGATTCACAGTGTTTTCTACCTTTGGGGGCTGCGGCTCTCTGGATTACATGGACACTCCCAACGAGGGGTGGTGGGCATTTTTTCCAACCTCTCAGGTTCTTTGTGTCCGAAAAAAATATGGGGTTATCTATGGTTTAGACAGAGGGGTGACTGGTTCTAAATATGTGTGACTACTGTTTGTGGAGGGTACTGTTGCAGGCAGCTTTGGTCCTTGGGCACACAGGGGGAATTGAACTCACTGACCCTGCACCACCTGGCAGTGTCTTACCCATTGTGCTACGGATCAGTCTGCCTTCACAAACAACTTTTCAAGCTTCTTCTGGGGCACCCTGTTGGGATACTGTCTCTTGCTACTATGTGCAGTGATGCACACAGTCATTTCACCTTACCATACCAGGGGGCTATGTGGGTACATACCCCTTCTTGTGTTCATCTCTGGACTGCTGGTCTGCATGTGCAGTGCACCATGGGTATGCCTGCATTGGTACAGATCCTGGCCAACACAGTAGGCAGTTGGGTGGTGTCCTGCTGCCCTTCAGTAGACAGCCAGGGGGTGGTTAGCCGCTATGGGGCTGCAGGCCAGTGGGTCATTCATTGCCTGTGGAGCCAGTAGTCATGGGTTCAGACCCACAATGGACTCCTTTTATAGGGCTGTCTGCTGCATTATATGTTTTACATACACAGGACTGCTACCGGCGACAGCCCCTCAGCGTAATATTACCTTACTGAGCCTCATAGGGCGCACCATGTGTCACCTTATCTGGCTCCCTTTACGTTCCCTTATGGAATGCTGTATGGGGGACATTTTGATGTGCCTCAGTGGACACTCCACTTTATAATGTGGCCTATGTTGTGCGTTATGGGGTGCCTTCTGCAGCACCTTTGGGTACACCACTGTGTGGGTGTGTTTGCTAGCAACCCTACAACACATACAAAACATATACATGCCCCCTCACTCACTATATAATGTGTGGGTGTGTTTGCTAGCACCCCTACAAAACACACACAACATATACATGCCCCCTCACTCACTATATAATGTGTGGGTGTGTTTGCTAGCACCCCTACAAAACTGACACAACATATACATGCCCCCTATATAGTGAGTGAGGGGGCATGTATATGTTGTGTGTGTTTTGTAGGGGTGCTAGCAAACACAGCCACGCACGTAAAAACACACGTACCCACGCATGATTGTACGCGCGCAGCTACGCACGGGGCTACACACGTACCAATGCACGCAACCTCGCACGCACCAACGTACGTGGCTAGGCACACTCCGAGGGTGTTTTTCTGACACCAATACTCAGCGTAACGAAAAACATGCCTCCTCTTTCCCTCTGTAATGTACAGGGTGATGCCTGGGACAGCCTTCTGCGTTAGGCACACTGAGGACTCGAACCCATGCTGCCTGTAACAGCGGTCAGTACCGTAACCATTGTGCTACAGCTCTGTTTCAGGGCTTTGTGTCTGTACGTCTTCTTATGATTAACGCGCAGTAACGTGGCACGGCGCCCGGTAACGCTCGTTAATTTTTCTAACGCGCGGTAGTGGTGACGATGTACCGCCCATGTCCTTATTTGGGGTTTCTTTCACTACCGTGGCTCCTAACGCGAATTGCACTAACGCAGTTTAGTAAACATACCCCCTAGTGTGAAAATCTGTAACTTTTTCATCCCTATCCTGCCTTAGAGATGTTAACCTCGACCAATCCTTTACAGGTTTACATACTATCTTTATAGATTCTAACAATTTTTCTCTACATAAAACAAAATTATCTCTTTGTGTTTTTTCTTGAAAATCTATTACAGGGTCTGTCAGTGGCTATTGCCAGTTGTCATCCCTAATTGGATGAGTAACCTTATGAAAATCAGCTGGATTAAAAAAAACAGATCTGAGCAAATTATCTAGATCTGCCCAAGTAGGATTATAACTGTTAATTATTTGAGACCATAAAGACACAAATCTACCAGGATTATCCCTGTAGCTAGGAAATGTTTTAGCCAAATCAAACACCTCTTTAGGACTCCAATTCACAGGTACAGTCATTGAACCCGAAGGTCCTGTGGGATATAGACGAAAAGGATAAGTAGGCACAATATCATTTCTCATAGTTGCTTCAGATTTAACTGTGCTAGAACGTACATGGTTTATAGCTTCCTGAATATAGCCGAGATCATAATATAATTCATCATACTCTTCCTTGTAGTTTTCATAATGCCTATCCAAATCTCTCTCAACTTTATCACTAATGGCACTAGGAATTCTTACCTCCTTTGCAACGGAAACACTCATTTAGTGCTTCCCTTAAGGATCTTATCAGAAGTACAGTACTTTCTGTTTCACTGTCTAAACGTGCTTTTACATCTTTGAGCTGAGAAATAGTACAAATATCCAGATTACCCAACTCCTGTCCCCTTTCCCCTAACTTCATTTTCTTATCAAGTATTTCCTTTCTTAGTTCTGCTGCACGAGTGACCCGCCCTCGCTCAGCTAGTTCCTGGTCCCTTCTACCAGAGGGAGGAGGAGGGGATAAAATTGGGTTTGCTCCAGCTGTTACTACTAGTGCAGCTACATCTGCCTCATATGCTGGAGAAACAACATCCGGAAATTTCCCTTCACTTACTCCATCCCCCTTTGCATCACACAACTTACTCGGTTTAGAGTTCTCTAACACAAACAAATCATTTTTAATTTCTGAACATTTTCCTCATGTTTCACCTCATATGCCATTCGTTCCCACCATGTAAATACAATCCACTCAGAGGTATTGCACGGCTTATTCTTAGCCGTCAATGCACATCGCAGGTAACAAAGCTTATCTACAGAAAACGTTCCTTCCAAGGGGAACTGCAGAATCACATTATCTTTAGTCATTGCATGCCAATGTACAATGAAACCGGTAGCCACATCCCCATATTTCTCACGCATACAATAAGAAGGGCTCCCTTTCTTATATGCTAACACCTTAGCTCTGTCATGCCATTCCTGCATCTGAGACGGAGCCTGGCTACTGAACAGATTACCCATTGCTGGTAATACTCACAAATCTTCAGGCACCTTCTGCCCTTGCCTTGAATGCAGAGATCCGTATCCGAGTCACGGCACAAACTGAAAGATGTACTCTGCACCTCCCCTCACCTACAACGAGGCAGGCTCTTGGGTCACAGAAATCCGCACACAAAACAAGGAGAAGGTTAACTGATCACAATCTTTAGATAATACACAAATCTGTAAATAATACACAACACACTTGTATTATAAACACAGGACCAAAGCGCTTTGGGAGAGCAAGCTAGGCCTTTGCCTATGTTTACTCTGAAATCAAAGCTTTAGGCCTCTTTATTTATAGGTAAATATTCCATTACACAGCATAATTTCACTTTATTATTCTACGTCTCACATCACGTATATTCATAATATACATATTCTATTCTACGTCTAGTGTTACGTATATTCATAATATACTTTTCTATAGGCATGCACGTCATAGACCATCATGAAAAGACATACATATATTCTCAGACATGACTATGTAGGCTTTAATTCTAATTAATCCTAACACTGACAGTTTGATATCTCTGACCAGAGACAGTGAGACTGAGAGGCTGGGTAAAGAGCTTGCCTTTTACTTATCTTTCTAATAACATAGGCTAATGTTTATGCTATCTAAACCTTTCACCCAATTTCTCCTACAGACTTTTTAAGGATGGTATTAAATATGGAGCTACAAATGATATTAACTCTTTCTTAGGGATTATAGCAATATAATGTTATCCACAGGGCCTGACTGTGTATCCAACCCGGTACAATCAAGCTTTCTTTCAGTTGTCATGTGTATGGCGCCGCACTACATTGGGCCACATGTAGATCCTCTTTCGCTAATCAGGTACCTCACCACAACAGTTGGAGTGATAGCCTCTAACCAGATTCTGTACAGTCACAAACACAGCAGACACACATGTCTCTTCCATCCCCTTCCCAGGCCCACCTGGAATCCACTCGCTCCTCTGCCTTCTACTTCCTTGGTCCTCGGCTCTGGAACACACTCCCCCCAGCCCTCCGCCTGGAACAATCCTTCAACACCTTCAAGGCCAAATTGAAAACTCACCTTTTCTGTTCTGCTTTTGACCTTCCCCTACCTTCTGCCCCCCTCTCCCATTCCCCCTGCTGATGTCCAGTCTCGTTCCCTCAGTTTCTGTCCTGCCTTACTGCTTCTTATTAGATTTCGTCTATCCTTTCCCATTTGTTTAACTGGCATTCCTTTCCATTTCTCAGCAGCTTGCTGTTTTATTGTAAACTGCATAGATGCTTTTGTTATGGGCGGTATATTAAGCCTTAAATAAACATAAACATATTTGTCAGGTTGCTCATAAGACACACAGGATAGTATGCACATTTGTACGGATATGCATTTCCTCACATACACATAACTTACATGAGAAGAGCTGCTTGATTAGACATTGTCTGATTGTGCCCACACGTATTATTTCCACGGTCATGTACAGGATGGCACACAGGATCATCTTCCAGATCCGGATTAATATTGATCGGGATATTATGCCTGAGAGCAATGTTGTTCAGGATGCAGCAGGCCAGAATTATCTTTACTAGAGTCATGGGGTGGTATTATAAGGCCCCATCAGTCTTATCCAGACATCTGAAGCGACTCTTTAACACGCCAAAGGTGCGCTCAATGACAGAGCAGGTGGAGGCATGGGCCTCATTGTACCTCATCTCTGCAGGTGACTGTGGAAAATGCACAGAGGTCAGCAATCAGGCCCAACACCCATATCCAGCATCACCTGCAGAAACAAAATGTCACCAAGTAACATATATGCACACACAATGTCAGGATGTACATGCCTGTCCATGTTTTGTCAGGGTTTCACAGATATGCCAGTACAGTTTCTTGTCAGGCTATTCATCCCCTCAGGTTTTGACCTGTTTGGATTCTGTACATACAACCTGGGGTGTGAATGGAGGATCATTTTGAAGTAATTCCTTGGCCCTAGCAATATTGACCACATTGATGAGGTGGAAGGTCAAATAGACACCTTGTATATAATATTTGCAAATTTCAATAATAAAAGGTTGCAAGGCCACATGTATTCATCCCTGTTACTATGACACCCCTATGTACAATCTGGTCCAAACAGTTGTCCACCAAACCACATATTTCGGGGAATACAATCCCTCTAGGTGCAATCTGTGTCACCTGATCAGTCACTTGTTATCTGTATGAGGATACCTGTTCTGACAGGCCCCTGACTCTGCAACACCACTACACAGACAACATGCAGATCACTGTGCAGTCCAAACAGATCACAGACAAGGTTGTGCAGACATATGAATCAGGGTTGAGTTGTGAAAACATCTCACAACATCTTATGATCCCACGCTCCAACATTAATTCCATGCTAACACAATGGAAATAATGTGGCACCACACCAAAATGGACCACGGAGGCCACAAACCAGGACCCACAGATCAGGCATGGAGGGCATCGATCTACAATGCTACAAAGACAACACTGAACAGACTGCATGGATCCACAGCAGAGATGGGAACATCAGTTTGTAACAGCACTTTAGGCCATAGACTCCACAAAATGGTGCTTTATGGAGGCCTCTGCTAGAAATATCAACCATTACTCAGGGGGAACCATAAACCTAAAAGGGACACACTTTGGGGGTTTACACATGTGGTGGACCCCCCACACACATGGGAGAGGGGTCTCTGGTCAGATTTGAAAAAAGGGGGAACAGTTGACCTCCAGGTCCTTCATGCAAATCACCCATGTGCAACATTAACCCCACACTTCCCATCACCTCACAAACAACATTCAGATACTGCAACATGGTGGTATCAGCAACATGCTGTGGGGATGTTTCTCATCAGCGGGGACAGGCAAACTAGTCAGGTTTGTTGCAACGCAGGCTGCCACTATATAAAAGCCCATATTTGTGAGTAACCTGTTTCACTCTGCCTGAGCATGGTGACTGGGACAGAGGTTCACCTTCCAGCACAACAGTGATCATAGACATACATTTAAAACTGCTTCAATGGGAAACATGTAAATATCTTGAAATGGCATGGTCCAGGTCCTGACCTTACTCCAACTGAAACCCACTGCCATGGGTTGCGGCCTGCTGTACCCCAATGCAAACAAACCATTGAACTTTCAGGAGTTGTAACAGTTTTGCCCTGAGGAGTGGCTGAGAATCCCAGATGTGGTAGGCTGATAGAGACATACCCCAATAGACTTGCAGCTGTCATTACAACAAAATTTGCCTCAAAACCTTAATGACCTTGGAGGGTGAATACATATGCACACATCTCTATTTTTAAAAGATTTGCATAATTGCAGTTATGATAGTGACAAAGTAAGGGATACTTTGCACCTTCTAGGTCATGACAATGTTGTGTACTACACATAGTGCTATCTCCCAAAACTCCATTTTCAGTCCAGGTTGAAGTGCAACAAAACAGGACAAACATCAAGGAGATGAATACTTTGACAAGGCACTGTGCATGTCCCCATCAACCCTCCCCTATACTCATTCTACACTGTCTTGTCTGTCATGTACAGCTGGTCAGCTCACAGAGCAGGGACTAAACTCTCTATGGGCCCAGTAGATGTTGTGTGTTGCCCAAAACCTGCTATACTGAATTAAAGTGGGTGGGGTACCTGTCCCCATATACTTACTGTTCATGGGTATTCAGACTGTGCATTGAAGCATCGCTCAAGATGTTCTCACGACTGCTTCGTCCTGCCCATGTCATTTCTCACGCTTGATGTCGGGAAGAGCCTTCCCTGCCTGCAGCAGATCAGCATGCACAGGACGTGGATGTCAGCCTCTGAGAATCACGGCTTTTGCGAAAGGGCAGCCATATTTTCCTTGTGGTGTTAGTGGCGTGCAGACTCACATCAGAGGTTTGTGGCATCTCCAACGTGCATTGCTGGCAGCGCGCGCTATGGCAGGTTGCAGCAAGGCGCCTTATGGTGAAGCATGGTGCCTTACGAATCTGTAAGGCACCTTACGTGACCGCAAGGGGTGTAACATTAGTACACTGACGCCACGCGCATACAAGGCCATGGCGTCTATCCCTGGCTCCGTCAGGTGTTTGCGTACCCGTGTTCTACGTGTATGTTTTTATTTTAAAATGCTTTTTAGTGCCGACTCCTGCTGACCCAGCTTACTCTGTGTTTTCTGGGTTATGTATCAACAAAAGTAGATTGCCAAGCCTTTTCTTAGGAGGCAATGGAGGATAAAGTGACTTGCCCAAGGTCACAAGGAGTACCAGTGAGAACTGAGCCCTTGATCTTCTGTGTACTAGGTACTTGCTCTAACCACTGGGCTACCCCTCCACTCTATATGTATAAGAGACACGTATATACATCTATCTATCTATCTAGATATAGATAGATATCCAGTCAGTACTAAAAGAGATCAAACCTAAGCTTTCTTTAGAAGCTCAGATGACAAGACTTCAACTTTCATACATAGGACACATCATGCCATCATTGGAGAAAGACATCATGCTTTGCAAGGTAGAAAGTCAACGCAAAAGAGGAAGGCCAGCAATGAGATGGATCGATACAATAACAGCAGCTATGGGTGCCAGTCTGTCAATAATGAGCCGTCTGACTGAAAAGCGAACACAATTTAGGACAACTATTCAGAGGGTCGCCATGAGTTGACACCGACTCAACAGCACTTAACAAAAAACAGCAATATATACCTCTGTGGTCTTCATACAATCCTGCTTCTCTGATGATTAATTCTGCATATTAATTAAACAGGTAGGGGGAAAGTATGCAGCCTTGTCGTACACCTTTGTAGACTTAAACCATTCTATTTCTTCTTATTCCATTCAAACTGTTGTCTTCAGTCAGGCAGCTCATTGCTGACAGACTGGCAGCCATATCTGCTGTTATTGTATCGATCCATCTCATTGCTGGCCTTCCTCTTTTGCATTGACCTTCTACCTTGCCAAGCATGATGTCTTTCTCCAATGATCGCATGATGTGTCCTAAGTATGAAAGTTGAAGTCTTGTCATCTGAGCTTCTAAAGAAAGGTTTGATCTCCTCTAGTACTGATTGCTTTGTTCTTTGGGCAGTCCATGGTATACACAGTATTTGTTGCCATCACCATAATTCAAAGGCATCAATTTTCTTCCTGTCTATATTTTTCACTGTCCAACTTTCACATCGACATTATGTTATTGAAAATGCCATGGCTAAAAATAAGTCTAATCTTTGTATGGAGAGAGACATCTCTGGTCTTGAGAATCATGTCTAGGTCCTTTATAGCCATTCTGCCAAGAGCAGTGCGTCATTGGATTTCTTGACTGTTTGTTTCTTCTTTATTGATAGTTCATCCAAGTAAGTTAAAGTTGTCCAGTATTTCAATCTCTTCTCTATCAATGATGAACTTATTGATTTTGCCGTCATGATCTTTGTCTTCTTTACATTAAGGTGCATGCCCATTTTAAGACTATTTTCCTTGATCTTGAGAAGCAAATGTTTCAGATTGTCTTCACTTTCAGCCAGTAATGTGGTATCATCAGCACAGCGAAGGTTGTTCTTGAGTCTTCCGCCAATTTTCACAACTCTGTTGTCTTCATACAATCCTACTTTTCTGATGATTTGTTCTTCATATAAATTAAACAGGTAGGGGGAAAGTATGCAGCCTTGTTGTACACCTTTGCTGATTTTAAACCATTCTGTTTCTCCTTGTTCCGTTCAAACTATTGCTTCTTGATCAATGTAAAGGTTGTGCAAGAGAACAATCAAGTGTTCTGGTTATACCCATGCTTCTTAATTTGGCCCAGAGTTTCTCATGGTTTACATAGTCAAAAGCCTTGCTGTAGTCAATAAAGCACAAATAGATATCCTTGTGGTATTCTTCAGTCTTTTCAAGGATCCAGCTCACATCCGTGAGGATGTCTGTCGTTCCTCGCCCTTTCCTGAGCCCTGCTAGCACTTCTGGTAGTTCTCCTTCCAGGTATGGTTGCAGTCTCTGTTGAATAATCTTTGGTAGAAATTTGCTGGCATGTGGGATCAGAGCGATTGTGCGATAATTTCCACAGTCAGTTGGATCACCTTTCTTTAGTATTGGAATAAACACAGATCTTTTCCAGTCAGTTGGCCATGATATTCTCTTCCAAATTTCCTGGCAGAGCCTTGTAAGGATGGTAACAGCTGCATCAGATTGCTGTAATACTTCTATGGGAATGCCATCAATACCTGGTGCTTTGTTGTTTGTTAAGGCTTTCAATGCTGCTTTGACGACTTCTTTCATCACCAATGATTCCGGATCATAAGGTACAGTTTGAAAGGACTGTTGGTCCACTTGATCTTTATCATATAAAAACTCTATATATTCTTTCCACCTTTTCTTGATCTTCTCAGCATCATTCAATATCGATCCTTGAGCATCTTGTAACATTCCAATTTGAGGGTGGAATTTTTTCTTTAACTCTTGTAGTTTCAGGAAAGTCGATCTTGTTCTTCCTCTAATAGTTTCTGCTTCTATTTCCTTGCATGTGTCATTGTAGTACTTCTCCTTGTCTTGTCTTGCTGCACATTGGAAATCTCTGAGTTCTGCGATTGACTCTCTTTCTCCTCTTGCTTTAGCTTCTCTGCATTTCTGGGCAATTTTCAGAGTTTCTTTGGTCATCCATTTTGGCCATTTTTGCTTTTTCACCTTTTGTAGAGACTTCTTGTTTTCTTCCAACACAACCTTCTTGATGTCATCCCATACTCTTCATTTATATCTAAAGCAGCAAATCGATTTTGCAGGCAGTCTTTAAATTCCAGTGGTATAGTCTCAGTGGTCATATTTTGTTATATTTGTGAGCTGCTTGCTCTTTTTCAACTTTAGCTCGAGTTTGCATACTAGTAGTTGGTGATCTGTATCACAGTCAGCTCCAGGTTTTGTCTTTGTTGATGTTATAGAGTTTTTCCATCATTGACTTCCACAGATGTAGACAATTTGATTTTTGTACAATCCATTGGGTGAAATTCATGTATACAATCACCACTTGTGTTGCTGGAAGAAGGTGTTTGAGATGAATAGGTCATTGGTCTTGCAGAATTCTATCAGTCTTTCTCCAGCTTCATTTCTGTTGCCAAGTCCATATTTTCCAAACATTTTGCCTTCTTCTCTGCTGCCAACTTTTGCGTTCCAGTCACCCATGACTATCAGGATATCCTGTTTGCATGTTCTGAACTCATCAATTTCATCCTCTTCTGGAGCTGTTGTTGGGGCATATTTTTGAATTATAGTTGTGTTGATAGGCATTCCTCGTAGACAAACAGAGATTAAGCGTTCACTGATTGCATTGTATTTCATTACAGTTCTTGCAAGTTTCTTCTTAATTATAAAGGCAAACCCATTTCTTCTTTGTCTCTCGTTTCCAGCATAGTAGATCATGTGATCATCTGATGCAAAGTGCCCGATGCCAGTCCATTTCAGTTCGCTGACACCCAACAGATCAAGTTGTACAAGTTTCATTTCATTCTTGACCACCTCCAACTTCCCTTGATTCATGCTTCGTACGTTCCATGTACCAATATGTAAGACATTTTTGCAGCTTCTGACTCTCATTTCATGTGCAGCTACATCAGCAGTCAGATGTCCCGAGGGCTTTGATCCAACCACATCATAAATGCTGGCTTTACTCTGAAAAATCTTCAGCTCCTTCCCAGTAGCCAGTTGAGTGCCTTCTGACTTGGGGGTCTCATCTTCCAAAACTATAGTGCAATTTGTTTTGTTGTGACTATCCACTAGGTTTTTGTGGCAAGATATGGAAGTAGATTGCCAGGCCTTTCTTCCATGCAGTTTAAGTTTAGTGTTGTTGCCGTTGTCACAGAAATGTGATCTTCCACTGTCAACACTGTCTTTTATCTTTATCTTTATTCAGTTCTTGATATACTGCTTTATAGTAAACACATCAAAGCAGTTTACAATACAGTAAAAACAAATTGCCAGAAAAGGAAAGGAACGCCATAGTTATGACAGGAGGGGTGAGAATAGAGGGAGAGAGAAGGCAAAGTAAAAAGGACAGAGGAGTCAAGGAAAGGAGAGAAGGATGGGATTCTCAGCTGGATGTAGGGGAGACATGGAGATCAAAAGCAGAACAGAAGAGATGAGTCTTAAGAAGAGATCTGAATCTCTTGAAATAGAGTTCCAAACTAAGGTCCAGAAGGAGGGAGTTCCAGAATTTAGGGCTGAGAAAAAAAGAAGGCCGAGTTTCTGGTGGATTCCAGGTATGTAAGAGAAGGAGGGGAAAGGAACATACGGTTAATGTGAATGTGGCAAAGTGAGCGGTGGGGGGCGTGGAGATGAACGAGGTTGGAGAGGTATTGGGGGGAACGAGAGTGGATGGCTTTATAAGCAAGAGTTAAGACCTTGAATTGGATACGGTGGGTGACAGGAAGCCAATGGAGATGAATAAGAAGAGGGGTGACATGATCTGTACGGGATGCATGTCCCATTCTGCTACTGCCCAGATGGATGGTTTGTTTTAGTCTGGCACCTCAGCTGAGACCTGTCCATCTTGGAAGACCCTGCAGTAGTTAAACTACCGATAGCTTAGCCCTCAGCATCACTGATGCACACAAGCCCTCACAGCACGACAAGCTGCAAACCAAGTGAGGGATATAGATATATATTGATATAGATAGATATATCTATATCTCTATCTCTAGATATATCTATCTATATCAATATATATCTCTATCTCTATCTATAGATATATCTATCTATATCAATATATCTATATCTATAAATAGATATAGATATACACATATATATAAAGAGATACCGTGTATATCTACATATCCATATGTGTCAGGTACTACCTCAATACCTTTCCACACCAGGCTTAAGTGTTTGATCTGTGACATTGCCTCTAACTCACGGTTTACACAGGGTCATTCCAAGGATCCTCTCCATCAGGTGACACCAGGGGGTTCTGGGCGTTACATGGGTCCATAGGGTGTGCTACTGTGCTTTGCCTGCACATGTGTCCTGTCTATTGGTTATGTGGGTCAATGTGGGACATATGACGAAATGTACAGGTGGCTGGCCCACAGGCATAATATGCCTGCATGATCAGCAGACATGGGATAGGGGCAGAGCTGCACATTACCCGTTCTGGGGTGTTGTACCAATCTGGTACATGCCTTGTGTCCTACATCTGCTGTGTTTACATGGACACACTCTGGCTATGGCCTACAGCAGAGGCCAGGCACACACCATGTCAGATGTGTATGGGCACAGTTTCAGCAGCGCACAGTAGAAACATGTAATTATGATGTCTGTTCCAGAGTCAGTTCAGTGCCCAGCCTGTTCCACGGATCATTATCAGTGCATATAAAACATACATACTGACAAAAGGGAGTGTGTGTAATCCTGTCAGAATGCTCTTGGCAGGGATTCAAACCCAGGCTGTTTCTTAACATTGTATGTGACCCAAACATTAGGCTACATCTTGCAATCTGGTGCTGTGCATCTGAGGAATGAATAGGTCTCAACCCCTGCAATGCCCTTGAGCAGAGCAAATAGGGTCAGGCCCTCGGCGGGACATGTTCACATATAGCATGTGTACCAACCCAAATGTGCGCTTGGTTGTCAAAACAGCATACTGCTGTAAGTCCATCAGTCAATGCAGACGCTTGACATGTCACAGGGACACAGGGAGCAGGAGACGTCGGATGAGCAATTTCTTCTTTATTGTATAAAACCCCAACGCGTTTCGGCAACGCCTTCTTCAGGGGGAAGGGCTACAAATATAATTTAGTCAACACAATAAATACAAAAAATAATAAAAATAATGTTAAAATGGAAATATTGATGACACACCTGGCATGTTACATACTAAAAAGACAAACATTCCTATAACATAAAAAAGTGGGAACGCCTTAGGACATGTACACTTGATGATAAACATATCGTTAAACAATCATTTAAAATTGATTAAAACTCACATCAAAACAAAACAAAACAAGCAAACAAACGCAGGGCTGAGCAAAGGACAATTAAATCCATCATTAAGAATAAACTAAAGAAGAGATAGGGGAGTTAACATTACAATAAATAGAACACTTTGGAAAACATGAATTATAATAGATAATGTGCATTAAATTAACATCAGAATGACATAAATAATATAAAGGAATGTGAATAATAACTTAAAAGATATTAGAAAATATATTAAAAAGCATAATAAGATGCATATTAGATAATAGGGGCAATTAAGAATATTGAAAATGCTAACAATAAAATGCATAAATAAATTAAAACATGAATATAAAAATAAATAAATAATAAATAATATAAGATATCACATGGTGAATAAATTAGCTAAATGTGTGATATATGCAGGATACCTTGAAGACGGTTTCTCCTGAGGTTAAATACCCAAGTACTGCATAAAAAATATATAGAAATATTTTAAAAAAAATAATGTATATATATATATGATGTTGACTGTTAAAAACGTTGTTACTGGAGACTTCTTTTTAAAAAAAAACACAAGATGTATCATAAAATTACATATGTAAGCATATGATACTAAACAACTCCAAAAGGGTACAGATAAACCGTGGGAGAGAGGAATAATAGAGACGCACTAATATGTGTCTAGGAGAGAGTGCTTCTATAACCTCAGACATAATATGCTTATGCCACCAGCAAGTAGAACAATAGATAAAAATATTGATAAAAAATGAAGGCGAAATAAGAAATTATCCTTGATCAGGCCACATGCAGTGATCCAAGCAAATCAGTATACAAAAAGAATAGAAAATTTATGAGAACGGCATTTGCCGTGCCACATGCGGGTGCGTGTCGCATGCATGAGAGCTAACCATTCTGAAAGAGCCTGTGAATGGGACCTACGGACGGCTTTCAAATCATGTAGCAGTGTGCAAAGCAAAATATGAAAATGTTATATTGTTATAAGGAGGTTGTAATTTAAAGATGTGGAATAGGACGGAGCATATGACTAGTCTTGAACGCGGTAATATCTCCGATCAGGTAATGTGTGCATACCCCGTAGGGGAAGTGAAACCTGGCACTTGAACTTAGGTAAAATGAACCGGGACATGGATATACCCTAAAATGTGCATAAACATACATTTTAAAAGTGTAGCACTTACCAAAAGGTTGTTTTGATTATACATATGTAATAATCGGGTAATTTAAAGACCAGTAAAATTGTCGGCACTGCAACGACAAAGTAAAAAGTACAACACAGGAACTGCATAAAAAGTCTAGGACAGCCGAATTCAATATATGTACAAATAAATAAATAAATAACAGAGATCTTTTGAAAAGAATTGCATATATGGCAGAGATCAAACCTGTGAAGAGAGTTCCGACGGTAGGACTGATCCACAGCATAGATTGCGCGCAACTGAAAGAAGGGGACAAGTGAAAACAGATACTTTTAAAAACGCCGATTTTCCCGCCAAAAGGGGAGTGACTCGATACTGTGGGAGGAGTTACAGATAAAAAAGTTTTAACTACTCAATATGATGTTTTTACAAATGTGTGTGTAAGAACTAACTTACAAATATTATATGTAACTAAAGATATGGCGAAACACACTTTGGAATGATATAAGGGAAAAAATAATAATAATAAAAATATAAAATAAAAAATATAAGGATAAATAAAATAGTTAAATTGAGAAACCATAATGGATAACTTGTGTATGTGCATAGAATACAATGTATTGGTTAAGTTTACTCCAAAAAAACTGCGAGATCAACTTCCTGATTTAGTCCATGTGGTTCTAAGGTGTCCAACTCATAAATAAAACGTTGCTCAAATTTCAACAGAGTTTGATCAAGATTACCCCCTCTCCAATGTGGAATAACCGTTTTGATAACCGCAAATTTTATATCGCTAATGGTATGTTTATATTCTAACCAATGTGAAACTAATGGTTTGTCGGCCTGACTCCTCTGTATATTACTCCTGTGTTCTATTATACGTATGCGGATCTGTCTAAGAGTTTTGCCTATATATAATTTATTACATGGGCACCGAATGAGGTAAACGACATTAGTGGTTCTGCAGTTGGAATAATTTTGTAAATACAGTTTACGTCCAGAAGGAGCATGTGTGAAAATTTTTTTTACTGTGATAACATGTGTACAGACTGAGCACTTGCCACAGCTATAATGTCCCTTAACTATGGGCGACGGTTTAGGAGCTGGAAGCGCAGAGGGAACCAAAAGATTAGTTAAATTAGAGGAACGTTTGTAAGCAACCATTAATCGCTTGGTAGCAAAGGAAGGTATAGTGGTAAGGAGGTGCCACTCTTGTTTGAGGATATCCACAATAGACTTGGATTGTCCTGAAAAGGTTAAAGCACAGACAATTTTTTCCGTGTGTGATCGTGTTGTCTTAGTCAAAAGTGTAGAACGATCGGTCATGCGTGCTCTCTGATAAGCCTTCTGTATACAGGATTGAGGGTAACCACGTTGTTGGAACCTGTTTTTCATATCACTGGCATGAAATTCAAAATCCTCATTGTTTGTGCATAGACGTTTAATCCTTAAGAATTGGCTAATGGGCAAATTGTTCTTGAAAGATGGATTATGGTGACTATCATACTTGAGTAGTGTATTACGATCTGTTGGCTTACGATATAAGGTGGTTGAGAAACCTGTGGAGGATTTTCTAATCAATATGTCTAGATATGAAATCTCTTCCATACTGTATGTCCCCTCAAACTGTAAGTGTGGATCTAATGAATTGAGCCAGATATGAAAAGAGTGAAGTGTTTCTATCGTACCATCCCATACTACAAGAACATCATCGATGTAACGCTTCCAAAGACAAATATTGGGTAGATATGGATGAAAATTCAAAAATCTGGCTTCAAAATCAGTGACGTATAAGTTTGCCACGTCCGGTGCCATAGGAGACCCCATGGCCACCCCTTTTATCTGTTTATAAAAAACCCCTTTGAAACAAAAATAATTTTCTGTCATTGCCAGAGATGCAAGTTGGGTGAGAAAATAAGTTGGTGTACGTACCGGTTTTGGTCTCTTAATTAGAGTGTTTGCTAAAACCTCTAACGCAGCACGTTGAGGAATATTTGTGTACAAGGATCTAATGTCAAATGTAACTAAAACCAGCTGATTATGAAAACTTTGAAATTGCTGAAGAATCTGTATAATATGAGTGGAGTCTCTGATGTATGATGGTGCCTGTGTGACAAAGGGCCTCAGATATGCATCTAGAAGTTTTGACAGAGGTTCAAAAAGTGACCCAATTGCGGACACAATTGGTCGTCCTGGAGGATTTTGTAGGGATTTATGAATTTTAGGGAGCATGTATATAGTGGGTATGATGGGGTGTGACACAGTGAGAAAAGAAATTTCTTTGGGGGTCAAATAGCCAGCTTCTTTGCCAATGTACAGAAGTGTGTCCACCTTTTGTCGCAATGATTCAGTAGGATCATCATAAATTTTCAAGTAATATTCTTGATCATTTAATTGTCGCAAGACTTCTGCAACGTAGGAGTCTCTGTCTTGTACAACTATGGCACCACCTTTATCTGCTGGTTTTATGATAATGTTGTGGTTTGATCGTAGGCCTTGTAGGGCTGATTTTTGTGGACCTGTAAGATTATGGAAGGAATGCTTATTAGAAGTTTTATATAGGGCGTCTATTTTGTTCAAAACAATGTTTTCAAAAGCCGATATCATGATATTGGGTTTGACTGGCGGTATCCATGTGGAGGGTTTTTTTAACGATGGATGGATCTATTATGTCAGACTGATGGTGATCAAAATAATCTATAATTTTTAATTTACGGAAGAATTTATAAAGCTCAATGTGGGTCGCGAACTTGTCATGGGATTTAGTGGGAATAAAAGAAAGGCCTTTATTGAGAACCTCTAATTCCATGTCAGTTAATGGGTGTTTGGAGAGATTAATAACTACATTTAAAGGTCCCAATCCAGGTGTCTTTTGGCCATTAATCCCTGGCTGTGCGTTCTTACTCTTTTTGGATACTGTTTGCTTGGTGAATATCGTGGTTGGTTTTGTCGATATTGCGGTGACCTTGGGGACAAATCTCGTTTTCCTTTTTCCCATAACGTGTCCATTTGAAAATCCCGTCTAGGAACTTGGTTGTTAACCCTAGGGGAACGTCGTTCATTGGAGAATAAAGAAGCTGATGGGTTAATCTCTTCACGGGAATGACGCCGTGTTCTTTTATTGTTCCTTTCTATTTCTGGAGTTGTGGAGAGGGATCTATGTTTTGCCTTATCTCTAAAGCAATCTTTTTGTATTTGTTTAGGTGAGTAGGCTCTCTTATATGAAACACTACGTTTCCTATCTCTAAAATCCGACTTATTATAGGTCCAATAGTAGACCGTGTTCGACTTATAGTCTTCTTCATCCCTTTTCAATTTTTTAATCTTTTTTTCTCTAACACTTTTTCTATATTCTACTGTATTCTGGTCAAATTTCCGTTTTTCAAGATCAAATTGAACATCTTTCTTTTTTAGAGCTTCAATCTTTTGTTCTATTTGAGGTTTTAAAACCTCAGCCCTGCGTTTGGAAGTGTTAATTAAAAGAATCATCAAATCCAAAGAACATTTGTTGAGTATCTTAATCCAGTTAGACATAAATGTAACATCATCTTTGAACATATTTATATTTTTATTATTATTATTTTTTCCCTTATATCATTCCAAAGTGTGTTTCGCCATATCTTTAGTTACATATAATATTTGTAAGTTAGTTCTTACACACACATTTGTAAAAACATCATATTGAGTAGTTAAAACTTTTTTATCTGTAACTCCTCCCACAGTATCGAGTCACTCCCCTTTTGGCGGGAAAATCGGCGTTTTTAAAAGTATCTGTTTTCACTTGTCCCCTTCTTTCAGTTGCGCGCAATCTATGCTGTGGATCAGTCCTACCGACGGAACTCCCTTCACAGGTTTGATCTCTGCCATATATGCAATTCTTTTCAAAAGATCTCTGTTATTTATTTATTTATTTGTACATATATTGAATTCGGCTGTCCTAGACTTTTTTATGCAGTTCCTGTGTTGTACTTTTTACTTTGTCGTTGCAGTGCCGACAATTTTACTGGTCTTTAAATTACCCGATTATTACATATGTATAATCAAAACAACCTTTTGGTAAGTGCTACACTTTTAAAATGTATGTTTATGCACATTTTAGGATATATCCATGTCCCGGTTCATTTTACCTAAGTTCAAGTGCCAGGTTTCACTTCCCCTACGGGGTATGCACACATTACCTGATCGGAGATATTACCGCGTTCAAGACTAGTCATATGCTCCGTCCTATTCCACATCTTTAAATTACAACCTCCTTATAACAATATAACATTTTCATATTTTGCTTTGCACACTGCTACATGATTTGAAAGCCGTCCGTAGGTCCCATTCACAGGCTCTTTCAGAATGGTTAGCTCTCATGCATGCGACATGCACCCGCATGTGGCACGGCAAATGCCGTTCTCATAAATTTTCTATTCTTTTTGTATACTGATTTGCTTGGATCACTGCATGTGGCCTGATCAAGGATAATTTCTTATTTCGCCTTCATTTTTTATCAATATTTTTATCTATTGTTCTACTTGCTGGTGGCATAAGCATATTATGTCTGAGGTTATAGAAGCACTCTCTCCTAGACACATATTAGTGCGTCTCTATTATTCCTCTCTCCCACGGTTTATCTGTACCCTTTTGGAGTTGTTTAGTATCATATGCTTACATATGTAATTTTATGATACATCTTGTGTTTTTTTAAAAAGAAGTCTCCAGTAACAACGTTTTTAACAGTCAACATCATATATATATATACATTATTTTTTAAAAAATATTTCTATATATTTTTTATGCAGTACTTGGGTATTTAACCTCAGGAGAAGCCGTCTTCAAGGTATCCTGCATATATCACACATTTAGCTAATTTATTCACCATGTGATATCTTATATTATTTATTATTTATTTATTTTTATATTCATGTTTTAATTTATTTATGCATTTTATTGTTAGCATTTTCAATATTCTTAATTGCCCCTATTATCTAATATGCATCTTATTATGCTTTTTAATATATTTTCTAATATCTTTTAAGTTATTATTCACATTCCTTTATATTATTTATGTCATTCTGATGTTAATTTAATGCACATTATCTATTATAATTCATGTTTTCCAAAGTGTTCTATTTATTGTAATGTTAACTCCCCTATCTCTTCTTTAGTTTATTCTTAATGATGGATTTAATTGTCCTTTGCTCAGCCCTGCGTTTGTTTGTTTGTTTTGTTTTGTTTTGATGTGAGTTTTAATCAATTTTAAATCATTGTTTAACGATATGTTTATCATCAAGTATATATGTCCTAAGGCGTTCCCACTTTTTTTATGTTATAGGAATGTTTGTCTTTTTAGTATGTAACATGCCAGGTGTGTCATCAATATTTTCATTTTAACATTATTTTTATTATTTTTTTGTATTTATTGTGTTGACTAAATTATATTTGTAGCCCTTCCCCCTGAAGAAGGCGTTGCCGAAACGCGTTGGGGTTTTATACAATAAAGAAGAAATTGCTCATCCGACGTCTCCTGCTCCCTGTGATCCCCTGCAGGAGCTTCTGCTCCCTTTGTGTGCCCTGCTTGACATGTCACAGCCATCACCCTACATGGGTACTCATCAGCCAGTGAACATGCCGTGGAGCCTAAACTGTTTCTCCATACCTTACACAGGCAAGTCTCTAACCTCTTGACTACACCTCAACACAGTCAGGCACAGCGCTGGTATTCATTAGGGATAATGCAGGTCCCTGCAAACAATGTGCTACACCCAGGACAGGATGCAGCTTTAGACACATTTAAAGGCCATAGTACAGCACACCTCTGGCCCAACTACAACAGTGCACATGCAGTACGTGTGCACATAAAGCACAGTACTGCAGCTGATCATGCCATACTGGTGCAGGCTACATCTCATGTGTGATCATGGTGGCTGTCTCTTCACTATTCTACACAGGCCAAACTAACCACACTCACTCTGGAATTTGTTACTGGAGGATGTAGTAAAATCTGTTAGTGTAGCTGGGTTTAAAAAGGTTTGGACAAGTTCCTGGAGGAAAGGTCCATCAAACATTATTAAAAGGGACCCAGGATATCACTGCTTGATCCAATACAAACACTGAGGAACCTGTGTCTTTTGGGGAGACTGCTAGGTACTTATGATCTAGTTTGGCCACTGTTGGAAACAAGATACTAGGTTTGATGGACCTTGGTCTGACCCAGTATGGCACATCTTATGTTCTTATGTACATGTCTGCTGTTGTAGTATGCAGTAATAAACAGTGTAACAGCACATGTGCAGGATGTGATAGCCCCTGTGACCTGCTACGCAGGGTAATCTGGCCACAGCTGCACAGACACTGAACATAGGCCACCTTTGAGGCACATATGGTCCATTGCAGACCATCCTGTACCTTCATGGAGTCTCATGCACACATCTCCAACCATCAAGGCTGACAGGCCGGTTTTGGGAACACGCCCCATGGTCACATCCATCCACTCTGCCTTTGGGGCTGGTCTGTATACCATTATTGATTCATCCCACCATCCCCCATGATGCATTGCACATTCAGACCTGCCTTATGCATGGCCTCACAAATGAGCAGAGGCTCTGATCCTTCACATGACACCATGATTACACAGGAGCATTGTGGCCTTCATGAACAAAACTGCACCAGAGATTCTTATAGACCAGTTGCAGAGGTCACCCTGAATGGGAGGTGGGTCACACAGCACCTGGTCCACAGGGTCAGTACTGCACTACCCAAACTCTTCTTTTTCAGCCACAGATCTACATCACAGCTAGTTTGCTGCATGTGCAACCTGTACTGTGTGCTGTTATGCATGTGGTTATATACACAATGGAGGCATGCAGGGATGTCCAGTCTTCTCTTGTCCTTGGATTCTCTTCCTCCTGGCCATGGGATGATTTTAGAAATCCCATTACAGACAGCTAGGTTCACAGATGCTATGACTTACCATAGAAAATAGAGGGGTGAGTGAGATGGAACATGACCTTGCAGCAGCAATGATTCACACCCATTGCTGCAAGAGGGAGGTGAAATGTGACCCTGCAGCAAGATTAGTTTATATCCATCGCTGCAGCTGTGCCCATCATCATCATCTTGTTAAGCCAATAAAACACAGCATGCATTGTCAATCTGCATGTGTCAACCAACTCAGGGACATTGGATGTATTCACACCCCAGTTGTCCCAAGGCTGCTGTTCAGCACACAACACATGTGTAGCTTGACTGCCTGAAAATCACACAGACCTCAGAAAGCAGGAGCAGAATTTTGACTGGCAGGGAAAGAACTGCAGCCACACAACTACAGCTTTAACCTATACATACCACAATGTGGCTACGCAGTCAAGGCATGGTCACAGCACAGTCAGAGTGATGATAACCTGTCAGCGATTTATGCTTTGTACACCCTAGTCACGCTAATGACAGTCACATGTTGGACCATCCTTTCCATATATGTTCCCTCTCTCACATGTACATCCTGTGGTAATGGTATTGTTTCATACATTTCCTAGAATCCTCTCCCCTTCATTTGCATCACATTTTCCTGTGGACCTGTGCTGTGGGACTGCAATGCAGAGTGCAATGGATGATGAGCTTCAGTTATGCTGTGGGTGCATGCTGCATCACATCAATCTACATCTGCCACATCCCCAGATGCTGTGTGCCCCTACTCTGCTTGTGGCAGTGAGCAACACACATAGTACCATGCCTCTGTACATCCATGTTTTCTCACTGGCACTAGACCATGCTGAGATGGCAGAAGAGGCACATGCACTCACTCACACTGCAGGTGCAGTAGGCACCCCACAGATGGCCACATACACAAGGGCCATGCACTATCTATACATTTGGAGATGGGCAGACCAGCAGCACATTGTACCTACAAACATAATGACAGACCATCACATGCATGCTATATTTGTGTGATTTGCCATCATGCCTTCCATTGCGCATTTTCTCCTCTTCAACTCTGCATGTGGGAATCCCTGCTTCCCGTAATGTGTGTGGGGGGGGGGGGGGGTTACATTTACTGCTCCTGTTTAGAGCTGCTCTGATAAAGTCATAATATCTGTGTCTATCATTGATAATCCACAGATTGGCATTGATCCTGTGCCCCGACTCATTCACACAGTGGCCTTGCTTTTTAAACCACAGAGCAGCTGTACTATTTTTAGATGCATATTTGGGTGACCATTGTCAGGGTTCATGAGGGCCTGGCTTAGTGTGTGCCTATGTGCACCTAGCTGTCTGCAGGCTCTGTAACATACTGTGCAGCTGCATGTATAGTTGCATTGTAAAGCTATAGTTTGGAAATGTGAGAGTTGGCATGGACAATAGTATGGGTGATGGTTCCTATGCAATGTGTGGAACTAGGATGAGAGGCACAGGTGGCGAATTAGTTGGCGTAAGGACAGTGCATGGACATAAAGGGGGAAAGGTGGGGATGTGGCAGACCTCATGACGACTGAGGTGGGACTTGTGAATGTGGTGAGCCATGCTTGCCGTACAGAGGGGGGCAGGAATTGCACCCACTGCTCCGGACCCTGGATGGTATGTTGATGTAAAGAAAACTGAAGCTTGCAATGCTGAGTCACAGGCCAGCATTGAACCTGCGGCCTTGCACTCAGGCATGCAGTGACCTTAGGTTTCATGCAACAGGCAGGTGTATGTGTTGGCCCATGCACGTGTTCAGTAAAGGTGCATGTGGGCATGAGTCAGTGTATTCCTATGTGCACTTAGCTGACTGCAGGCTCTATGACATGATGCCAGGCTGCATGGACAGTTGCTTTGTGGAGCTATAATTTGGAGATGTGAGGGTTTGCATTGACAACAGTGCAGGTGATGGGGCCCAGGAGAGCTATGGAAATAGGCTGAGAGGAACAGGCGGTGGGTTGGTTGGCGGGAGGACGGTGTGTACCTCCCTCCTCAGAGATCTTAACAGAGGATGAGAAGGTAACAGTGGTGGGGGGAGTGTTGGATGTGAGAGGGGAAAAATGGAGATGTGTCAGACCTCACGCTGACTGAGGTGGAACTTCTGAATGTGGTGAGCCATGCTTGCCGTGGTTGGGGGGGGGGGGTGAATTGCACCCACTGCTCCTGACCCTGGATGGTCTTGTTGTTGTTGTTAAGTCCTGTCGAGTCGGTGTCAACTCATGGCGACCCTCTGGATAGTTGTCCTAAATTGTGTTCAGTCTTCAGTCAGGCGGCTCATTGTTGACAGACTGGTATCCGTAGCTGCTGTTATTATATTGATCCATCTCACTGCTGGCCTTCCTCTTTTGCGTTGACCTTCTATCTTGCCAAGCATGATGTCTTTCTCTAATGATCTCTCTCTTCGCATGATGTGTCCAAAGTATGAAAGTCGAAGTCTTGACATCTGAGCTTCTAAAGAAAGCTTAGGTTTGATCTCCTCTAGTACTGACTGGTTTATTCTTCGGGCAGTCCATAATTCAAAGGCATCAATTTTCTTCCTGTCTATCTTTTTCACTGTACAGCTTTCACATCCATATAATGTTATTGAAAATACCATGGCTTGAACAAGTCGAATCTTTGTATGGAGAGAGACATCTCTGCTCTTGAGAATCTTGTCTAGGTCTTTCATAGCCATTCTACCAAGAGCAATGCAATGTCGGATTTCTTGACTGCTTGTTGCTTCTTTATTGATAGTTAATCCAAGTAGGTTAAAGTTGTCCACGATTTCAATTTCTTCTCCTTCAATGACGAACTTGTTGATTTTACCAGTTGTCATGATCTTTGTCTTCTTTACATTAAGATGCAGGCCCATTTTGAGACTATTTTCTTTGATCGTGAGAAGCAAATGTTTCAGATCATCTTCACTTTCAGCCAGTAATATGGTATCATCAGCATAGTGAAGGTTGTTGATGAGTCTTTCCACCAATCTTCACACCTCTGTTGTCTTCATACAATCCTGCTTTTCTGATGATTTGTTCTGCATATAAATTAAACAGGTAGGGGGGAAGTATGCAGCTTTGTCTTACACCTTTGCTTATTTTAAACAATTCTGTTTCTCCTTATTCCGTTCGAACTGTTGCTTCTTGATCAATGTACAGATTGTGCAAGAGAACAATCAGGTGTTCTGTATACCCATGCTTAATGTGGTCCAGATTTTGTCATGGTTTACACAGTCAAAAGCCTTACTATAGTCGATATAGTTGATGTAAAGAAAATTGAAGCTAGCAATGCTGAGCCACAGGCCAACATTGAACCTGTCACCTGGTACTCATGTGCACAGCAACCTTAGGTTTTGTGCTACCAGGCAGGTGTATAAGCTGGCCCATGCAAGTGTACTTAGGTGTTCAGTACCAGGTGCATGTGGGCATGAGTCGGTGTATTTCTATGTGCACTTAGCTGACTGCAAGCTTTGTGACACAATGCCAGGCTGCATGGACAGTTGCTTTGTGGAGCTATAGTTTGGATATGTGAGGGTTTGCATAGACAACAGTGCAGGTGATGGGGCTGAGGAGAGCTGTAGAAATAGGCTGAGGTGAACAAGTGGTGGGTTGGTTGGAGAAATGACAGTGTGTGCTTCCCTCCTCAAAGGTCTTAGCAGAAGGTGAGAGGGTAACAGTGTGGGGGGGGGGGTTGGTTGGACATGAGGAGGGAGAGGCGGGGAGGTGGCAGATCTCATAGGAAGTGACATGTGATCTCATGAGTCTTGTAGCGAATGCTGAAAGCCAGGGCCTGTCCATCATGAACAAGGTGGGGTGGGTTCAGTGTCAGAGCCACTTTGCACGGAGAGGAGATAGCTGTGAATGGACATGTCATCCCACTGTCAGTGACAGCTGCAGGTTGGCACCTGTCACACCCCACCACAGTCCTGTTTCCAGCTGCAGGCTACAAACACTGCAGCATACCCACACAGTCACACAGCACTGACATGGCAGCATGGTGTCAGTGATGCTGCCAGCATTCACATCCACCTGCAGCTCCATGTCTGTGTGCTCCCACAGTCTCTGCAGTGTCATATCATGCATCTTAGATGTGCACTCTAGTCTGCTGCCCTGTCACCCTCCTGGACCCGCAGCCCCCACGGTGCCGCACACCTTACACCTCCTTTATTACACAGCAGTATCCATGTGTCACCTCTCATAGTAGGGCACTATGCTGTTATTGCTAAAGAAGCACTACTACCACTAACTTGGACTCCCCTGTCCGTTTGCCACATTGCACACATTAAATAGTCTCTCTCACCTCCAAAAGGCACCTTTCCGCGAGGTTTTGATATGCGTTAGGGTTCTTGGCGTTAAGGAGCCTTTTGACAGGTTGTGCAACCAGTGTTAAGGGAGTGTGACTTGTTAACTCTCACTCCCCGCCTCGTTAATGTCCACTCTCTGCCCCGTTGACACCTACTCTCCACCCACAGGGCGCTTTACGCTGCTGGTACTGTTACCATGCGATAAAGAAGCTTTTTAAGCGTGTTAAGGGCGCAGGTGTGCCGATAATGTGCGTTAATGGCACAGTTGCTCCCTTAGCGTGCTTTAGTAAACATACCCCTTAATTAATTTTGATTACCTATGTTCCATGTAATGCTACACTTGTTCTAATTGTACCCTGTACACTACTCTGACTGGTAAATACAGTGGTATAAAAAAATTGCTAAATAAATAAAACTATGTGAGATGGGAATTTGAATAGAACTTTGTTGTATGTTGGGTTGTAAAATGAAATCTCCAGGAATAAGCAGGAATGTAGTCTTCACATATGAGTATCGTCGGTACCGACAGAGCTTGCACAGGAATGCTCCCCAGCGTCCAATTAGAAAGCGTTTGGGAGCATCCCACAGCGCCTGTGTGCTGCCTTCCCGCCTTTCCCAACTGCCTCTCTCCAATTCCTCATTTTCCGCGGAGCCAGCAGGTCGTCGTTCCTGTCACCGCAGAAAATTTTTCCATTCTCCTTCTTTTTTGTGGTTGCGTCTGCCTTCCTCGACACTATACCGGTACCGCCGATTCTTTCTTTATTTATTTAAAAAAATAATAATAATATATATATATATATATAGTTCTTTTTCCAAACTTTTCCTCCTCCGGTGCACGCGCCATTTTGGGCCTTAGGCTCAAAAATTTCCTTACCATGGAAAAACCCGCTTCGGGTTTCAAAAAGTGCACCAAGTGTGGCGGTACCATCTCCGTCACCGACACCCATGAGTGGTGTCTTAAATGTTTAGGTCCTGACCACACCATTTCAGAGTGTATGGCCTGTGCCATGATGTCCAAGAGGGGTCGACAGAACCGAGCTGCTAAGCTCAGCACCCTTTTTCCCTCCGATGCAGCCTCTATGGCATCGACATCTTCCAGGGCTTCGTCTTCCTCCCATGGATCTCAGGTAACTAAACATAAGTCTGGCTGGTCCTCAAAGGGTAGATCTCCTTCAAAGCATCGAGATGCTTCTGGCGTTGCCCTTGAGGGTTCTGTACCGGCAAAATTGCCCCGGCGGGAGGCTTCGGCTTCCAAAGCATTATCGGGGCTCCAGGATGTTCTCGAGGCCTCGGCCTCGGCAGAACTACTGGTGCCATGCTCTGAGGTACCGGCTGTTTTCTCCGGTACTGATACCCAGGCATCGGCAGCGTCGATAGACCAGAGGTTCCTGGCCATTGAGCACAGTCTGGCGGCTCTCCTTGCAGCATCGACACCCTCGGAACCGCATCAGACAGTTCAACCGGTACCGGCACCGGTATCAGTACCAGTACCGACAGCATCGGCATCGACACCGGTGTCTGCATTGCCGGCGCCCAGTCATGCTATGCCTTCCGGTACCAATACACCGGTACTGATTCTCCCCGGCACCGACTTTGGTCGGTACGGGTATCGGGCTGTACAAGAGCATCCGGACAGAAGGTACTTTGAATCCTCAGAGGAATCTGAGGATTCTGACAGCTAAGTCGGTACTGGAATACTTCTCCCAGAGGAACCTTCCTCTCCTAAACGCAGGATGTCTCCTCCAGGAGATATCTCCTTTCAGGACTTTATCAGGGAGGTGGCTCGAGGTCTGTCCATTACTGTGGCTCCTGAAACAGAGCCCAGGGCAAAGGAGATGGAGATTTTACAATATCCCAACGCTCCTAAAGAAGCAGCTACTTTGCCTATCCATGAGATCTTACATGATCTCATGTTGAGAATGTGGGAGACACCTCTTACCACCTCTCCTCACTCTCGTAGACTGGATACCATGTATCGAGTACCTCCGTGTCCTGGCTTCCAGAAAACTCAGCTTCCTCACCACTCTATTGTAGTGGAATCAGCTATGAGAAGGATCAGAAGAGCAAAGAGGCATGCCTCTAATCCTCCAGGTCGTGAGTGTCGAACTTTGGATGCCTTTGGACGTCGTACTTTCCAGGCTTCCATGCTTTCTGCCAGGATCAGTTCCTATATTTTGTATATTGGAATGTTCCTTAAAGAAGTCTCTTGGGGAAACTGCTAGGTACATATGACCTAGATTGGCCACTGTTGGAAACAGAATACTGGGCTTGATGGACCTTGGTCTGACCCAGTATGGCATATCTTATGTTTTTATGTAAGTCACAGGAGATTTAGAGGTTTTGAGTCCTCTTCTCCCTGATGATAAGAGGCAGGATTTTCTCACACTGGTTAAACATGCCCAGGATGTTTCTAAGTTTGTCAACCGTGCAGCTTTTGACTGTTTTGAGTGCATAAGCAGAACCTCTGCCATTGCCATAGGTGCACGTAGAATTGCCTGGCTCCAGGCATCTGATTTGGAGCTTTGGGGTGCAGGACAAACTGGGCAATATCCCTTGTACAGGTAAGAATTTATTTGGAAAAATTGGCAAGAGAAAGCCAATGAGTTGGATGCTGACAACTCCACCTTGGATAGATTATCCAAAGCCACAGCTGATCCTGCAAGGATCTAATCTTTCAAGAAACCATTCTTCTCCAAAAAGAAGAGGTTTTATCCCTCGTATTCCCAGCAGGGACGTTCTGCAGGTCAATCTGCCCGAAAGAGTCAGCAACCACCTAAACAAAGGAAAGCAAAGACTGCTAAGCCTCAACCATCTCAGCAGTCTCACCCTCCACAAGGCCTTTGACTTCCATCTAGAGATCTTAGCCTTCCTGGCTCTCAATGGACCAGAGCCTTCCACCATTCCAGGAAGGTTGTGTCACTTTGCACCCAGATGAGGGCAGATAACAGCAGAACATTGGACTCTCTCCATTATAAAAGAGGGGTACAAGCTTCACTTTCTGTGCATGCTACCTCCCACAATGGTAAGACAGTTCAATTCTCAGACCTCTCTCATCAACCTGTTAGATCAAGAGGTCACTATGCGTCTTGCCCAAGGGGCAATAGAAGAGGTACCCATTCCTCAACAGGGTACAGGGTTTTACTCCCCCTATTTCCTTATCCCAAAGAAAACAGGGGGACACAGACCTATTTTAGAACTCAGAGAACTGAACAAATTCCTGTTCAAAGAGAAATTCAAGATGATTTCTCTGGGAACTCTGCTGCCATACCTTCAGAGTTAGGATTGGCTTTGTTCTCTAGATCTCAAGGATGCGTACACTCATGTTCTCATCCATCCAACTCACAGAAAGTTCCTTCGGTTCCTTTTTCAAGGAAAGCACTACCAATACAGGGTGCTTCCTTTTGGCCTGGCCTCAGCACCAAGAGCCTTTACGAAAATCATGGCTGTGGTAGCAGCATTTCTTCGTACTCTAGGAATATTCATCTTCCCCTACTTAGACGACTGGCTCATTCGAGCCCCATCAGAGTCAGAGGCCAGGATTTCTCTATCTTGCACAATGTGTATTCTTCAGTATTTGGGTCTGGTCATAAACATCCCAAAATCCAGCCTAACTCCCACTCAGTCTCTAGAGTTCATAGGAGCTTTGCTGGATACCAGGAAAGCAAGGGCCTATCTTCCCCAGACCTGTTGCCTTTGCATGGTGCAGTTAGCTTCTCAAGCAGTGCAAAAGCCTCATCTCACTGCTCGAGAAATGTTACAACTACTAGGCCACATGGCATTTACCGTGCATGTGGTTCCTTATGCTCGCCTCCACATGAGAGCAGCCCAGTGGACTTTATCCACTCAATAGACTCAGGCATCAGGGGGCCTGTCAGACAAAATAGCAAATACAAATCGCCTTATTTTGTCCCTCCAATGGTGGCAGTCCACTCAAAACCTGTTGGTGGGTTCTTCATTTCAACAACCTTTACCCCAGGCAACTCTCACAACAGATGCTTCACCAATGGGTTGGGGAGCTCATCTGCAAGACCTCTCCACCCAAGGCACTTGGACTCCACAAGAGACTCATCTACACATCAATCTCTTAGAGATCAGAGCAATCTTCCTTGCTCTTCGAGTGTTCCACACCCTGCTCAGCTACTAGACAGTCCTCATTCATACGGACAATCAAGTAGCCATGTTCTACGTGAACAAGCAGGGAGGAACAGGCTCTCTGTCACTTTGCAACGAAGCTTTGCAACTATGGAGTGGAGAAGTGGCCTAGTGGTTGGGGCAAGGTACTTCAGGCCGGAAGGTCAGGGGTTCAAATCCCACTAGAGGACAGCAACTTGGGCTGGAAGGACTGGGGTTTCTAGTCCCACAGGTGCTCCTTGTGGTCTTGGGCAAGCCACTTACCCCTCCATAGCCCATGTGCCCTGTAAAATAGTTATCTCCAAGTTATAATGCCCTGTTCAATGTAATTTCAGTTTGTTCAATATAAACCACACTGATGCAGAATAGCACAGTACATAAGAGAATGTAAATAAATAAATATGGGCCCTCACCAGAGAGCATCAGATTCATCTCCTGGCAGTGTATCTTCCAGGCATCCAAAACTCTTGGGCAGACAGACTCAGTCGAGTTCTGCTTCCACACAAATGGTCTCTACATGCAGACCAGGTGGCCAAGATTTTTCAAATTTGGGGAACCCCGGACATAGACTTCTTTGCAAGTCCATTGAATGCCAAACTTCCCCGATTCTGTTCCAGAGTTCTGGCTCAGGGCTCTCAGGCCAGGGATGCTTTCCTCCTTCATTGGGGTTAAGACTTCCTTTATGCCTTTCCTCCCTTTCCCCTAATTCCCAATACCCTGTTCAAGCTTCAGAGAGACAGAGGCCGTATGATTCTCATAGCTCCACATTGGCCACGGCAAGTGTGGTACCCTCTGCTTCTACATTTCTCTCAAGCTCCCTCTCTGGAGTTAGGGTCCACTCCAGATCTTCTGTCTCAGGAGGACGGAATGTTATGGCATCCCAATCCCCAGTCTCTGCATCTCAGGGCTTGGTTGCTGAAGGCCTAGATCTTCATGATCTTAACCTTTCTCAGCAAGTAAAGGATATCCTTTATGCTTCCAGAAAACCTTCCACAAGACGCTCTTATGCTTTCAAGTGGAAAAGGTTTACCATATGGTGCTCGCAGGAGGGTCTTAGCCCTCTTGCGATACCTCTGGAATCATTACTGGAGTATCTCCTTCATTTATCCAATGCAGGACTTAAGACTAACTCAGTAAGAATCCATTTGAGTGTTATTGCAGCTTCTTTTAAGCCTTTAAATGGACAACTTATTTCCTCCCATCCTCTTATAGCAAGATTTATGAGAGGCCTTCTTCTAACTAAGCCTCCCATTAGGCCACCAGCGGTGGCATGGGACTTAAACCTGGTTCTTGGCCAGCTCATGAAGCCACCTTTTGAACCCTTAGCTACTACCTCATTTAAATTTCTTTCCTGGAAGGTTATCTTTCTTATTGCAATCACATCAGCATGTCGCATCAGTGAGTTGCAGGCACTAGTGGCTGAGCCACCTTATACAAGGTTCCATCATAACAAGGTAGTCCTTAGGACTCATCCACACTTTATGCCAAAGGTGGTCTCACCTTTTCATCGGAACCAAGCGGTCTACCTGCCTGTGTTTTTTCCAAGGCCTCATGCATCAAATGCAGAAAGGAATCTTCATACTTTGGACTGTAAAAGAGCTTTAGCCTTTTACTTACAATGAACACAGCAACATAAAAAGTCCTCTCAACTCTTTGTTGCTTTTGATCCTTCTCATTTGGGACTTCCAGTCTCCAAGAGAACACTGTCCAACTGGATTGCACAGTGTATTTCGTTTGCCTATCAGAGTAAGAATCTTCCTCTGGAGGGCCATGTCACAGCTCACAATGTGAGAGCCATGGCAGCTTCAATGGCTCATCTGCACTCTGTCTCTATCAACGACATCTGTCGAGCAGCCACTTGGGCCTCAGTTCATACCTTCACAGCTCATTACTGCTTGGACAAGGACTCCCGCCGGGATGCCTTGTTTGGTCAGGCTGTTCTCCAACACCTGTTCCATACCTAATCAACTCCTACCCACCATCCCTGGTAGGATGCCGGAGATCCATGGGGGGAAGTGGAGCCCTTTCACAGGGACACACAACTTCTGGGGTTCTCTCCCTGGCATATAAAGCTAGGGAGTCCCCATATGTGAAGACTACATTCCTGCTTGTTCCTGGAGATAGCATAGTTACTCACCTGTAACAGGTGATCTCCGGGAACAGCAGGAATTTAGTCTTCACAACCCACCCACCTCCCCTAGGAGTTGTATCTCTCTATCTCTTTCTCTTTCCCTCTCTCTTTCTTTGTCTCAGCTTTAAAACTCAACTGGAGAGAGACAGTTGGGAAAGGCGGGAAGGCAGCACGCAGGCGCTGTGGGATGCTCCCAAAAGCTTTCTAATTGGACGCTGGGGAGCATTCCCACGCAGGCTCCATTGGTACCGAGGATACCCATATGTGAAGACTAAATTCCTGCTGTTCCCGGAGATCACCTGTTACAGGTGAGTAACTATGCTATATCCTACCTCTGCTCTGCATCCATTGTTGGGAGAGTTTTATTGGTGATTTTGGCAGTGTTCCATATTTATGACTAATTATATTCAAAGGCAATTATGCATTTGCTGGTAAACATGTAATTAGGCTCTGTGTATTTTCACAAAATGTACAGATAATATTGGACTATTTAAATTGCAAAATGTCTAGATATTTTCTGTATTTTTGTGGGTAGGAGCTAAAGACAGACCAGAAAATTATTCAGATAGCAGCACTATTCCAGCCACTATAAATGATAAGTTTAGTTTAGGCCCGTGGAATAGCAGACCTAACCTAAACAGATAATACAATGACGATGGCACACACACTATATATTTAGTGCCGCTACCTATATGGATAGTGGCACAAGATATATAGATTAAGTTAAATGGCAGCGCTGGTATTTAACAAGCCAGTGGGCTGAAAATTTACCCGTTTTCACTGCAAGATCGGCCCCAAGGAGGAGGCTGGTGCAAAAGAAAAAGTTGGCTGAGAGTGCTATAAGCTTTTGAGATGGCCCTGATGAGCGTGCAGTAGTCTTCAGTGCAACTGTGGTAGGCGACGGCCTATGATCCATGCTAATTGAACTAAGCAGACAGGCCTGAGCAGCTTGACCTGTAACTGAAGCCTGTAGTTAGGCCCAGAGGAATGAAAACCCCCCCCCTGAATGATGACACCATAGAATTGAAACTTAACTCAGTTTAACTGAACATAGCTAAGCAGAAACGAAACTTAGAAAATATAGAAAAACAAGTTTAATTGGTACTGATAAGGTGTGCTATGCTTCTATGGAATTAATTAACTCTGCAAAAAGCAAGGTTACAGTGCCCTGCTTCCCATATGTTTTAACAAGCTAAGCGACCTTGGAGGAGAGATGTAACAAGTTAGAGACACTGACCATTGTAATTGGGACTAGAAGGGGGGCAACCAGGTGCTGAGCCCATTCCAGAGTCCCGATTGGGTAGCCATATCAGTACCGGGACCAATAGATGGGTGAGAGGGGTACTGGGACCAATGAAAAGTTTGCCTATGCTTAGAATGGACAAGAAAGCTATAAAAGTTGTTGTTTTACTAGAAGCCATTGCTCAGCCGTTTTGAAATTGCTTATTGCTTGAGCCATGTGCACATTAAACTGGCTTGGATCCTTGAAAAGACTCCTGGATTTATTTATTGCATGCTTATCTGCTGCTACATTCTTGGTGCGTTGGCCGGGAAGTGCGAGTGGTGGATAGTGTTCAAGTGAATAAATCCACGTAATTCGCCTTGAGGTTTGGTCCAGTTGGAACCATGCCAATCCGACGCAGGGGAATTTCCCTGGGCCCACCGATCCTCTTGTATCGGAGGGAGTTCTGCCTGGCCTCGGCAGGCACTGAGTCCAGCTGGCCAACACTTCCGACCCGGGGGAGTCCAGGATCCAACTCAGAAGCTTGGGAACCAGATCTGGTAAGTATAGTTTTGAAAACCTGTCTAGACAGATGAGTTAGAACTGCAGTTTGAAAACTTTGGTAAGACTTAAGTCTTTGTTTGAAAATCCTTGCATGAGTATTCGCTAGGTACAGCTGTTATAGAGAATCATGATTCAGCCTGGTCAGAGCAGACAGGACTGGGTTTTTGGTATGTCTAGACAGAAATAGAAAGAGCAGTACTGCCAGTGGAACTTGGAATTTGTAATCTCGAGATATTGGGAATTGGTAAGAGAGCTCTCAAGGAAGGGCCGAGTAACCCCGCATGGGAATTCGCCGGGTGAAACCCTCATCCTTTTTGTAATTGGGAAAAAGACTAGTCAGAATAGATAGAAAGGAATGCATTCTGAGATACGTTGCTAGCATGATTGTGTGAATGAAGTGTGAATGAGAGGTCTGGCAGCACGGACCAAGCAGAGTGGACTCTGGACTAGCGCAGTTCCTAGCCGGGTGACTGCGTCTAGGTCGCAAAACGGAGGAAGCGTTTGGTGTATTGTCCGTCCTACTGTGTATCTGTTTTTTGTTCTCTGTTGAAACCACGAGTTTCCTTTCTGTTATAAATGTGAGATTATTCTGTTGAGTAATTTGTGACAGTTCACTGATTAAGAAATTGTATTAATAGAGCAGAATGAAGACCCAAAACACCTACAGTCATTTTTAGAAATCAAAAAGCTGGTCTGACCCAGTTAGTTTTTCTACTGCAGTGTGAAAAACTGACAGGGGGCGTGTCTGAAGGAAAGAATGTAAGTGTCGTCTTTCTAATCCTGTGCAGGCTTAAACCTCAATGCTGGTAGTTTGTGCTTATTTCAGGCAAATTGTACCTGTTTTATTTAATATGTTTTTGTTCCTTCTGCTGTGGTTATGTAATATATATCATTTATTTATCATTTAATAAGAATGTTTAGTCAGGATTGTGGGTCCCGATAGTTTTTGGGTTTAGCCTGAAAAGGATTAAGTTTGTATTAATCCCTTATGGGTTGCGGACCAAGTGAGAGGAATTTCTGTCGGCTGTATGTTCAAATTTTCAGTAAGCACTGAAACAGTTTAAATAGGAAATGATAAAGAACTGTTTTTGTTATTACTTTGATATACAAAGTAATTAGATCACGACTTAACATTGATTTAAATTGTTTTTTTCTGGCATCTCTCTGTCCATGTGAATGAGAAGTCTCTTTTTATGAGCACAGTTCAATTGTTTCCCCGCGAGCAGAGGGGTGTGGCTTCCACATAGCCTGCAGAAAAAAAAAAAAAAAAGGTTCTGAAGAGACTGCTGGAGACTGCAGGAGATTTCTCCTAGGAATGAAAAGGGACTCCCGATTTGAAAAGTCTCTTCATTTAATCGAAGCGTGATGAATTTATAATTAGTTTTTTTTCTCTGGTTTCACTAGCTCTGTTTAACCAAAAGTTTTAAAAACAAAGTTTATCTTTTTATGAATGAGTATAAGTCATTTGAATGCATGCTTCCCCTCTGTGCTGGTTACTAATGAACAAATCAGTTAGCTACACTGACCTTTACAATATTGGCTTTTAAGATAAATTAATCTGTGTTTCTGTATTTAAAAAAAAAAAAAGGAAAGGTGTACTGTATTTTATGAAAAATATCCGGAATGTCTTTTAAATATTTGCTTCCTGAACTAAAACATAATTTCTTTTGCAGAGACATGCTGACAGATAGCTATAGTTCTCTCTATAAGAAGCATAATGGATGTATGTGCTCAATCTAAGTGTTTCCTGCCTGCCCTATGTTTACAGAAATAATAAGTGTCTTTTCAAGTATGATCAAGAATTTCAGTAAGGGATTTACTGAAGATTATGAAATGTCTCTGTCCCAATCAGGATTTTGCCCCAGAATTTCTAGATATCCTGTCTCGTCTCTCTCTCTCTCTCTGTAAGTAGTTCTGTTCAGAGTGCTTAAGGGGGGGATGGAGCCCAGTCCACCGATGATGTCAACCCCCCCCCCCCCCGTGGGCGTGAACTAATGTGCCCACAGCAGAGAAGTGGATCCTTAAAAAAAAAAAATCAACCTCCTGGATAGAGCATTGCTAGGAGAAACAGAATCCAGGAGAGGGGGGGGGGACTACAGATTCCCAAGTAGTTTGCTAGCCACCTCTGCAACAGGGGAATGTCCACCCCCTCCGGACTAGAAGTGAAAGTCAGCTGACCAGACTTGTTTAGAACTGAAAAAAAAACTGCACTGAGAAGTTTTAGGACTTGATTGAACTAATGAACGGAAATTGCAGAGAACTGGATGAATTTGCAGGCATAATGGTTAAATGAAAGTTTATCAGAAAGTATGTGGATTGTTGAAGAAGGACAGAGAATGTAAAAATTGTAAGATGGGAAAAAGAGAACAGATATTTTAGTTGGATGATGTGGAGGTTTTCCTAATCGAAGGAGCAGCGGATGTGAAAACTGGGTGTGAGTGCGCCCATTATAGAAAAAGAAGGACATTAGAGAAGTGAATGCCCGTATCTTGACTCCCGAGGGAGTACTTGATTGCAAAGTCATAAAACAATAAACCAAGCACAGTGTTTCAGCACGAGAGTGAAGCAGCTATAGCGTGAGTGGCAGCCGAAGAGGGCTACAGCATGGATGAAGACTAGGCCAGACCGGACTCTCCAGTTTCCCTGGGTCCCCAGGAGTCAGTCTGAAAAATAGGGGACCAATATATGGACTTTTATGGGGGATACAGGAGCAGAATACTAAAGCCAGTAAGCCCCTGTGTTTTTCTCGCAAAGCCTTTTCTGCAGAACCACATGTGTGAACTAGAAAAAAAAAATAATAATAATGTACCAGTTCCTGTATATGCCTGAATGCCCTATTCCATTTTTGGAGCCGAGATCTGCTTGCAAAGCTTCAAGCACAGATATCCTCTGTTGAAGGAAGAAAAAAATGAAACTCAAACTGTCCCCAAGAAGAAGAATGGCGGTTCTATTCACCTGCATCCAAAGCAACAAGCTGTACACTTACCAACCTCATAGCCCCACCTGGAGGATGGGCAGAAGATAATCCACCTGGCCTAGCGAAGAACATAGCCCCTGCCATTGTCACCCTCAAGCCAGTCAAGAAGCCTGGGACAGGTGATTACCGCCCAGTGCAGGATCTAAGAAAGAATGAATGATGCAGCTGAAACTATACAACCAGTGGTACCAAAATCCTTATATTCTCTTGGAACTGATCTCTGCTGAAGCTATACATTTCATCATTCTGGACTTAAAAAGATGTTTTTTTCTGCATACGCTTAGCCCAAGACCCCACTACAAGGAGGCGGGGCCAACTCATCTGGACAAGATTACCTCAAGAATTCAAGAACTCGCCTCACTCAGCAAAAGATTTGACAAGTTATCCAGAAACTCCAGAAAAAAAAAAAAGAAAAAAAGTCTACTGCAATATGTGGACAACTTGCTTATAGCCACCAACTCAGAAAGTGAATGTCCACAAGCCACCAGTGAACTCTTGCACCTTTTTAATGAGGCTGGATACAAAGTCTCAAGAGCCAAAGCATAATTATGTCAAGCAAGTTAAATACCTAGGATTCCAGTTGTCCAGCGGAATTCGACGCCTGGAACCCTTACCAGAACGCAAAGTAGCTGTATGCAGTATTCCTACTCCAACCACCAGGAGGCAAGTGAGAGCCTTCTTGGGTGCCACAGGGTACTGTTGTATATGGATCCCCAATTTTGCGTTGCTAGCAAAACCATTGTATCACATTGTATCAAGCTACCAAAGGAATGAAAAAGTCTCCATTGGAATGGGGACTTGAATAGGAATGCAGTCTTTTGATCTTTGAAAACCGCTCTGATGTTATCACCAGTTCTGGGTCTACCCGATGTCCAGAAAACCTTGCAGTCTCTATGTTCATGAGTCACAAGGAAATGTTCTGGGAGTGTTGACTCAATCTCTTGGACCTTATTTGAGAAGCTGTTACAGCTACAGCCTTCCTAGTAAGCAAAAACTAAAAGAAAAATCCCTTTGAGACAGAATCTTCAAGTTACTGTACCACACTCTGTTCTAATCAATATGAAATACAAAGGAAATTACTAGCTAACAAATCTATGAATGTTGAAGTATTAGAGTATGTTGTGTGAAAACCCCAGATACAACTGAAGGGTCAGTCAAGCTTTCAATCCTGCTATGTTGTTATCAGTTAGTCTTGATCCCCTGATCATGACTGTTTAGAAATTATGGACACTGTATTCTCAAGCCACCTGGATTTGACTGATGTCCCTCTGGAGAACCCTGAACAGACTTTCTTTGTGGCTGAAGGCAGTTTCATCATCAATGGACATTGTTGTGCTAGATATGCAGTGATGACCCCTGATTTGGTAGTTGAGTCCTCCGCCCTGGCCCCAGAAACTTCACCACAGAAAGCTGAACTGATAGTCCTCACTAGAGCACTAACAATAGGAAAAGAGCCCTGTCTAAATGTGTACCCAGATTTCAAGTATACCCTTACAACCTTGCATGCATATGGGGCCCTGTACAAAGAATGAGGGTGGATAACCCTAGGAAGCAAGTCCATTAAGTATAGCCCCAAGATATTGATATTAATAGATACATACTGCCTATAGATCTCAGAATTTAGGAAAAGTAGAATGTATGAATAGAACCCTGAAATCTCAGTTGTCTAAACTTTGCCAAGAGGTTTACCTGAAGTGGCCCCAGGTTCTTCCCATAGCCCTTCTTAGGATATACTTAGCCCCTGCTAAGTCTTTAGGAGTTTCCCCTTTTGAGATTCTGTATGGGCAACCCCTGCCTATTGTATAGGAAATAAAAGGAGATATGAGACAGATAGGATCTGAAATTATTAGACATGAACTATTGGTTTTAAGTTCTGTTTTGCAGAAGTCTTCATACCTGAGTACAAAATCGATTACTCATCAATTTGCCTGCACCCCTGCATCCTTTCAAGCCTGGAGTCTCGGTGTGGATCAAAGAGTGGAGAAAGATACTGTTAGCCCTGCATTGGAGGGGACCCTATGTCGTCATCCTGTCAACAACTCCAACTGCAGTAAAAGTCGCAGAATTTGAACCTTGGATCCATCATAATCAAGTGAAGCCAGCAGCTGCTCTTGAACCTGATCACTGGACTACTGTACAGCATCCTGAGACTCCATTGCACCGCACCCTACGACAACAACCACGGACCTAAGACTTATTGGTCCCTCAGAAACTGCACTATTTCAAGACTGTTTGTTTATCTGAAGGTAAGCCTTGCATCTGGAAAAAAAACCTGCAATCATCAGAAAGAGACTGTGTTGTGTTAAGAAATTGAATCTTCTAAGAGACTGTGTTTAAATACTCTGAAAAGACTGTTTTGATCTCCTAAAGAGTGAACTGCTCTAAGGAAGCAATAATAGCCTAAGAGACTATGCTATGATATTTTAAGAAATTGAGACATCCCAGAGGACAGTGATACTTTGGAATCTACAGCCCTACTCCTGCCAAAAACGCTGGTAGGTCTACGTACGGCAGAAGCTTGAGGATCTACAATCAACCCTACATCTGTTATCTGTTGTGGAAGTCGACAGTTCCACCAATTTTCCAGAGACTATGCCCATTATGAATTATTATTATTGCTTTATTTTGGCAGCAGCCTTGGAGTGCTTTGAAATGACTTTTGCCTTATCTCCTTGGGCAGCCTGTATAAGTACAACATGAACTGGACCGAAGGTCACTCAGACCTTGTTTTATCATTCTTCCTATACTTGCATTGGTATACTCTCCAATCCAAAAGTTGTTCTAGATCTTGACTTTCTACAAGGCTATGCAAGCCACCGTTGCAATTCCTCATACCACCACCAGAACTTGTTTCTTGAACTTACTGGAGCAATAGCATCTAGTCTCCACACTTCTGACTGTTTCTATTGTAGAGGAACTAAGATGGGAGATCAGTGGCCCTGGGAGACGCAAGAACTGAATTATTCTATCCTATACAATCAGACTGATTTACATAATACTACTAGTGAGTGGGTATTGGCCCACCCCATTGTTGACAGTTTGTGTTTTGTTCGGACTGGACCACAATCTACTACGAAGGATGGACAGCTGGTCTGTCTAAATCAGAAGCTTTACGACAGCACAACAAAGATGCAACCGAACCTTCTAATCCTTTAATTCTTTTTCCCACTCTTGCCAAACTATGGACTTTGACTATCTGCTTGTTGCTCCCTTGTTTCTTGCTACTTTGCTTGCGAATGATAACTTCAGTTATTAATAACACTGTAGAGCATAAGGCAGCTACAAAGATATTAGCTATGTGAACTTACTACCCTATACCACAGAGTGATACCTTTACCTAGTATTATGTGATTTGATTCTCACACCTTATTAACATGCGGGTGAGAATAATCAAAGGGGGGAATGTGGTAGGCGACGGCCTATGATCCATGCTAATTGAACTAAGCAGACAGGCCTGAGCAGCTTGACCTGTAACTGAAGCCTGTAGTTAGGCCCAGAGGAATGAAACCCCCCCCCTGAATGATGACACCATAGAATTGAAACTTAACTCAGTTTAACTGAACATAGCTAAGCAGAAACGAAACTTAGAAAATATAGAAAAACAAGTTTAATTGGTACTGATAAGGTGTGCTATGCTTCTATGGAATTAATTAACTCTGCAAAAAGCAAGGTTACAGTGCCCTGCTTCCCATATGTTTTAACAAGCTAAGCGACCTTGGAGGAGAGATGTAACAAGTTAGAGACACTGACCATTGTAATTGGGACTAGAAGGGGGGCAACCAGGTGCTGAGCCCATTCCAGAGTCCCGATTGGGTAGCCATATCAGTACCGGGACCAATAGATGGGTGAGAGGGGTACTGGGACCAATGAAAAGTTTGCCTATGCTTAGAATGGACAAGAAAGCTATAAAAGTTGTTGTTTTACTAGAAGCCATTGCTCAGCCATTTTGAAATTGCTTATTGCTTGAGCCATGTGCACATTAAACTGGCTTGGATCCTTGAAAAGACTCCTGGATTTATTTATTGCATGCTTATCTGCTGCTACACAACCATGTCTTCTCAAGAAGCAATTGGGAGTTTAATCTTAGGTAGTGGTGTTATAATAATTTTAGAACATCACCTTAGTAAAAAAAAAAAAAAAAAGAGGAAAAGCCTCGATGTTGTTTACACCCTAACTTATATAAAAAGATCTGGTTCGCAGTTACTTAAAGATGTGAATTTTCAACACGAGTGGACAGTATAAAACTTCACCTATATATCACCTACAGAATGAAAACTTACTAAATATAGTATGATAGATTATTTTGATAGTAATTTATGTCTTTCAAATCCCACAACACAGTATGATATTTATAAAGCTCAATCAGGTAGAAGGCACTTTCTTCAGTCCAGTTGTCCATGTACTAATCGGAGAAACGCTCAGAACATCCAAACTGGCACTGAGCACGTCTTTGTGTTTGCAGCAAAAACTGGCAACATTCGGATCCAACCAAACACAAAGTGAACACGTGTAGAGCGAGTAGGATGCTGTGCGCCATTCGCAAACACATGCCAATTACATAAAAACGGCGCAGGCTAAGTTGCATTGCCTCTAGTTTAAACGCACCTTGGTCCCAGAGTTGGTATCCTAGGCAAACATTAAGTCTTATGCCCCTGTAGCTGTCAGAATCTATTGTTTAGCTTTGAATGCCTTGTTCTTTGTTGCCTCCCTAGTTGCCTCCTTAATTTGCCTAATGCTTGAGCCAGCCCCCGACCTTAATACATTTGCACAGATCTGGCTTACCCTTTAAGAAAAATAAAGCTAGTCAGTGATATAGGTAGCACTGCAAGGAAACGCTGCAGATTCATGTCACTCTCTCCAGGCCGCCAATAAGATGGAACCTAGCGGTTGCCAGGTTCCACCTCTCGTCGCAAGAAGCCAAGAGTAAAAGGAATAAATACATAAATCGCACGGAAACGAGCACGCAACTGCGTATACTTTTCCTTTTCCCAACTCCAGAACTGTGCGGTTACCAGACTGCGAGCCTTCGTGCACGACGGGCCCAGGCACTGACCTGTAAGGCGGTGCTAAAATGTAGATCTGCCGAGTTAAAAAAAAAAATCTATATTATACCCCCCCCCCCCCAACAACAACAAACAAACAGAAGATGCAGGCGCGCGCTTAAGGGGGACAGTTTGTTGAGGCCGGAAATTGAATATTCATTTTAGGGTAACGTGGAGCGTTAGAGGAGTCAGGTGGGCCCACAGCCCAGGCCATGATCTCCAGCGTCCATCCGTGTCACTTCGTTCTCTGAGTGCCAGACATGGTACATACAGGCGACGGAGGAGGAGGAGCTGGACAGGGAGGCCAGGAATCGTGGTTCCAGGACCATGCTTGGCGAAGGAGCTTCCTTCTGTTGCCGTTGCTTCTGTTCCTGCTGCCCGTGATAATGGGCCAGGCAAGCTCTAGCTTTAATAGCTCCCCGTACAGTAAGAACGGTCGTTTCTATAGTACCCACGGGCCCGGCCTTAGCCTGTACATGAGCGAGGAGGAGGTGCGGCGTCTCATCGGTGAGTAGAGTTCGGAGTGTGAATGAATCTCGTTTGCATGATATATGTTTCTGAGTTTATGTATATCATAAGCAGCTGTCCCCATTGCCTCTATAATTGTGCTTATTGAAACTATTGCCCTACGACTTGATAGCCATTATATTCGGCGCTATCTACTGTATCTTTGGGAGGTGTGCAAATGATAAACATGCTTACTCAGAAAGGGGCACTTTTTAGGGCTTAGGAGTTTAAGTATGTTTGACGTTTTGTATATGTCTGGTCAGGTCACTGTGTTTTATTTACTTTAACCTGCGTTGCTTTGTTAGTACCCATATTAGAAACATAGGCCTGGTATTTTTCTGCCGTCATGTTTCTGTCTAGTCTGCCCTTCCATATCAACTACAATAGTGCCCTTTTTACCTTTAGAGATCCTCTGTCCCATGTGTTTTTGAATTCAGATACTGTCCTTCTATCTACTACCTCCACTGGGAGACTATTCCATGCATCTGCCACTCTTTCTGTAAAGAAATATCTGGTTATATTACTCCAGAGTCTATCCCCTTTCACTCTCATCCTGTATCCCCTCATAGCAGAACTTGCCTTCAATTAAAATAGACCCTCCTGTGTATTTATGCCATGGAGATATTTAAATGTCTCAATCATATTGCCCCTATCCAGCCTTTCCTCTAAAGTATACATATTAAGATCTTTGTCTGTCCCCATATGCTTCATAATGAAGACCACTAACCATTTCAGTAGCTACCCTCCGCACTGACTCCAACCTGCCTATAAGGAAACACAAGGGCGAAGGTCGGATACACTGGTGCAAAAGGATTTTATTTCAGAAACCCCAACGCGTTTCGGTGTGAATGCCTTCTTCAGGGGGAACGCATGAAGGCACCATGTATCACGTTATAGTCTTGAAAAAGACTCTGACGAACCCAATAAACAAACTCGAAATTTGGCGAGACCCATGAAGGAGACTCAGGTAATATTCTTAGGGCTTTAAAATGAAATCTTGTGGTCTTCCAAATGATGGCAGCAAAGTGTTAGGCAGTCGCGGACTATAACGTGATATATGGCGCCTTCATGCGTTCCCCCTGAAGAAGGCGTTCACGCCGATAAGCGTTGGGGTTTCTGCAATAAAATCCTTCTGCACCAGTGTATCCGACCTTCGCCCTTGTGTTTCCTGTGCTGTGGTGCAGAGGTAGGTCTTGCTCCTCTGCTGTTCTTCCAACCTGCCTATATCCTTCTGAAGGTGCCATCTCCAGAATTGCACACAATACTCCAAATGAGGTTGCACCAGAGACTCATACAGAGGCATTATCACTTCTTTTTTTCTGCTGGCCATTCCTCTCTCCATACACCCAAGCATCCTTCAGGCTTTTGCCATCGCTTTTTCTACCTGTTTAGTTACTTTTAAGTTCATCAGACACAATTATGCCCAGGTCCTGCTCTTCTTTTTGGACAGAAGTACCTCGCCCCCTACACTGTACAGCTCCTTTTGGATTTTTGTAGCCCAAATGCATGACCCTGAATTTTATAGCATTAAATTTCAGCTGCCATATTCTAGACCATTCTTCAAGTTTAGCTACTGTAGATCCTCTTGGAATGTTAATCCATTTGCTGTTAGAGCATCCACATCTTCCCCCCCCCCTCCGACTTTCAGACCCCAACTCATCTTTTAACAAACTAATCAGAGGCCTGTGGGCACCCCACCTGCTTGCTTGCGATCCATGGGTCCCTTGTACCTGCTGATGCTCCTTACTCCTAGGGTTTGGAGGCAGGAGTGATTGTTCCCTACGCTGCTGCATCCCTGTTGACATTTTGAAAATGGTGGCACCTAAACCAGTTCAGTACTTCCTGAGATGCACTGCTGGATGGTGGTGGGGAATCTGCTTGTTTAATAAAGTAACAATTGTCTTATTTTGCAAACTGAGGCTGTTTAGTGCATTCTGGGAAGGACCACATGGGTCAGGCATCTCCATTTTTTTAAGAGAGCATTGGGTAGGCAAGAGTGTGTAGGTATCACTCCTGTCTCTCAAGGCTGGAGGTGTAAGGGGAGTGGGGCCTATTTACCATCAGTGAGTGTGGTTTTTTTTTTGCGGAGGGGGGGGAGGGAGGGAGGGAGGGATGGATGTGTCAGGGAGAATGAAGGGTAGGAACTCACAGGCCACCAAAAGTGTTTTGGTGGTTGGGGAAAGGATTTTCTGTGGTGGGGGGGGGGATCAGTTGTCCCAGGTCCACTCTGGTCATCTTAGTGTTATACTTCACCTCAGATGACCCATTTTGCTCTTGGCGTCATCTTTAGGCCAGTCCTGAACTGGTATAAAGATTCAGTGGCAGCCATATATTTTCTTACTAATTGCTAAATTGTGGAGTACCCCAACATCTTGTTTGAAAGAATGGTGTAATGTAAATCTGAATTCTTTGTGCATGCTGCTATATATGGATATTATGCTGTATGTGTACATATACATTGTATACATACAAAACGTGCATTGTTTTAAGTAGAATTTTATAATGAGAATGCAGCATAGGTTATTTATCTACTGGTTTCAGATAGAAATGTGAACAGTAGCTGCTTAGACAAATCCAGAAGTGTTATATAGTCTTAAATATTCAACTTTATGATTACACTGTCACTTTCTGAATTTCTGTGATGGTTAGAGGATGGAGGTTGTGAGTTTTGCTACCATTTGCTAATTATTACTAAACAAATACTTAAATGTGGATTATATCTGAGAATAAGAGCTTTTTCTCCCTTTTTTGTGTTTGGTTATTTTTACTAGTAGTTGTAATCTGTGGTGACTATTAGCATTTTATTTATTTATTTATTTATATTCTCTTATATACCGCGCTATTCTGCATCAGTGCGGTTTACATTGAACAAACTGAAATTACATTGAACAGGGCATTATAACTTGGAGATAACTATTTTACAGGGAACATGGGCTATGGAGGGTTAAGTGGCTTGCCCAAGACCACAAGGAGCACCTGTGGGACTAGAAACCCCAGTCCTTCCAGCCCAAGGTTGCTGTCCTCTAGTGGGATTTGAACCCCCGACCTTCCGGCCTGAAGTACCTTGCCCCAACCACTAGGCCACTCCTCCACTCCGTGTTTTTATAGCATGTTTTTATAGCATCAAGTTGTGTATCATGGGACAGGATTATGACTTAAATTGTGATTAAGCAATAGGAGAAAATAAATACCGAGTCACTCGTTCATTTACAAAAATTTTTAATGAAGGAGAATGGAAACAAAATAAATAACTTTGCTTTTTTATGAAAGTTCATACCAGGCACTTTTCTTTTTATTTACATATTCTCATACATTGTTGTTCCTTTAAAAGGATATTTATATGATCTGTTCTAAAAGTATTTTTTTAAACTTTGAACCTATAAACATTATTGTCGCATCATCTCGCATAACTGACAACTGTATCTGCAAAACATAATTAACTTTTATTGTTAAAAAATGTATAGCGTTTTGTCTCATCTGTTGGTCCCTTCAGATTGTCCAGGAAAAAGGGTACAGATATGGTCAAGTGTGTGATTTTTGCTCAAAGTTGAAAACTTATATACAGTAGTGGCCAAAAAATTAAGGCAGAGTCCAAAATATCAGAATTTTATTAGAAAAGTATGTGTTATTGTCACTTTCATGGTCAAAAGCTTTTAGAACCAAAGATATATATGTCATTTTCAAAGTTTTATTCAGGAAACAATATATGTGTCAATATTTGATAGGGTGTCCATGATCTTTCAGCACAGCCTGGATTCTTGTAGGCATACTGTTAACTAGCGTTTTACAGTATGCTGGAGTGATTTCGTTGACCTATACATGCTTGAGTATGTCCTTTAAATCTGCTTCTGAAGTTGGACGGTGTGCTGCCACCTTTTTCTTCATAAGATTCCAACAGTTTTCAATTACATTGAGATTCGGAGAGTTTGATGGCCAACTTGGTAGCAGTTCGATCTTGTCCACGAACCATTTTTTGACTGTTTTTGCAGTGTGGCATGGTGCTGAGTCCTGCTGAAATATAGTTGTGCCAGAAACATTCATGTGTATTTTAACTTTACTATTCAACACGGATATGTATTTTGCAGCATTTACTCTTTCACCTTTCTCAAAAATGTGCAGGCCACATCGTCCGTTCGCCGAGATAAACACCCACCATCGGTCATGATATGGGGTGGTAACAGTCTTGATCGTGTACTTCAGATTTAGTCTCTCGCCTGCTGGTCGACGGACGTAGTTGTAACCACTCCTACGTACTTGTTGTAACCACTCCTACGTACTTGTTGAAATGTACTTTTATCTGTGAACATTACCCTCTCCCACCATTCAGCAGATTTGTCTTTCATCTTGCTACAAAACTGTATGCAGGCAGCAATTTGTTTCCTGATCATCACAGGCTTCTTGGCAGGTCTTTTGGCCACGAGTTTGAATTCATCCACAAGCTGTCATCAGACAGATCTGGCACTTATCTTTATTCCTCGATCATTAGCTAACTGAGCCACACATTGAGATGAAGTACGTGGACTAGATGTAATAATGCTTTTGAAGAATCGGTCATCTCGTCCAGTAGTTATCTGTCTGCGCCCACATTTTGAACGATGTGTACGGCCACCTGATTTCAGAACATTCTGAACTGCACACCTTGATATATGCAAATGTTTTGCAATAGCACATTGCGAATATCCTTCAGCATGGAGTGTGACAACTTGTTCCTTTACAAAGTCATTAATATTGCACTTTCTACCCATCCAGCCAGTCTTCTGGCTTCCAGGAGCTCCCCGACCGGGGTCGAGCCATCCGCCTGCCTCCTGCTGCCCAATCGGGGCGTCCTGCACCAATTAAAAGGAGGCGCCATCGGGCGCTTGCCAGCAGGACCCATCCAGCCACCCTTCCGGCCTCCAGCAGCTCCCCGACCGGGGTCGAGCCACCCCCCCCTCCGCCTCCAGCTGCCCAATCAGGGCATCCCGCGCCAAACAAAAAGAGGCGCCATCGGGTGCTTGCCTGCAGGACCCATCCAGCCAGCCTTCCGGCCTCCAGGTGCTCCCCGACCGGGGTCAAGCCACCCTCCTGCCGCCCAGTCGGGGCGTCCTGTGCCAAACAAAAGGAGGCACCATCGGGCACAGGCGGGAACCATTAGAGAGGAATCAAAGCGGAACAGGAACCCACACACTGAGCTCCAGCAGCTCTCCCCCTCCTTCACTTCCCTGTCTGGACCTCAGCATCACTTCCACCCGCCATCAGCAATCGCCGCCAGAGACCCGTCACTGGACGCAGAAACCCTGCTGTAAATATAACATATGCTGCATAGCCTGCAGATTCCACTACTACCTGTTTGCTACCTCACTAATACCTCATTGCTGTGAAGATTAACATATGCTGCATAGCCTATTGACTCCATTACTACCTCGCTGCTTGTTTGCTACCCCACTGCTTGTAAAATAACATACTGAATAGCGCGTAGACTCCATTAGTAGTTTAGAGCTACATGAGAGGAGGAGAGACCGAACAAGGAGAGCAGGCAAGTTTAGAGCTACAAGAGAAGGGTCAAACACCCACCACCACTGGGCCACAATTCAAGCCGATCCAAGGTCAGTAAATTGCAAAAATGCACTCCAATACCCACTACCTTATTGCCTACCTTACACTCCTCCACACTTTCGCATCTTGCACACAGGGCACCGGACCCAACGAGCAAATCCTTTTGCTCCACCTACATACCACCCAACCAGTATGGATACCAGGCTCATCCCTCTCTAAAGAACACCAGCATACTAAGCCTGCGGTTCACAAACTGCACAATGCCACATGTACTGCGCCCACTCATCTCACAAATAGTGTACACACCAACCCAATCATAACGGCCAACATTAGGTGTGCTTTACTAAATGCCAGATCAATCAGGAACAAACTGAATACTATCCTCGACCTCATCCTCAGCAAAAAACTGGATATAATCTGCATCACTGAGACATGGCTAGATGACTCAGACCAGGTCATATTAAATCAAGTAACCCCAACAGGCTACTCAGCATTCAATTGCATCAGAGCACAAAAAAGAGGAGGAGGTGTGCTACAGTGGTGTGCAAAAGTCTGGAATCACTTGTGAGTTTTGCGTTTTTTGTATTTTCTAACGGATTTTTTTAAATTTTGCGTTAGCCCAGCATATTCATCTTTCTACCATGTTAAAAGGGATACATTTGGCTATTAGAGTTGACTTTTTTGCATTCCTTGCTTCCAATTTAAATACTTTACAAACACTGGGAGATAGCTACTGTGATGTTTGTGGATCCTGCGTCAAAACTGTATCGAGATTATCCAATATGCACATGTTATTTCTGACCAATCAGGAGGCTGGTTTCACTAACCAATCACAATGCAGATATCTAGCCAACAGTGCAGCTATAAAAACGCACGGAATTTTTTAATTTCATACACTTTCTGGATCGACCATGAAGATGACTTGGACGCTGACATTGGAGGAGCATGTTCGTGTGTCCTTTATGAGCGAGGGAGGATTTTCAAGCCATCAGATAGCCAGGAAAGTTGGCTGCAGTCAGAGCGCTGTTGTTAAGATTGTACAGAAGAAGAAAAAAACAGGTTCAGTGGTGTACGTGCATCAACATCATGCCAGGACCACGCACTACGACGCATTTCACTGACTAATCGCAAGTTGACCTCTCTTCAGCTACTTCGAAAGTGGTGAGACAAGAGTGAGGTCAGTGTCAGCTCATCAACAGTTCGTCGCCGGTGCCTGCAGTTTGGTCTCCGGGGCTGCAAAGCATGGAATAAGCCACTGATGACTGACGTACAAAGGCGCAACCGGATCGTGTGGGCGAGAAAGCACTCAATCTGGTCGACTGAAATGTGGGAAAAGGTGCTATTCAGCGATGAAAGCACCTTCTGCCTGTTTGGTAACCAGGCCTACACCTATGTGAGGAGATTTCCTGGAGAGGAATTCAAGCCTGAGTGTCTCAACCTCACTGTGAAGCATCCTTTGAAGGTCATGGTCTGGGGCTGCATGGCTGCCAGTGGCGTTGGATGTCTTCACATCGTCGATGGAATGGTCAGTGGGGCCAAGTACATCACCATACTGCAAAAGTAGCACACCAGCTGTTTCCTGGCCAGTTCCTGTTCCAAGATGACAATACACCCTGCCATCGCTCCAGACAGGTGATCAGCTGGAAGCAGCAGAACAACATCAAGTCAATGGACTGGCCTGCCCAGTCTCCAGATCTGAATCCAATCGAGAACCCATGGCACAAGGTGGCCTTGGAAATATCCAAGAGGCATCCGACATCAAAGCGTGAGCTGATTGAGTCACTCATTGCAGCTTGGAACCGTGTTGTCACCAACGATCACCTTGTCAGACTGGTTCATTCAATGCCGACGAGGTGCAGTCAGGTGATCGAGAACAAAGGGTGGCCCATCAAATACTGAGCCATCACTGACACATAAAAACAGCCTTTTTCAAGGCCACATACATTAATTTGAAGGAAACCTGGCGTGCGTCCATAATATTTTTAAGCATACTTACAATAATATATCGTTGGCCAATGATGTGCATTACGCGATTTTCACAGAAAATCTATCAACAGGACAACTATGGGGAACAAACTCAGAAAATAAGGGCCAAACCAATACTAAAAGTTGGCCCTAATAGCCAAATCTATCAGTTATCATGAGATACACAGAAAAAGCCACTGGGAGGAAAAAGAAATTAATATATGAGGTCACGAAGTTGAAAAAACGTCAAATTTACAAGTGATTCCAGACTTTTGCACACCACTGTAATACTGGCCAGAAAGGAATACAGATTTAAAACAATCTCTACCACTAATACAATCGAATCCAACACAATCACCATAGCTATCAAGTACCTAAGCGTCTCCCTCACCTACAGGCCTCCTGGAGCCACAACTGAACATCTCTCCACGGTACTTGAAGCAATATGTGCACACAGCAGAAAACACAAACCCCTCATTGTACTAGGAGACTACAACTAACCTCCACACCCACCAAGGAAGCCGCAGCATTCCTAAAAGCCATGGAGTCACTAAAATATTGCCAGACAATCAACGCCCCAACTCACCAGCATGGTTCAACTCCGGATATGGTCTTTATTCCAATGCACTTGGTGGAACAGGGCAAGGTCACAACACCAACAATCATGCCGGTCCCTTGGTCAGATCATCATGTGATTGACTTCACCCTGACCCTGAATAACCCCACCCAACACATGGAAAATGAGAGCATAGCCAGGCGTTTTAGAGCCTTCAACAAAGACTCATTGATAAGCAAAATCATTCCACAACTCCAGCAGGAATACGACACCCTTGACCTAAGCATAGAGAAATGGAACTCCATAATATTTAATGCAGCATCAGCCCCTACAAGTACAGAACCACAAGCATGCAGGAGGTCCAACGCCTCCTGGTGCTCAAGTGATATCAGAGATGCAAAGTGCACTCTCCGAAGACTGGAGAGAAAATGGAGGTGGAACAAGTCACATAACTTCCTGACTCAATACACAGCCAAGCAACTGGAATATAACGATCTGATAAATAAGCGTAAACAGCAACACCATACCAACCTAATCATGAAATCTGTTAACAGACCGAGAGAACTCTTTTTAGCATTGTCCAAAAGCTCACTAAAGACACCACGCAGCACTGTACCCACCATCTTGACCCACAGGAATTTGCAGACTACGTGAAATCGAAAAGCACCATCCAGACATACTCCATCACAGCACAGACAGATCACCATGAAATGAAAGAGCAGCATTAAACCTGGGAGGACTTCAGCATTCTCCAGGACCAAGCAGGAAGTCAGTCCTCACATATGGGTGACGTCGGCGCCGACGGAGCCCTCGCGGAGCAAATTTCCCCAGCTTTCAAAGAAAGCCTTTGGGAATTGCAGCGCGCATGCGCGGTCCTCTTCCCGCCCAAGGGTGCCATCTTGCTCAGTTGTCTTTTTTCCGCGGAGCCCTACAGACGTTGCCTGTGAATCCCCCGCAGAAAAGTTGATTTTTTCATTATTTTCTTTATTTTTCTTCGGTTCGACGCCGGTTCTTTTCCCGCCCGGACTCGCGACGCCGGTTACGAGTCCGTCCGTTATTTTTCGGTTTTTCTTGTCCTTAGTGACAGACTTAGAGTTTTTTTTTCTTTTCCCTGGCTGCCCGGTCGTTCGACCTCGCAGGGGCCCTTTTTCCCCCTATGGCGGCCAGTGGCTTCAAAAAGTGTGACCTCTGTAAGAAACTTATGTCTCTTACAGACACTCACGACTTCTGCCTCCGCTGCCTAGGCCCGGATCATAACTCCATGATCTGCGGGCCATGCGGCAAGATGTCCTCCAAAGCATTGAGGAGTCGGCAGCACCAGCGGGAGCGTATCTTCTCTGACTCCGGCCGGGCTCGGACCTCGTCAGAGGCTTCGACGTCTCGGGACTCTGGTCCTGAGCATCGTCGCAGTTCCTCTGAAAGGGGGTCTCCTACCCGGGATCATCTTCGGAAGAAGAAACCCGCGAGGGCGGGTTCGGTGGACGCTCCTGGTTCCTCGAGGGCCAGGTCGCATAGCCCCGATTCCCATCCCGGGTCCTTGGAGTCAGAGGCCGTCGAAACATCCTCGACTCGAGGAGGGCTTGCCTGCTCACGTGAGTACTGTTGTCCTCGTGGACTCGCCTCCGAAGGAGCCGACGCCGGGCCTGACGCCGTCGGGGCCCGAGTCGGGGGCTGCTGGGTCTCCTGAGCTGGGACTCAGGTTGACGGCCTTGGAGGTCAGCTTGGCTGCCTTCATGGACCAGCAGCGGGCATTGATCGCTGGCCTCGCTGGTGCTTCTGCCCTGACTGCCGGGACGTCGACTTCCAAGTCGACCCCGGAGACCGAGCCGATCCTCGAGTCCATGAGGGCTCGAGTCGATCCTCGGTCGAGGTCTCCTTCGGCTTCCCGTTCGGGACCGAGGTCGTCGACGCCGACTCCCTCGGCGTCGGGGCGGATGGCTCCAGTACCCGCCCGACCGGAGCCGGTCGACTCCTTCTCCGAGGAGTCGGCCTGGGAATCTGAGGACGAAGAGTCACCTGGTTCCTTTCGGACTCGGTGTGTCCCATCGGACTCCCCCCGAGTCCGAGTCTCGGAGACGGTCCCCCCCCAGAGGATACCCGGTTCTCGGACTTCGTAAGGGATATGGCCAAGGCCTTGGCCTTCCCTGCGGATCCCGAGGAGGAGCCTCGAGTCGAAGAACTCGATGCCCTCCAATATGACTCTCCCCCGAAGGAGGCCTTTATTGTACCGGTTCCTCCCATGCTGGAACGACTTCTCTTCCGCATGTGGGAGAGCCCGGCGTCGTCGCCGGTATTGAGCAAGCGGGTCGATTCCATTTATCGAGTCCGCAAGAGCCCCGGGTTCCAAAAGGCACAACTACCGCACCATTCCATGGTGGTGGAATCGGCCATGCATAGACTGAAAAGTCAGAAGATGCACTCCTCGGTGCCCCCTGGTAGGGAAGCCCGTAGCCTGGATGCCCTCGGTAGGAAGTGTTTCCAGGGCTCTATGCTTGCTTGTCGAGTCCAGACGTACCAGCTCTACATGGGCATGTATCTCCGAGACCTGGCTAAAGAAATAGCCGGGTTCTCTGCTGGTCTCTCCGATGAACCTTTGCAGAGGTTTCAATCCTTGTCTACTGGTATTCAGGAGTGCTCCAAATTTATTTCTCGAGCAGCCTATGATGGTTTTGAGGCTTCAGCTCGAGTAGCCGCTGCCGGCATCGGTGGACGCCGCCAGGCTTGGCTCCAGTCGTCCGACATCGAGCCCTGGGTGCAGGACAAGTTGGTCGATGTCCCCTGCCGAGGTGATAACCTCTTTGGCAAGCCCATGGATGAGAAGGCTGCACAAATCGAGACGGAGACTCTCACCAGAACTCGTCTCTCCAGGAAAACCTCTGCCCCTTCTCAGAAGAAGAAGAAGGCCTCGGGGAAGAAGCTCTTTTACCCGAGGAAGGCGGCTGCCTACAAATACTACCCTCAGTATCAGGCCTCCTCAGCTCCCCCACAGGGGAAGCAGGCCAAGGGACGGGGTAATGGGTCCCGTAGGCAGCAAGCCCCCCAGCCTGCACCACCGGCCCCTGCTCAGCAGGGTGGGGGTTTTTGACTGTCTCAGCATAGCCTCTCCCCCTCCGCTGGTTCCTCTCAGCACAGGAGGCCGGCTGGCCCACTTTGCCCACAGGTGGTCCAACATCACCACGGATACCTGGGTTCTTCAGATAGTTCAAAATGGCTATCTTCTTCATTTTCACCAGGTGCCTCCCTCCTACTTTCCAGGGGAGCCTTCCAGACTCCCTCTGCACAGGGACTTACTCCTTCAGGAGTTAGCGTGTCTTATTCAGGACCGGGCCGTGGAGCCGGTGCCCCACCACCTGAAGAGTCAAGGGTTTTACTCCAGGTACTTCCTGGTTCCAAAGCGAACAGGAGGCCTCAGACCCATCCTGGACTTGCGCAACCTCAACAAGTTCCTTGCAAGGGAAAAGTTCAAAATGCTTACCCTTGGAATCCTGCTGCCCTTCCTCCAGCAGGGAGACTGGCTATGCTCCTTAGATCTGAAGGATGCGTATACTCATATCCTTATTCATCCAGACCACAGACAATACCTCAGGTTTGTGGTGGACGGACGCCATTACCAGTACAGAGTACTGCCTTTCGGCCTATCCTCCGCCCCCAGAGTGTTCACCAAGTGCCTAGCAGTGGTGGCGGCCTATCTGAGGCTTCAGGGTCTCTTTGTGTTCCCATACCTGGACGACTGGCTCATAAGGGCCCAGTCTGCCCAAGAAGCCACTCTGGCTACTCATCGCACGGTAGCTCTGCTCCAGCACTTGGGATTTGTCATAAACTTCGCAAAGTCCACTTTGCTCCCCTCTCAAGATATGGAATTCATCGGCGCCAGGTTGGACACTCTTCAAGCGCGGGCCTTCCTACCCCTAGACAGGGCCCAAAGGCTCATGGATCTCGCCAGCCGCTTTCACAGCAATTCCCTGGTCTCGGCCAGGCAATTTCTGAGACTGCTCGGCCATATGGCTTCCATGGTCCATGTCACCCCCTATGCCCGCCTGAACATGCGATCTGCTCAATGGTGTCTTCGCCAACAATGGCATCAGGCCACAGGGAGCCTAGCGGACCCCGTGCAGGTCTCCGACCAGCTGGTCTCCTCTCTGCGATGGTGGCTTCACCTGCCCAACCTAGTGCTCGGGGTACCTTTTCAGCCTCCTGCGCATTCTCAGGTCCTGACGACCGATGCTTCTCTCCAGGGCTGGGGAGCACATTGCCAAGGGGCTTGTACTCAGGGTCTCTGGACCCCTTGGGAGTCCGCTCAGCAGATCAACTTCCTGGAGCTCAGAGCCATCCGCCTAGCGCTGAAAGCCTTCTCTCACCTGCTTTCTCACCAGTCAATACTGGTCCAGACTGACAATCAGGTTGCCATGTTCTACGTGAACAAACAAGGCGGGACGGGCTCCTTCCTTCTCTGTCGGGAAGCACAGAAGCTCTGCTCTTGGGCCGTCCACCGCAGCATAGTCCTCAAAGCTGTCTATCTCCCGGGTCAAGAAAACTACCTGGCAGACAAACTGAGCAGGGTCCTCCAACCGCACGAGTGGAGGTTGGATCCGCTTGTGGTTCAGCGGATCTTTCTACGGTGGGTCCTCCCCACCATGGATCTGTTCGCCAGTCCTCTGAACCGGCAGCTTCCCAGATTCTGCTCGGATGCTTTTCTGATTCCATGGTCCACAGGCCTCTTGTATGCTTTTCCACCCATGCCTCTGGTGTCTCGGACGCTCTTCAAAGTTCTCCGAGACAAGGCATCGTTGATCCTAGTGGCTCCTCGGTGGCCGAGGCAACCTTGGTTCCCGCTTCTGATGCAGCTAGCGGTGGACACCCCTCTTCCTCTGGGGTTTCAGCCCGATCTCCTCTCGCAGGATCAGGGGACGCTCCTGCACCCCAACCTCCGGTCCCTTCATCTCATGGCCTGGCTGCTGAAAGGGTAGTCCTTGCACCTCTCCAGCTGCCTCCAGATGTGGAAGAGGTTGTCTTGGCCTCCAGGAGGCCTTCCACCCGGAAGTCCTACGCTCTTAAGTGGCGTCGGTTCTCCGTCTGGTGTACTCAGCAGTCTCAGGACCCCTTCTCCTGTTCGGCATCAGTGGTCTTGCAGTACTTGCTTTCTCTTTCTAATCTTGGCCTCAAGTCCAACTCGGTCAAGGTCCACCTCAGTGCTATTTCTGCGCATCACCTGCCAGTGGATGGTAGACCTCTTTCCAGCCACCCTCTGGTGGCTCGTTTTCTCAGAGGCCTCCTTCTCCTTAAACCAACTTTGCGCCCGCCAGCCCCGAACTGGGATCTCAATGTGGTTTTGCAGCGGCTTACCTGTCCGCCTTTTGAGCCTATGGCTACTTGTCCTCTTCGTTTTCTGTCCTGGAAAACCTTGTTCTTGGTGGCCCTCACTTCCGCTAGACGCGTTAGTGAGCTGCAGGCCCTGGTATCTGATCCTCCTTACACTAGGTTCTACAAGAACCGGGTAGTCCTACGGACTCACCCTAAATTTCTTCCCAAAGTGGTTTCCCCTTTTCATATCAACCAGGAGGTGGTACTTCCGACCTACTTCCCCAGGCCTCACTCCAGCCGAGCTGAAATGGTCCTGCATACCCTGGACTGTAGGAGGGCGCTGAACTTCTACCTTGACCGTACGCGGGAGCACCGGAAGACTGTTCAGCTCTTCGTGTCTTGTGACCCCAACAGGTTGGGGCTCCCTGTCTCCAAGCGTACTCTGTCCATCTGGATCGCGGACTGCATCGCTTGGGCTTACGAGGCTGCGGGCCTCGTGCTGGAAGGTAGAGTCACCGCTCATCGTGTTAGGGCGAAGGCTACGTCAGTGGCTTACCTCCGCTCTGTTCCATTGGCAGACATCTGCCGGGCCGCTACTTGGTCTTCAAGCCAGACTTTTGCAGCCCATTACTGCCTGGAGAGGGAGTCCCGCAGGGACAGTGCTTTCGGACAGGCAGTCCTCCGTAACCTCTTCGAGGTATAGGCAACTCCTACCCTCCATCCCGGATGTTGGGCTACCGGTGGGAGACGTATTCAGAGAAGATTCCTTCCTTCTGTGCTGCTGAGCTAGAGGGAGCTCATTTTTGTGCTTAGGGTCTCCGGTAGCCTTAAGCTTGGGAGTCCCATATGTGAGGACTGACTTCCTGCTTGGTCCTGGAGAAAGCGTAGTTACTCACCTGTAACAGGTGTTCTCCAGGAGCAGCAGGAATCAGTCCTCACAACCCTCCCTCCTCCCCTTGGAGTTGCAGTTTTATGCTTTCGTTTTGCTAATTTTTTGCTGTCTTTTAGCTATGTCATCTGACTGAGCAAGATGGCACCCTTGGGCGGGAAGAGGACCGCGCATGCGCGCTGCAATTCCCAAAGGCTTTCTTTGAAAGCTGGGGAAATTTGCTCTGCGAGGGCTCCGTCGGCGCCGACGTCACCCATATGTGAGGACTGATTCCTGCTGCTCCTGGAGAACACCTGTTACAGGTGAGTAACTACGCTTACCATCAACACATCAAGTAGAGGACATTTATTTATTTATTTTATTTAGCATACATTTGTATACCGCTACTTCCAGCGATCATAATAAATGGACTCAATATAATAAATGGACTCAACACAACAACCTCACTGTCAGACCCATGCCCAGTGTCTTGGCTCAAAGCCACAAGAAGCCAGCTCTCCTATCACATTCATGAAATCTTCAAAGATTCACTCCGAGGATATATGCCACAATCCCTGAAGCACGCCATGATACAGCCGATACTTAAAAGCAACAGGAAGACTCGGCTTCGTCGTCGGGGCTTTTTATTGTTAAGGCCCCGCGTCCTAGCTATTGGTGCTACGTTTTTCCTTAAATTTCCTTGCAAATGTTTAGTCACCTTTAAGGGCACCAAGTACGTCTTCTTGGAAACATCGGCATTGGAAACTTTTCTTTTGTCACATTCTCCACAGGTTTGATAGTTAGTTTTTGGTTAAATTCTTGTCATCAGATGGTAAAAAAAAAGAGTTTAAAATGACTTAGGTCAGCCTCCCCTTCTCTTGCAGTTTTTCTTTGTGTAAGTTTTTCTTTTCTACTGTTTGTTTTGTTTTGCTCCTCATGATGTGGACTGTATTTAGTTTGCTTATTTGATTAGCAATGTTTAATTTTTGGAATGCTTGTATTCTTGAATTTGCTGAATAAAATATTTTGAAATTTAAAAAATTAAAATAAAAATAATAAAAAAAAAGCAACAACCTAAGCCCCTCTGAATCAAAATCATACCGTCCCATCTCCAGCCTACCATTCCTTGCGAAAATCATTGAAAAGTCAGTGCAAAGACAACTTCAGGACCATATTAACATGAATGCCCCACTGGACATCCATCATTATGGCTTTAAACCCCAACACGGTGTGGAAACACTACTCACTTCCCTCTTTGACAATCTCCTAAGAGGCATGGATAACATAAAGAACGGATTCCTGCTAGTGTTCATGGACATCTGGGCAGCCTTTGACACTGTGTCCCACGCCAGGTTACTGCAGCGCCTGCAGTAGATAGGGGTATGCAAGAATACTCTGAAGTGGTTTACTTCCTACTTGGAAGATCGAACGCAACAAGTCGAATGCGCCCAAAAGAAATCACTGCAGTTCCCCGTCACGCAGGGAATACCACAAGGTTCAGCCCTGTCATCAATGCTCTTTAATATTTACATCCAACCCATATGCCAAAAAAGAGCCAAATGAAGAAAACTGGAAACAGCACAAGCACTGGCAAGTTAAATGCAAAGCATTGATAAGGCAAGCAAAGCGAGAATTTCAGAAAGAACTTGCTACGGAAGCAAAAACATAAAACAAAGACATTTTCAAGTACATTCGTAGCAAAAGGCCCGTGAGAGAGTCAATTGGACCATTAGATGACAGAGGGGTAAAAGGGGCAGTAAAAGGAGACAAGGCTATAGTGGAGAGACTGAATGAATTCTTTCTTCGGTCTTTACTGAGGAAGATGTAGGGATGTTACCCGAGACTGAAGTGGTATTTAAAGGTGATACTGCAGAGGAATTGAGAGAAATATCACTACACAGGGAAGATGTATTACAACTATTTGATAAACTGAATAGTAGCAAATCACCTGGGCCGGATGGTATACATCCAAGAGTGTTGAAAGAACTGAAATATGAGATTGCAGACCTGCTATTAGTAATCTATGAACTTTCATTACAATCATCTGTAATACCTGAAGATTGGAAGATCGCCAGTGTAACGCCAATTTTTAAAAAGGGTTCCAGGAGTGATCCGGGAAATTACAGACCGGTGAGCCTGACATCAGTACCGGGGAAAATGGTAGAAACCATCATAAAGAACAAAATTACACAGCATGTAGATAGTCATGGCCTAATGGGAGACAGCCAACATGGCTTTAGACAAGGAATATCTTGTTTTACTAATCTGATATGTTTTTTTGAAGGTGTGAATAAACAGGTAGACAAAGGTGAGTCGGTTAATCGATATAGTGTATCTGGACTTTCAGAAAGCCTTTGACAAGGTCCCTCATCAGCAACCTTTGGCAAAACTAAAAAGTCATGGGATAGGAGGCAGTGTACTATTGTGGATCGGGAACTGGTTAAAAGAGGGTAGGGCTAAATGGCCAATTTTCCCAATGGAAAAAGGTGAATAGTGGAGTACCCCCCAGGGATCTGTACTGGGTCCGCTACTTTTTGACATATTCATAAATGACCTGAAAAAGGGAATAACGAGTGAGGTTATCAAATTTGCAGACGACACAAAACTGTTTAAAGTTGTTAAAACCCAAGAGGACTTTGGAAAACTGCAGGAGGATCTGAATAAATTGGAAGACTGGGCATCCAAATGGCAGATGAAATTTAATGTGGACAAATGCAAAGTTATGCACCTAGGAAAGAACAACCCACACTATGGTTACATGATGCAAGGTTCCACATTGGGAACCACCACCCAGGAAAAAGATTTAGGAGTCATCGTGGATAGCATGTTAAAACCCTCCTCCCAGTGTGCAGCGGCGGCCAAGAAAACAAATAGAATGCTAGGTATCATAAGGAAAGGAATGGAAAATAAAACAAAGGGTATTATAATGCCTCGGTATCATTCCATGGTACGACTGCACCTTGAATATTGTGTGCAATTCTTGTCGCCGTATCTTAAAAAGGATATAGCGTTATTAGAAAAGGTACAGAGAAGAGCCACCAAAATGGTAAAGGGGATGGAAGGCTACTCCTATGAAGAGAGGCTACAAAGGTTAGTGCTCTTCAACCTGGAAAAGAGACGGCTGAGGGGAGATATGATAGAGGTCTATAAACTAATGAATGGAGTGGAACAGGTAAACGTAGATCAATTGTTTACGCTATCAGAATATAGAAAGACTAGGGGACATGCAATAAAGCTACAGGGTAAACTATTTAAGACAAATAAGAGAAAATATTTTTTCACTCAATGTGTAATCAAACTCTGGAATTTGTTACTGGAGGATGTAGTAAGAGCTGTTAGTGTAGCTGGGTTTAAAAAAGGTTTGGACAAGTTCCTGGAGGAAAGGTCCATAAACCATTATTAAAAAGGGACCCAAGATATCAATACTTGACCCAATACAAGCATTGTGGAACCTTTGTCTTTTGGGGATACTGTTAGTATGGCATATCTTATGTTCTTATGCAACATCATCAAACGCCACAAACTCCACTATCACCTCTATGCTGACAACATCATGGTGTATACTCCAATCAACCTACTAGCACTTAACACCACAATAATAACCAGATGCCTTGAAGACATGAATGCCTGGCTCACAGCCAATAACCTGTTGGTCAACTACAATAAAACTGAGGCCGTGTTCGTCACCAGGAACCCCACCTTCATTCCACCACAAACTATCAGCATTCTAGACAAACTCATAGTATTCAAAGATGAAGTTAAGTACCTGGGTATCACAATGGATAGAGCTCAGAACCTGAAATCCCACATCACCAAAACCACAAACAAGGCCTATCAACGACTGAGGACCATCAAAAAGATCACGTCAATATTCTGCTAGGACCACTTCCGCACAGTGTGCCAAACACTCATCACACCTCTGCTTGATTACGGAAACTTGTTATATCAAGGCCTCCATCAGCAGACCTTACACCCACTCCAGATGGTGCAAGACACTACAGCACGCATCATTATAGACACTCCAAGAACTGAGCACATCACCACCGTCTTACAACATCTGCACTGGCTCCCAATGATGGCCAGAGCAAAATTTAAAACAGTCCTGATCATCTTTAAAATTATTCACCATCTCTCGGCAGATGCACTTCAAGATATCATAACAAGGGATATCAGCAATAGACCAAGAAGGATCAATAATGACGACATGATCGTCACACCTGCAGGATATCACAAGACTAAACAAACAACTTCAAGAAGAGCTCCTTCACTACTGGGGCCCACACTTTGGAACTCTCTCCCAACAAGCCTGAGGGCATTAAATGACATCATAGACTACCGCAAGGCCCTTAAAACCCCGTTCTTTACAGAAACCTGTGAGCAGACAGACAACAGTCTCCACCCGAACGGTAATGCAACTACCTCCGCCAACTCGATACCCACTCATCCCAACTAGACATACGAGTTCATCGTATAATGTTGTTAAATGTAACCCTCCAATTGTGATGTGACCACTTTGATTGTAGGATAAGGTGGCATACAAATCTGTCTATATAAATAAATAAATAAATATTTTACATGTAACTTTCAATCTTTTCCTAGTTGTAAAAATTCAAAACTTCATCCAAGAAACTTACTACAGAGTGTAAGTAAACTAAAATGGACGCCAGATGTATGGTGTGACAAATCGCCATGCTGATTAAATAAGTAAGCTGCACGTGTGACATCTCCACAGTACATTATTTAACAATAAATTGTAGAAAAAGATACCTGCCTTAATTTTTTGTCCACTACTGTAATACATTCCATATCGTCCTGCTAGACCAGTCCAGACCAAGTGGGTTGTGAACATAAGAACATAAGATATCCCATACTGGGTCAGACCAAGGTCCATCAAGCCCAATATCCTGTTTCCAACAGTGGCCAATCCAGGTCACAAGTACCTAGCAGTTTCCCCAAAAGACACAGGTTCCACAATGCTTGTACTGGGTCAAGCATTGATATCCTGGGTTCCTTCTTAGTAATGGTTTATGGACCTTTCCTCCAGGAACTTGTCCAAACCTTTTTTAAACCCAGCTACACTAACAGCCTTTACTACATCCTCCGGTAACAAATTCCAGAGTTTGATTACACATTGAGTGAAAAAATATTTTCTTTTATTAGTCTTAAATAGTTGACCCTGTAGCTTCATTGCATGTCCCCTAGTCTTTCTATATTCTGATAAGGTAAACAATCGATCTACGTTTACCCGTTCCACTCCGTTCATTAATTTATAGACTTCTATCATATCTCCCCTCAGCCGTCTCTTTTCCAGGTTAAAGAGCCCTAACCTTTTTAGCCTTTCTTCATAGGAGTATCCTTCCATCCCCTTTATCATTTTGGTGGCTCTTCTCTGAACCTTTTCTAAAATCGCTATATCCTTTTTAAGATACGGCGATCAGAATTGCACACAATATTCAAGGTGCGGTCTCACCATGGAACGATATAGAGGCTTTATAATATCTTTTGTTTTATTTTCCATTCCTTTCCTTATCATACCTAGCATTCTATTTGCTCTCTTGGCCGCCGCTGCACACTGGGTCGAGGGTTTTAACATGGTATCCACAATGACGCCTAAATCTTTTTCCTGGGTGGTGGTTCCTAATGGGGAACCTTGCATCGTGTAACCATAGTTTGGGTTGTTCTTCCCTAGGTGCATAACCTTGCACTTGTCCACATTAAATTTCATCTGCCATTTTGATGCCCAGTTTTCCAATTTATCAAGATCCTCTTGCAATTTTCCACAATCCTCTTGGGTTTTAACAACTTTAAATAGTTTTGTGTCATCTGCAAATTTGATAACCTCACTCGTTATTCCACTTTCCAGGTCATTTATGAATATGTCAAAAAGCAGAGGACCCAGCACAGATCCCTGGGGTACACCACTATTCACCTTTCTCCATTGGGAAAATTGGCCATTTAGCCCTACCCCCTGCTTTCTGTCTTTTAACCAGTTCCTGATCCACAATAGTACACTGCCTCCTATCCCATGACTCTTTAGTTTTGCCAAAAATCTCTGATGAGGGACCTTGTCAAAGGCTTTCTGAAAGTCCAGGTACACAATATCAACCGACTCACCTTTGTCCACCTGTTTATTCACTCCTTCAAAAAAACATAACAGATTAGTAAGACAAGATCTTCCTTGTCTAAAGCCATGTTGGCTGTCTCCCATTAGGTCATGACTATCTAAATGCTGAGTAATTTTATTCTTTATAATGGTTTCTACCATTTTTCCCGGTACTGATGTCAGGCTCACCGGTCTGTAGTTTCCCGGATCACCCATGGAACCCTTTTTAAAAATTGGTGTTACATTGGCGATCTTCCAATCTTCAGGTATTACAGATGATTTTAATGATAGTTCACAGATTACTAATAGCAGGTCTGCAATCTGATATTTCAGTTCTTTCAACACCCTTGGATATATGCCATCCAGCCCAGGTGATTTTGCTACTCTTCAGTTTATCTAATAGTTGTAATACATCTTCCCGATGTATCGATATTTCCTTCAATTCTTCTGCACCTCTAAATACCACTTCAGTCATGGGCAACATACCTACATCTTCCTCAGTAAAGACCGAAGCAAAGAATTCATTCAGTTTCTCCGCTATTGCCTTGTCGCCTCTCAGTGCTCCTTTAACCCCTTTATCATCTAATGGACCAACTGACTCACAGGTTTTTTGCTACGAATGTACTTGAAAAGGTCTTTATTTCGTGTTTTTGCTTCCGCAGCAAGCTTCCTCTCAAATTTTCCCTTTGCCTGCCTTATCAATGCCGTGCATTTGACTTGCCAGTGCTTGTGCTGTTTCCAGGTTTCGTCGTTTGGCTCTTTTTTCCATTTCCTGAAAGATGCTTTTTTGGCAACAACAGCCTCTCTGACCTCACCTTTAAACCATGCTGGCAGTTTTTTGGACTTCCTTCCACTTTTCTAAAAGTATGGAATACAGCTGGTCTGGGCTTCCAAGATAGTATTTTTCAACAACACCCAAGCTTGATGTATGTCTTTAACCTTTGCAACTGCTCCTTCTAGTTTTTTCTTAACTGTTTTCCTCATTTTATCATAGTCTCCCTTTCGAAAGTTAAAAGGTAGTACTGTGGATTTCCTTACTATCCCTCCTCCACTAATTAAATCAAAGGCAATCATGCTATGATCACTATTGCCAAGTGGCCCCAACACCCTTAGATCTGGTATTCCACTAAGGACTAGGTCGAATATGGCTTCCCCTTTTGGTCGGTTCATGAACCAGCTGCTCCAAGAAGCAGTCATTTATTTCATCTAAGAACTTTATCTCCCTAGCATTTCCTGACGTGACACTAACCCAGTCGATACCGGGCTAATTGAAATCACCCATTATTATTACTGCGCTGTAACTGGTAATTTGCTGGTAGGTGTTCCCCCTACCAGCAGATTGATAGAGACAGAACCAATGAAAAGCCCAGGTTTCAATGACATCACTCCCATGCCTGTATCCCCCTCAGCCACCAGAGGCTTCTTTAGTATTTCTTTGTTTCCAGCAGATGGTAGATAGATTTTCTAGTTTGAAGAAAATCTGAATAATTGAGAGGACAAGATTGATTTAGACGCTCGTAAACGATCTCCTTGAGGGTGACTCACTTGAATGTGACGTGGGAGGCTCCACTAGACTGAGGTCTTTTTGGTAGCCATAGGAGGAGGGAAAATTGCTTCATTCCATGCTCTTATTCTGTTAAGGTCCTGCTGAGCAGCCAGAAAATTAAAAGGATGGCTGAATTCAGCAGCTTCACACAACCTCAACATCCCCTCTCTCCTCCTCTGTCCCCCTTGCTCTCTCCCAAAGATTTCAGAAGGCTCTCAGAGGAATTTGCCTGCTAGCCACCTTAAACACAGTGCCTACAAAGCAGAGAAACAGTTTCAGGGAAGTAGAGCCGAGCCTTGTATGGATTTCTACCTTGGGCTCTCGGGGAGTGAGTTTCAAGGCTTGACCTTGTCATTATCCCTGTTGGGGGCACCCGATTCCATTCGTCTGGGGCGTAATTCAGGGTGGACCGCTGGCGACCGTTGGGGTGTGGTGTGGGGGTTTCCTGCCATTTTCTGCATGCGTTAGTGACATTGTTTATTATTGTTTGCCTAGTGGTTGCACGGTCGGTGTGTGCGTTCTGCCCAAGACATTCCAAGCCGTGTTCCTACCCAAGTACCCATAACACATGTTGCTGTGTGCATGCCATTAACACACATTGCTGTATAAGCACCTTAATGTTTATCTTTCGGGCTGCTGCTGCTTTAGCATGCATTGTTGTGATATTTGCCTTTAATTCTCTGTCTTCCAGGAATCATCAAAGCACTTCATCTCTGCCTTTTGGACTCTGCTCTTCTTGCATAGCAGCTTCTGAGTCATCCCTGGATGGCTTCCCCCTCTCCCCCTCCAAGCTGGGGGATGCAGTTAGTCCATCCTTGCCTGCCTTAGGGCAGGAGGTGGTGGATCGCATTGTGGGTAAGGATGTTCAACCAGCCAGGGTTTCTGGTGACCATGCTGTGGGCCGCTCCGTTGTCAAGGGGATCTGTGGCAACTATGTCCCTTGGTGTTGGGTCATTTCTGAGAGGAGAACTTCTGAATTCTGGTTTGTCCTCCCTGAAATTTGTTTCCATTTTACAGTAGAGCTGATCATTCTGGCGTGGAAGTGCCCCCGAATGCTTTCTCATGAGAAGCAGCCTGAGAGTGGAAGCCCTGTTTGGTTGCCTATGGCTAGGTGTCCACGGCAGATGTCACCCCTGGAGATGGGCATCAGCTGGAACCTGTCCGAGATTTGGACTGTGGCTTGGGTTTAGATGTCTGATGTGGATGAAGAAGTACTTTTGCATTCAGAAGATTGTGAGGAGGTTGATGTTATCCGCCTGTTCCGGGAGGAGGAACTGGAGGTGTTGATTCCCAGGGTCTTATCCACCTTGAGCTTGGCAGATACTCCAGGCACGGCGCATGATCTGAAGATGCATCCACCCCTGCAAAGGGTGTGGAAAATCACTCCTGTCTTCCCATTCCTGGAGATACCCAAGGGCCTGTTGCGGTTGCTGCAGGAAAAAGGCCTCTTCAGCCAGACCATCACCACCTCAAAGGGACCTGATTGCACTGGAGGAGGAAGTGGGAGCTCCAGGTCCCTCCTGCTGCCCCCACCAGCCACCAATTGCAGCCCTGGCTCACCAGCATAAAACCCAGCATGCTGCAGGCATGCCCGTGCCTGAGGGCCTCACTAGAGGGCCCTTTGGCGAGGCTCTTAGGCAAGGACAAGGCAAGAGCATTAGTTGAAACACCTTTGACCAAGCAGGAATCAAGCTTGAAATTACAAGCAAGTCAGTCACCAAACCGGAACACTAAGTATTTGAAAGACTCTTACAGGCATCAAGCATGGACCTGAACCAGGTACAAACACAGATATACTATACATTCTGATTCCTATAACACCACACTGCAAAACATGTGTAGTCCAGACAAACTCGGCTACTTTCACATAGTAGTAGCAGTATCATTGTTCACACTGCTGTATTGCAATCTTGTCCACTATCTTCTGTTGCCTACAGATTTGTTATTGTCTCAGTTTGCATATACAAAATACATTGATTTTGTGAAGCTCTACTTGACACTACTAATATTGCTGCTTTATCATATTGTACCTAGTCCGATAGTATTGCACTGCTATCGCCATTGATACTTTGTATGCATTGCAGCTAATATTGCTGCCTTTATCACCTTGTACCTTTTTCATCTCGTCGTACCTAGTCCAATATTATTGCACTGCAGTTGCAATTGATACTTTGTATGTATTGCCGCTCTTATCCCCAAATAATCTATTTATAATCTGCCACTCATATCTAACGGATATATCATTCCTATACCAGTTACACCTAACTCTATCCTCTGCTCACTCTATTGTCTCACCTCCCATTCAACTAAACTTGAATAAATCTTTCCATTATGGATAAGAGAACCACATTATTTATTTATTTATTTATTTATTAACAATTCTTATATACCGCACTATTAGACATCAGCGCGGTTTACATTGAACAAAAAACATCCGACAATTTACATATGTCTGGTCAATTACATTTAACAGGAGATATAAACTTGGGAAATAGGGGAAACTATATTATGGATAAACTATATTATGGATAAAATACACTATCTATATCCTATTCAGCCTCACAACCGTAACACATGCGCTGAATCCCACCCAATATTACCATATTCCTAACATCTACACACCTATCAGACCCCCCCACCCTCTACCTCCCTCCTCCCCTGACTTTCTCACACTACTAAACAAAATTGGAACAGACTCATCAATATCCAACTTTTAAATACCCTTACAATATATCCAGATTCACACCTCCACACCATAAAAACCTAAAATGTTACCTTATTAATGCAAGGTCTATAAAGAACAAAATACCACTCTTTCAAGATCTTCTATCCAATGACACCCCTGACCTTGTATGCATAACCGAGACATGGCTCTCAGACACAGACCCAATCTTAATAAGCCAACTGAAAGCCCCAGGCTATGAAATATTCCTCTCGCATAGAACCACAAAAAGAGGTGGAGGTGTCCTTGTGATTATAAAAGAAAGCTTAAATGCCTCCCTTATAACATCAAAAAAACATAGGCAACTTAGACATACTCACTATAAAATACAAATCATTATACATCTGCCTAACATACAGAACTCCTTCCTTGAACGCAGACAGCCTGGACATAATATCATAAATATTATGCTCATCCACCGACAAGAACCCACTAATCCTGTTAGGTGATCTCAACTTAACATCTCTACCACCTAACCAAGCTTCACCTTTCCTAATCACTATTAAGGATTTGGACTATCATCAAATCATAGACAACATACTCATGTCAAGGGTGACACACTTGAATTGGTGTTCCTACCTAAAGTAATATTTAGAAAATACAACCCCTCCACACTCGAAGTACTACCTGTACCCTGGTCAGACCATCACTTCATAAACTTCCAGCTCCCTATCCATGACAGCCCTATCTCTACACCAACGCCTGACTCACACCAAAGAAAATACAAGAGATTCAACAAAGAGAATTTCCTGAATCAGACATTCCAACAACTTACAATAAACCCAATGAACCTAGACGAAGCTATAAACTCCTGGAACAATACCATATCCAAAGCATCAATCATATACGCACTCCCTACTATCATAACATAAGAACATAAGATATGCCATACTGGGTCAGACCAAGGTCCATCAAGCCCAGTATTCTGTTTCCAACAGTGGCCAATCTAGGTCATATGTACCTAGCAGTTTCCCCAAGAGACACAAGTTCCACAATGCTTGTACTGGGTCAAGCATTGATATCTTCGGTCACTTCTTAATAATGGTTTATGGACCTTTCCTCCAGGAACTTGTCCAAACCTTTTTTAAACCCAGCTACACTAACAGCCTTTACTACATCCTCCGGTAACAAATTCCAGAGTTTGATTACACGTTGAGTGAAAAAATATTTTCTTTTATTAGTCTTAAATAGTTTACCCTGTAGCTTCATTGCATGTCCCCTAGTCTTTCTATATTCTGATAAGGTAAACAATCGATCTACGTTTACCCGTTCCACTCCGTTCATTAATTCATGGACTTCTTTCATATCTCCCCTCAGCCGTCTCTTTTCCAGGTTAAAGAGCCCTAACCTTTTTAGCCTTTCTTCATAGGAGTATCCTTCCATCCCCTTTACCATTTTGGTGGCTCTTCTCTGTACCTTTTCTAAAATCGTTATATCCTTTTTAAGATACGGCGACCAGAATTGCACACAATATTCAAGGTGCGGTCTCACCATGGAACGATATAGAGGCATTATAATATCTTTTGTTTTATTTTCCATTCCTTTCCTTATCATACCTAGCATTCTATTTGTTCTCTTGGCCGCCGCTGCACACTGGGCCGAGGGTTTTAACATGGTATCCACAATGACGCCTAAATCTTTTTCCTGGGTGGTGGTTCCTAATGTGGAACCTTGCATCGTGTAACCATAGTTTGGGTTGTTCTTCCCTAGTTGCATAACCTTGCACTTGTCCACATTAAATTGCATCTGCCATTTTGATGCCCAGTCTTCCAATTTATCAAGATCCTCTTGCAATTTTTCACAATCCTCTTGGGTTTTAACAACTTTAAATAGTTTTGTGTCATCTGCAAATTTGATAACCTCACTCGTTATTCCACTTTCCAGGTCATTTATGAATATGTCAAAAAGCAGCGGACCCAGCACAGATCCCTGGGGTACACCACTATTCACCTTTCTCCATTGGGAAAATTGGCCATTTAGCCCTACTCTCTGCTTTCTATCTTTTAACCAGTTCCTGATCCACAATAGTACACTGCCTCCTATCCCATGACTCTTTAGTTTTGCCAAAAGTCTCTGATGAGGGACCTTGTCAAAGGCTTTCTGAAAGTTCAGATACACAATATCAATCGACTCACCTTTGTCCACCTGTTTATTCACTCCTTCAAAAAAACATAACAGATTAGTAAGACAAGATCTTCCTTGTTTAAAGCCATGTTGGCTGTCTCCCATTAGGTTGTGACTATCTACATGCTGAGTAATTTTATTCTTTATGATGGTTTCTACCATTTTTCTCGGTACTGACGTCAGGCTCACCGGTCTGTAGTTTCCCGGATCACCCCTGGAACCCTTTTTAAAAATTGGTTACATTGGCGATCCTCCAATCTTCAGGTATTAGAGATGATTTTAATGATAGTTCACAGATTACTGATAGCAGTTCTGCAATCTCATATTTCAGTTCTTTCAACACCCTTGGATGTATACCATCCGGCCCAGGTGATTTGCTACTCTTCAGTTTATCTAATAGTTGTAAGACATCCTCCTGATGTATCGATATTTCCTTCAATTCTTCCGCACCTTTAAATACCACTTCAGTCATGGGTAACATCCCTACATCTTCCTCAGTAAAGACCGAAGCAAAGAATTCATTCAGTCTCTCCGCTATCGCCTTGTCGCCTCTTAGTGCTCCTTTAACCCTTTATCTTCTAATGGACCAACTGACTCACAGGTTTTTTGCTACGAATGTACTTGAAAAGGTCTTTATTTCGCGTTTTTGCTTCCGCAGCAAGCTTCTTCTCAAATTCTCTCTTTGCTTGCCTTATCAATGCCTTGCATTTGACTTGCCAGTGCTTGTGCTGTTTCCAGGTTTCGTCATTTGGCTCTTTTTTCCATTTCCTGAAAGATGCTTTTTTGGCAACAACAGCCTCTCTGACCTCACCTTTAAACCATGCTGGCAGTTTTTTGGACTTCCTTCCACTTTTCTAAAAGTGTGGAATACAGCTGGTCTGGGCTTCCAAGATAGTATTTTTCAACAACACCCAAGCTTGATGTACGTCTTTAACCTTCGCAACTGCTCCTTTTACTTTTTTCTTAACTGTTTTCCTCATTTTATCATAGTCTCCCTTTCGAAAGTTAAAAGGTAGTACTGTGGATTTCCTTACTATCCCTCCTCCACTAATTAAATAAAAGGCGATCATGCTATGATCACTATTGCCAAGTGGCCCCAACACCCTTATCTCTTGCACTAGATCTGGTGTTCCACTAAGGACTAGGTCTAATATGGCTTCCCCTCTGGTCGGTTCATGAACCAGCTGCTCCAAGAAGCAGTCATTTATTTCATCTAGGAACTTTATCTCCCTAGCATGTCCTGACGTGACACTGACCCAGTCGATACCGGGGTAATTGAAATCACCCATTATTATTACTGCGCTGTAACGTACGTTAGCTTCCTTGATTTCTTTGAGCATTTCATCATCCATTTGGTCATTCTGGCCAGGTGCTCGATAGTACACCCCCGCTGCCATCGCCTTCCCCCTTTTATATGGAATTTCAATCCATATAGATTCTACAGCAGATTTTGTTTCCTGCAAAACTTTAATCCTTTCTGAGTCAATGCCCTCTCTAACATAGAGCGCAACCCCTCCACCAATTTGATCAGCTCTCTCATTACGATATAGTTTGTACCCAGGTATCACAGTGTCCCACTGGTTGTCCTCCTTCCACCATGTCTCTGATATTCCAATCATATCTAACCTTTCATTTAGTGCTATATATTCTAACTCTCCTATCTTATTCTTTAGACTTCTAGCATTTGCATACAAGCATTTTAGAGAATGTATTTTATTCATGTTAATTTGGCTATTGTTAGACATGGGTAAATTGGGATCTTTAAGCTCTGTCTGCTCCATACTTGAGGGCATTTGGGCTACTTTACTCTTTTGTGAAACCTCTCTGCTTTTGGTAGTATCCTTCAAGGATACATTCTTCCGAACCATCCGCTCTTGGGCGACTGTCTGCTTTCCCCTAATATCTAGTTTAAAAGCTGCTCTATCTCCTTTTTAAAGGTTAATGCCAGCAGCCTGGTTCCATCCCGGTTAAGGCCTCTATCCCTGTACACTGGGGGTGGTGCCTGGCTCTGGCTCATCCTCCCCCCTCCACCTTTTCTCTCTCATTCCCCTGCAAATCCTTTGCTCTGCCCAACCTCCTTGTCCCCCCTCCCCTCTCCTCCCCCCTCCCTTGTCCCTTTAACCCCTCCTACATCTAGCTCTCCTCAAGTGCCGTTCCCTGCGCTCCAAGGCCATCCCAATCCATGACCACCTCTTGCAACACTCCCTTGATTTTTTTTTTTCCTTTTTATCTGAAACCTGGTTCCATGATAGTGATGAACCTCTCCTTAACCACTGCCTTCCCCCGGGCTACTCTGCCTTTGCCAATTCCCGCTGGGGTTGCTCTGGTGGGGGGGGGGGGGTCACAGCCATCTACCACTCCTCCCTCTTCTTTGTGAGCTCTCCTCCTCCCCTGCCCTGCATTATCCCAAGTCCCTCCTCTGCCTTGACTCCTCCCCTTCCTCCACTTTCTTCTCATTTATTCGCCTCCTGCTCCCCCCCATACCTTTGGGATTCCCCCCTCCTCACCCTTTCTGAGGTTTCCCTCCTTTACCCTCATGTCGTCTTCATTGGGGACTTAAGTGTCCATCGTGATTCCTTCTTCCTTGCCCTTCTCACTGATTTGTCTCTCTGTCAGCATGTCTCTTTTCTCACTCATTCCGCTGGTCATACCTTGGATCTTGTGATTTCATCTAGCACTTCCCCCTTTACCCCCCTGCCTTGTTCTCCTTCCCAGTCCATTAGTCTGATCATTTCTGTCTTCTTTTTCATATTAATCTTCCCACTGCCTTGCCTCTCCAACAACAGCCCCCATCCCCCTCCTCCTCAGCTTGTCACATCACCCCCAGTACCCTCCAACAGTTTCCCTTCACAGATACCCTCTTCTCACCTGATTTCCACAGTTTGCCTTCCGACCTTCAGGTTCAGATCTGGAACATCACTCTTTCCTCAGCTCTTGATGCCATTGGCCCTCCTCGCTCTACCCCTCACCCCCGCCGACCTAGCCATCATCCCTGGTTTCATCCTGTCTTCTTTCTCCACCGTGCTTGTCTCCGCCATGCCGAATGCCTGTGGCACAAACGCCCCTCCGTGGACTCTCTCATTTCCGCTACTGTCACTCTCAATACCGTTCTCTCATACTGCTAAATGTTCGTAATGCTCCAACTTCATTTCTCCTGTCAGCTCTATTCCATCCTCTGCTCCCTCTCGGCCCCTCATACCTCCCCTTCTGCAGTTCCCCCCCCCACCCTTCCTGACCCTGCTCTCCTCGCAGATTCCTACAGTACCAAAGTCCAGGATCTTCTGTGGAGTCTGTGATCTTTGCACAGCTCACCTTCCATCTAGATTCTGCACTTATTCTTCATCCAGGATACAGCACCGAAACCATTCTCGCCTACCTTCTCAACGAACTTCACTCCTTCCACGATCAAGGTCAGTATTCCATTGCAGTTTTCCTCGACCTGTCCTCTGCCTTCGACCTTGTGGATCATCGCACACTCCTCACCCATCTCTCCGATGCCGGCCTCAGCGGTTCTGTGCTTCACTGGTTCTGCCCTTTTCTGTCCACCAGGTCTTTCTCAGTCCCCTCTGGTGTCTCCTCCTCACCCAGCATTCCTCTTCCCTGTGGTGTCCCCTAATGCTCCGTCCTTGCCCCTCTTTTCTTCAATGTCTTTCTGGCCCCCCTCACACTTCTCATCCAGCAGCATTGCATTTCCGCATACTATTACGCGGATGACATCGTCCTCCTCCTCCATCATACCGACCCTGTTGCCCCTGACATTACCCCCCCTCAATGTCTGTCTTTCCTCTGTCAGTACCTGGTTAACCTCAAACTTTCTCCACCTCAACCTGGACAAAACTCAAGCCATCTGGTTCATGTTTGGTAGCCTCAACCCTGCCCTTGCACTCTCTCTTTCTTCTTCCTCCATCCCTCTGGTCCCTTCCCTACGTTACATAGGTGTTACTTTGGACTCTGCTGTGACATTCCATGACCACCTATCATCTATTTATTTATTTAGACAGTTTTGTATACCGCCTTATCCTTCAATCAAAGCGGTCACAGCACAATTGGGGGATACATTTAACACGCGGGGATATGAGACACGTACACTAATACTTACAGGGAACATGGGCAATGGAGGGTTAAGTGGCTTGCCCAAGACCACAAGGAGCATCTGTGGGACTAGAAACCCTAGTCCTTCCGGCCCAAGGTTGCTGTTCTCTAGTGGGATTTGAACCCCCGACCTTCCGGCCTGAAGTACCCTGCCCCAACCACTAGGCTAAGTTTGCCATTCCTTCTGCTCTCTTCGCCAGATCCATGTCATCTGTCCTTTCCTCCCCATTTCCTCCTTGGTTACCCTTCTACTTTCCCTGGTTATGAGCAGGATCCGTTTATTGTAACATTGCTTTGACCGGCCTCCCCCAGTATTAATTACGAAGACTCCAACTGTTACAAAATACTGCAGCCCGACTCATCACTCATGCATCCCGCACTGATCATGTCACTCCCTCTTCTTATTCACCTCCATTGGTTTCCTGTAACCCACCGTATCCAATTCAAGGTCTGAACTCTTGCTCATAAAGCCATCCACTCTGGTTCCCCCCAATACCTCTCCAACCTCATTCATCTCCATGCCCCCCACCACTCACTTTGCCACATTCACATCAACCGTATGTTCCTTCCCCCTCCTCTTGCACACCTGGAATCCACTAGAAACTCATCCTTCTTTTTTTCTCAGCCCTAAATTCTGGAACTCTCTTCCTCTGGACCTTAGATTGAAACTCTTTCAACAGATTCAAATCTCTTCTTAAGACTCATCTCTTCTGTTCTGCTTTTGATCTCCCCGTCCCCCCTATATCCAGCTGAGAATCCCATTCTTCTCTCCTCTCCTTGCCTCCTCTGTCCTTTTCCCTTTGCCTTCTCTCTCCTTCCTCTGTTCTCACCTCTCCTGTCGTAACTATGCTGTTCTTTTCCTTTTCTGGCAGTTTGTTTTTATTGTATTGTAAACCGCTTTGATGTTTTTACTGTAAAGTGGTATATTAAGAGCCGAATAAAGATAAAGATCACTAACCTGGCAATTCAACAACTGAGACTGTTTCTCAGAAGCGGCAAACTGGCTTTCAACCCAAAACCTTAAGATCAATTTCAGCAAAACAGAAACACTCTACATTACTAAGAATAAAAACTTTATCCCCCCCAACACATATTTTGATCCAAGATGCTAACATAGCTGTCAAAAGTGAGGTAAAATACCTTGGAGTTATGTTAGTTAGATCGCTTAACATGCTATCGCACATTAAGCAAACAACAAAAAAAATCTTCTATAAGCTCAAAATGTTGAAGTAGCTCTGCCCACTCCTTTTCCCCGACGACTTCAAATCAGTTATTAACGCCATTGTCACACCTCACTTTGACTTCTGCAATAGCACCCTTCAAGGTCTACCTAAACAATCCATAAGACAACTCCAGTTAGCCCAAAATGTCGCTGCAAGAATAACCTCAAATGTCAGACTAGCAGAATACATTACACCTACACTATACAATCTTCATTGGCTTCCATTCCAAAGCCACATACAGTATAAAGTACTCGTAACTACTTTTAAATTTATTAAAGGCATTGCACCATCCCACCTCGATACACTCAACTCCAAAGACAATAACATTTGAAACCAATGAGAATGTAACAAAAATAAACTAACTATTCCAACTGACTTCAGGAAATCCTGAAAAATGACCAACGGAGCTTTCTCCCACTTCTCCCCTGTCCTCTGGAACAACCTCCCAGACAGCATAAGATCCATAGATGATCTCTCCACCTTCTGAAAAAAACTCGACTCAAAATCCACCTGTTTACTCTACACTTCAGAAACACAAATGATGCCACAAATGAAGATACACCCCACCCCTCTTTTGATTACATCCCTTCCCTCTCCTAAGAAAAGAAACTTAAGATGGTATAACTTAACCTGAAACAAGATGAAAAAGCAGAACTATCAATGTATATAGTTACTTTGGTACTTTTTGTTATACCAATGTGAATAGATACATTGAAAATAGAATTGAATATGTACTGTTCTGTGCAATTCAAAGTTTTTGTTTAATGTAAACTGCATTTGATCTCTTGGAAAATGCGGTATAGAAATTTATTATAAATAAACAAATAAAAATTCCCCTGACTCCCCGTCTAAAGGGTTGAGGGTGTATGAGGATGCCCACTCCCATGGAGGAGGAGTGCATTGTGTGGTTTGATATTGCCAAGGTGGATGTGCACGTCATAGGGGTTACTAGACAGATCACCATTTCTGTGGAAGGCAGATCGGCCTTAAGGATACGCTGGACTGAAAGGTGGTTTGTTGTGTCAGTTGCTATTCTTCAGTTGGCGGTATATCTTGAGCCCTGCTCTAGTGGATTCAGTCTCTACTGCCGGATGAGTCTACCCTCTTTTGGAGTCTGCTATGGCCTTCCTTTCTGATGACATGTACGGCCTGATGTGTCTAGCGGCCAGGGATTGTGCCTTGTTGACGGTGACATGGCATTGGCTTGGATCTGACGAGGGGCAGTAGACTCATCTTGCAAAGCCCGGTTGCCTATCTGGCCTTAGAGGGGCGTTTCCTGTTGGGTCCAATTTGGAGAAGTTGGTGAAGGACCTGGATGAGACAAAATCTTTCCGCCTTCTGGAGGGCAAGTCCAAGGGGCCTATAAAGAGCCTCTTTTCCATCTTCCTCCAACTATTTCTCATGGGCTCACTGGTTGGACTCCTCTCCCTACTCATCTGGAAAGCCTTTCTTCCCCTCTATTTATGGACTTTTCTCAGTCCTTTTGTGGAGTGCTTGGGCCCATTGGGGCTGCATAATGAAGGTTTGAGGGCCCATTCCCTGGTTCTTCCAGTTGGAGGCAGGATTTGCCTCTTCTTTCAGGAATGGGCCTGAGTCACCAGGGATTGCTGGGTGCTAGTCCCCATTCAGTACAGCTATGTCCTGGAATGCAAAGAGCTGATCCTGTCTGCTTTCATTGTCTTTCCTTGTGGATCTGCGAACATCAGGGCTGCTGTGTGAATCACCTTGGACAAGTTGCCTCTGCTAAAGACAGTGGTGCCCATTCCCCTGGACAATCGGGGCAAGGGCAGGTATTCCATCTGTTTCGTAGTGCCGACACAGAAGGAACATTCCAGCCCATTCTAGACCTCAAGTTTGCAGTGAGCACTTGCATGTTATGTGCTTCTAAATGGAAACCTTTGTAATCCATGATTCAAACGATGGGCTGAGGGGAGTTTTGGCATCTCTGGATTTGGCCAGGGTGTATTTTTTTTTTATTTTTTTTATCCTGATCCAGAAAAATATCTGTTTGCCTTGCTTGGCTCTCACCTTGAGTTTGCCATCCTCCCATTCAGATTCTCTACTGCTTCAAAGATATAACTAATATATAGACACACAAAGTACATATATTGTTTATGTGCAGTCTAAATGGGCCTACCCTGGTGGCTGCGCTGCTATGAAGATTTAAATTTGATTCCTAGGGCAGATTTTCTGTTTCCCCAGACAAGTTGAGACTTGTAGAAACAAGGTTCATATTCCCTTGGGGGTGGGAGTTAAAGGCATTATACAATGGCTGCACCTAGGGGTTGTACTTAGAGCTCATGCTTTTAGAAGGAAGCCTTCCCATTTCATTCCCCCATTTCAGACAGAGGATTGCCACTGCAGTAACAGGGTTAAATTAGTTGAAAGGGGACATAGAACGGGAAAATCTGCCCAGTTCCAAGAGAGCTGGAAGTGTTAAAGAAAAACCCAAGAAAGCTTCTAAAACAAATAATGTAAAAGTAGCAGGTCTCTCAAAGTAGTTTTGAAGTCCAATTTGCAAAAAATATATTTTGTTTTCCTTTTATCATGTCTGCCTCTGCTGCCACCAATACCATAGCTCCCTAAAGGGTCATACCTGATACTTATGTATGTACTACTTCTCATCTCCAGGGCTGAGAAGACACCTCTGCTGGAAGTCTGCTTCCCAGTATATTGGCATCCATCTTCTTTCCTTCACAGGAACAGAGTATGCCACTTGTTGTCTTGTCAGGCCCACTTATTTATTTATTTAGTAGTGCTTATATACCGCTTTTCACCGTGCAAGAGAAGGACTCGTTTTCCGTGTGCATATCAAACTGGACATATCAAAACAAATCATAACAGCAAATTAAGATTTATATGCATTTATGGGAATCCATTTCTATGGAAAAACAGTTTATACTATTTTATTTTTCACAATTTAAGGACATGTCTCACTACGTAGTCCCAGGCAAGTAACATCAAATGTATTATCATGAGTCATTACAGGTACTAATACAATTCCCCCCCCCCCCAACTATAAAATGGTCTGAGTATTTCCAGCTAGAATCTCTTCTCCCGCCCCCTTTAATCTATTCAGTCCATCCCATGAGGAATAATACAAGTTCAGTGGGTGACCCAGAAAAACATTCAGTTTAATTTCAACGGATAGCAACCATATTTCATCATAATGAGTTTTCAGAAACAAACGTGTCAGGGTGAAGCAGATAGGGGCGCAGGTGGTGTTCTCTTCAATCCTCCCTGTTGAGGGTAAAGGCCAAGGTGGAGAAGCTCGCATCCTGGAGATAAATGCATGGCTATGTGGATGGTGTCATCAAGAGCGTTTTGGTTTCCTGGACCATGTGATGCTGTTCCAAGGAATGCAGAACAGAGAGATGGCATCCATCTGTCCAAGAAGGGTCTACGTGTCTTCAGTAGTAGACTGGCTAATCTACTGAAGAGGGCTTTAAACTAGATTTGTTAGGGATGCATGAAGAAAACCCCTCGGTAAGAGAAAAATTAAATGCCTTTATGGAAATGGGTAACGGGCAACATCTGGAAAGCAGTGTGTATAAATGCCAGTAGCATGGGAAATAAGATCCCAGATGTTGAGGCTTTAATGGGATAGTCTGACTTGGATTTAGTGACAGTAACAGACATGGTTCACGGGCAATCATGACTGGGATGTAACTATACCAGGCTATACTTATTTCAGAAGGACAGAGTAGGAAGAAGGGGAGGAGGAGTGACACTATATGTAAAAAAAAAATATTAAAGCTTTGGAAATACAGGGCTTAAAAGGGAGAGAGGAGTCATTGTGGGTTAAACTATAAAGAGGGAAAGAGAAATCTATTTGCATTGGTGTGATATACAGACCTCCCGCACAGGGAGAAGAGATGGACGGAGAGTTAATTGAAGACATATACAGCATTGCCAGGAAAGGGGTAGTGCTACTGATAAGGGATTTCAATATGCAAGATGTTGATCGGCACATCTCTGCTGCAGTATAATCTAGAAGTAAGGAGATCCTGAATTCTCTACAGGGAGAACTATTCAGGCAACTGGTAACAGAACCCACACATGATGGGGCCATACTGGACTTGGTGCTTATCAATGGGGAAAGTGTTTCTGATGTTATAGTGGGAGATCATTTCACATCCAGTGATCACCATATGGTGTGGTTCGGTATTAGGACTAGGGCTGATAAAATTCATTCAAAAGCGAGGGTCTTAGATTTTAGGAAAACTAACGTTGCCAAAAAGGGCCAATACCTCAGGGAGTCGTTAGCAGGATGGGAGCAGCTGGGTGATGTAGAAAAACAGTGGGCAAAAAAGTGGGATATTTTAAAGGCAATCAACCTGTTTGTTAAAATGGTAAATAAAGGTAAAAGGAAAAGGAGACCGCTATGGTTTCTGAAAGAAGTAGCTGAAAAGGTGAAAAAAAAAGAGAGAGGCCTTCATGAAATACAAGCAATCATAGAGAAAAGAAGATGGGCATCTATATTTGGAAAAACTTTGAAAAGTTAGCAAAGTAGTCAGGAAGGCAAAGATTTAAAAAGAGGAGAAACTAGCCAATGCAATATAATGGGGGGATAAGACATTTTTCAGAATTATTAGTGAGAAGAAGGGCAAAAGTGGTATTGTGAGACTCGAGGGTGAAGGGGAGGAATATGTAGAAGCTGATGAGATTAAAATGTAATTGCTTAACAAATATTTCTGTTCTGTGTTCACAGACAAGGAACAGGACCTCAGAAAACAACCACAAAGAGGAATAGAAGAGAGGGGCATCTTGAACAATTTTCAGAAGACTGTGTTCATGAGGGTACTAGCTAAACTTAAAGTAGACAAAGCGATGGGACCAGATGGGATACACCCAAGAATACTGAGGGAACATGGGGACATTAGCAGCTCCACTGACTGAACTTTTCAGTGCCTCATTGGAGTCTGAAGTAGTGTCAGAGGACTGGAGAGAGGCACATGTGGTCCCTTTACACAAAAGTGGAAGAAAGGATGTGGTTGAAAACTACATGTCTGTTAGTTTAACCTCTGTAGTGAGTAAATTATTGGAAACATTGCTGAAAGAGAAAATAGTGAGGTTTCTGGAGTCTTAACAGATTACCGGATCCGAGGCAGCATCGATTCACCAGAGGCAGGTCTTGTCAGACAAATCTGATTTCTTTGACTGGGTGACCAGGGAGTTGGATCGAGGGAGAGCCCTAGATGTAGTGAATTTAGATTTCTATAAAGCCTTTGACACCGTTCCACACAGGCGACTTATAAACAGAGTACCCTAGGGATGACCCTAAAGTTACTGCTTGGGTTAGAAATTGGTTGAGTGGGAAGTGACAAACAGTACAGATAAATGGAGTTCCCTGCGGCACTCTATTGGTAACCTCCTTCTCCTCAGAGTGATCTGTCCTTGGTCCAATTCTTTTTAACATCTTTGTTAGTGATATTGCAGAAGGACTGCTGGGTAAGGTTTGCCTCTTTGCTTATGATCCCAAGCCTTTTCAATAGAATAGACACCCAGGAAGGTGAAGATAACATGAGGAGGGATCTAGCTAAGCTTGAAGAATGGTCTAGAATTTGGCAGCTGAGATTTAATATTAAATGCAAGGTCATGCATTTGGACTGCAGCAATCTAAGGGAGCGATATAGTATAGGGGGTGGAGTACTTATGTCCACAAAAGAAGGCATGATTGTGTCTGTTGATCTTAAAGTAGCTAAATCCCAATGGAAAAAGGTGAATAGTGGAGTACCCCAGGGATCTGTACTGGGTCCGCTACTTTTTGACATATTCATAAATGACCTGGAAAAGGGAATAACTAGTGAGGTTATCAAATTTGCAGATGACACAAAACTGTTTAAAGTTGTTAAAACCCAAGAGGATTGTGGAAAACTGCAGGAGGATCTGGATAAATTGGAAGACTGGGCATCAAAATGGCAGATGAAATTTAATGTGGACAAGTGCAAAGTTATGCACCTAGGAAAGAACAACCCACACTATAGTTACACGATGCAAGGCTCCACATTAGAAACCACCACCCAGGAAAAAGATTTAGGAGTCATCGTGGATAACATGTTAAAACCCTCCGCCCAGTGTGCAGCGGCGGCCAAGAAAGCAAATAGAATGCTAGGTATCATAAGGAAAGGGATGGAGAATAAAACAAAGGATATTATAATGCCTCTGTATCGCTCCATGGTACGACCGCACCTTGAATATTGTGTGCAATTCTGGTCACCGTATCTTAAAAAGGACATAGAGTTATTAGAAAAAGTACAGAGAAGAGCCACCAAATTGGTGAAGTGGATGGAAGGCTACTCCTATGAAGAGAGGCTAAAAAGGTTAGGGCTCTTTAACCTAGAAAAGAGACGGCTGAGGGGAGATATGATAGAGGTGTATAAATTAATGAATGGAGTGGAACGGATAAACGTGGATCAATTGTTTACGCTATCAGAATATAGAAGGACTAGGGGACATGTAATGAAGCTACAGGGTAAACTATTTAAGACAAATAGGAGAAAATATTTCTTCACTCAACGTGTAATCAAACTCTGGAATCTGTTACCGGAGGATGTAGTAAGGGCTGTTAGTATAGCTGGGTTTAAAAAAGGTTTGGACAAGTTCCTGGAGGAAAGGTCCATAAACCACTATTAAAAAGGGACCCAGGATATCAATGCTTGGCCTAGTACAAGCACTGCAGAACCTGTGTCTTTTGGGGAAACTGCTAGGTACGTATGACCTAGATTGGCCACTGTTGGAAACAGGATACTGGGCTTGATGGACCTCGGTCTGACCCAGTATGGCATTTCTTATGTTCTTATGTTCTTAAATAGATAGAAAAGACGATGGCGAAAGCTAGAAGGATGCTTGGGTTCATAGGGAAAGGAATGGCCAGCAGAAGAAAGGAGGTGATAGTGCCACTGTATAAGTCTCTTTTGTGCGATTTCATTTGGAGTATTGTGTGCAATTCTGGAGACCGCACCTTCAAAAGGATATAAACAGGTTGTACAGAGGGTGGCTACTAAAATGGTTAGTAGTCTTCGTTAGAAAGCATATGAGGACAGACGTAAGGATCTTAATATGTATACTGCCCGAAGAACAAACCAGTCGGTACTAGAGGAGATCAAACCTAAGCTTTCTTTAGAAGCTCAGATGACAAGACTTCGACTTTCATACTTTGGACACATCATGCGAAGAGAGAGATCATTAGAGAAAGACATCATGCTTGGCAAGCTAGAAGGTAAACGCAAAAGAGGAAGGCCAGCAATGAGATGTATCGAGACAATAACAGCAGCTACGGGTACCAGTCTGTCAACAATGAGCCGCCTGACTGAAGACCGAACACAATTTAGGATAGCTATCCAGAGGGTCGCCATGAGTCGACTCTGACTCGACGGCACTTAACAACATGTATACTTTAGAGGAAAGGCAGGATAAAGATGATATGATAGAGATATTTAAATACCTCTGTGGCATAAATGCACAGGAGGAGAGCCTCTTTCGATTGAAAGCAAGCTCTGCTACGAGGGACATAGGAGGAATGTGAAAGAGGATAGATTCAGGAGTAATATGTAGAAATATTTCTTTACGGAAAGAGTGGTAGATGCATGGAATAGTCTCCCAGTGGAGGTGGTAGAGATGAGGCAGTGGAGAAACACAGAGGATCTCTAAAGGAAACAAAGGGACTGTTGTAGTGGTTGATATGGAAGGGCAGACTAGATAGGCTATGTGGTCTTTTTCTGCCATCATGTTTCTTTGTTTGTTTCCATCTTTGTCTATTACATCCTGCCCTACCCCAAGCCACCAATAAAAGAATTCATATCTAAAGGCATCTTGTGGCAGATGAAATAATTATCCAGTTTCTTTCTTGTAACCAAAGTTTCTAGTCCTTGAAGGACTAGAAAGGGGGACTGTTACTTCTGGAGAAAAATCTGCAACTGTCAGTATATACTTCTGGTAAATTTCTAAAAATAATTCTTTGTATTAAAGCTACTTAATCTGTGAACCCACTGTTTTTTGTTGGATCAGTTAGGGCCTAGTAGCAGCAATTAAAGTTTGAATTTAAAACACAGAGGAGAGCTTTATGGTTACATTTCATACCCAGCAGAGAGCTTGTAGTTTAAATTTAATAGTCACTCAGGGCCAAGTAACAGCAAAGTACTTTTAGTTTAAATTTAACACACAGAAGAGAGCTTTCTGGTTAAATTTAGTACCCAGCAGAGAGCTTGTAGTTTAAATTTCATAAGAAGTTAGAGCCTAGCAGCAGCTAAGAGCTATAATTTAAATCAAATCAGAATTTTAGCTTACCTCAGCAGCACAAGACAGGGTACTGTGTAGCAGCCCTCTATTAATAAGTGTTATTTCCCTCCCTCCCTCCCTCCCCACACCCACCCTCCCCTGGGATAATCATAGCTTCCTTATCGTCACTCCAGTCCAGTCCCTTTACTTCTGGGTTACGCAACCCTTCCAGCAGCTTGGAGGCTGAGCCCAACCTTTTTGGAGGTGGAGCGGTATAAGTACCCCTGGGACCACCCACTCACCCCAGTATTCTCAGCCTCCAAGCAGCTGGAGGGTTCCGTAAGCCTGGGCTTACTGGAGTCCTTCTTTTAGATAATACTTTTATTTAATTTTATTTAATCTTACTTACTTAATTTTATTTAAGTTTATTTTATTTAAGTTTATTGGTCTAACTTACTTACATTTCTTTAGCTGATTAAGCTCCTGCGGCTTTAAATTTCTGCCGGCTCCTTCTCCCCCCCCCCCTCCCTCCTGTTCGGGCCGGGGAACGGAGGTAAGCGGTGTCCTGCAGCGTCAGGGGAGACTTCCCTCTCTCCTGCTCCGGGCAAGATCAATCGGACCAGAAGACAACCGCCTCCATTCTCTGCCTCGCGCCAAAGCCCCCAGGGTGGCTGAGCGCTGGAGGCAAGACCGCCGGAGGCAAGACCGCCATTCGGGCCTACCGCCAATCACTTCCTAGGCGCACGAAGAGACGCGGCAGCGATAACGGTCTCCCCGGCATCGCGGAAGCAGCGAAAGTGATTGCTGCTTTAAGGGGGCGCAATTTCACTTCAGGCCTTCTCTCGGAGCACGGCAAACCCGGCGACTACCCTCCCGCAGTCCCGATCTGGCTCCACGTGGTGAGGCCCACCACGTGTAGAGCCTGCGGGCCAGGATAGTCGCGCCGGGGGCAGGATCCAGTACCAGCATCTGAAACGCAAGTACCTCCGGTGGGGGAAAGAACTTCTAAATTTTTGGTTAATGCTTTATTTCAATTTATTTCCTTTCTATCCAAATTTTAATCTTTTATCTTAATTTTGTTGCGCTGGTACTGGGTTTAATTTCCTTTGGGGCAAGCATTTTGTCTGTCTCCCCCCAAGAGGAACAAAAAGGGGAGAAGTAAAAAAGGTTAAAAAAGGGTAAAAAAGTTAAAAGACTGCATGTTTATTGAATTTTTATTCAAATCTTAGAAACATGGCAACCAAGCCACGCTGTCCCTCCTGCGGAACACGCAGAGGCACCTCCGCAGAGTCAGGAATCTGCAGGAGCTGCGCCGCAGTGGCGGCCTCAGTTGAGCAGGAGATTAATCTCGCTGTAGCTCTCCCTCCTCAGGGGGCAGGAGACCTCCTAGGTGGGGAGGGAGGGTCACAGGCACCCCCTCCTACGTCCTCGGACATACCTTCTCCTTCCCTACCCCCTTCCCCCCTCCCTGCGGGGGAAGGAGGGTCCGGGGATTTTTTCTCCCCGGACTTCATACTCTTGCTGCACAAGGCCTATTGCTTACGGAAGCAAGGCTTAGGTGCAGCTGAGGCCGGACCGTCAAAGAAGGACAATTCAGCCTCAGATGCCAGCGTGCCAACGAAGCGCCCCCGGCTGTGTGAGGAGGAGCCCCTGGCGACCCTCTCTCAGGTTACTCCGGAGGAGACGTACTCAGACAAGGACTTGGACGAGGAGGAAGAGGAGCTGGAAGAGGGAGAGATCCCGGAGGAAGACCAATCCAGGATCATCAGAGTCTTTCGTCGGGAGGAGCTCCCGGCACTAATTAATGAATCCCTAAAGGTCCTCAATGTGGCCTCAGATACGCAGGCTGAGGAGGAGGCGCTGGAGGACCCATTGATCCAGGCCATTAGGAGATCCCAGAAGGTCTTTCCGGTCCACAGAGTGGTTCGTCAGATGATCCAGGAAGAATGGGACCAGCCGGAATCTAGCCTGAGGGGGACCCGCCCCATGCTGCGCCTATACCCTCTCCCAGAGGCAGATAAGGAGCTCCTGAAGTCCCCCAGAGTGGATGCAGCGGTATCAGCAGTCACTAAGAAGACTACTATCCCAGTTGAAGGCAGCACGGCCTTAAGGGATTCTCAGGACAGAAAGTTGGACACGCTCCTGAAACAAGCATTTGACGTAAGCGCTCTCGCCCTACAGGCCTCCATCTCAGGAGCTTGGGTTGCTCGGGCCTGCTTAAGGTGGTCGCAGCAACTGCAAGCGGCGGAGTCCACCGCGGGGGACGCCCGGCCCAACGCCGCTAGGTTGGAATCCGGAGCAGCCTACTTAGCGGATAGTCAGTATGACCTCATCAGAAGCCTGGCCAAGAACATGGCCTCGGTAGTGGCAGCCAGGCGTTATTTGTGGTTACGAAATTGGGCGGCGGATGCCTCTTCAAAGGCACGCCTGGGTCGACTCCCCTTTAAGGGCAAGCTGCTCTTCGGGGAGGATTTGGAGAAGCTAGTAAAGGACCTTGGCGAGTCCAAGGGAGGCAGGCTACCAGAAGATAGGCCGAAACAAAGTCGCCTTCTGCCTTCGAATCGCCCCCAGTCCAGGAATTCTCGGAGGTTTCGCCCTGCCAGATCCAACCCCCCATCCAGGGGACGCTTCCCCTCCAGGAGCCAAGGTTTCAGGGGGTTTCGAGGGGCAGGCCGCGGCTTTGGGGCCTCCTCCTCCTTCTCCTCGGCACCTAGAAAACCACAATGAAGCGAAGGGGGACCAGGGGGAAGAACGGCCAGTGGGAGGCCGCCTAAGGCAGTTCCTCCCCGCCTGGTCCCGGGTCACTTCGGACCAATGGGTGCTGGAGGTGATCAGAGAAGGCTACCCTCTCGAATTCGCAAAGCAATTACCTCCAGCATTCGTTCAATCTCCCAGCGGATCCCCGGCAAAGAGGTCAGCGATAGAGACAACCCTTGCGCGGCTAATTGCACTAGGAGCAGTGGTACCGGTACCACCAGACCAGTTAGGATCGGGTCGATACTCGATTTACTTCGTAGTCCCAAAGAAGGAAGGGTTATTCTGGCCAATCCTGGACCTGAAACAGGTCAACCGCTGTCTCAGGGTACCACATTTCCGCATGGAGACCCTACGCTCAGTAATCGCAGCAGTAAGGGCCGGAGAGTTCCTGACATCCCTCGACTTGACGGAAGCCTACCTGCATATTCCAGTCAGGAACTCCCATCAACAGTTCCTAAGGTTCGCGGTGCCGGGGGGCCACTTTCAATTCCAGGCACTTCCCTTCGGACTAGCGACCGCCCCACGGACATTCACCAAGGTGATGGTAGTAGTAGCGGCCTTCCTCCGCAAGGAAGGGATTCTAGTACACCCGTACCTAGACGACTGGCTGATCAGAGCAAAATCACTAGCGGAAAGCCGTTCGGCAACGGACAGAGTTATTCAGGTCCTAGAGGAGTTGGGGTGGGTCATCAACCGAGCAAAAAGCAGGATGGCCCCCTCCCAGGACCTCGAATACCTTGGAGCAAGATTCGACACCGGAAGGGGCAGAGTGTTCCTCTCACGAACGCGATCAAGGGACTTAAGACGGCTAATCGCGCAGTTCCAGAGCAGACGAAACCCCTCAGCATGGCATTATCTTCAGGTGTTGGGCACGATGGCGGCAGCAATAGAGGTTGTGCCTTGGGCCAGGGCCCACATGAGACCATTACAACACGCGCTATTGCGTCGGTGGTCCCCACAAATCCATCCCCTCACAACACAGTTACCGTGTGCGCCAAGGACCAAACGCTCACTCCTCTGGTGGCAGTGCACAAAGAATCTGGAGCGGGGAATGCCACTCGAGCCTCATCTCTGGGTACTGTTGACAACGGATGCCAGTTTGTCAGGCTGGGGGGCTCACTGCGAGGACCAGTTTGTCCAGGGCCGCTGGTCTCCGCTGGAAGCTCAATGGCCCATCAACAGATTGGAGTTGCGGGCCGTCTCTCTAGCTCTCAGAGCGCTCGAACCTCTGGTACTAAGAAGGGCAATTCGCATTCTCTCCGACAACGTCACCACGGTAGCTTACATCAACCACCAGGGTGGCACCAGCAGCCCCTCCCTGGAGAAGGAGGCGGACATCCTGTTCCAGTGGGCGGAACCCCGCCTGGAAGCTCTTTCGGCGCAACACGTGGCAGGCACGGACAATCTCACGGCCGATTACCTCAGCAGGCACAGGATAGACCACGGAGAGTGGGAGCTGGAGAAGGAGACCTTCGACAAGATTGTGAACCACTGGGGCTACCAGTAATGGATCTCATGGCAAGCTTCGCGTCAGCCAAGGTGGACAGGTTCTTCAGTCGGCGGAAGGAAAGAATGTCCGAAGGCCTCGATGCCCTGTCTCAGAAGTGGCCGGCGGAGGGCCTCCTCTACGTATTCCCCCCTTGGGTCCTCATCGGAAAGGTCCTTCAACGAGTGGAGTCTCACCAGGGCCTGGTAATCCTCATTGCCCCGGATTGGCCGAGGCGCCCTTGGTATGCAGATCTGGTGAGACTGCTAGCCGACCGGCCTTGGCGGCTCCCCTGCAAAAGGGGTCTGCTCAGGCAGGGCCCAGTCCTGATGCCTCAAGTGGATCGATTCTCGCTTACGGCCTGGCTATTGAAAGGGCGCGGCTCTTAAAGCGAGGTTATTCGGGAGCAGTAATATCAACGCTATTAGATGCGAAGAAACGCTCGACCTGCTTGTCCTATGTTAGGGTATGGCGCATCTTTGAAGCTTGGTGTGCGGAACACCGAAGGAATCCCCTGTCGGCCTCAGTCCCTGAGGTTCTGGAATTCTTGCAAGCTGGGTTCGACAAGGGTCTGGCTCACAGCTCCTTAAGAGTCCAACTAGCGGCCATCGCTTGCTATAGAGGGAAGGTCCGCGGTAAGCCCCTAGGGGCCCATGCGGATGTATCCAGGTTCCTGAGGGCAGTCAGACGACTGCGCCCGCAACGGAGATCTGTGATTCCCCCGTGGGACCTCAATCTGGTGCTAAATGCAATGGTCAGGGAACCCTTTGAGCCAGTAAAGAGGGCCTCCCTGAAGGATTTAACCCTCAAGACAGTTTTCCTGGTCGCTATCTGCTCGGCCAGACGAGTCTCCGAGTTGCAAGCGCTGTCCTCCCAACCTCCTTTCCTTTCCTTTTTCAGGGACAAGGTGGTCCTGCGGACAGTGCCTTCCTTCCTACCCAAGGTCATTTCCCCATTCCATTTGAACCAGACAGTAACCCTCCCGGCCTGGCCGGCCGAAGCCCCGGAAGGCAGGGATAGTAAGCTAAGATTCCTAGACGTCCAGAGGATCTTGAAGCGATACCTCTCCCGCACAGCCCCTTTCCGGAAATCCGAACGTCTGTTCGTCCAGTTCGGAGGCCCGCACAAAGGGGAGGCGGCAGCCAAGGCCTCCATCTCCAGGTGGATTAGAGAAGCGATTGCCTCCGCCTACATCCTAAAAGGGAAGCAGGTCCCAGTGGGACTACGGGCGCACTCTACCCGAGCTCAGGCCACCTCGTGGGCAGAGTACAGTCTAGTTCCCCCTTTGGATATTTGCAGAGCGGCAACTTGGTCCTCGCTGCATACCTTCACAAAACACTATAGGCTAGACGTACAGAGCGCAGCGGATGCGCGGTTTGGTCTGGTGGTTCTTCAGTCCGGTGTGCCGGACCCCTCCCGGAGTTGAACTGCTCTGATACATCCCAGAAGTAAAGGGACTGGACTGGAGTGACGATAAGGAAGAAGTAATTAGATCTTACCTGCTAATTATTGTTCCTGAAGGAACGACAGTCCAGTCCCTGATCCCTCCCGGCTCGGCCGGACTTGAAGACCTATCAGACGACGGCGGAGGGTCGACCAAGCGGAGATCCAGGTCGGAGCAAAAGAGTGCGAAGGAAGTCTCCTCTGACAGGGTCGGGCAGCCGCCTCCTCCCGTTGCCCTCCCCCCTCCGTGTTCCTTCTTGTTCCTATCTCCCAGTTTAAAAAAAAAAAAAAAAATTATTTTAATCTTTTAGTTTGAGATTTATTCATAGAAATTGCTACAGTTGGCTTTGTCATTCGAATACTGGAGTGAGTGGGTGGTCCCAGGGGTACTTATACCGCTCCACCTCCAAAAAGGTTGGGCTCAGCCTCCAAGCTGCTGGAAGGGTTGCGTAACCCAGACGTAAAGGGACTGGACTGTCGTTCCTTCAGGAACAATAATTAGCAGGTAAGATCTAATTACTTCTTTATAGGTACTTACACATCTTAAAAGACAGGAGGTGCTTTCAGGTGAAGCTCATTACCCAAATCAGTCATACACTAAGGACCTGAGATTAATTAAGCTTCAGCTGAACAAGGTATATTAAACGTATTAGGTACAGTTTTATTGGTATAAATACCCATAGCAACCCCTAGTAAGTAAGAACTTAAAGATCTAGACACAAACTTAAAACTAAGATGCAGAAAGCAGTCCAGCAGCGGGATGGGGGTTTTCCAGTCTTTTGCATTGAGTGTCACATGTATGATTTTCTCCCAGTTGGTGAGAGGTCTTACGTGTGCACTAGGTGCAAGGAGCTCTTTTCTCTCAGGGAACAAGTCCGTTCTCTAGAGGCTAAAGTAGCAGACTTGGAAAACATAAGACAGACAGAGAGGTACATAGACGAGACCTACAGGGATATAGTCCTGAAGTTGCCATGGAGGAGAGAGGTCACGTGACAGGAGAGCATCACCCTGGTGTGGCAGGAAGTGATCCTGTAACTAGGACCTGTCCTCCAGGTGATGTAAAACCCTCTCGCACCGAGGAAGTTTCTCCAGGGTCTTGTGCCCATGAGGGAAGGGTTAGGACAGCCGTTATAGTTGGTGATTTGATCATTAGGCATGTAGATAGCTGGGTGGCTGGTGGACGTGAGAATCGCCTGGTAACATGCCTGCCTGGTGCGAAGGTAGCGGACCTCACGCGCCACCTAGATAAGGTCTTAGATAGTGCTGGGGAGGAGTCTGCTGTCATGGTACATGTCGGTACCAATGACATAGGAAAATGTGGTAGGGAGGTTCTGGAGGCAAAATTCAAGCTTTTAGGTAGGAAGTTGAAATCCAGAACTTCCAGGGTAGCATTCTCCGAAATGCTTCCTGTTCCACGCGCAGGACCCAAAAGGCAGGCAGAGCTCCGGAGTCTCAATGCGTGGATGAGACAATGGTGCAGAGATGAGGGTTTTGGATTTGTTATGAACTGGGGAACATTCTGGGGAAAGGAGGGGCTCTTCCGAAGGGATGGGCTTCACCTGAACCGGGATGGAACCAGGCTGCTGGCATTAACCTTTAAAAAGGAGATAGAGCAGCTTTTAAACTAGATATTAGGGGAAAGCCGACAGTCGCCCAAGAGCAGATGGTTCGGAAGAATGTATCCTTGAAGGATACTACCAAAAGCAGAGAGGTTCCACAAAGGAGTAAAGCAGCCCAAATGCCCTCAAGTATGGAGCAGACAGAGCTTAAAGATCCCAATTTACCCTTGTCTAACAATAGCCAAATTAACATGAATAAAATACATTCTCTAAAATGCTTGTATGCAAATGCTAGAAGTCTAAAGAATAAGATGGGAGAGTTAGAATATATAGCACTAAATGAAAGGTTAGATATGATTGGAATATCAGAGACATGGTGGAAGGAGGACAACCAGTGGGACACTGTGATACCTGGGTACAAACTATATCGTAATGATAGAGCTGATCAAATTGGTGGAGGGGTTGCGCTCTGTTAGAGAGGGCATTGACTCAGAAAGGATTAAAGTTTTGTAGGAAACAAAATTTGCTGTAGAATCTATATGGATTGAAATTCCATATAAAAGGGGGAAGGCGATGGCAGTGGGGGTGTACTATCGAGCACCTGGCCAGAATGACCAAATGGATGATGAAATGCTCAAAGAAATCAAGGAAGCTAACAAACGTTACAGCGCAGTAATAATAATGGGTGATTTCAATTACCCCGGTATCGACTGGGTCAGTGTCACGTCAGGACATGCTAGGGAGATAAAGTTCCTAGATGAAATAAATGACTGCTTCTTGGAGCAGCTGGTTCATGAACCGACCAGAGGGGAAGCCATATTAGACCTAGTCCTTAGTGGAACACCAGATCTAGTGCAAGAGATAAGGGTGTTGGGGCCACTTGGCAATAGTGATCATAGCATGATCGCCTTTGATTTAATTAGTGGAGGAGGGATAGTAAGGAAATCCACAGTACTACCTTTTAACTTTCGAAAGGGAGACTATGATAAAATGAGGAAAACAGTTAAGAGAAAACTAAAAGGAGCAGTTGCGAAGGTTAAAAATGTGCATCAAGCTTGGGTGTTGTTGAAAAATACTATCTTGGAAGCCCAGACCAGCTGTATTCCATGCTTTAAGAAAAGTGGAAGGAAGTCCAAAAAACTGCCAGCATGGTTTAAAGGTGAGGTCAGAGAGGCTGCTGTTGCTAAAAAATCATCTTTCAGGAAATGGAAAAAAGAGCCAAACGACGAAACCTGGAAACAGCACAAGCACTGGTAAGTCAAATGCAAGGCATTGATAAGGCAGGCAAAGAGAGAATTTGAGAAGAAGCTTGCTGCGGAAGCAAAAACGCGAAATAAAGACCTTTTTCAAGTACATTCGTAGCAAAAAACCTGTGAGAGAGTCAGTTGGTCCATTAGATGATAAAGGGATTAAAGGAGCACTAAGAGGTGACAAGGCGATAGCGGAGAGACTGAATGAATTCTTTGCTTCGGTCTTTACTGAGGAAGATGTAGGGATGTTACCCATGACTGAAGTGGTATTTAAAGGTGCGGAAGATTTGAAGGAAATATCGATACATCGGGAAGATGTCTTACAACTATTAGATAAACTGAAGAGTAGCAAATCACCTGGGCCGGATGGTATACATCCAAGGGTGTTGAAAGAACTGAAATATGAAAATGCAGACCTGCTATTAGTAATCTGTGAACTATCATTAAAATCATCTCTAATACCTGAAGATTGGAGGATCGCCAATGTAACACCAATTTTTAAAAAGGGTTCCAGGGGTGATCTGGGAAACTACAGACCGGTGAGCCTGACGTCAGTACCGGGAAAAATGGTAGAAACCATCATAAAGAATAAAATTACTCAGCATGTAGATAGTCACAACCTAATGGGAGACAGCCAACATGGCTTTAGACAAGGAAGATCTTGTCTTACTAATCTGTTATGTTTTTTTGAAGGAGTGAATAAACAGGTGGACAAAGGTGAGTCGGTTGATATTGTGTATCTGGACTTTCAGAAAGCCTTTGACAAGGTCCCTCATCAGAGACTTTTGGCAAAACTAAAGAGTCATGGGATAGGAGGCAATGTACTATTGTGGATCAGGAACTGGTTAAAAGATAGAAAGGAGAGGGTTGGGCTAAATGGCCAATTTTCCCAATGGAGAAAGGTGAATAGTGGTGTACCCCAGGGATCTGTGCTGGGTCCGCTGCTTTTTGACATATTCATAAATGACCTGGAAAATGGAATAACGAGTGAGGTGATCAAATCTGCAGATGACACAAAACTATTTAAAGTTGTTAAAACCCAAGAGGATTGTGAAAAATTGCAAGAGGATCTTGATAAATTGGAAGACTGGGCATCAAAATGGCAGATGAAATTTAATGTGGACAAGTGCAAGGTCATGCACCTAGGGAAGAACAACCCAAACTATGGTTACACAATGCAAGGTTCCACATTAGGAACCACCACCCAGGAAAAAGATTTAGGCGTCATTGTGGATACCATGTTAAAACCCTCGGCCCAGTGTGCAGCGGCGGCCAAGAGAGCAAATAGAATGCTAGGTATGATAAGGAAAGGAATGGAAAATAAAACAAAAGATATTATAATGCCTCTATATCGTTCCATGGTGAGACCGCACCTTGAATATTGTGTGCAATTCTGGTCGCCGTATCTTAAAAAGGATATAGCGATTTTAGAAAAGGTACAGAGAAGAGCCACCAAAATGGTAAATGGGATGGAAGGATACTCCTATGAAGAAAGGCTAAAAAGGTCAGGACTCTTTAACCTGGAAAAGAAACTGCTGAGGGGAGATATGATAGAAGTCTATAAATTAATGAACGGAGTGGAACGGGTAAACGTAGATCGATTGTTTACCTTTTCAGAATATAGAAAGACTAGTGGACATGCAATGAAGCTACAGGGTAAACTATTTAAGACTAATAAAAGAAAATATTTTTTCACTCAACGTGTAATCAAACTCTGGAATTTATTACCGGAGGATGTAGTAAAGGCTGTTAGTGTAGCTGGGTTTAAAAAAGGTTTGGACAAGTTCCTGGAGGAAAGGTCCATAAACCATTATTAAGAAGTGACCGAAGATATCAGTGCTTGACCCAGTACAAGCATTGTGGAACTTGTGTCTCTTGGGGAAACTGCTAGTGTGGCGTTCCATTCATAATGCTATTGATAGCACAGTAGAGCGGAAGACCGCAACTAAAATAATGGCTTTGTATAAAGCCAGCCCTAGTCGAAATCCTTCAATCATGATGTGATTCTTCAAAAGGTGATTTAATTCTCACACCTTATTAAGTAATAGGGTGAGATTAATCAAAGGGGGGAATGTGGCAGGTGCAGGCCTGTGATCCACGGTGTCTGACATAAGCAGGCAGGCCTAACTAGCTTGACCTGTAAATGAAGCCTGTGGAGAGGCACATAGGAATTGCACATCCCCCAATATGCTGCTATTGTAGGATAGAACTCTGTAAGAGAACTAAACTAACTTAGGTAAGCAAAACTGAGAGATGGAAAAATACAGAAAAATATGTTTAAAAGTTACTGATAAGAAAAAGTACATCTGCAAGGAATATAATTGGGAGTGCTGACAGATGAGTTGCAGAGCCCTGCTCCCCTGCATGCACAAATTGGCTCTATGGCCTTGAGAGTATGAAAGTAACAAGTTGATGAACTGACCATTGTAATTGGGACTAGAAGGGGGGTATGCAGGTGCCATGCCCACTGAAGGAACATAATTGGATAATCTTATCAGTACCGGCACCAATGGAAGGGGTACGGGAGGTACGGGAGAGTACTGGGACCAATGAAATGTTTTTCTATACCTAGAATGGAACAGAAGTCTATAAAAGTTGTTGTAATGCTAGAAAACTTTGCTCAGCCATTTTGAAATTGACTTGCTTGAGACTTGTGCACAAATAAATGATTTGGACCTTCTGAACAGACTCCTGGTATCATTGGTTTGTCTGCGCTTTGCTGCTACACTAGGTACATGTGACCTAGATTGGCCACTGTTGGAAACAGAATACTGGACTTGATGGACCTTGGTCTGACCCAGTATGGCATATCTTATGTTCTTATGTTTCCTAAAAATCTGTAAAGTAACTTACTAACAAATCAGTTGGTTAACCTACATCAGAATGACTTCAAACTCTGTGTAAACATGGCACTGTTCAATCTGGCATTGGTTTCAACAGATTGTTTAAAATCTTGGTTATATACTAGAATACATGTGTAAGTTCATTTTCTTAGGAGGAATACTCACCTTAATTATTTGCTATTTGTATTTCATAAACTGTCTGCAATATTGAATTCAAGATTTTTGTAAAGAATATTTAAATCAGCAGTGTTAACTAGAATTTTCAAGCTATTAATTTACCTTTCGAATGGGCTCCATTAAATATGGTTTGAGTATGCAAATAGATCTTTAACTCCTTGTTGCACCTTATGCCTGGAACAAACTACCTGTGTCTGTACACCAGGCACCTTCTCTGACCCTCTTCAAATCCAGGCTGAAAACGCACCTCTACACTGCTGCTTTTGGATCTTAACTCATCTGATCTCCTTTTTCTTTTCCCTTTCCCTTTGTTTTATCCCAGCCTACACCTTCAGTGTTGTCTGTCTTGACTAGATTGTAAACTCTATGAGCAGGGACTGTCTCTTACATGTCTGTGCAGCGCTGAGTACGACTTGTAGTGCTATACAAATGCTCATTAGTAGTAGTAGTAGTAGTAGTAGTAATTGTGATTATAAAAGCAAGACGGCCTCGCTGAATAATATTGTGAATTTTACTTAAGCATGATGAAATATTATCTCCAGGAACCAGCAGGAATGAGTCCTTACATATGGGTACGTCGGTACCAACGGAGCCTGCGCGGGAAAGCTCCCCAGCTTCCCAGAAGGAAAGCTTTTGGGGCCTCCCACCATGCATGCGCGCTGCCTTCCCGCCTTCCTGACCAACTCACCTCAGTTCTTCTTTTTCCGCGGAGCCAGCAGGTGGTGTTCCTGTCACCGCTGAAGAAGTTGTTATTTTAATTTGTTTCTTTGGCCGCGTGTCTGCCTTCCCCGATTCCGGACCGGTACCGCCGGTCTTCTTCTTTACTTCTTTTAAAAAAAAAAAAAAAAAAAAATCTTATTTTTTCCCCACTTGGTGTATTTTTCTGTTAGGCCTCTAGGCCTTCTCAAAATTCTCCCTCATGGAGAAACCAGCCTCTGGTTTTAAAAAATGCACCAAGTGTAGCGGTACTATCTCGGTTACAGACACCCATGAATGGTGTCTTAAATGTTTGGGGCCTGACCACTCCATTCCTGATTGCCCGTCCTGCTCTCTGATGTCCAAACGTGGCTTACAGAACCGAGCAGCCAAGTTTCATATGCTGTTTTCCACAGATACTCCAGCATCGACATCATCCAGGTCTTACTCTCCTGATGGATCTCAGGTAACCAAACATTCTTCTGGCAGGTCCTCTAAGGGCAAATCTCCCTCTAAGTATCGAGATGCCCCTGGGCTTGACCCTGAGGACCCTGCCCCAGCCAAACAACCCCGGCGGGAAGCTCCGTCTTCCAAAGCTCCTCCTATGGGGTTACAGGTTGACATCGATGGCACGGCCTCGACTGATCACCTGTTAGACTGCTCTGGGATACCGGCTCAATCTTCCGGTACCGACATCCAGGCAGTCGTGGCGTCTATGGATCATACAGTTCAATCCATGCAGCAGGCCATAATTTTTATTTATTTATTTATTTAATTTATTTAGTAAACACTTGTATACCGCTGCTTCCTACGATCAGCAGCGGTTTACTTTACAGAATCATAATGTATTGTATAGTACATTGAGATTTTCAGTTTACATTTTGATTAGTCAATGATTATGTAACACGGGATAAGCATTTGGATACGATACACATTTGATTATAGTACACAGATCAGGGTATACATTTGATTTCAATAGGTTGGGAGGGGCCCTATATATACAATTTGTACAAAGTTAATTGCCAAGGAGTACAGGCTATATATGACTATATGCTATTAGATTATATGCTGCCGTGGGTGGCAGAGGGGATCTAGTTGAGGTAGGGTATTGCAGTTATATCACGTTGTAGTGGGTTTGAAACAGATAGGTTTTAAGTTTTCGTCTAAATTCACTCAGGTTGTTTGCGCGCCTTAATTCATGCGGTAGTTGGTTCCATTGGATTGGCGCTGAGTATGTGAACGCCCTATTGCTTGTTTTGGCCTTGACAGATCTTATGCTGGTCGGGATACATAGGGTGTTGAGATTCATAGTTCTCCTGCTCCTGTTGCATGGTTGTATAGTGATTAGGTTATTGAGGTAGGATGGTGCGATGCCATTGATGAGCTTAAATGTTGTGATGAGTAGTTTTGTAGAGGATGCGGGCGGCTACTGGGAGCCAGTGCAGTTCCATTAGAACTGGGGTTATGTGGTCGGTGACTTTCTTTTCCATGATGACTCTTGCAGCCACGTTCTGAGCCATTTGCAGGATGCTTAGTGTGTTCTTTGGAAGCCCTTGTAGAATGGCATTGCTGTAGTCCAGGTGGGGAATGATTAGTGCTTGAGCAACAGACCTAAAGTCGGATTTCTCGAGGATATTGCGAAGTGGTTGTAGGATTTTGAGTTTGTAAAAGATAGCTCGGTTAACTGTTCTGAGGTGTTCGTCCATCTTGAGGTTGCTGTCTAGTAAGACACCTAGATACTTTATTACAGGCTTCGTATAGTATATGTTTTTGTTTAGTGTGACTGTGGTGGGCGGGATGAAATTGGCTTTCTTGGACATGAACATGACCTCTGTTTTTTTGTGATTTATTGACATGTTGTTTTGTTGAAGCCATAATTGGAGCATGCCAAGGCATTCTTCTAGTGGACTGAAGTTAGGCTGTGTTATGTCAAGCTGTGTGTATAGCATCACATCGTCGGCATATATGTGGTAATTGATGTTGCATTTCTGGAAAATACTGCAGACCGGCTTTATATACAAATTGAACAGTAGGGATGAGAGGGCAGACCCTTGAGGGATCCCTTGGGTTTGGGGGAAAGCATCAGCTTTGTCGTTGTTGAATTGTACTTGTTGCATCCTATTGGATATATATGAAGCAAACCATTTCAAGGGGGTCCCTGTTATCCCTAGCGAGGCCAGACGGTCCAAAAGGGTGTTGTGATGTACTGTATCGAATGCCGCTGAGATATCGATGAATATGAGTATGAACATGGAGTTTTTGTTCTCGAGGCCCCTAAGTAGATTGTCAAGGAGTGCCAGCAGTAGTGTTTCCACTCCGTGATTCTGACGGAATCCGTATTGATGTTCATCTAGGGCTTCTCTCTCGTCCATGTGGTCTTGTAGTTGGTGCTGAACCGCTTTTTCAATCGTTTTTGCTAGGAAAGCTATGCTTGAGATTGGGCGATATGATGCAGGGTCACTTTTGCTGAGCGACTTGTTCTTTAATATGGGTCTTATGATTGATTTCTTGAGATGAGACGGCATGATTCCTTGTTTCAGAGATTGGTTGACAATGTGCGCGATGGGTTTCGCGTTGTCTTTCTTAGTTGCTTTCATCCAAGCGGCTGGGCATGGGTCGAGGGGGGAGGTAGTGGTGTTTAAGTTGGTTATGATGTTTAAGATTTGTTGCTCACCTAATTGCTGGAAGGTGTTCCATTCTGTTTCAAGGTCTGCTTGAGAGGCAGTGGTGGTTTCTCGAGTGGTGAGGACTGGTGGCATGCCTTGACTAATGATTGTGGGAAGTGGCGGGTTTAGCTTTTTGGCGTAGTGGTCGGCAAGCGTCTGGGCCTTTATATCATCTGAAGAGATGGGGTTTTGTGAAGTTTTGGTCAGAGATTTTACGAGCTCAAAAAGTTCCCTGGGTCTGTTGAGAGCTTTGTTGAGTAGATTAGTGTGGTGAGTCTTCTTAGCGAGGTTGACCTCATTCTTGTATCTTGAGAGGAGTGTTAGGTACGGTTGTTTGCCTTCTTCGGTTTGCTTTTTCCTCCATTTCCTTTCAAGTTTGCGTAGTTCTCTCTTCATTTTAGATAGCGTGGGAGAGTACCATGGTTCGGATCCTGTCTTTGTTGCAGCGTTTGTGATCTTCCATGTTGGTCTTGCGGCTGCCTCGATCCCTGAGTTCCATTGGGCTACCAGCTTGTCTAGGTCTGTGGTGGTGTACTCAAAATGTGTAGATATAGAAGTTACCAAAGCTTCGCTATTGAATGGCTTTTATTAGAGCTGCAACGCCCTCGGTACCGCAGCAAGCGGTTCCAACTCCGGTACCGGTACCCAGGGCATCCACTTCAACCAGGATACCAGTTCCGGTTCCCGGTTCCGGGGTTTTTCCCGATACCGATCCGGTTCCGGGTACGCCCGATGTGGATACCGGTCGATACGCGTATCGATCCCTGGAAGCTAACAGACTTCGAGTCTTCTGATGATTCTGATTCATCAGATGACTCTGCTGAAGTATCTCTTACTCTTCCTGAGGAGCCCTCTTCTCCGAAGAGGAGAATGTCTCCTCCAGAGGATTTGTCCTTTCAAGACTTCATTATTGAAGTAGCTAAAGGACTCTCTATTTCAGTAACCTCTGAAAAAGAACCTAGAGCAAAACAATTGGATATTTTAGGATGCTCTAAGGTTCCCAAAGAGGCAGTCACCTTGCCCATTCATGAAATTCTTCAGGAACACATGATGGACTTGTGGGAGACTCCTCTCACCCTATCTCCACATTCTCGTCGTTTGGACACCATGTATCGTGTCCCTCCTTCTCCTGGGTTTCAAAAACCTCAGCTCCCTCACCACTCTATTGTGGTGCAGTCAGCTATGAAAAGGATAAAGAGTACCAAAAGACACTCTTCTACTCCTCCAGGAAGAGAATGTAGGACTTTGGATGCCTTTGGTAGAAAAATCTTCCAAGCCAGTATGCTTATTGCCAGAATCAATTCATACAGTCTCTATATGGGCATGTTTCTGAAGGAGATTGCACTAAAGATGCGCCATTTTCTCCCCTTTATCCCAGAGGATAAAAAAGAGGAGTTCCTTCTTTTGCTAAAGCATACTCAAGATGTTTCAAAGTTCTCCAACAGAGCAGCCTTTGACTCCTTTGAGGGTGCTAGCAGAGCCTCAGGCATTGCCATAGCTGCTCGCAGAATTGCTTGGCTCCAGGCCTCTGACCTAGAACCCTGGGTCCAGGATGGTTTGGGGAATCTGCCCTGTACAGGTGAAAATCTGTTTGGCAAGGAGTGGCAAATCGAGGCCACTCAAATGGATGCAGAAAATGCTGCTCTAGATAGACTTTCTAAGTCTACCTCTACCCCTGCCAAGAAAAAATCTTTTAAGAAGCCTTTTTACAAGAAGGCCAGATTTTCTACAAATACTGGCCAACAATCTTCTACAGATCGCTTTGCTCCTAAGCGTCAGCAATCTAAAAAGGCCAGGACAAAACCTGCAGGGACTGCTACAGCCCAGCAGTCCCAACCCCCTCAGGGGTTTTGACTTAATACTAGAGAACTTAACCTTCCTGGAATGGTGAGAGGCTCTGGTTGTTGTAGAGCCAGAAAGGTTAACTTATTTTGCTCCCAGATGGGAGCAAATCACATCAGAACAGTGGACCCTCTCTATCATCAGAGAGGGCTACAAACTACATTTCTCTAGCCTTCCTCCCCATACCATGGTGAGGCGTTTCAATTCTCCCCCATCTCTCCTGGACCTGTTGGGTCAGGAGGTGACCACCCTTCTCGCCCAAAGGGCAATAGAAGAGGTTCCTCTTCTTCAACAGGGGTCAGGGTTTTACTCCCCTTATTTTCTCATTCCCAAGAAAACAGGGGGGTACAGACCCATTCTAGATCTGAGAGAATTGAACAAATTCCTATGCAAGGAGAAATTCAAGATGCTTTCTCTAGGTACTCTCCTTCCATACTTGCAGAGTCAGGATTGGCTTTGTTCTCTAGATCTCAAGGATGCGTACACACATATACTCATCCATCCATCCCACAGAAAATTCCTACGGTTTCTGTTCCAGGGAAAACATTTCCAATACAGAGTACTTCCCTTCGGTCTAGCCTCTGCCCCAAGAGTGTTTACCAAATGAATGGCAATAGTGGCTGCATTTCTACGCGCCCTGGGAATCTTTGTCTTCCCATACCTGGACGACTGGCTCATACGAGCTCCATCTCAGTCCGAGGCTCAGACTTCCCTGGACCGCACCAGACGCATTCTGCAGTATCTGGGACTTGTGATCAATTTGCCAAAGTCTCAACTCACCCCTACTCAGTCCCTGGAATTCATAGGGGCCTGGTTAGATACCACCACTGCACGGGCCTACCTTCCTCAGGCCCGTTGCCAACGTCTAGTGCACTTGGCCTCCCAGACTCGGTCCAGAAGCCACTTGACTGCCAGGGAGATGCTACAGCTACTAGGCCACATGGCCTCCACAGTACATGTGGTGCCTTATGCTCGCCTACATATGAGAGCAGCTCAATGGACTTTGTCCACCCAGTGGATTCAAGCATCAGGGGCTCTCTCAGACCAAATAGCAACCTCCAAACGTCTCTTTTGGTCTCTCCAATGGTGGTTCCTTATCGTCACTCCAGTCCAGTCCCTTTACTTCTGGGTTACGCAACGCTTCCAGCAGCTTGGAGGCTGAGCCAAACCTTTTTGGAGGTGGGGCGGTATAACTACCACTGGGACCACCCCTCAACTCCAGTATTCTCAGCCTCCAAGCAGCTGGAGGGTTCCGTAAGCCTAGGGCTTACTGGAGTCTTCCTTTTAAACTAAATTCCTTTAAGATTACTTTTAAATTTATAATTTTGTTCCTTTATTACCTCTTAGTTTCTTTGATTTCAGCTTAAGTCTGTCAACTAGAGTTTTTGAGTTCTGCTCCTTTAATTGCTCTCTGCTCTCCTCCCTTCCTCCCCCCCCCCCCCCGATCGGGCCGGGCTCCGGAGGTAGAAGGGTGCTGGCTGTTTGCCAGAGATATTCTGCATCTCCCCGCGTTGTTCTGCCTCGCGCCGAAGCCCTTAAGGTGGCTGAGCGCTGGAGGCATCTCCGGGAGTCAGATCTTATCTGTCGGTACCGCCCCGCAGCGGAGGGACGCGGCGGCGATCTCCGGGTCTCCCGATAGCGGCGGAGGAGCTTCCCTCGCGGAGGAGGAGTTTTTCCCCTGCTCTTCAAGTTTCAGCAGTCTCCGACGGCAGTCTTCACTCGGCGGCGTTTGTTTCCAGGAGAAGAAAGCAACCCGGCGAACGCGCTCGCGATCCCCCGTTCAGGCTCCACGTGGTGAGGCCTACCACGTGTAGAGCCAACGGGCAGAGATCGCTGAGCCGGCTCCACCGAAACCGCAAGTACCAGGGAGCACTACTCGCAGTTTTTCTTTATTAGGCAGTGCTTGTTTTTAAGTTTTAATTTGTGTTTAATTTGAACTCTTAAATTTTAATTTTTCGATCTGCTGATTTGAGTAGCCTCTGGGGTACGATGCACTGTTAGAGAACTAAGGGTCTGATTCTTCCCCCCTCCGTTTCTCTATCTCTCTCCCTCAAGGATAAGATTAATTTAAAGAAGGAGAAAAATCAATTCCTTGCAGGACACTTCTGCCCTTCTTGGAGCTAAGGTTTGGAAACAAGAGCATGGCAGCTAAGCCCAGATGCCCTTCCTGTGGCACACGTAGGGGCACTTCCTCGGAGGCAGGAGTCTGCAGGGGTTGTGCCGCAGTAGCTGCCTCCGTGGAACAGGAAATTAATTTGGCCATGTCCCGACCTTCCCAGAGTGCTGGAGACCTCTTACAAGAGGAGGGGGGGTCCCAGCTTCCTCCCTCCTCAATCGCAGATTTGCCCACCCCTTTCCCCCCCACTGCCTCACCCCCTCCCCCGGGGGAAGGGAGTACAGAGGATTTTTTCTCCCCAGACTTTATTCTTTTACTCCATAAGGCCTATTGCTTGCGCAAGCAGGGTCCGGCCTCAGGGGGGGATGCCCCGATGGCCGAGACCATATCCAAGAGGGCAAGCACCTTTGCCTCAGGCCTCCCACCTAAACGCCCACGCTTGGGCGGGGAAGATCCTACCCCCTCCCTTTCCCAGGGTCCGCCAGAAGAGGAGGTCTCGGACAAGGACTGGGACGAAGAAGAGGAGGAACTGGAGGAAGGGGAGATCCCGGAAGAAGATCATTCCAGGATAATTAGAGTCTTTCGGAGGGAAGAACTCCTGGCCCTAATTGATGAGTCCTTAAAGGTTCTCAATGTATCCTCAGATACTCCAACAGAGGAGGAGGCGGTGGAGGATCCGTTAATCCAGGCTATCAGGAGGTCACAGAGGGTTTTCCCTGTCCATAGAGTGGTGCGCCAGATGATCCAGGAAGAATGGGATCAACCCGAGTCTAGTCTAAGGGGAGTCCGATCCATGTCTCGCCTATACCCCCTACCAGAGGCAGACAGAGAGCTATTGAAGTCGCCAAGGGTGGATGCAGCGGTATCAGCAGTCACTAAGAAGACTACTATTCCAGTAGAGGGCAGCGCCGCCTTGAGGGATTCCCAAGACAGAAAACTAGATACCCTCCTGAAACAAGCCTTTGATGTGAGTGCCCTGGCCTTACAGGCCTCGGTTTCAGGGGCTTGGGTGGCGAGAGCCTGCTTAAGGTGGTCCCAACAACTGCAAGCAGCAGAGGGCCCATCTGGCGAATCTCAGGCCCATTCTGCTAGACTGGAATCAGGAACAGCCTTCCTGGCGGATAGTCAGTATGACCTCATCAGAAGCCTAGCCAAGAACATGGCCTCGGTGGTGGCAGCTAGACGTTATCTGTGGCTACGGAACTGGGCAGCTGACGCCTCCTCGAAGGCACGCCTGAGCCGCCTCCCTTTCAAGGGGAAGCTGTTGTTCGGAGAAGATTTGGAGAAGTTGGTAAAGGACCTTGGCGAGTCTAAAGGGGGCAGGCTACCGGAAGACAGGCCAAGGCAAGGGCGTCCCGGACCCCCAGTACGTAACCAGTCCAGGGACTCGCGAAGGTTTCGCCCAGCTAGGACAAACCCCCTTCCCAGGGGCCGTTTCCCCTCAAAGGGTCAAGGTTTTAGAGGGTTTCGAGGGGCAGGCCGAGGTTTTGGCTCGTCCTCCTTCTCCGCCTCTCAAGGAAATAGAAAACAATGAGGTGACGGGGGTCCAGGGGGGAGAGCCGTCGGTGGGCGGTCGCCTAAGGCGTTTTCTTCCTGCCTGGTCCCGGGTCACGTCTGATCAATGGGTTCTAGAGGTCATCAGAGAGGGCTACGCTCTCGAATTCGCAAAACAAATACCTCCAGCCTTTGTTCAGTCTCCCTGCGGCTCTTCAGAAAAGAGAGTGGCGGTAGAGACAACCCTCACCCGCCTCATAAAACTCGGGGCCGTAGTTCCGGTGCCACCAGACCAGCGCGGTACGGGTCGGTACTCGATTTACTTCGTAGTCCCAAAGAGAGGAGGGTCCTTTCGCCCCATACTAGACCTAAAACAGGTCAATCGCTGTCTCAGAGTTCCACACTTCCGGATGGAAACCCTACGTTCCGTCATAGCCGCAGTCAGGGAAGGGGAGTTCTTAACATCCCTCGATCTGACAGAAGCTTACCTGCATATCCCGGTCAGGGACTCCCATCAACAATTCCTGAGGTTTGCAGTGCCAAGGGGCCATTTTCAATTCCAGGCGCTCCCCTTCGGCTTAGCTACGGCTCCAAGAACTTTCACCAAGGTGATGGTGGTGGTAGCAGCCTCTCTAAGAAAAGAGGGAATTCTAGTACACCCCTACCTGGACGATTGGCTAATCCGGGCAAAGTCCGAGGAGGAGAGCCACTCCGTGACGTCAAGGGTGGTTCAAATGCTAGAAGAATTGGGGTGGGTCATCAATCGAGCAAAGAGCAGGATGACTCCCTCACAGGAACTGGAGTACCTCGGAGCAAGGTTCGACACCATCAGAGGCAGGGTGTTCCTGTCCCATTCAAGATCAAGAGAGCTCAGACTCCTGGTCACTCAGTTTCTGGCCAGACGGAACCCTACGGCGCGGCATTACCTACAGGTCCTGGGAACAATGGCAGCGGCAATAGAGGTGGTTCCGTGGGCTCGAGCCCATATGCGGCCTCTGCAGAGGGCCCTATTGCGTCGGTGGTCGCCACAACATCACTCCATATCAATGCCGCTACCTTGCGCGCCACGGACCAAACAGACGCTGCACTGGTGGCGGTCCCCGAAGAATCTGGTTATTACTGACGACGGATGCCAGTCTGACAGGCTGGGGAGCTCACTGCGAGGACCAGTTCGTTCAAGGCAACTGGTCTCCGCTGGAAGCCCAGTGGCCCATCAACAGGCTGGAATTGCGGGCCGTAAGGATGGCGCTCATAGGCCTAGAGGCCTTAGTACAAAAAAGAGCAATTCGTGTCCTATCAGACAATGTTACCGCGGTGGCTTATATCAACACCAGGGCGGCACCAGCAGTCCCGCCTTAGAGAAAGAGGCGAGCTCTCTGTTCCAGTGGGCAGAGACCCGGTTGGAAGCTCTCTCGGCACAACACGTGGCAGGAATAGACAACGTCACGGCAGACTATCTCAGCAGGTGCAAGATAGACCATGGGGAGTGGGAGCTGGAGCAGAAGACGTTCGACCGGATAGTAGACCGGTGGGGTCTCCCAGTCATGGACCTCATGGCGAGGTTTGCAACCGCCAAGGTGGAACGGTTCTTCAGCCGGTGCAAGGAAAGGATGTCCGAAGGCCTAGATGCGTTAGCCCAGAAGTGGCCCTCGGAGGGTCTACTCTATGTCTTCCCCCCCGGGCGCTGATCGGAAAGGTGCTACAACGAGTAGAGTCCCATCAGGGATACATAATCTTCATAGCCCCGGATTGGCCTCGCCGTCCCTGGTATGCGGACCTGATGAGATTGATCGCAGACCGACCCTGGCGTCTTCCTTGCAAAAGGGACCTGCTGAGACAAGGCCCGTTGCGGATGCCTCACGTGGATTGGTTCTCGCTTACGGCCTGGCTATTGAAAGGGCGAGGCTCCTAAAGAGAGGTTATTCAGGAGCGGTCATCTCTACCCTGTTAAACGCTAGGAAGCGTTCGACCTGTCTCTCCTATATTAGGACTTGGCGCATTTTCGAGGCGTGGTGCGCGGAGCACCGACGAAAACCACTCTCCGCTTCAGTCCCCGAGATTCTAGAATTCTTACAGGCAGGTTTTGACAAGGGCCTAGCTCACAGCTCCTTGAGGGTTCAGCTAGCAACAATCGCATGCTATAGGGGGAAAGTCCGTGGAAAACCCCTAGGGGCACACCCGGATGTGTCCAGGTTCCTAAGGGCGGTGGGGCGCCTGCGCCCTCAACAGAGGTCAGTCGTCCCCCCTTGGGATCTCAACCTAGTGCTTAATGCCTTGATCAAGGAACCCTTCGAACCAGTGAAGAGGGCCTCCTGGAAGGACTTAACACTGAAGACAGTCTTTTTGGTCGCGATCTGCTCAGCTAGGCGGGTCTCCAAACTCCAAGCGCTGTCCGCTCAGCCACCCTTCCTACTGTTTCTCAAGGACAAGATAGTTCTACGTCCGGTCCCCTCCTTCTTGCCCAAAGTCATTTCTCCTTTTCATATGAACCAGGCGGTTCACCTTCCGGTGCTCTCCGCCGAGGCGGGCGGAGGTGGGGATAACAAACTGCGGCTCTTGGATGTCTGGAGGTCTTTGAAACGCTACCTCTCCCGCACAGCCCCCTTCCGGAGGTCCGAGCGTCTATTCGTTCAGTTTGGGGGTCCACACAAGGGAGAAGCGGCGGCCAAGGCCTCCATCTCCAGATGGATCAGGGAAGCGATCGCTTCCGCCTACATCCTGAGAGGGAAACAGGTCCCAGCGGGGCTCCGGGCGCACTCCACCCGGGCTCAGGCCACATCATGGGCGGAATTCAGCTTAGTTCCCCCAGTGGATATCTGTAGGGCAGCAACCTGGTCGTCGCTACATTCGTTCACCAAGCACTACAGGCTGGACATCCAGAGCGCAGCGGATGCTCGGTTTGGTCTGGCGGTCCTTCAGTCCGGTTTGCCGGATCCCACCCAGGGTTGAACTGCTCTGGTACATCCCAGAAGTAAAGGGACTGGACTGGAGTGACGATAAGGAAATGGTAATTAGATCTTACCTGCTAATTAGTGTTCCTGAAGGAACGACAGTCCAGTCCCTGATCCCACCCGGTCAGGACCTATCAGACGAAGGCTCGGGACCGAGCGTGGAACCATTGCAGGATGGAGGGACACGGGAGAAAGCCGGGTCGGGTAACCTCAGGCATTGCTCCTCCTTCCGGCCCCCCCCTCTCTCTCTCTCTCTCTCTCTCTCTCTCTCTCTCTCCAGTTCTATTGATAAAACAAACATATATATATTGATTGGTAGGTGTTTTTGCATAGCTAGACAATGTTGGATAGATAACTTCTTATGTTTGATTGATTGCTAATGGAAACTCTGTAGATCTGCCTTTTTAGTCGAATACTGGAGTTGAGGGGTGGTCCCAGTGGTAGTTATACCGCCCCACCTCCAAAAAGGTTTGGCTCGGCCTCCAAGCTGCTGGAAGGGTTGCGTAACCCAGAAGTAAAGGGACTGGACTGTCGTTCCTTCAGGAACACTAATTAGCAGGTAAGATCTAATTACCATATGTCCACTCAAAATCTGTTGTTGGGGGCCCCCTTCCAACCACTGTTGCCCCAAACAACCCTCACAACAGATGCCTCCCAAACAGGTTGGGGAGCTCATCTTCAAGACCTCTCCACTCAGGGCACTTGGTCTCCACAGGAGACCGCCCTTCATATCAACCTTTTGGAACTTCGAGCGATCTTTCTAGCTCTCATAGTTTTTCATACCCTCCTCAGCAACATGACAGTCCTTATTCATACGGACAATCAAGTAGCCATGTTCTACATAAACAAACAAGGAGGGACTGGCTCTCTGTCGCTTTGCAACGAAGCTCTAAGATTATGGGCCTTCGCCAGAGAGCATCAAATCCATCTCCTGGCAGTATATCTCCCAGGAATCCAAAACTCTTGGGCAGACAGACTCAGTCGAGTTCTGCTTCCACACGAATGGTCCCTGCACATGGATCAGGTACTCAAAATCTTCCAGAAATGGGGAACCCCGGACATAGACCTCTTTGCAAGTCCATGGAATGCCAAACTTCCCCGGTTCTGTTCCAGAACTCCGTGTCAGGGAGTTCAGGCCAAGGATGCCTTCCTCCTTCATTGGGGTCAGGACTTCCTGTATGCCTTTTCACCCATTCCTTTGATTCCCAAGATTCTGTTCAAACTTCAGAGGGATCATGGGTCCATGATCCTCATAGCTCCACGCTGGCCACGCCAAGTGTGGTACCCTCTACTTCTGCATCTCTCCCAAGCCGCCTCCCTGGATTTGGGAGCTGCTCCAGACCTTCTGTCTCAGGAGGAGGGGACTTTGTGGCACCCAAACCCCAAGTCCCTTCACCTCAGAGCTTGGTTACTGAAGGCCTAGACCTTCAGGACTTCAGTCTTTCTCAACAAGTGAAGGATATCCTCCATGCCTCTAGGAAACCTTCCACTAGGCGTTCTTACGCTTTTAAATGGAAAAGATTTTCCATTTGGTGTGCTCAAAAGGGTCTTGACCCTCTAGCACTTCCTTTAAATTCCCTATTGGAATATCTCCTGCATCTTTCCAATGCAGGCCTTAAAACGAATTCAGTAAGAGTCCATTTGAGTGCTATTGCAGCATCCCTTAAACCTCTCAATGGACAACCTGTTTCCTCTCATCCTCTTATTGCAAGATTCATGAGAGGCCTAACTTTAACTAAGCCTCCCATTCGACCTCCTCCGGTAGCATGGGACTTAAACTTGGTTCTTGGTCAGCTTATGAAGCCACCCTTTGAACCCTTAGCCACTACCTCCTTGAAATTTCTTTCCTGGAAGGTTATTTTCCTCATTGCAGTCACCTCAGCTCGCCGTATCAGTGAACTGCAAGCCCTAGTGGCTAATCCCCCTTATACAAGGTTTCATCATGATAAGGTGGTCCTTAGGACCAATCCCCACTTTATGCCTAAAGTGGTCTCCCCTTTTCATCTTAATCAAGAGGTATATCTACCTGTCTTTTTTCCAGCTCCTCATGCATCCAGTGCAGAGAGGAACCTTCATACTCTAGATTGTAAAAGAGCTCTTGCCTTTTACCTCCACAGGACACAGCAACATCGAAAGTCTTCTCAGCTTTTTGTTGCTTTTGATCCTTCCCATTTAGGACGTCCAGTCTCTAAAAGAACACTGTCCAATTGGATTGCTCAGTGTATCACTTTTGCTTACCAAAGTAAGAACCTTTCTCTGGAGGACCATGTCACAGCTCACAATGTGAGAGCCATGGCCACTTCTATGGCTCATCTTCATTCTGTCTCCATCGATCAGATCTGTCGAGCAGCCACCTGGGCCTCGGTTCATACCTTTACAGCCCATTACTGTTTGGACAAGGACTCCCGCCGGGATGCCTTGTTTGGTCAGGCTGTCCTCAGACACCTGTTCCATTCTTGAACAACTCCTGCCCACCTTCCCTGAATGGATGCCTGAGATCCATAGGAAGATGAGGAACCCTTCAGGGTCTCATACCCTTGGGGGGGATCTCCTGGGCATCTTAGCTAGGGAGTCCCCATATGTGAGGACTCATTCCTGCTTGTTCCTGGAGATAGCACAGTTACTTACCTGTAACAGGTGATCTCTGGGAACAGCAGGAATTAGTCCTCACAACCCACCCACCTCCCCTAGGAGTTGTATCTCTCTCTCTCTTTCCTTTCCTCTCTCTATTGTCTCAGCTTTAAACTCGAACTGAGGAGAGTTGGTCAGGAAGGCGGGAAGGCAGCGTGCATGCGCGGTGGGAGGCCCCAAAAGCTTTCCTTCTGGGAAGCTGGGGAGCTTTCCCGCGCAGGCTCCGTCGGTACCGACGTACCCATATGTGAGGACTAATTCCTGCTGTTCCCAGAGATCACCTGTTACAGGTAAGTAACTGTGCTTTTCCTACAGATACTATACCATAAACCCAGAGCTACAAGGTCATATTTAAATAAACTAAAGGGAGATCAAAGGAGATAAAAATGCTTTTTCAAGGAAAGTCTTATATGTTGTTTAGTTGATTCCACTCTATGCCATATACAGTATTCTTTTGAACCAGTAATTGCTATGGAAGTACTTTTTTTTAAAAAATTTGATTTGATTTTTGTCCAGATTCCAAAGCCTGCAGTTCATTACGTACCTGGACCAGCTTCTGCAGAACGTGCTAGGCCTTCAATCCAAGTTTTTCACAACTCCTCTTTATCCTGTGGCACCCCTTTCTCTTCCTCTTTTACCCTTCCAGCCATACTGTCACATAGGTAGGGTGCTTTTAATCTTCCTTCCTTCGCTTCCCTCTCAAAAACTATCTCCTCCATGCAGAGGATGACATGTCTCCTAGATCCTGTACCCTCCATCTGGATCCTTAATGATTTTAGCTGTTATTCCAATAGAGCAACAGCTTACAATTGGGTATAGTCCCTACATCATGGAAAACTGCTTTGGTTCACCCCTCTTAAATAATTCTACTTTTGAGAAAAGTGTTCTTACCAGTTACAGACTTCTCTAATCTCCCTTTTTTGACCAAAATAATTGAAAGAATCGTGTTTTCCCAGCTTAACATAAGATGCCATCTGGGTCAGACCAAGGTCCATCAAGCCCAGTATCCTGTTTCCAACCGTGGTCAATCTAGGTCACAAGTTCCCCAAAAGACACAGGTTCCACAATGCTTGTATTGGGGCAAGTAGTGGATTTCCCGGGTCCCCCTTTAATAATAATTTATGGACCTTTACTCCAGGAACTTGTCCAAACCTTTTTTAAACCTGGCTACACTAATAGCTTTTACTACATCCTCTAGTAACAAATTCCAGAGTTTGATTGCGCGTTGAGTGAAAAAATATTTCTATTATTAGTCTTAAATAGGTTACACTGTAGCTTCATTGCATGTCCCGTAGTCTTTCTATATTTTGATGGCATGAACAATGGATCTGCATTTATCCGTTCCACTCCATTCATAAATTTATAGACCTCTATCATATCTCCTCTCAGTTGTCTCTCTTCCAGGTTGAAGAGCTCTAATCTTTTTAGCTTCTCCTCATAGGGGTAGCCTTCCATCCCCTTTACCATTTTGGTGGTTCTTCTCTGTACCTTTTCTAATAATGCTATATCCTTTTTAAGATACGGTGACCAAAATTGCACACAATATTCAAGGTGCAGTCGACCATGGAACGATACAGAGGCATTATAATATCCTTTTGTTTTATTCTCTAATCCTTTCCTTATGATTATTGGCATTCTACTTGCTTTCTTGGTCACCATTGAACACTGGGCAGAGGGTTTCAACATCTTATCCACGATTACACCTAAATCTTTTTCCTGGGTGATCGTTCCTAATATCGAACCTTGTATCGTGTAACTATAGTTTGGGTTGTTCTTTCCTAGGTGCATAACTTTGCACTTGTCCACATTACATTTTATCTGCCATTTGAACATCCAGTTTTCCAGTTTATCATAGTCCCCTTGTAATTTTTCGCAATCTTCTTGGGTTTTAACAACTTTGAATAGTTTTGTCATCTGCAAATTTGATAAATTCACTCGTTATTCCCATTTCCAGGTCATTTATGAATATGTTAAAAAGCAGCGGACCCAGCAAAGATCCCTGGGGTACTCCACTATTCATCTTTCTCCATTAGTAAAATTGGTCATTTAGCCCTACCCTCTGCTTTCTATCTTTTAACCAGTTCCTGATCCACAATAGTACACTTCCTCCTGTCCCATGTCTGTCATGAGAGACCTTGTCAAAGGCTTTCTGAAAGTCCAGATACACGGTATCAACCGACCCACCTTTGTCTACCTGTTTGTTCACACCGTCAAAAAAACATAACAGATTAGTAAGACAAGACCTTCCTTGGCTAAAGTCACGTTGGCTGTCTCCCATTAAACAGTGACTATCTACATGTTCAGTAATTTTGTTCTTTATGATGGTTTCTACCATTTTTCCCATTACTAACGTCAGGGTCACGGGTCTGTAGTTTTCCGGATCATCCCTGGAACTCTTTTTAAAAATTGGCGTTACTTTGACCATCCTCCAATCTTCAGGTATTACAGATGATTTTAATGATAGTTCACAGATTACTAATAGTAGGTCTGCAGTCTCATATTTCAGTTCTTTGAACACCCTTGGATGTTTACCATCCGGTCCAGGTGATTTGCTATTCTTCAGTTTATCAAATAGTTGTAATACATCTTTCTGGTGCATCAATATTTCTTTCAGTTTCTTCCGCAGCATCTCCTTTAAATACCATTTCAGTCTTGGGTAACATTCCTACATCTTCCTTAGTAAAGACCGAAGCAAAGAATTCATTCAGTCTTTTCGCTATGGCCTTGTCCCCTCTTAGTGCCCTTTTTACCCCTCTAATATCTAATGGTCCAACTGACTCTCTCACAGTTTTTTTTTTGCTACGAATGTACTTGAAAAAGTCTTATGTGTTTTTGCTTCCACAGTAGGCTTCTTCTCAAATTCTCTCTTTGCTTGCCTTATCAGTGTCTTGCATCTAACTTGCCAGTGCTTGTATTTCCAGTTTTCGTCATTGGGCTCCTTTTTCCATTTCCTTAAAGATGCTTTCTTGAAAACGGCAGCCTCTCTGACCTCCCCTTTAAACCATGCTGACAGTTTTTTGGACTTCCTTCCAATTTTCTTAAAGCATGGATTATAGCTGGTCTGGGCTTCCAAGGTAGTATTTTTAAACAACACCCAAGCTTGATGTAAATCTTTAACTTTTGCAACTGTTCCTTTGATTTTTTTTTCTTAACAATTTTCCTCATTTTATCGTAGTCTCCCTTTTGAAAGTTAAAAGGTAGTACTGTGGATTTCCTTACCCTCCCTCCATTTATTAAATCAAATGTGATCATGCTATGATCACTGTTGCCAAGAGGCCCCAACACCCTTATCTCTTGCACCAGATCTTGTGTTCCATTAAGGACTAGGTCTAAATGACTTCTCCTCTTGTCGGTTCATGAACCAGGTGCTCCAAGAAGCAGTCATTTATTTCATCTAGAAACCTTTCTCCCAAGCCTGACACTGACTCAGTCGATACCGGGGTAATTGAAATCACCCATTATTATAACTGTGTTGTAACTTTTCTTAGCTTCTCTAATTTCTTTGTGCATTTCATCATCCATTTGTTCATTCTGGCCAGGCGGTTGATAGTACACCCCAACTGCCATTGTATCGATATTTCCTTCAATTCTTCTGCACCTTTAAATACCACTTCAGTCATGGGTAACATCCCTACATCTTCTTCGGTCTTTACTGAGGAAGATGTAGGGATGTTACCCATGACTGAAGTGGTATTTAAAGGTGCAGAAGAATTGAAGGAAATATCGATACATCGCGAAGATGTCTTACAACTATTAGATAAACTGAAGAGTAGCAAATCACCTGGGCCGGATGGTATACATCCAAGGGTGTTGAAAGAACTGAAATATGAGATTGCAGAACTGCTATCAGTAATCTGTGAACTATCATTAAAATCATCTCTAATACCTGAAGATTGGAGGATCGCCAATGTAACGCCAATTTTTAAAAAGTGTTCCAGGGATGATCCGGGAAACTACAGACCGGTGAGCCTGACGTCAGTACCAGGAAAAATGGTAGAAACCATCATAAAGAATAAAATTACTCAGCATGTAGATAGTCACAACCTAATGAGAGACAGCCAACATGGCTTTAGACAAGGAAGATCTTGTCTTACTAATCTGTTATGTTTTTTTGAAGGAGTGAATAAACAGGTGGACAAAGGTGAGTCGGTTGATATTGTGTATCTGGACTTTCAGAAAGCTTTTGACAAGGTCCTTCATCAGAGACTTTTGGCAAAACTAAAAAGTCATGGGATAGGAGGCAGTGTACTATTGTGGATCAGGAACTGGTTAAAAGATAGAAAGCAGAGGGTAGGGCTAAATGGCCAATTTTCCCAATGGAGAAAGGTGAATAGTGGTGTACCCCAGGGATCTGTGCTGGGTCCGCTGCTTTTTGACATATTCATAAATGACCTGGAAAGTGGAATAACGAGTGAAGTTATCAAATTTGCAGATGACACAAAACTATTAAAAGTTGTTAAAACCCAAGAGGATTGTGAAAAATTGCAAGAGGATCTTGATAAATTGGAAGACTGGGCATCAAAATGGCAGATGAAATTTAATGTGGACAAATGCAAGGTTATGCACCTAGGGAAGAACAACCCAAACTATGGTTACACGATGCAAGGTTCCACATTAGGAACCACCACCCAGGAAAAAGATTTAGGCGTCATTGTGGATACCATGTTAAAACCCTCGGCCCCAGTGTGCAGCGGCGGCCAAGAGAGCAAATAGAATGCTAGGTATGATAAGGAAAGGAATGGAAAATAAAACAAAAGATATTATAATGCCTCTATATCGTTCCATGGTGAGACCGCACCTTGAATATTGTGTGCAATTCTGGTCGCCGTATCTTAAAAGGATATAGCGATTTTAGAAAAGGTACAGAGAAGAGCCACCAAAATGGTAAAGGGGATGGAAGGATACTCCTATGAAGAAAGGCTAAAAAGGTTAGGGCTCTTTAACCTGGAAAAGAGACGGCTGAGGGGAGATATGATAGAAGTCTATAATTAATGAACGGAGTGGAACGGGTAAACGTAGATCGATTGTTTACCTTATCAGAATATAGAAAGACTAGGGGACATGCAATGAAGCTACAGGGTAAACTATTTAAGACTAATAAAAGAAAATATTTTTTCACTCAACGTGTAATCAAACTCTGGAATTTTTTACTGGAGGATGTAGTAAAGGCTGTTAGTGTAGCTGGGTTTAAAAAAGGTTTGGACAAGTTCCTGGAGGAAAGGTCCATAAACCATTATTAAGAAGTGACCGAAGATATAAATGCTTGACCCAGTATAAGCATTGTGGAACTTGTGTCTCTTGGGGAAACTGCTAGGTACATATGACCTAGATTGGCCAATGTTGGAAACCAGAATACTGGGCTTGATGGACCTTGGTCTGACCCAGTATGGCATATCTTATGTTCTTATGTTCCCCTTCCCCTTTTTACATGGAATTTGATTCCATAGAGTTTCTACAGTGAATTTTGTTTCCTGCAAAACTTTAATCCTTTGTGACTGAATGCCCTCTCTGACATAGAGCAGATCAAATTGGTGGAGGGGTTGCTCTATCATTATGATATAGTTTGTACCCAGGTATCACGGTGTCCCAGTGGTCGTCCTCTTTTCACCATGTCTCTGAGATACCAATCATATATAACCTGTCATTTAGTGCTATATCTTTTAACTCTCCCATTTTATGTTTTTAGGCTTCTAGCATTTGCATACAAGCATTTTAGAAGCTGTATTTATTCATATTAAACTTTCTATAGGTAGGCAGGGGTAATTTTGGAATCTTTAAGCTCTGTCTACTCTTTATTCAAGGGCATTCGGGCTACTTTTGTCTTTATTGGTACCTCTCTGCTGATATGCCCTAACTTCAGTCTTTTGCTAGTAATCTTCAAAGATACATTGTTCCAAGCCATGAATTCTTGGGCTACCGTCAGCTTGCACCTATTATCTAATTTAAAGGCTACTCTATCTCCTTTTTAAAGGTTAATGCCAGCAGCCTGGTTCCATCCCGGTTAAGGTGAAGCCAATCTCTTCGAAAGAGCTCCTCCTTTCCCCAGAATGTTCCCCAGTTCCTAACATATCCAAAACCCTCATCTTTGCACCATTGTGTCATCCACACATTGAGACTCCGGATCTCTGCCTGCCTTTTGGGTCCTGCGCATGGAATGGGAAACATTTTGGAGAATGCTACCCTGGAAGTTCTGGATTTCAACTTTCTACCTAAAAGCCTAAATTTAGCCCCCAGAACCTCCCTACCACATCTTCCTATGTCATTGGTACCGACAATGTACCATGACAGCAGACTCCTCCCCAGCAATATCTAAGACCTTGTCTAGGTGTCGTGTGAGGTCTGCTACCTTTGTACCAGGCAGGCATGTTACCAGGCGATCCTCACGTCCACCAGCCACCCAGCTATCTGCATACCTAATGATCGAATCACCAACTATAATTGCTCTCCTAACCCTTCCCTCGTGGGCACATGGCCCTGCAGAAACTTCCTCGGTGTGAGAGGGTTTTACATCACCTGGAGGACGGTCCTAGCTACAGGATCACTTTCTGCCACACCAGAGTAAATGCTCTTCTGTCTCGTGACCTCTCTCCTCCATGGCAACTGGGATGCTGCCAGATTGGAGGTGGGACTTCAGTAGTATATCCCTGTAGGTCTCGTCTATGTATCTCTCTGTCTTCCTTACGTTCTCGAAGTCTGCTACTCTAGCCTCCAGAGATCGGACTCGTTCCCTGAGAGCAAAGAGCTCCTTGCACCTAGTGCACACGTAAGACCCCTCACAAACTGGGAGAAAATTATACATGTGACACTCAATGCAAAAGACTGGAAAACTCTCATCTCACTGCTGTCTGCATCTTAGTTTTAAAGTTGTGTTAATTTAAGTTCTTTACTTACTAAGGGTTGCTGGGGATATTTATACTAATAAAACTATACCTAATGTGTTAAATGTACTTTGTTCACCTGAAGCTTAATTAATGTCAGGTCCTTAATATATGCGTGATGAGTACAAACAGCTGCACCCAATAGTGAATAAGGCCCCTCCTTTCCTTTAAGAGATTTAAGTACCAATAGAGCTGAAAGCTCTTTGCTGCTACTAGTCCCTGACTGAGTATTAAATTTAAGCTAGAATCTCTCTGCTGGGTTCTAAATTTAACCAGAAAGCTCTCTGCTCTGTTTTAAATTTAAACTGTTGCTGCTAGGCCCTGAATGATTTAACAAATACCCTGGATTCACAGATTAATCAACTTTAATCTAAATTCCTGATCGTGTAGCCAGTCTAGTCCCGGACTTCAGGGTTGTCCATCTCATACAGCAGCTTGGAGACTGAGAAACTCCTCCTTTTCTGATGTCACCGGTATATCCACCTGGGAGCCTCCTCCTGTCATCAGTTCTTCAGTCTCCAAGCAGCTGGATGGATGGGTGAGCCTGGAAGTCCGGGCTCACTGGAGAAACAGTTAGGAGTTAGGTGTTGAAGTTGTAGTCAGAGAGTAGCATTAAAGTTTTCAGCAGAGCCCTTCTGCATTTTTGGAGAGGACTGTGCCTTTAAGCTTGCAGAGCCGTCCTCACATCTTCCCCTCCGTCCTCTGCCCCTAACTAGGTCGGGTCCTCTGTTAGTGGGTCAAGGTGACTTGCGAGAGGCAGCTCCGGTTCTCTGGTTCAGATAAGTAGAAACCGGGGCTGCGCGGGATTTTGCCGGCGTTTTCAGAAGTTTTTGCCTGTGACGCGCCGAGCATTTTCCCTGTGGGCCCCCTGTGTCGGCGATCCTCTGCCAGCCTGCATCACCCCCGTCTGGGCCCTCTACCTCCTTTTATTCAGCCGGAGAGAGGGATTGTCAGCGGACCTGGCAAGTGGCTGTTGCCCTTTCTTCTCGGGTCGCCAGCAAAGGTAAGGGGGCCGGTATTACGCGGTGCTTGCTTCAAGGAGGTTTTTGGCGCGCTCAGGCTGTTTTTCGGCCTCGGCCTCGGCCTCGTGCCGGCGGCGCGCACAGAGCAGCGTCGGAGAGCGTTTCTTCTGGCGGGATCGGTTTCTTGCCGCGACCCCCGGGGTGCTACGTTTTATTTTGTAGTTTATTTTATGATTTCTTTCAACGTTTATTTTTACGTTTATTTTTAAATTTATTTTTACGTTTCTTTTTAAGTTTATTTTACAGACCGCCCCTCTTTGGTTTCGGCCTGTCCTTTTCCTTTGGCTGTTTCCTTTGGCGCCCGTTCTGGGGGTGAAGGTTTTTTGCCATGCCTTCCAAACAGCACTGCATGGTTTGTGGGGCCAAGAAGTGCACGGACTCGGGTTTGTGCCATTCCTGTGTCAGGGATGCCTCAGGGCTGCAACCGCAGGAAGTCCAGCCTGAGTGTCAGAGTCCTGAGACTGGGACTTTGGCAGAGCTGGGACAAGAGGTTCCCGTAGAGGAGCCGGTGGCAGGACCCTCCTCGCGGTCAGACACTCTCCCCTCTCCAGGTCCCGGGTCTTTGGGGCTAAATTCCATTTTTTCAAAGGAATTTGTTAGTTTGCTCCAGCAAGTTTTTCTTCGGGACAGTCCGCCTGCTATTGTCCCCACTAGTCTGCTGTCAGGCAAGCGGCGGGCTGCGCCTTTGCAGGAAGATCAGACTCCTCCAGAGCCGAAGGGGGCCCGGGAGGAGGAGGATCCCGGGGACCGGTCGGTGGTCTCGGAGGGGCCGCGTTCGGAGGAGGAGGACCTGTCGTTGGAGGATGAATTGGAAGAGGGGGAGCTGTCTGAAAAGGAAGATCAGGCTAGAGTGGTCCGGGTGTTCCGGAGGGAGGAGCTGCCGGCACTCTTGGTGGAGACGCTGAAGGTGCTGAATATGCCGGTGCCTGACTCGGCGGCAGACGCTTCTCTCGAGGACCCCTTGCTACAGGTATTTAGGAAGGAGCAGAGGGCTTTCCCAGTACACCGGGTGTTTCATGAGATGATTCAAGAGGAGTGGAGCCTTCCCCGAAGCTCCTCTGAAGGGAGCTAGGGTGATGTCCCGGCTGTATCCCTTGACTGACCAGGACAGGGAGGTGTTCAAGTCGCCCAAGGTGGACGCTGCGGTCTCGGCGGTTACGAAAAAGACCACCATTCCCGTAGAGGGGAGTGCAGCCCTCAAGGACGGTCAGGATAGGAAATTGGATAGCTTATTGCGGCAGGTGTTTGATGTGAATGCTCTTTCCCTACAAGCTGCCATCTGCGGGGCTTGGGTGGCTAGGGCATGTCTGCGCTGGTCTCAGCGGCTGCCCGGTGCCGCAGTCGAGCGGTCGGAAGACGCGGCCCGGTTGGAATCGGGAGCGGCCTATTTGGCGGACATCCACTACGATCTTATGCGTGGACTCTCCAAGAGCATGGCGTCGGCAGTCGCAGCACGCCGTTACCTCTGGTTGTGTAATTGGGCGGCCGACTCCTCCTCCAAGGCTAGACTTACTAAGCTTCCTTTCAAGGGTCGCCTCTTGTTTGGGGAAGATCTTGAGAAGTTAGTTAAGGAGTTGGGAGAGTCCAAAGGGGGTAGGTTACCCGAGGACAAACCTAAACCACCTCGAGCGCCCGCTACGGGTAGGGGGCAACTACGAGATTTTCGACGTTATCGATTCCAGAGGTTTCCCACAGGACAGAGGGGACGTTTTCCCTCTAGGAATCAAGGGTTTCGGGGGTTTCGAGGAGCAGGGCGGGGGTTTGGCCCCTCCTCGGCCTTGGGCCTTAGCAATCGGAAGCCACAATGAGATCAGGGGGACCCAGGCGCCCCTTCCCGCCGTAGGGGGGCGTTTGCAGGATTTTTATTCTGCCTGGGTCCAAATTACATCAGATCAGTGGGTGCTAGAGGTCATTCACGAGGGCTATGCACTGGAGCTGCTTCGTCCGGTACGCGACGCCTTCGTCCTGTCTCCCGGCAGGTCCGAGGCAAAATCACGGGCTCTGCGGGAGACAGTGCAAAGGCTGTTAGATCTCAAGGCCATAGTACCTGTGCCCCCAAACGAGTGCGGTTCCGGTCGATACTCCATATACTTCGTAGTGCCGAAGAAGGATGGAGGGGTTCGGCCTATCCTAGATCTCAAGAGAGTAAATCGGTGTCTGCGGGTGTCGTCCTTCCACATGGAGACTCTGCGATCGGTGATAGTAGCGGTGCAAAAGGGAGAGTTCCTCACGTCCCTCGACCTATCCGAGGCTTACTTGCACATTCCCATAAGGAGGGATCATCACCAGTTTCTCAGGTTTGCGGTTCCTTTCGGCCATTTTTAGTTTCGAGCGCTGCCCTTCGGGCTGGCCACTGCGCCGCGAGTTTTCACGAAGGTGATGGTGGTTGTGGCAGCAGCTTTGCGGAAGGAAGGTATACTCGTCCATCCTTATCTGGACGACTGGCTAATTCGAGCAAAGTCGAGGTCAGAGAGCGAGTTAGCGACAGCCAGGGTGGTGTCCTTTCTGGAAAGTCTCGGTTGGATAATCAACCCGGCGAAGAGTCGGATGGTGCCCACTCAGTGTTTGGAGTACCTCGGAGCGCGCTTCGATACCGTCAAGGGGAAAGTCTTCCTGACGGAGCGGCGGGCTCGGGGTCTGCGTCTCCTCTTGCGGAGTTTTTTGTGCCATGACAGGCCGTCGGCCTGGCACTACCTTCAACTTTTGGGCACCATGGCGGCGGCGATAGAGACGGTGCCCTGGGCGAGGGCGCATATGAGGCCCTTGCAAAGGGCGTTGCTCCGCCGTTGGTCTCATCAGAACGATCCCTTGTCTCGGAGGCTACCCTGTTCCGAGGAAACGCATCGAGCGCTGAGGTGGTGGTTGATTCCGCGCTCCCTGCAGAACGGAAAAGGACTGGAGACGCCGGAGTGGATTCCTGTGATGACAGACACCAGCCTACTGGGCTGGGGAGCCCATTGTCAGGGGATCTTTGCGCAGGGGGCGTGGTCGGATCAAGAGCGAGCGTGGCCAATCAATCGTTTGGAGTTGCGGGCGATCGCCTTGGCACTAAAGGAGTTTCGCAGCCTTCTGGGAGGAAAGGCGGTCCGAGTGTTTTCCGACAATGCGACGGCAGTGGCCTATGTCAACAAGCAAGGAGGCACCACGAGCGCCGTGCTCGAATACGAGGCCGAGACGCTATGCGAGTGGGCCGAAGCGAATCTGCTGGACCTCTCGGCAGCACATGTGGTAGGAGTGGACAACGTGGAAGCCGATTTTCTCAGCAGGGTGAAGGTGGACCCGGGTGAATGGGTTTTGCACCCGCAGGTGTTCGAGATGCTGGTGCGCCGCTGGGGCAGTCCGGTCTTAGACCTCATGGCAACGTTCAACTCGGCGAAGGTATGTCGGTTCTTCAGCAGGCGCAGAGAACGAATGTCCGAGGGCCTGGATGCCCTCATTCAACCCTGGCCAGCGGATCAACTTCTATAACGTTTTCCCGCCATGGGCGTTGATCGGCCGAGAGTGGTTCAAAGGATAGAGCGCTACAGGGGACAGGTGATTCTGATTGCGCCGGACTGGCCTCGACGTCCTTGGTACGGAGATCTCATGCGTCTAATGGTGGCAAAGCCCTGGCGTCTTCCCATACGGGCGGATCTGTTGTTGCAGGGTCCGCTACTGATGCCCCATGTGGCTCGGTTCTCGCTTATGGCTTGGCTCTTGAAAGGGCTCGTTTGAAGGCCCGTGGATACTCCGGACCGGTGATTTCCACCTTATTGAAGGCGCGCAGGGGATCTACGTCCCTGGCCTATGTTCGCGTCTGGAGGATTTTCGAAAGCTGGTGTGCAGAGCGCCATTGTGAGCCGTTGAGATCTACCATCCCTCAGATCCTGCAGTTTTGCAGGATGGGTTTGACAAGGGATTGGCGGCCGGGTCCTTACGCGTACAGGTCGCGGCCCTAGCGTGTTATAGGGGTAAGATTGGAGGTCAGACACTCGGGGGTCAGGCGGATGTCAAATGTTTCTTGCGCGCTGTGTCGCTGCTGCGGCCCCCTTTTCGTCGGATCCTCCCTAGCTGGAATTTTCCGTTTGTGTTGGACGCGTTGGCACAAGAACCTTTTGAACCCCTATCGTGAGCTTCCCTTAAGGATGTCACCCTGAAGGTTGTCTTTCTGGTCGCGATCTGCTCGGCCCGCCGAGTTTCGGAGTTGCAGGCGCTATCTTGTCGGGAGCCCTATCTCCAGTTTCGTTCGACGAAGGTGGTTTTTGCGGCCGGTACCGGCGTTTCTTCCAAAGGTCCTTTCGGTGTTTCATTTGAATCAGGAGATTTCTTTGCCAGTCTTCCGAGGGGCCTCCGGTGGCCCGGCGGAGAGGAACTTGCATCTTCTCGATGTCCGTCGGGCGTTAAAAAGGTACCTCCTGCGGACGGCCGACTTTCGCAAATCCGATAGACTTTTTGTGCTTTTTGCAGGACCGAGAAAGGGGGAATGGAAGCGGCGTCGAAGGCCTCTATTTCTCGGTGGCTAAGGGAAGCTATTGCGTCAGCGTACATTTCCGGAGGTAAGTCGGTGCCGGAGGGGCTTAGGGCTCACTCCACTAGAGCGCAGGCGGCTTCCTGGGCGGAGTTCCGGCTCGTGCCTCCCGTGGATATCTGCAAGGCGGCGACGTGGTCGTCTTTGAATTCCTTTGTCAAGCACTATCGGTTGGATGTTCAGGCCTCGGAGGACACCTCCTTTGGGTCAGCGGTTGTGCAAGCTGGCTTGCTGGGTCCCTCCCGTGGTTAGGTTCCTTCACTGCTCTGGTACTAACCCTGAAGTCCGGGACTAGACTGGCTACACGATCAGGAAGAGGAAATTAGACTTACCTGCTAATTGTAGTTCCTGGAGTGGAGACAGTCTAGTCCCGTATCCCTCCCTAGTAGAGTTTCTGCTGCGGCTGGAAGGGCGGCGTTCCAGCTGATTACAGGTAAGAGATGGTTTTTATTGCAGGGGGTGGAAACCCTTATGGCTGGGGTGCCCCGATACCGTACAAAAAAAAAAAAAAAATTTAAGTCGCTGAAAGCCCTGGTTTTCCCCTTCGTTTGGACGGACTTAGCCGGGGGGATGGCTCTGTAGGCGAAAAGTATAAGTCCGTGATTGTTTAATATGCTTTTTAGCGTTATGTTCTTATTTGTTGCTCCGGTGAGTCTGCTTTGTCAATAGGGAACTGATGGCAGGAGGAGGCTCCCAGGTGGATATACCGGTGACATCAGAAAAGGAGGAGTTTCTCAGTCTCCAAGCTGCTGTATGAGATGGACAACCCTGAAGTCCGGGACTAGACTGTCTCCACTCCAATAACTACAATTAGCAGGTAAGTCTAATTTCCTCTAATTCCTTTTTCACCAAGATTTAGAAAAATTTCCAGAAGTAAATACTTACAGTTGCAGATCTCTTTCCAGAAGTAGCAGTCCCTTTTTGTAGTCCTTCAAGCTTACATGAATAAATGTTTTCAGCTGAGATTTGAATTGTGAAAAAGCTTCAGCTGGAGATATTCCAGAATGCGGGAGCTAAATAACACAGTGGAACAGCTGGCAACCTCATAGTGAAACCGATGGGGTGAAGGGAGAACCAAACGCTTGTCAGAGAAACATCTTAAGGGCACAGCTAGGTTGGTATGGAATGATCAGGGCAGTAAGATATTGAGGTGCACTGTTATGTAGTGCTTTATGGGTCAAGGTGAATATTTTAAAATGGTTATGCTGTCGATATGGGAGTCAGTGATATTGAATAAGTAGGGGGATGATATGATCATATTTCTTAGTACCAGTGAGAGCACAGAGCGGTATTTTCAATGACCTGAAGATGTGTGAGTTGGTAAGGCCAGTGAAAACTGAATTACAGTAATCTAGTTGTGGTATGACAGTGCTAAGAAGAATTGTGATTAGAGCAGAGTGGTTAAGAAGTGGACGAATGGCATTAAATCTTCTCAAGGCTAAGAAGGTGGATCACGTAAGATAAGTAATATGGGGCGAGAATGAGAGAATTGAATCCAGAAGGACACCAAGATACATAAATGAAGACATGAGATTGATCAAATTTGAACCAATGACAGGAGCAGCATCCGGGGTACTTTGTGATCCAGCAAACCAGGTAGCAGTAGTCTTGGATGGATTCAGTTTTAGTGCATTGGTATGCAGCCAAGTGGATATGGTAGTTAAGCCAGAATTAATGGTGGTTAGATTAAGAGAAATACTGTCAGTTCGGGCAAGAAGTAAAATATCATCTGCATGCATGTAGAAATTAATCCCTAAGTTCCTGAGCGGTCCTCCAGTTTGGTCCTTCACATCCGGGTAGTGCACCTCCTCCTGCAGCATGGAGACTGGACCATTCAGAATCTCTAGTATCACAGGATGTATGCTGCTGAAACTCCCATCAGCCCCCCCCGTGTGTCCAGTCTCCTTGCAGCAGGAGGACGTGTGAGCCTGGCACTGGGCTCACTGAGGAACTTGTAGGCAACACTAGCTAGCGTTTTATGGGGTTTTGGTTTGTCCCTCTGTATTTGGTTTGTTTTAGTTACTTTAGCAGCCTGTATCTTTAAAAAAAAAAAAAAAAGGGAGACATTTGAGGAGCCGAGCCTTCACTGCCCTTCCTCCCCTTTACTTTGGTGGCAACTTGAGTGCAGGCAACACTCTTAGATCTCTCCCCCTTGACGGCACGGGGGAGAGCTCTGGTAATCGCAGCAGTATGCTCTGTGAAAGAGCAGGGTTTTTTTTCAAGACCGCTGACTGCATTGGAGAGGGCTTCAGCGTGCTCGGCTCACCGGTGCTTGCCTTAGTCAGCCGGGACAGCAGCTTTTCGCCGCTCAGGATTCGAGCAGCGTTGCTGTTTATTGCTCCCTTTTGAGACGGGGTAAATGGAATTTCTTTCCCGTTTTCGTCCCGCCGTTCTCATTTGAGCTCCTAACGCTGCGGTTTCAATTTCTTTGTACTTTGTTTTTTCTTTTGGTTTTTCGCGCCTTTTTTTTTTCTCGTCTTTGCTGGTCCCGGCAGCCATTTTGTGTCTCAGTTTCCCGCGCGGAATACAGGACCGGGTAGCCTTGTGCTGTGGGGGCCCTCACCGTTTAGGGCAGTCACGGGAGTTTCTTTGCTGTGGCTATCATTAGTTTAAAAAAAAAAAGGAAAGTGTTCGGAGGTTTGTTTCTTTCTTGTCTAATTAGGTCAGACAGGTTCTTCCTTCCCTGTGCTTGTAATTTTTCCTGGATGTCGGCGAGACCACAGTGCGTGGTCTGCGGCTCTCGTAGAGGTACGGTGTCCGGTTCTGGGATTTGCAGGGGCTGCGCTGCTGTCTCCTCTGACGTGGAGCAGCAGATGGAGGGCAGGACTCTGCCAGACCCCTTGGACACTACATTGCCTGCGGAGGGGAATCCTTCTCCGGTGGCTCTCGTACCTTCCACCCCAGCTACCCCTAAGGGACAGGGGAGCGGGCTTCCCGTGGAGGAGGGAGAGTCGTCTTCTTCTTTGGCTGATTTTTCTCCAGACTTTGTGCTTATCATGCAACAGGCCTTTAAATTGGGGCGGTTAGGTAAGTTGCCAGAGGCCTTTGTGACGCCAGCATCTCTGCCGCCTCCTAAAGGGCAGGATGCCGGTCTCAACTTGCCAAAGACGGCTAAAAGGCTTCGGTCCTCAGAGATTGAACACGAGGATATGGAGTGGCAGGAGGCTGAGGCTGAGATGGATCCTGAGGATGGTTTTGATGAGCTGGAGGAAGGGGAAATTCCTGAGCCTGAGGATCAGGCTCGGATCATTCAAGTATTTTGTAAAGAGGAGCTGGTACCCCTTATTACGGAGGCCCTTCAAACGCTCAATCTTGCTACACCGCGTGCTGTTGAGGAGGACAGATTAGAGGATCCCCTCATTCAAGCGGTACGGGATTCTCAAGTGGTGTTCCCGGTCCATAGAGTGGTTGATCAGATGATTCAATCCGAGTGGGATCAGCCTGAATCAGGCTTGAAAGATATCTGGACGATGAACCGACTCTATCCGTTGGCGGACAAGGAGAAGTTCAAATCGCCTCGGGTGGACGCCGCAGTGTTGGCAGTAACCAAGAAAACCACCATTCCAGTTGAGGGGAGTGCTGCCTTAAAAGATACTCAAGAAAGAAAGGTGGATGGCATGTTGAAACAGGCTTTTGAGACCAATGCTTTGTCTTTACAGGCCTCAATTTGCGGGGCAAAAAACCTGTGAGAGAGTCAGTTGGTCCATTAGATAATAGAGGAGTTAAAGGGGCACTAAGAGGCGACAAGGCGATAGCGGAGAGACTGAATGAATTTTTTGCTTCGGTCTTTACTGAGGAAGATGTAGGGATGTTAAACACATGACTGAAGTGGTATTTAAAGGTGTGGAAGAATTGAAGGAAATATCGATACATCGAGAAGATGTATTACAACTATTAGATAAACTGAAGAGTAGCAAATCACCTGGGCCGCATGGTATACATCCAAGGGTGTTGAAAGAACTGAAATATGAGATTGCAGACCTGCTATTAGTAATCTGTGAACTATCATTAAAATCATCTGTAATACCTGAAGATTGGAGGATCGCCAATGTAACGCCAATTTTTAAAAAGGGTTCCAGGGGTGATCCGGGAAACTACAGACCGGTGAGCCTCACGTCAGTACCGGGAAAAATGGTAGAAACCATCATAAAGAATAAAATTACTCAGCATGTAGATAGTCATGGCCTAATGGGAGACAGCCAACATGGTTTTAGACAAGGAAGATCTTGTCTTACTAATCTATTGTGTTTTTTTGAAAGTGTGAATAAACAGGTGGACAAAGGTGAGTCGGTTATTATAGTGTATCTGGACTTTCTGAAAGCCTTTGACAAGGTCCCTCATCAGAGACTTTTGGCAAAACTAAAGTCATGGGATAGGAGGCAGTGTACTACTGTGGATCAAGAACTGGTTAAAAGATAGAAAGCAGAGGGTTGGGCTAAATGGCCAATTTTCCCAATGGAGAAAAGTGAATAGTGGTGTACCCCAGGGATCTGTGCTGGGTCCGCTGCTTTTTGACATATAAATGATCTGGAAAGTGGAATAACGAGTGAGGTTATCAAATTTGCAGATGACACAGAACTATTTAAAGTTGTTAAACCCCAAGAGGATTGTGGAAAATTGCAAGAGGATCTTGATAAATTGGAAGACTGGGCATCAAAATGGCAGATGAAATTTAATGTGGACAAGTGCAAAGTTATGCACCTAGGGAAGAACAACCCAAACTATGGTTACACGATGCAAGGTTCCACATTAGGAACCACCACCCAGGAAAAAGATTTAGGCGTCATTGTGGATACCATGTTAAAACCCTCGGCCCAGTGTGCAGCGGCAGCCAAGAGAGCAAATAGAATACTAGGTATCATAAGGAAAGGAATGGAAAATAAAACAAAAGATATTATAATGCCTCTATATCGTTCCATGGTGAGACCGCACCTTGAATATTGTGTGCAATTCTGGTCGCCGTATCTTAATAAGGATATAGCGTTATTAGAAAAGGTTCAGAGAAGAGCCACCAAAATGGTAAAGGGGATGGAAGGATACTCCTATGAAGAAAGGCTAAAAAGGTTAGGGCTCTTTAACCTGGAAAAGAGACGGCTGAGGGGAGATATGATAGAAATCTATAAATTAATGAATGGAGTGGAACGGGTAAACGTAGATCGATTGTTTACGTTATCAGAATATAGAAAGACTAGGGGAGATGCAATGAAGCTACAGGGTAAACTATTTAAAACTAATAAAAGAAAATATTTCTTCACTCAACATGTAATCAAACTCTGGAATTTGTTACCGGAGGATGTAGTAAAGGCTGTTAGTGTAGCTGGATTTAAAAAAGGTTTGGACAAGTTCCTGGAGGAAAGGTCCATAAACCATTATTAAGAAGGGACCCCGGATATCAGTGCTTGACCCAGTACAAGCATTGCGGAACCTATCTCTTTTGGGGAAACTGCTAGGTACGTATGACCTAGATTGGCCACTGTTGGAAACAGGATACTGGACTTGATGGACCTTGGTCTGACCCAGTATGGCATATCTTATGTTCTTATGTTCTTATGCTAGAGCCTGCTTGCGATGGGCTCAGCGGTTGCGTCAGGACTCCCGATTGGACCAGCAAAGTCTGCTCGAGGCGACGCGGATGGAGTCTGATTCAGCATATTTGGCAGATGTTCACTATGATTTGATCAGAACGTTGGCAAATAGCATGGCTTCCTTGGTGGCGGCTCAGAGATCCATCTGGTTGCGGAATTGGGCGGCCGATGGGTCTTCAAAATCTCGACTCAGCAAACTCCCTTTTAAGGGCAAATTGTTGTTCAGGGACAATCTGGATAAGTTGGTGAAGAACCTTGGAGAGTCTAAAGGCGATAGACTACCGGAGGATAAGCCTAAGCTAGGTAGAGGTTTGCCGACCTCTCGGAGTCAATTTAGGGACTTTCAGAGTTTTCGCTCTTCCCGCCTTTGGGGTTCCCAGCGCGGCAGGCCTGGGTCAAGGTCTCAAGGGTTTCGAGGTTTTCGGGGGACAGGCAGAGGGTTCTCAGCTGCGTCCTCCTCCTCCTCTTCCTTTAGTCGCAAGTCACAATGAAGCGAGGCAGACCCTGGAGGGAAACCAAGTGATCGGAGGTCGGCTTTGGGGCTTTCTTCTCTTGGGTCCAGATAACATTAGATCAGTGGGTACTCGAGATTGTCAGAGAAGGTTATGCGCTGGAGTTTGCTTCTCTGCTCCGGGACTCCTTTGTTCTGTCTCCCAGCAAGGGTCAGCAGAAGGAGCTGGCAATTCGCTCAATTGTGGGGACGTATTTTAGCTCTGGGCGTGGTTGTTCCCGTTCCGGAGTCCGAGCGCGGGGTAGGTCGCTACTCTATTTATTTCGTGGTGCCAAAGAAAGACTGATCTCTCCACCCTATTTTGGATCTCAAGGGTGTGAATCGTTGTCTCCGAGTGCCGCATTTCTGTATGGAGACCCTAAAATCTGTCATAGTGGCAGTGCGCCAAGGAGAGTTTTTGACTTCTCTAGACCTCTCGGAAGCCTATTTGCATATACCGATCAGAGCGGTACATCAAACGTTTCTGAGGTTCGCTTTTCCGTGGGGGCACTACCAGTTTCAAGCATTGCCTTTTGGGCTAGCTACAGCTCCCCGCACCTTCACTAAGGTCATGGTCGTGGTTGCGGCAGCTTTGCGAAAGGAAGGTATTCTCGTCCACCCTTACCTCGACGACTGGTTGATTCGGGCAAAATCCGAGAGGGAGAGCTTGCAGGCCACGGACAGAGTCGTACACCTGCTTCAGAGCCTTGGCTGGGTAGTCAATGCGAAGAAGAGTCATTTAGTACCCACGAAGTCTCTCGAATACCTCGGTCTGTTTCGACACCGCCAGAGGCTTGGTGGTTTTACCGGTTCGTCGTGCTCAAGCCTTGCGTCGCCTGGTGCGTACATTCTTGGGGATTCCCGTTCCGTCCGCGTGGTGGTATCTGCGGTTGCTCGGAACGATGGCAGCAACACTGGAGGTGGTCCCGTGGGCCAGGTTTCATATGCGTTCACTTCAGAGAGCTCTATTACGCCGCTGGTCGAACCAGTCAGATTCATTGAACCGGTGGTTGCCCTGTCCGAGACGAGTCTGGCTGTCTCTAAAGTGGTGGCTATGCTCGAAGTCCCTGCGGGCGGGTCTGCCCTTGGAACAGCCGGTGTGGCTTCCCTTACTGACAGATGCGAGTCTGGTGGCTGGGGAGCACACCGCGAGAACCGTTATGCACAGGGGACATGGTCGGCCCAGGAGAGATTGTGTTCGATCAACCGGCTCGAGTTGCGAGCGGTGAGACTGGCACTACAGGCCTTCGAGGCGTCAATGCTGCGACGAGCGGTACGAGTTCTGTCGGACAACTTGGCTACGGTGGTGTACATCAACCGTCAAGGCGGCACGGGAAGCGTAGCCCTGGAGGAAGAAGCGGAAGCACTGTTCGAGTGGGTGGAAGTGCATCTCCTGGCCATTTCGGCAGCGCATATAGCAGGAAAAAGACAATGTAATGACGGATTTTCTCAGCAGGGTGCAGGTGGACTCCGGAGAGTGGGAGCTGCACCCGCAGGTTTACACACAAATAGTTCGCCGTTGGGGACCACCGCTCATGGACCTCATGGCGACCTTCCAATCAGCTAAGACAGGTCGATTTTTCAGCAGACGGGGAGAGCGCATGTCCGAGGGAATCGACACCCTCATCCAGCCGTGGCCCGAGTCCGGTCTCCTGTATGTCTTCCCTCCGTGGGCGTTGATCGGCAGAGTGGTCCAGCGCATCGAGGCGCACCGCGGACGAATCCTGCTGGTAGCTCCAGACTGGCCCAGGCGGCCTTGGTATGCAGATTTGGTTTGACCTCTCGACTGGGCACTGTGGAAGCTTCCTCCCTTGGTTGATCTGCTAATTCAGGGTTCGCTGCGCATGCCTCAGGTGGATCGGTTCTCGCTTACGGTATAGCCATTGAAAGGGCTAATTTGAAAAGGAACGGTTATTCGCCAGCGGTAATTGCCACTCTTCTTCGGGCTAGAAAGTCTTTAACCTCGCTCACGTATGTGCGAGTGTGGCGGGTTTTTGAGGATTGATGTTCTAGGCATCAGATTCGGGCAGCGACAGCTTCTGTCGCCGTGATTCTCAGTTTCTTGCAGGATGGTTATGACAAAGGTTTAGCCGCCAGTTCTCTGAAGGTGCAGTTGGCGGCTCTCACGTGCTACAGGGGCAAGGTTCAAGATATCCCTCTTGGAGCGCACGCGGATGTTCAGCGTTTTCTTAAAGCCGTGTTTAGGCTGCGGCCTTCGCAGAGTGTCTATTCCTCCGTGGGATTTGAATCTGGTATTGCAAGCCTTGGTTTGGAAACCCTTTGAACCTCTCCGACAGGCCTCGGTTAAAGATCTGACTCTAAAGACTGTGTTTTTGGTAGCCATTTGTTGGGCAAGGCGAATTTCGGAGCTGCAGGCGCTGTCTTGTAGGGCTCCATTCTTATCTTTTTCGAGAGATAGAGTGGCTTTAAGACCGGTTCCCTCTTTTCTTCCCAAGGTGGTTTCTTTCATGTGAATCAGTCTATTGTTCTGCCAGCTTTTACTACGGACGACGGTCTGCATCGGTTGGATGTTCGAGTGTTGTGTCGGTATCTCAAGGTGTCCGAGCCGTTCCGTAAGACCGATCGATTGTTTGTGCTCTTCGGGGGAGCTCGGAAGGGGGAGGCGGCAGCGAAGTCTTCCATTTCTAGGTGGATTAAGGAAGCCATTGCATCAGCGTATATTTTGCAAGGCCGAGCTGCCTCTTTGGGCTTGCGGGCCCATTCTACTAGGGCGCAAGCGGCGTGTGTGGAGCATAGTCTTGTCCCGCCGGTGGAGATTTGTAGGGCGGCTACTTGATCATCTCGCCATGCTTTCAATAGGCACTACCGGTTAGATATCCTGGCTGACCGGGATTCTTGTTTTGGTTCCACGGTGTTGCACGCCGGTTGGCAAGGTCCCCCCCTCCCCCCCGTTCATGACTGCTCTGTTACATCCCGGATGTGGAGGACTAAACTGGAGGACCACTCAGGAAATAGAAATTACACTTACCTGGTAATTGTAGTTCCTGGAGGGTCCAGTTTAGTCCTCCGTCCCTCCCTACAGACAGTTTGTTTCTGGACGGCGCGCTTAGGCGGTGTGCGGGAGAGTCGGGTAAGTAGATTTTCTTCTGGTCCTCATGGTTGGGGTCCCTACGCGCTCTCGGGTTCGGTGCATGATTTTTGTTTTTATGCTTACTGCTGTAATTGCCACTTCTTTGAGGTAACTGGGCAGAAACAGTGTGCAGAGTTCCGGCTCCCTCGTTTGGGGAGGGGGTTACATTAGGGTTCAGGGGCATAACCTCTGTTATAATTAATTTCATTCATGTGTTGCTTCTTTGAGTTTGCTTTGTTAATAGTTCACTGGGTGGGCTGATGGGAGTTCCAGCAGCATACATCCTGTGATACTAGAGATTTTGATTGGTCCAGTCTCCATGCTGTAGGGAGGAGGTGCACTACCCGGATGTGGAGGACTAAACTGGATCCTCCAGGAACTACAATTACCAGGTAAGTATAATTTCTATGTCTGTATGGTGGTAGCGAGCGGACTTAGAAAAAGATGAGAGAATGGGGGAAAGCATGGAGCCCTGTGGGACACCACAAGGAGGGACAGCATGGGATAGAGGTGGAGTTCTGAATATGTACTTGATAACTGCGGTTTGATAGAGAAGAGATGAACCACTCAAGGACCTTTCCTCGAATCCCAGATTCTGAGAGACGGGACAGGATTAAATTATGATCAACTAAATCAGACAGCAGTTAAATCTAATGCAATGACCACAGCGTAATCACCCAGGTCCAGAGTACAGTGAATATCATTAAGAACAGATGTAAGAATGGTCTCAGTCCTGTGATATTGTTGAAAGCATGATTGGCGTAGATGAAGTGCTAGCGTATGCTCCAAAAGATCTATAAGTTGTGGTAGGAAAAGGTGTTCAGCTAGTTTTTCTAGGTATGGGAAATTTGATATAGGACGGTAATACAGAGGATCCTGTGGGTTGAGTTTAGGCGCCTTAAGGCGAGGGCGGATAATAACCGTCTTTCAGGGGGAAGGAAGGAAACCTAGGGTAAGCAAATGTAACCCAAATGCCCTTAAGTACAGAGCAGACAGAGCTTACCAATAACCAGATTAATATCAATAAAATGCAGCCTTTAAAATACTTGTATGAAAATGCTAGAAGTCTAAAAAAATAAGATGGGATATATAGTATTAAATGAGAGGTTAGATATGATTGGTATCTCAGAGACATGGTGGAAGGAGGACAACCAGTGGGACACTGTGATACCTGGATGCAAACTATACGTAATGATAGAACAGATCAAATTGGTGGAGGGGTTGCACTTTGTGTTAGAGAGGGCATTGAGTCACAAAGGATTAAAGTCTTGCAGGCAACAAAACACACTGTGAGAATCTCTATGGACTGAAATTCCATGTAAAAAGGGGAAGGCGATCGCAGTGGGGATGTACTATCAACCACCTGGCCAGAGTGAACAAATGGATGATGACATGCTCAAAGAAATCAGGGAAGCTAAGAAAAGTTACAGCACAGTAATAATAATGGGTGTTCTTAAGCATCTCTCCAGTCCATTCCCTTTCCTCTGGGTTGTGCTCCCCTTCCAGCAGCTTGGAGACTGAGCACGTCATCCTTTTGATGACACTGGGGTATAACTACCACTGGTACCTCTCACCAGCTCCAGTAAGCTCAGTCTCCAGGCAGCTGGAGGGCGTCAGTAAGCCAGGGGAGCTAGGCTTACAGGAGAGACACTCTAGAGTTAGCTGGGGTTTCCTTTCTTTTATTTTCCCTTATTGGCTCCTCCATTCTGGGCAGCCTGTTCTTCGGGGCTGGAGAGGGTTTGTTGGGCCCTCTTCCCCCCCCCCCCCCCGCCGCACTCTACCTCGTTGGAGCAGGAGAAGGCTTGGGGGAAGTCGGCAGCTAAGTGGCTCCCGACCCTGGTTAGGGTGAGGAGCTGCCGTTTTTTTTCTGTCTGCTGCCAGTCGGTTCTGCCCCTCCGCTCATTCTGCCTCGCTGCCCAAGCTCCTGGGACGGCTGAGCTAGAGGGCGGGAAGAAGCGATCAAGCTGCAAGGAAGAAGAGAAGAACTTCGGGCAGCAGCGTTCTTAGCGGTGGACCATGTGGTGGGGTGAGTAGACCATGCGGTCTCTGACTGCACGCTTACACAGAGGCCTTCCGTCTTGGAGGAAGTGTAAGCTTCGGAGGAGCTAATCGCGTGGTTTTTGTTCGCGTGGTTTTTTCCGGGCGATCTTCAGGGGAATCGGCAGGAAGTCTCTGTCGGCTGGCAGAGCCCTGGTGGATAACCCTCTATTTGTTAATCGTTTTGAAAAAAACAAAAGGGATATAGATAGATAGATATATAGATATATATTGTATTTCTGTGTACATATAATATAGTGTCAGCCGGCGCCCCTACTGGCGTAGTAAAGTAAGGGCGTCCGGTGACATTTAATTTGTATCAGAGAGTATTCAAGCTGAAGGACCAAAAGGATTGTGGTCCTTGTAGTATAGAACTCCCTGAAAAGAATAACTACGCCAAGTGTAGGGTAAATAAGGCTTTATTTCCCCGATTAATGCTCTAGGTTCAAATGGGACATCAACATAAAGTGGAGGTAATGCTTTCCTCAAACAATAAAGTTCCACCATGGACTAAACAGTTAAAGGTTGTAGGCTGTACAATTGACTGTTTAGCTGGGTTTAGGGGTTTTTCCAAAACAATAGAAAACAACATCAGAACAAAATGGTTATCAGCTTTACCATATGCAGACTTATTTCTTCGCTATACAATTAGCATGGCAAGCAACTACTTCTAAGTTACATTCCATAGGTTCAGTGTGAGGCATGGGAACACTGGAGCTATAATCCAAGTCCATTGATTCTGGATCGCTACACTCTTCAATGTTAATATCTTCAGTGTCTCTTAATTCTTCACAGAAGTTCCTTGGCTTCTCATATAACTTTCTTAAAACACTTTTGGGAAGTGGTTTTAAATAGTTAGCTTTACTTCTTCTATGATACTGAGGTTTATCTACTTGCATAAGACTTTCCTCATTTAAAGTTCCCTTTAGAATTAAAGGCTTTTCATACCTTAACTTCTGTGGAGTGCCACGCCCAGGATTCAGCTTACAAAGTAGCTTTTCGTGCTGACCAACTGTCTTGTGTACTGCTCCACAGTCAAGGCTGCTAGGAAAACTAGACGTGGATTTCCACTCTCTATTTGGAGTTGGAGAACTTCCTTCAACAGGGAGGCTGCTTCTCTGGGCTTTATCCCATGGAGTATGCCTCTTTTGGCTTCTGCCCTCTGGAGCTGGCTGCAACTGGAAACTATCCTGTTCCAGGCTTCTCTCAGAGCTTGTGCTGCCGGTCCTTCTGACCTTGCCCTTGGCACTTCCCCAGGACTGAGTCTTGCCTCTGTCTGTGTCCTTTCTTCTCCTTCCTTCTCCTGTTACTATTCCTGGTACCCTCGCTGGTACCCTTCCGGTTATTCTGTCTGCTACCCTCCTTGGTGCCTCTCTTCCGTGCCTTCCTGCTTCCCGGTGCTCTTCCCGGTTCCGGTCTCTGTGCTGGTCTCTCTCTCTGCTCATCTGATTTCCCTTATAAAGGGATTTCTGGCTTACACGCTGTGAGTTTGAGGACAGGTGAAAGCACTTATCATTAAGGTGCTCAGTGCTTGAGCACGTTGCTTCAGGTACTGTGTAGCTGTTCATGCGCCCTCTGGCTGAGCTACACTGGAACTGCGCTCTCTGCCTTTTCTGAGATTCATGCAAATCAGGAGTTTTTTTCAAGGCTGTTTCTTCCCTAGCTCCAGCCTCATGACAATAGCTATATCTATATCTATCTATCTATCTATATCTACATATATAGCTATATTATATGTACACAGAAATACAATATCTATCTATCTATTTATCCCTTTTTCCTTTTTTTTTTTCAAAACTATTAACAAATGGTTATCCACCAGGGCTCTGCCACCCGACAGAGACTTCCTGCTGATACCCCTGAAGATCGCCCGATAAAAAAACACGCAAACAAAAACCACGCGTGGTTCTGGACGATATAGATAGATCTATATCGTCCAGAATGGCAATGGCAGTGGGGGTGTACTATCGAGCACCTGGCCAGAATGACCAAATGGATGATGAAATGCTCAAAGAAATCAAGGAAGCTAACATGTTACAGCACAGTAATAATAATGGGTGATTTCAATTACCCCGGTATCGACTGGGTCAGTGTCACGTCAGGACATGCTAGGGAGATAAAGTTCCTAGATGAAATAAATGACTGCTGCTTGGAGCAGCTGGTTCATGATCCGACCAGAGGGGAAGCCATATTAGATCTAGTCCTTAGTGGAACACCAGATCTAGTGCAAGAGATAAGGGTGTTGGGGCCACTTGGCAATAGTGATCATAGCATGATCGCCTTTGATTTAATTAGTGGAGGAGGGATAGTAAGGAAATCCACAGTACTACCTTTTTAACTTTTGAAAGGGAGACTATGATAAAATGAGGAAAACAGTTAAGAAAAAACTAAAAGGAGCAGTTGCAAAGGTTAAAGACGTACATCAAGCTTGGGTGGTGTTGAAAAATACTATCTTGGAAGCCCAGACCAGCTGTATTCCACGCTTTAAGAAAAGTGGAAGGAAGTCCAAAAAACTGGCAGCATGGTTTAAAGGTGAGGTCAGAGAGGCTGTTGTTGCCAAAAAAGCATCTTTCAGGAAATGGAAAAAAGAGCCAAACGACGAAACCTGGAAACAGCACAAGCACTGGCAAGTTAAATGCAAGGCATTGATAAGGCAGGCAAAGAGAGAATTTGAGAAGAAGCTTGCTACGGAAGCAAAAACGCGAAATAAAGACCTTTTCAAGTACATTCGTAGCAAAAAACCTGTGAGAGAGTCAGTTGGTCTATTAGATGATAAAGGGGTTAAAGGAGCACTAAAAGGCGACAAGGCGATAGCGGAGAGACTGAATGAATTCTTTGCTTCGGTCTTTACTGAGGAAGATGTAGGGATGTTACCCATGATTGAGGTGATATTTAAAGGTGCGGAAGAATTGAAGGAAATATCGATACATCGAGAAGATGTCTTACAACTATTAGATAAACTGAAGAGTAGCAAATCCCCTGGGCCGGATGGTATACATCCAAGGGTGTTGAAAGAACTGAAATATGAGATTGCAGACCTGCTATTAGTAATCTCTGAACTATCATTAAAATCATCTTTAATACCTGAAGATTGGAGGATCGCCAGTGTAACACCAGTTTTTATAAAGGGTTCCAGGGGTGATCTGGGAAACTACAGACCGGTGAGCCTGACGTCAGTACCAGGAAAAATGGTAGAAACCATCATAAAGAATAAAATTACTCAGCATGGAGATAGTCACAACCTAATGGGAGACAGCCAACATGGTTTTAGACAAGGAAGATCTTGTCTTACTAATCTGTTATGTTCTTTTGAAGGAGTGAATAAACAGGTGGACAAAGGTGAGTCGGTTGATATTGTGTATCTGGACTCTCAGAAAGCCTTTGACAAGGTCCCTCATCAGAGACCTTTGGCAAAACTAAAGAGTCATGGGATAGGAGGCAGTGTATTATTGTGGATCAGGAACTGGTTAAAAGATAGAAAGCAGAGGGTAGGGCTAAATGGCCAATTTTCCCAATGGTGAATAGTGGTGTACCCCAGGGATCTGTGCTGGGTCCGCTGCTTTTTGACATATTCATAAATGACCTGGAAAGTGGAATAACGAGTGAGGTTATCAAATTTGCAGATGACACAAAACTATTTAAAGTTGTTAAAACCCAAGAGGATTGTGGAAAATTGCAAGAGGATCTTGATAAATTGGAAGACTGGGCATCAAAATGGCAGATGCAATTTAATGTGGACAAGTGCAAGGTTATGCACCTAGGGAAGAACAACCCAAACTATGGTTACACGATGCAAGGTTCCACATTAGGAACCACCACCCAGGAAAAAGATTTAGGCATCATTGTGGATACCATGTTAAAGCCCTCGGCCCAGTGTGCAGCGGCGGCGAAGAGAGCAAATAGAATGCTAGGTATGATAAGGAAAGGAATGGAAAATAAAACAAAAGATATTATAATGCCTCTATATCGTTCCATGGTGAGACCGCACCTTGAATATTGTGTGCAATTCTGGTCGCCGTATCTTAAAAAGGATATAGTGATTTTAGAAAAGGTTCAGAGAAGAGCCACCAAAATGGTAAAGGGGATGGAAGGATACTCCTATGAAGAAAGGCTAAAAAGGTTAGGGCTCTTTAACCTGGAAAAGAGACGGCTGAGGGGAGATATGATAGAAGTCTATAAATTAACGAATGGAGTGCAATGGGTAAACGTAGATCGATTGTTTACGTTATCAGAATATAGAAAGACTAGGGGACATGCAATGAAGCTACAGGGTAAACTATTTAAGACTAATAAAAGAAAATATTTTTTCACTCAACGTGTAATCAAACTTTGGAATTTGTTACCGGAGGATGTAGTAAAGGCTGTTAGTGTAGCTGGGTTTAAAAAAAGGTTTGGACAAGTTCCTGGAGGAAAGGTCCATAAACCATTATTAAGAAGTGACCGAAGATATCAATGCTTGACCCAGTGCAAGCATTGTGGAACTTGTGTCTCTTGGGGAAACTGCTAGGTACATATGACCTAGATTGGCCACTGTTGGAAACAGAATGCTGGGCTTGATGGACCTTGGTCTGACCCAGTATGGCATATCTTATGATCTTATGTTCTTATGTTATGTTCTTATCTATATCTTCCAGAAGCTGGTAAGACAGTACTGTTCTGGCACCATGCCGGCGAGACTGCAGTGCTTTTGGTTTGCAGGGAGCAGTGTCTGAGGCAGGCATATGCAGGGGCTGTGCAGTTGAGGCTGCCTCCTTGGAACAGGGCACCCAGGTCAGTATTATCCAGGATCCTCTGTCTTCTCTCTCCCTAGAGTCAGGAGAGGCCATGGAAGCGGTGCTTGGATCTGGGTCTCCGCTAACCCTGGCTTTAGATCAGCCGGAGCTTCCTCAGCTTCAGTCCAGACCCTCCACTTCTGCGGGGGTACAGGAGGAAGGAGTCTGGGGTGGGTTTTCGCAAGAATTTGTTTTACTACTGCATAGGGCTTTCTGTATGCCACAGCAGGGAACGCGCAGTCAGGTGGTGGAGCAGAAGCACCCACAAAATTGCGGGGTGGAACCCACAGAGCCAGGAGACGCAGATGTCCTGTGAAAAAGCGCAAGGATGACAGACGAAGGAGTTCTCCACTCTCCTCGATCGGAGGCTCTAGAAGGGGAGACCTCTGACCAGGAGTTGTGGAAGGACAAGGAGGAGCTCGAAGAGGGAGAGATCCCAGAGGAGGATCAAGCCAGAATTGTTGGGGTTTTCTGTCGGGAGGAGTTACCGGCTTTGATCAGCAAGTTCTTAAATGTCCTCAATATCTCCTCGGGCGTTACAGCGGAAGAGGAGGCCTTGGAGGATCCTTTGATTCAGGCGGTTTGGAAGTCGCAGAAAGTCTTCCCAGTTCACCAGGTGGTTCGACAGATGATCCAAGAGGAGTGGGACCAGCTAGAATCTGGATTAAGGGGGTACTGTCTATGGTGCGATTGTATCCACTGCCAGAGCAAGAGACAGATTTACTGCGGTCCCCTAAGGTGGACGTTGCCATCTCTTCAGTAAGCAAGAAGATGACCATCCCAGTTGACTGCAGTGCAGCCCTTATAGATACACAGGATAGGAAATTAGACACTTTATTAAAACAGCCTTTGACATCAGTGCCCTGGCTCTCCAGATGTCTGTCTGTGGGGCTTGAGTGGCCAGAGCTTGCCTGCGTTGGTCTGAGTAGCTTCAGCTTCCTGGGATTGAGTCAGGGGTGGCCTTCCTGGCTGATAGCCACTATGATCTCATCAGGAGCCTGGCGAAGAGCATGGCTTCTGTGGTGGCGGGCCGTCATTACCTTAGGCTCCGCAATTGGTCAACGGACGGTTCTTCTAAGGCTCGCTTTGCCAGACTCCCCTTTAAGGGAAAGTTAGTCTTTGGCGAGGATCTGGACAGATTGGTAAAGGAGCTGGGAGAATCTAAGGGAGGCAGGCTCCCGGAGGAATAGCCCAAAACAGAATCGTAACCCCATGCCCATGCGGTCTCAGCTGCTGGAGGCCAGGAAGTTTTGGCCGGCTCATTTGGTGCCCTTTCAGAAGAGCCACTTCTCCTCTAAAGGGCGGGGTTTCCGGTGATTTCGAGGGGCAGGAAGGGGCTTTGTTGCCTTTTACTACTCCTGCGCCCCTAGGAAGCCGCAATGAAGCGAGGGGGGCCTGGGCGGGGGTTCTGCCAGTAGGGAGGCATCTGCTGGAGTTCTTCTCCGCCTGGGTCCGGATCACTTCAGATCATTGGGTTCTAGAGGTTGTTCAGAAGGGTATGCCCTTGAACTTGCAAGACCAATCTCTCCATCGTTCGTGCAGTCCCCGTGCAGATCTCCAGTCAAGGCCGCAGCGGTGAAGGAAACTCTAGCGTGGCTGCTGCTCCTGGGGGCGGTCGTTTCGGTGGCCAGAGACCAGTACGGCTGTGGTTGGTACTCCATTTATTTTGTAGTCCCAAAAAGGAGGGCTCATTTCGTCCGATCCTCAACCTGAAGCAGGTCAACTGTTGTCTCCGGGTTCCACATTTTCGTATGGAGACCCTCCAGTCCGTGATAGTGACAGTGCGTCAAAGGGAGTTTTTAACGTCTCTCGACCTCACCGAGGTGTACCTTCATATTCCTGTCTGCGAGTCGTATCGACAGTTTTTGCGCTTTGCAGTACCAATGGGATACTTCCAATTTCAGGCTTTACCGTTCGGTCTGGCAATGGCTCCTCACACCTTTACCAAGGTCATGGTCGTGGTGGCAGCGGCGCTATGCAAGGAAGGAGTTCTAGTCCACCCATATCTCGACGACTGGTTGATTCATGCCAAGACCAGGGAGGAAAGCGTAAAGGCAACGGCCAGAATGGTCGGTCTCTTGAGGAGCCTAGGGTGGGTGATCAATCTGACCAAGAGCAGATTAGTGCCCTCCCAGGAGATCACGTATCTAGGTGCAAGGTTCAACATCCACAGAGGCAGGGTGTTTTTGCCAGTTCAGAGAGCAAGGGACCTACGGAGTCTGGTGCACTAGTTCCTGGCCAGGAGAGTGTCCTCTGCTTGGCATTATCTTCAGGTCTTGGGGACCATGGCAGCGACGATAAACTAGTGCCCTGGGTGAGGGGCCACATGAGGCCTTTTCAGCGGTCCCTTCGCCGATGGTCTCATCAGCGGCAACCCTTGTCCATGGCACTACCCTGTCCTCCGGCGACCAGGAGGACCCTGGAGTGGTGGCTCCATCCGGGCAATATTTATTTATTTTTTATTTATTTAACATCTTTTATATACCGCGCTATTTGTTTTCAGTGCGGTTTACAATTAACAGAAGCTGCACAATCAGAAAACACTGGTGTGCTTACATTATAACAGGAAACTTAAACTTGGAACAGAGGGTAATAAAAACTATAACTATGTACAAACAGTGAAACTAAGTTCAGTTTTTACACTGCTGTTTGTACAATGTATAAACATATTGGGTTCTTTAGTATTCACGGCAGACTATAATCGAATTAAGGTAGGACATAAGAGACTTGAGGCAGAATTACTTATGTGGGAGTTGGGGTGAAGAGTGGGAGTTTGTCGGTTTAGGAGTGCTGATGGTCAGATGAGGATTGGGTGCTTGTGCAAAATGGAGAAGGAAGATGTGGTGCTTGATTGCCTTGCGAAATTGAGAGAGGTCTTTAATTGCTCTTATTTCAGGTGTGAGGTCATTCCAGCATTTAGGTGCATAGAAGGCGAAGGTCCTATTCTTGGTTGATTGGGTACATTTGATGGACTCCCTGGGGATAATCAGGGTGTTGTCTGTTGTTGTCCTTCTCGCTCTGTTTTTTTGGGGGTGAGGGAGATGAGATCATTAAGAGACATGGGGGCAAGGTTGTTGATGATCTTGAAAATGATGATGAGGATTTTATAGGTTATCCTGCAATGAATTGGTAGCCAGTGTAATTCCATGAGAGTCGGGGTGATATGGTCTGATCTTGATAGACTACATAGCACTCTAGCAGCCGCGTTCATCGCCAGTTGTAGTGGATTAATGGTGTTTTTGGGGAGACCGTATAAGACGACATTAGCATAATCAAAATGAGGTAGTGTGAGGGCCTGGAAGATGGTCCTAAAGTTGTTCTGAGGTAGCATGGGTCTGAGTTGCCTTAGCGTTCTTATTTTATTGTAGACAGCCTTTGTGACATTCCGAATGTGTTCCTTAAATTCGAAATGTTGATCCAGAGTAATCCCTAGGTAGCGAATAGAAGGTTTACAGGGGAGATCTGCATCTCTTACTTTTAGAGAAGATGGAGGTGAGAATGCTTTGTTTCTTGATATGAACAGAACTTCGGTCTTCTTGAAGTTTATACGGAGGTGTTGAGCTGCTAACCAGTCTGTGATGGCATTGAAGCATTGAATGAGGTTGGTGAAGTCTGGTTGACTGACATTAAAATGAGTAAACAGTAGAACATCGTCGGCGTAGATTAATGAGGAGATGTTGAAGGTGCGTATGATGTCACAAATCGGCTGTAGGTATACATTAAACAGAAGTGCAGATAAGGACGATCCTTGCGGAACACCTTGATGTTGATGGAAAGGTGTGGATGTTGTGGGACCAACTCTGACATGTTGCCATCGCTCAGACAGGTATGACCTACACCATTCCCAGGCGAGACCACCGATTCCCTTCTCGAGGAGTCGGGCAAGGAGAAGATTATGATTAACTGAATCGAAGGCAGCGGAGATATCTAGGAATATTAGAGCAAAGCCGTTTTCTGCTTTATCAAGACCTCTGTTCAGTGTATTAGTTAGGGTGGTAAGGAGAGTTTTCTACAACCGTGTGATTCCCTGAAGCCGTGTTGACAGGGATCAAGTGGTGAGAATGTATCAATATGATGTTGTATCTGTCTCTGAACAACCTTCTCTATTATTTTGGCTAATAGAGGTATGCTCGAGATTGGACGGTAGGAGTCTGGCTTTAGTGGGTCAAGCCTAGAGTTCTTCAGTAGAGGTCTTATAGAGGTTTGTTTAAGGAGAGATGGGAACGCGCCTGTTGCAAAGGATAGACCAATGATGTTGACTAGGATTGGGCTCAGTTCGGCACGTAGCGATCTGACCCAGTATGCTGGGCATGGGTCACTTGGAGCTGTAGAGGTGTTGATGGAGGTGATGAGATCTTGAATGTTTTTCTCAGAGGGTGTTGTGAACGTTGTGATTGTAGAAAATGGGGAGTGAGAGTGAGATAATGTTGTGACTGAGATTGTGTCGGTTATGGAGGTCTTGGATTGGAGATAGTCGGCGTAGGACTGGGGGGGGATAGGAATTAGTTGGGTAGATGATGGAGCAGGATATGCCCCTCGATGGAGCAGGATATGCCCCTCGAGTCTCCACAGTGGATTCAGCTGACGACGGACGCCAGTCTGGGTGGCTGGGGGGCTCACTGCGAGGGATACTATGCCCAGGGTCGCTGGATTCCCCTGGAGGCCCAGTGGTCCATAAACCGGTTAGAGATGTGAGCGGTGGCGCTAGCTCTCAAGGCGCTTGAGAACTGGGACTGCCAGAAGTTGGTCCGGGTGCTCTCGGACAACGTGACCACGGTGGCATATATCAACCGTCAGGGCGGCACGAGCAGTCCCGCCTTGGAGGAGGAAGCGGGGAGTCTATTGGATTGGGTCGAGGCTCATCTGCAGGCCTTGTCGGCGGCACATGTAGCCGGAGTAGAAAACGTCATGGCGGACTACCTGAGCCGGTTCAAGGTGGATCACGGCAAATGGAAGCTCTGTCAGGAGGTGTTCGGGGCTGATTGTGAACCGATGGGGGCCTCTCATCATGGACCTCATGGCAAGGTGGGAGTCGGCCAAGGCAAGTCACTTCTTCAGCAGAAGAAAGGAAAGAATGTCGGAGGGCCTGGATGCCCTAGTGCAGAGGTGACCCATGGAGGGGCTCCTGTATGTGTTTCCTCCGTGGGCCGTCATAGGCAGGATCCTCCAACGGGTAGGGGCCTACCGAGGGTTGGTAGTTCTGATAGCCCCAGATTGGCCACGGCATCCGTGGTATGCCAACCTCATGCAACTGCTGGTATTAGGTCCCTGGCGGCTTCCGCTGAGGGACGATCTCCTGGCACAGGGCCCGGTTCGGATGCCGCAGGTAGATTGATTCTTGCTTACGGCTTGGCTCTTGAAAGGGCAAGGCTGCAAAAGCGAGGATTTTCCGGGGCGGTGATAGCAACCTGATTGAACACTCAGAAGCGTTCCACCTGCCTCTGCTATGTGAGAGTCTGGCGCATCTTTGAGGGCTGGTGTGCAGTCCAGGGGAAGAAGCCTATGGTTGTTTCAGTTCCAGAGGTTTTAGACTTCTTACAGGCAGGTTTTGAGAAAGGTCTTACGGCCAGTTCGTTGCGGGTTCAGTTGGCAGTGATTTCTTGTTACCGGGATAAGATTCAAGGTAGGACTTTAGGAGAGCATCCGGATGTTGGGCGGTTCCTGAGAGCGGTGAGGCGATTGCGCCCACAACAGAGGTCGCCGGTCCCTCCCTGGGACCTCAATCTCGTGTTGAACGCTCTAGCCGATAGGGCGCGCCTCTCTGAAAGACCTGATTCTTAAAGCTGTATTTCTCATCGCTATCTGTTCAGTTAGATGCATGTCGGAGCTTCAGGCTCTTTCGTGTCGCCCTCTGTTTCTGTCCTCCTTCAAGGAGAGGGTGGTTTTGCGGACGGTGCCTTCCTTCCTGCCCAACGTGGTCTCACCTTTTCATGTGAATCAGCCGGTGTCTGTCCCTTCCTTCTCTAAGGAGGGACAGGAGCCTGTCAATGCTCGGCTGCACCGTCTAGACGTTCACAGAATGCTGAGGCAATACCTAGACGGTACGTCAGAATTCCACAAATCAGAATGGTTGTTTTGTCTTGTTTGGAGGACCATGTAGGGGGGAGGTGGCGCCCAAGGTTTCCATTTCCAGATGGATTAGGGAGGCCATAGCTTCAGCATAAATTCTGAGAGGGAGACCCGTGCTGGTAGCTTTCCAGGCAGTGGGCGGAGTTCAGTCTGGTCCCGCCGCTGGATATTTGTAGGGCGGCTTCTTGGTCCTCTCTGCATACTTTCGCCAAGCATTATTGCTTGGATGTTAAGGTGGCGGGAGATGCTGGGTTTGGGGGAGCGGTGCTTTGGTCCTGTCTTGCAGGCCCCTCCCAGGCGTGAACTGCTCTCTTATATCCTAGAGGGAAGGAACTGGACTGGAGGGACGCTTAGGAAAGAGTAATTAGGCCTTACCTGCTAATTAGCATTCCTGAAGGAACTCCAGTCCAGTTCCTGATCCTGCCCAGATTTATGTTTCAGTATGGATGAGGTGTTGCCGGCCTGAAGTGATACTATGCAGGAGAGAAGAAAAGTGGTAGAGGGCTCCTTTCCAGGGAGTTCCGGTGGCACAGCGGAATAGCGTGACTGGCAGCCCTTGGAACTCAGGGTTTTGGGGCAAGTTGTGTGTCAGGTAAGCCTCCTCCTCCTCCACCCTGGGAGGGTGGGAAGTCCTTTCCGGGGGGGGGGGGTGGAGGTGCTAGTTGGGGAGTTTGTTCAATTAGATATAGTTACTTGGTTTGTTTGTTCTGCTTAATTGTCTCTCCGTTAAGTCTGCTTTGTCAGTAGGATACTTGAGCTGGTGGGAGGTGCCAGTGATAGTTATATTCCAGTGTCATGAAAAAGATGACGTGCTCAGTCTCCAAGCTGCTGGAAGTTTAGCTCAACCCAGAGGAAAGAAAAGGGACTGGACTGAAGTTCCTTCAGGAACACTAATTAGCAAGTAAGGCCTAATTACTCTATTTCAGTTATCCTGGTATCGACTGGTCAGTGTCATGGCAGGGCATGCTAGAGAGATAAAGTTTCTTGATGAAATAAATGAATGCTTCTTGGAGCAGCTGGTTCATGAACAGACGAGAAGGGAAGCTATTTTGGACCTAGTTCTTAGTGGAACACAAGATCTGGTGCAAGAGATAAAGGTGTTGACACGCTTGGCAATAGTGAACATAGCAGGATCTCATTTGATTTAATAAATGGAGGAGGGAGGGTAAGGAAATCCACAAAGGAGACTATGATAAAATGAGGAAAATAGTTAAGAAAAAACTAAAAGGAGCAAGTTGCAAAGGTTAAAGATTTACATCAAGCATGGGTGTTTGAAAATACTGTCTTCGAAGCCCAGACCAGCTGTATTCCACGCTTTAAGAAAAGTGGAAGGCAGTCCAAAAAATTGCCAGCATGTTTTAAAGGTGGGGTCAGAGAAGCTGCTGTTGCCAAAAAAGCATCTTTCAGGAAATGGAAGGAGCTCAGTGACAAACTGGAAATAACACAAGCACTGGCAAATTAGATGCAAGGCATTGATAGGGCAGGCAGAGAGAGAATTTGAGAAGCAGCATGCTGTGGAAGCAAAAATGCATAATAAAGGCTTTTCAAGTACATTCGTAACAAAAAACCCTGTGTGCGAGTCAGTTGGACCATTAGATGATAGAAGGGTAAAAGGGGGACAAGGACATAGCGGAGAGACTGAATGAATTTTTTGCTTCAGTCTTTACTTAGGAAGATGTAAGAATGTTATCCATGACTGAAATGATATTTAAAGCTGTGCCGCAGGTTAATTGAAAGAAATATTGATACACTGGGAAGATGATGTTAAAAGAAGTTGTTAAAACCCAAGAGGATTGTGAAAAATTGCAAGAAGAACTTAATAAATTGGAAGACTGGATGTTCAAATGGCAGATGAAATTTTATGTGGAGAAGTGCAAAGTTATGCACCTAAGAAAGAACAACCCAAACTATAGTTACACGATGCAAAGTTCCATATTAGGAACCACCACCCAGGAAAAAGACGTAGGTGTTATCATAGATAGCACATTGAAACCCCCTGCCTAGTGTGCAGTGGCAGCCAAGAAAGCAAATGGAATGCTAGGAATCATAAGGAAAGGAAAGGAGAATAAAACTAAGGATATTTTCATGCCTCTATCATTTCATGGTGTGACCGTACCTTGAATATTTGTATGCAATTCTGGTTGCCATATCTTAAAAAGGGTATAGCATTATTAGAAAAGGTACAGAGAAAAGCCACCAAAATGGTAAAAGGGATGGAGGGATATCCACCCAGGAGCAGGAAGTACAACTCCTCCCCGCTCCCCAGCAACAGGCCAATCAGGGCCGGCACAAGGAGCTTCAACTTTAAAGCGCTATTGGGTGCGCCCGCGCCTGGTGGGCCTGCACCTAAGGGCCTCGCCAGAGGGCCCCGCCAGAGGGCCCTTAGGCATGGCCCTTGAGCAGGGCCCTAAATGTGTCCATTCATTGTGATCATCTCCATCTTGTCAACTTCTGCTTAAAGCCAGCTAATATAACAGCCCCAACGCCGAACAGAACGCCATCTCTCCACTCCATATCCTTGAAAAGGGACTGAACCACCACTCCTTTTATGCTCGTCTCAACAAGGGTAAGATTCTGGCTTAAAGCATCTTTCTACTCTGCCCTCTCTGATGTGCGTGCAACTTCGGATCACCCAGGCAACTCCTCACAAGTGCTTTGGAGCTCTCTTTGAGTGCACAGTTTAATTCATTGACAGATCATTATCTTCTCAATTAGCCTAGCACAATGACACGGTGTCTCACTTTTTTGTTTGGCCTTATTTTGTATAGCCCAACTCATCACTTGGACCGAATCATACACACAACATGACTGCCTTTCTGTTCCTTGAGAAGAGGAGTGCTTTCCAGAGCTCTCCCAAAAAGTGATTTTTGCTGAATTTGCTGCTTAACTGTGAGTTCTATTTATTTGTCTTTATTGGTGGGTTCCCTTACCTACTCCATTGTGTGTGCCCACAGTTCAGGAACAGCCTACTGGTCAGAGACACTTAGGTTCCTCAGGACTGGAAAATGGCTGATGTTGTACCTCTACACAAAAGTGGTGACAGGGAAGAAGTGTCAAACTACAGGCCCGTGAGCCTTACCTCGGTGGCAGGAAAAGTAATGGGAGGTGCTCCTGAAAGAGCAAATAGTGAACTTTCTCAAAACCAACAGGTTGCAAGATCCGAGGCATCATGGTTTTACCGAAGGTCGTCCGCAGGGTCCGTGCAAAAACCACAATGAAACGAGGCGGGTCCAGGCAGGGAACCAGCTGATAGGAGGGCGGCTTCGGGGGTTTCTTCCTGCCTGGACCCAGATAACGACTGGTGGGTGTTGGAGATCATACCTGAGGGTTATGCGCTAGATTTGGCAAGGCCGGTTCGGGACTCGTTTGTGATGTCTCCTTGCAGAGGGCACGCAAAGACTCTTGTGGTCTGTCAGACGCTGGACCGGCTCGTGCAGTTGGGAGCCGTAGTACCGGTACCGGTGGAGGAGTATGGAGCGGGACGGTACTCCCATTTATTTTGTGGTGCCAAAGTAAGATGGTGCCCTCCGGCCTATCCTAGACCTCAAGGGAGTAAATTGTTTGCTCCGGGTATCACAATTCAGAATGGAAACGCTAAGGTCGGTCATCGTGGCGGTCAGGCAAGGAGAGGTTTCTGACTTCCCTAGATCTCATGGAGGCGTATCTGCACGTCCCGATCAGAGCGTCTCATCAAAAGTACTTGTGCTTCGCTCTGCCTTGGGGATATTACCAGTTCCAAGCGCTGCCCTTTGGTCTTGCTACAGCTCCACGCACTTTCACCAAGATCATGGTGGTAGTGGCGGCGGCTCTACGGAAAGTTGGAGTCCTGGTTCATCCTTACCTCGAAGATTGGTTGATTTGGGCGAAGTCCGCAGCTGAGAGCAAGAGGGCCACAGACAAGGTGGTAACGTTTCTTTAGAGTCTAGGTTGGGTGATCAATCCGACCAAGAGCCAGCTGGTGCCTGCCCAGGATCCCGAGTATCTGGGCATAAGGTTCGATATGCAGAGGGGAGCGGTGTTTCTGCCGAATCGGAGAGCTTGAGTGCTCCAGCAGCTAGTGCGAGCTCTCAGGTCTCTCCAGCGCCCACGGCATGGAGTTACCTTCGGGTGCTGAGGACAATGGCGGCGACCCTGGAGGTGGTACCGTGGGCCCGATTTTCATATGAGACCGTTGCAGAGGTCGTCGTTGCGCTGATGGTCACATCAGACCGACTCGTTGAACAAAAGACTTCCTTGTCCTTCTCGGGTCAAGCAGGCCCTTTGTTGGTGGCTGAGGCCCGGGGCCCTGAGAGCGGGGATGCCCCTGGAGCAGCCGGAGTGGCTCCCGCTGCTGACGGACGCCAATCTTATGGGGTGGGGAGCACATTGTGGAGAGCTCTTCGCGCAGGGCGTTTGGTCTCTGGAGGAGAGCAAAGGGTCGATCAGTCGGCTGGAACTCAGAGCGGTCTTGTTAGCCCTGAGAAGGTTTGAAACAACGGTGACAGGGCGAGCGATACATGTACTGTCTGACAATGCAGCGACTGTGGCCTACATCAGTCGGCAGGGTGGTACAGGAAGTGTAGCAATAGAAGAGGAGGCAGACAGTCTGTTCTCTTGGATAAAAACACGGTTGCCAGCAATCTTGGCGGCGCAAATTGCAGGGAAGGACAACGTGCAGGCGGATTTCCTCAGCAGGGTCCAAGTGGATGCAGGGGAATGGGAGTTGCATCCGGACGTGTTTGAGCAGCTAGTTCAGAGATGGGGGACACCGATCATGGATCTGATGGCGACCTTCCAGTCTGCAAAATCGACCCGGTTCTTCAGCAGGCGGCGAGAAAGAATGTCAGAAGGCATCGACGCTTTCGATGCAACCGTGGCCGTCAGCGGGTCTCCTGTATGTCTTTCCGCCGTGAGTGCTCATCGATTGAGTGGTTCAGCGGATCGAAGCGCATCGGAGACGGGTGCTGTTGGTGGCTCCGGACTGGCCGAGGCGCCCGTGGTATGCCGATCTCATGCACTTGCTGGACGGGGACCCATGGAGGTTGCCGGTATCAGAGAAGCTGTTGATCCAGGGTCCACTTCAGATGCCTCAAGTGGGTCGGTTCTCGCTTACGGCTTGGCCATTGAAAGGGCTAGATTGAGGAGGAAGGGGTATCATTGGTGTATGTGCGCATATGGTGTCTTTTTGAGGACTGGTGTTTGCGGCAGCAATTTCACGCGGCTACGGTGTCCATGCCATTGCTATTGGATTTCATACAGGAAGGTTTTGATAAAGGACTAGCTGCCAGTTCCTTAAAGGTTCAGTTAGCGGCTCTATCCTGTTATAGAGGTAAGGTTCAGGGAGTGGCTCTAGGATTTCACGTCGATGTAGTGCGTTTTCTTAAAGCAGTCACCAGAATGTGGCCTGCACGTAGAATTTCAGTTCCGTCCTGTGTTCTCAATTTGGTTTTGGGGGCTCTTGTGAAAGAACCCTTTGAGCCTTTAGGCCAAGCGTCGGTAAAGGATATAACCACTGTTCCCTCTAAGCTGTGCGCGTGTGCGTGCGCACACACCTCGCCGAGCGAGCGCACATACTTTACAACAGAGCGCACAAAAATTACGGTTCTGATTCTGATAGAAAACACAGACATCTTAAAATTTAAAAGTTGTTATGTATTTACAGTTTTCACAAGTTCTTTTAAAGTATATAACTCCAAGTGTCGTTATGTGGCGCACAAAAATTTAACCTTCCTTCAAAAGCTGCACAGCTGATATTTTATGCACACACAGCCTACAGAAAAATAGAGGGAACATTGGATATAACTTTGCAAACTGTCTTCGTGGTGGCCATCTGTTTGGCGAGACGAATCTCGGAGTTGCAGGCACTCTCATGTAGGGAGCTGTTTTTGTGTTTTTCTAAAGAAAAAGTTGTTCTTCGCACTGTTCCATCTTTTTTACCGAAGGTCTCTTCCCTGTTTCATTTAAATCAAATGGTTTCTTTGCCGGTCCTAAGGTCTGTGGGGGAAAACGTTTCAGACCGTGGGTTGCGCTGTCTGGACATCAAGAGAGTGCTGTGGCATTATTTGAAGGTTTCCGAATCTTTTCGCAGATCAGATCGTCTTTTTCATGTTCGGGGGACTACGAAAAGGAGAGGCGGCAGCGAAAGCATCCATTGCCAGATGGATTAAGGAGGCAATTGTGTCCGCATATATTTTACAGGGTCGCCCAGCGCCTGTGGGGTTGAGGTTGCATTCCACTAGAGTGCAAGCGACTTCCTGGGCGGAACACAGTTTGATTCCACCGGTGGAAATTTGTAGGGTCGCTACTTGGTCCTCTCTTCATACTTTAAGTAAACAACACTACCACCTTGATGTTCTGGTGGCAGATGATGCCTTTTTCGGGTCGGCGGTTTTGCGCTCTGGCTGGACAGGTCCCTCCCGTTAGTACTGCTCTGTTACATCCCAGAGGTGGAGGACTAAACTGGAGGAACGCTAAGGAAATAGAAATTACACTTACCTGGTAATTGTAGTTCCTTTAGTGACGGCAGTTTAGTCCTCATTTCCGCCCAAGGATGACTTATTAGCGGAGCCCGTTCTGTGGGATTCAGTGCAAGATTACAGGTGAGTGTTCGGTGAATGTATTTACTGTTCTATGATCTCTTTTCCGCGTCTCTGGTGTGGCAGAGAGCTGGAGAGCAAACGCGGTCACAAGGCCCCTAGGGTCGAAAGGGGAGTTGTTTGGCCGAGTAGTTAGCGGTTATACCTTTACAGTTTAAGTATTAAGTTATTATGTTAGCTACTTGTTTGTTGCTCTTTTGAGTCTGCTTTGTCAGTAGTTCACTGGGGCTGATGGGAGATTCCAGCATGCTATATCCAGTGATGTCAGAAGTTTGACATGCCCAGGCTGCAGGAGGAGGTTCACAACCCTAAACTGTCATCACTAAAGGAACTACAATTACAAGGTAAGTGTAATTTCTATTTTTATACCGTGCTCTTTAAAATCAGCGTGGTTTACAAGTAACATCAATTTGTACAGTGCGGCGGAACATGCAATGTACATTACAGAGAACAGATATTATAACTTGGGTTTCAACGGGGGTAATTATATACAACGAGGCTGTTGTGTCATAGGTATGCCACAGGTATGAATGTGGAGTCATGACACGCTCTGAAACTATATACATTTTAGATAACTATTTACAGGTTTGTGCAGTAGTATTTCTGGATGTGGTTGCATCAGCATGACATGGGTGTGCTGGTGGTGTCATTGTGGTGGGTGGGAGGGTATGTTGGGTTGTGATGTTTCATTGGACTGGGAGTAATGTAGGAGAAAAAGATGGTGCTTTAGTGCCTTCTTGAATTGGGCGAGGTCAGTAATAGCTCAGATGGTGGTTGGGAGGGCATTCCAGAGTGTAGGTGCGTAGAATACAAAGGCTCTGCTCTTTGCTGCCATAGAGCCTTTTGTTATTGCGCTGGGGATTACGAGTGTGTTTGCAGCGAATGCCCTTGTGGACCTGTTTGGAGGGGTGGGGAGGATGAGGTCCGTGAGGGAGGTGGAGGATTGTTTGTTGATGGCCTTGAAGGTCAGTAGTAATACTTTGAAGGTGAGCCTGCAGTGGATCGGCAGCCAATGAAAGTGTTTAAAGATTGGGGTTATGTGGTCTCTTCTGTTGGCTCCGTGCAGGATGCGGGCAGCGGCATTCATTGCTAGTTGCAAGGGGGTCAAAGTGTTCTTGGGGAGTCCATGCAGAATAGCATTGGCGTAGTCAAAGTGGTGGGTTACCAATGCTTGAAAAATCGTCTGGTTCCAGTAGGGGTCGTAGGTAGCGAATTGTTCGTATCTTGTGATAGATTGCCCTGATGGTGTTACTTATGTGTGCTTTCATGTTGAGCTGCAGATCTAGTGTGATACCCAAGTAGCGGATGGTGGGCTTGCTCGGGAGCTCAGCGTCTCTTACTCTTATTGATGCGGGAGGAGTGAAGGAGTGATTCCTGGTGATGAAGAGGACATCTGTTTTGTTAAAATGAATCCTGAGGCTCTGCGTGTGGAGCCAGTTTGTGACGGCATCAAAGCATTTTGTTTATTTATTTATTTAACAGCTTTTATATACCGCACTCTTCATCATCAGCGCGGTTTACATTTTAACAATTCGTACTACTTCCAGTGACACTGCCAAGAAAACCCAGGAGCTTCTGGGTCACCAGGAGTCAGGACTGACTCGAAGGCACACACACACACTTAAGCATGAACATATGTTAAGTTTACAGATAACAGGGAATAAACATGGATAACTGGGGTTAAATAAATAACAAGAATTCAAACTATTTACAGCAAATTATCATATGTTTATAGTTCTAAAGCTTGGGGATCTAAGAGGGTTTGAAATGGGGGTTTACTTGACTAACCATGATCATTGGTTCGTGTTGGGAGGGAATGGCTTGGGGAGTTCATACTCTGAGAGAAGTGTTGTAGGAAGAGGTGTGTTTTTAGAGCTTTTCTAAATTGTGAGAGGTCCTTTTGTGATCAGATGTTGGGTGGCAGCATGTTCCAACATCTAGGTGCGAAGGATGAGAATGCTCTTGTGGTAGTTGTCTGGTTGAGTTTTGCTAGGTATTTTGGGATCGATAGTGTGTTTTCTGTTGCGGAGCGTCGGGATCTGGAGCTTTGTGGGTGATGCAGGAGGTAATGTCGAGAAATCAGGCTGGTTGATTGAGAATGGTGTGAAGAGTAGTACATCGTCGGCATAAACCAGGCAGGAGATATTGAAGGAGCGGATGATTGAGCAAATGGGCTGCATGTATATATTGAAGAGGAGGGCCAAGAGTGATGAACCTTGGGGACCCCTTGCATTTGTTGAAACGGCTTGGAGGTCCTGGAGCCTGTTCTTACCTGCTGCCATCTGTCTGTCAGGTATGACTTGCACCAACTCAAGGCTGAACCGTGGATTCCCTTCTCTTGGAGACGTGCCAGGAGCAGCTCTTGGTTTACTAAGTTGAATGCGGCGGCAATGTCCGTGAAGATTAGCGCGTATCCTTGTCTGATGTTATCAATCCTTGTGATTAAGGTACTGAGTAGAGTGGTAAGGAGGGTCTTGATGCCATGTGATTCTCTGAAGCTGTGCTGACATGGGTCGAGAGGGGCAGTGGTCTCACTGTGGTGTTGGATTTGGCATTGCATGACCTCTATTATTTTGGCCAGCAGGGGGATACTAAAGATTGGTCGATAGGATTCCGCCTTTTTGGGGTCAAGTTTGTTGTTTTTGAGAAGGGGCCAGATGGACGTTTGTTTTAGAGCCAGTGGGCAAGCCCCCGTTGAAAAAGATAGGTCCATGATCTTGGTTAGGAATGGGCTGAATTCCGCGCGCAGCGATCTTATCCAGAATGCTGGGCAGGGGTCATTGGGGGCTGTGGTGGTGTTGATAGATGTGGTGATATCCTCAATGCTTCTCGCGGAAGGAGGTGTGAATGCTGTCAACGGTGTTGGGTGGTGTGGCTTGAGATCTGGTAAGTGGATCCTTGTGGTGTTGGTTTGGCTGGATTTGGCCTGTAGGTGGTCCACGAATTCCTGAGGGTGTAGCAGGTCTGGTTGGGAGGGAGAAGGCTCCTTCGTCAGGTTCTTCACAATGTTGAAGAGGTTGTGGGGTTTATTTAGGGATTGTCGCAGGAGTTCAGAGTGATGATCTTTCATTTTCCTTGAGATTGCTTCTCAGTGTACTTTTAAGTGGGAGATATAGGCTGCCAGGTCATCTGCGGATCGTGAGCGCCGCCATCGTCTTTTGAGCTTCCTGAGGTGGAGTAGTGAAGTTTGTATTTCTGCGGAGTACCATTGTACCGTTTTTCATCTTTTTGGTGGCTTATTTGAGGCAGGTAGATATGCGACAGAGTTTAGGCTGCTGTTCCAGGTGGATATCATTTCATCGAGGTTGGGTGATGCCAGGCTGAGGTTTGGTAGGACTTTGTTGCTGATCTCTTCTTTATCAAAGAGCCGTAATTGTCTTGTGGATGTTGAGGGAGCCTCGTCTGTCTTGCAAGGGGAGTTTTGATCTTGACATATGGGCATCTGAAATTTAATTAGGCTGTGGTCGGACCATGGTACTGGAGTGATGGATATATCGAGGTTGTAGCTCGGGGTTATGGCAGGTATTGGAGCAAAGACCAGCTCCAGTATGTTTCCTTTTGTGTGGATGGGGGCGTCGATTAACTGTTTGTAACCCAACTCATTGAGTGCTTTGATGAAGGCTTTGGAATGGGTGCTTTGGAGAGCTGGCAGGTTAGTCACCCATTACCAAGTTTGGTATGTGTGGGTTCTTGGGGTTGCAGGCGAGGTTGATTATGGTCAATAAGTCATCCAGAGAGGAAGACGGGGATCTGTAGATTAGACTGATGGTGGAGAGTTTGTTGGTTATGGTGATTGACTCCAGGTCGGTTGTACTATTGGAGGAGAGCAGCTGAAATTGGAGCTCCGTCTTTACTAGGATGAAGGCGTCTCCGCCTCTGCGGTTAGTTCTGTGGCATGTGTGGATTGAGAAGTCAGGAGGGATGAGTTGGTTGAGGAGGACTGAGTCTGAGTCGGACAGCCATGATTCTGTGACTAGTAGCATGTCTAGGTCGTGGTTGGTTATAAGGTCAGAGATGGCTGGCCATTTCCTGCAGACCGAGCGTGCGTTTATGAGGACACATCTCAGGCTGCGGGGCTTTCGGTGCTTCTCTACCTGGGTCTTTGTGGTATGTTAAAGGGATATGTATAGTAAGTGTGGATGTAGGTTGTGCTTGGTTTCTAAGGATGGACGGCGGGGGCCCCCAGAACATCTCTTACCTAGGCTGTGAAGGACTGGGATGGGGTTGTGGGCAGTGGTGAGGGCAAGGGTATTGTAGAATAGGTTGGCGAGGAGGTAGCAGCAAGTGAAGGCTAGTAGGGAGGGTGCCATTTGAGCTGTAGCTGGGTAAGGTGAGTTACGTTGGTTAGGTCCCTTCTGACAATAAAAGGTTCTAGTAGGCGTATACCGTAGTTAGTCTAGCGGGTATAATCAGATTTGGAGGGCTATTTATGCACCATTAGGTCATTACATCAGCAATTTCGTCTATCTAATTCTGGTCTTGTGTGTCTACTTTGGACCTTGCGGCAATACAGTGGATACGTTATAACAGGATTACAAAAAATCTGGATACATTTTAAGGATTATAACTTATGCACCATCAGAACATTGCAGTATTTAAATCTGTCTAGCTAGTATTGCTATTGTATATCTACCTTGTACCGTACTGTGAGAGAGTCAGTTGGTCCATTAGATGATAAAGAGGTTAAAGGAGCACTAAGAGGCGACAAGGCGATAGCAGAGAGACTGAATGAATTCTTTGCTTTGGTCTTTACTGAGGAAGATGTAGGGATGTTACCCATGACTGAAGTGGTATTTAAAGGTGCGGAAGAATTGAAGGAAATATCGATACATCGGGAAGATGTCTTACAACTATTAGATAAACTGAAGAGTAGCAAATCACCTGGGCCGGATGGTATACATCCAAGGGTGTTGAAAGAACTGAAATATGAGATTGCAGACCTGCTATCAGTAATCTGTGAACTATCATTAAAATCATCTCTAATACCTGAAGATTGGAGGATCGCCAATGTAACACCAATTTTTAAAAAGGGTTCCAGGGGTGATCCGGGAAACTACAGACCGGTGAGCCTGACGTCAGTACCAGGAAAAATGGTAGAAACCATCATAAAGAATAAAATTACTCAGCATGTGTAGATAGTCACAACCTAATGGGAGACAGCCAACATGGCTTTAGACAAGGAAGATCTTGTCTTACTAATCTGTTATGTTTTTTTGAAGGAGTGAATAAACAGGTGGACAAAGGTGAGTCGGTTGATATTGTGTATCTGGACTTTCAGAAAGCCTTTGACAAGGTCCCTCATCAGAGACTTTTGGCAAAACTAAAGAGTCATGGGATAGGAGGCAGTGTACTATTGTGGATCAGGAACTGGTTAAAAGATAGAAAGCAGAGGGTAGGGCTAAATGGCCAATTTTCCCAATGGAGAAAGGTGAATAGTGGTGTACCCCAGGGATCTGTGCTGGGTCCACTGCTTTTTGACATATTCATAAATGACCTGGAAAGTGGAATAACGAGTGAGGTTATCAAATTTGCAGATGACACAAAACTATTTAAAGTTGTTAAAACCCAAGAGGATTGTGAAAAATTGCAAGAGGATCTTGATAAATTGGAAGACTGGGCATCAAAATGGCAGATTAAATTTAATGTGGACAAGTGCAAGGTTATGCACCTAGGGAAGAACAACCCAAACTATGGTTACACAATGCAAGGTTCCACATTAGGAACCACCACCCAGGAAAAAGATTTAGGCGTCATTGTGGATACCATGTTAAAACCCTCGGCCCAGTGTGCAGCGGCGGCCAAGAGAGCAAATAGAATGCTAGGTATGATAAGGAAAGGAATGGAAAATAAAACAAAAGATATTATAATGCCTCTATATCGTTCCATGGTGAGACCGCACCTTGAATATTGTGTGCAATTCTGGTCGCCGTATCTTAAAAAAAGATATAGCGATTTTAGAAAAGGTTCAGAGAAGAGCCACCAAAATGGTAAAGGGGATTGAAGGATACTCCTATGAAGAAAGGCTAAAAAGGTTAGGGCTCTTTAACCTGGAAAAGAGACGGCTGAGGGGAGATATGATAGAAGTCTATAAATTAATGAACGGAGTAGAACGGGTAAACGTAGATCGATTGTTTACGTTTTCAGAATATAGAAAGACTAGGGGACATGCAATAAAGCTACAGGGTAAACTATTTAAGACTAATAAAAGAAAATATTTTTTCACTCAACGTGTAATCAAACTCTGGAATTTGTTACCGGAGGATGTAGTAAAGGCTGTTAGTGTAGCTGGGTTTAAAAAAGGTTTGGACAAGTTCCTGGAGGAAAGGTCCATAAACCATTATTAAGAAGTGACTGAAGATATCAATGCTTGACCCAGTACAAGCATTGTGGAACTTGTGTCTCTTGGGGAAACTGCTAGGTACATATGACCTAGATTGGCCACTGTTGGAAACAGAATACTGGGCTTGATGGACCTTGGTCTGACCCAGTATGGCATATCTTATGTTCTTATGTAGCTACCTGTAATTATAACAGGGTTGTGCTGTATATGGTTTTACAAGGTTTAAGTAGGTCTCTTCAGGCTGCTTTGCATTGGTTAGCACCGATATATAATCACCTTTGCTGAGCTTGTTTTGTTTCGTTTCACATAGTTAATTTACATGGTGGATGCTTACTTTGCGTAGTTTATCACTTGGGCCATCTGGTTTTGGTTTCCTCGGGGCCTGACTGTTCCGTGGATTCACCAGTGTGGGGTGGAAGCGGCTTCCACTATAGGATCCCGCCTAAGGGCCCTCTGACGAGGCCCTCAGGCATGGGCCCGTCAGGTGCGGGTGCGCCTGATGGTGCTCCTTTTACGTTTGACCGAGGCTGCCCCTATTGGGCAGAGCACGCTGCTGGGCTGGTTTCGGCCGGCTCCTGGAAGCTCGATCCCGCTTGGGAGAGCTGTGGCTGGGCCAGAGGGTGGAGAGGTTCGCTGCCATGGAGGTATTTAAACGTCTGTCATATCACCTCTGTCCTGCCTTTCCTCTAAGGTGTACATATTAAGGTCCTTAAGTCTGTTCTCATATGCTTTATAACAGAGACCACTAACCATTTTAATAGCCACTCTCTGCACCGACTCCAGCCTATTTTATATCCTTTTGAAGGTATGGTTTCCAGAACTGCACACAGTACTCCAAATGAGGTCGCACCCAAGACTTATACAGAGGCACTATCACCTCCTTTCTTCTGCTGTCCATTCCTTTCCCTATGCACCCAAGCATCCTTCTAGCTTTCGACGTCGCTTTTTCTACCTGTTTAGCTACTTTGAGATAGTCAGACACAATCACGCCTAGGTCCCGTTCTTCTTTCGTGGACAGAAGTATATACAGTACAGCTCCCTTGGAATGTTGCAGCCCAAATGCATGACCATACATTTTTTAGCATTAAATCTCAGTTGCCAAATTCTAGACTATTCTTCAAGCTTAGCTAGATCCCCCCTCATGTTATCTACACCTTCCTGGGTGTCTACTCTGTTGCAGTTTTTGGTATTATCCACAAGAGGCAGATCTTACCTGATAGCCTTTCCGTAATATCACTAACAAAGATGTTTAAAAGAATCGGACCAAGGACAGATCCCTACTGGTAATCTCCTCCTCCTCCTCAGAGTGAACTCCATTTACCTGTATCGTTTGTTGCCTCCCACTCAACCAGTTTCTAACCCAGGCATTAATTTTAGGGTCCATCCCTAGGGTGTTCAGTTTGTTTATAAGTCACCTGTGTGGAAGAGTGTCAAATGTTTTACTGAAATCTAAATTCACTACATCTAGGGCTCTCCCTCAGTCCAACTCCCTGGTTACCCAGTCAAAGAAATCAGATTTGTCAGACAAGACCTGCCCCTGGTGAATCCATGCTGCCTCGGATCCTGCAATCCATTGGACTCCAGAAACCTGACTATTTTCTCTTTCAGCAGCATTTCCAATAATTTACTCACCACTGAGGTTAAACTAACCAGCCTGTAGTTTTCAACCACATCCTTATTTTCGTTTTTGTGTAAAGCTGGGGTCACCAACCTCCAGAGGGCCGCGGGCCGCACAGCCGACTACCGGGAGCCTCGCGGGCCGCACCCCCCTTCTCCCCGCCCCCGCGAAAAAAAACAGCAAACGCAAAATTATGAAAACAATGGCTGATCACCTTTATTGAATTTAATGAGATGGCTGATGATTCATGCTAGCAGACAAACGCTTAAAGTCCGGCTTCACAGATGACACTGACAGGAGAAGGGACGCTTGCAGGTGGTCGTCGGTGAGCTGCGAGTGCGTGGATACAATGGCGGGAATCCTTGGCGGGCCGCACGTAATGTTAACCGGGGTAGAGCCTCGCGGGCCGCACGAAGGGACCTCGTGGGCCGCAGGTTGGTGACCCCTGGTGTAAAGGGACCCCATGTGCCTCTTTCCAGTCCTCTGGCATCACTCCTGACTCCAACGAGGCATTGAAAAGGTCAGTCAGTGGAGCTGCTAGAACGTCCCCAAGTTCCTTCAGTATTCTCAGATGTATCCCATCTGGTCCCATTGCTTTGTCCACTTTTTAGTTTAGCTCTTCAAGGTCTCTCTTAGTTTTCTTTGTCTGGATTAGCAATGGTTTATCCATAAGCGTGCAAATGCCCTACCCTTAGGGTTAAGAGGTGCAGCAAGCACGTTGCCTGCCCAGCTTATTATGTTTAGATGACAAGTGAGTCTTCTCTAAGAACATAAACTGAGCCCTTTGCATTCTTAGATATTTCAAATTCTAGCTCTCTTGATGAGAGAAGACACCCCTAAGCACTGAGAGAAACAATCTTCAGGTCGGCAATCTGAGCCATCCTCCATGGACAACATAAAAAAAAAAGGATACGTGAGAGCCACTCCACCCCTTTTTAGATAACAGGAACTCGGACTGAGCCACATAATTATCAAAACAATTTTCCAATAACCCTGGTTGACCCAATACAAGCATTGTGGAACCTGTGGGAAACTGCTAGGTACTTATGACCTAAATTGGCCACTGTTGGAAACAGGATACTGGGCTTGATGGACCTTGGTCTGACCCAGTATGGCATATCTTATGTTCTTATGTTATGTTCTTAACCCCCAGAAAAAAAATAATCTAATGGAACTTAAGAACAACCCCCCTCCTGAACTAGATGACACCTGCTGTTATACTGTCTCTTAATAGAGCCTCAGCACTGAAAGTCCACATAAAGGAGCAAGTCAAGGTGGATTTCTGCCTCTATCTACTTCCCACCCACAGCACCATCATGAAACACCCCTAGTCCATTGCACTACTCCAGGACTGGATTTGATAGTCCTCCCTGTAGTAGTTACAGCAGCTTATCTGTATCTCCACCACACCCCCAGGTTCCAAAACCCCGCCTTTTTTTTTCCCTATTTCCACCCCTACTTACACAAAGCAACTACATCCACTTCAACACCTATCCCTACCATGCCCCTTTCGTCATTCCAGCATCCCCAGTAAACCTTTGCTCCTTACCCTTGCAAGCACAACTGAAGGCAGTGTGGATTATCGTGCCTTTATGAAGCAGTTCTGTAGCATAGTAGCAAGGACAGCTGAACTAGATGAGAAGAGCTTTTGTTTTAAAGTTGAATGTGCACATAGAGCACTGGGTCCCAGAAAGGATGTCCGGTCACTGGACATAGAGGCATATTCATGCATGAATATGCCTCTAAGGAGGTCAACTTAACGGCCACCAGAAAGCTGAGAAAGATTTAATGGGAGGACAATGATGAGACATATATAGAGATTTATCCACCATCACCATACAAAAAAGGTGAGCTTGTCAAGCAGTGACACAGTATCTGAAGGAGGAACGAATATGGTACCGGTAGCTCTTTCTGGTAGGATTACAGTTTACAATTTCTGGCACTACTACTTATGCCAAGAATGTGGAGGCCGTGATACAGGCAGTGCAACAGACTGGTTGGTCCAACCTTTCCTAGTGCGAGAAGGGGGCGAGGGACAACCGAAGACAGGAGGAGGCCTCGATTGCTGGATAGACTTGTGGACGGCGGAGGCAGATGATTGCAGAGGCAGAAGGATGATGGGGCCAGTGGAAGAATTGAAAACGTCCTGCTCTCTCAGATGTTATTTCCTGTGCTGTTACCTCTCTACCTGTGTTTTTTCCCCAGAGCCTGCCAATCCAGCCAATCCAGCAACCCGGTACCTCTCTCCAGCCTGGTCCCGCCGCCTTCTGTGACGCGGCTGCGACTGCCGAGAGCCTGCCAATCCAGCCTATCCAGCAACCCGGTACCTCTCTCCAGCTTGGTCCCGCCTTCTCCTGTGACGCAGCCGCGTTCCTGCGGCCGCGACTGCCGAGAGCCTGCCAATCCAGCAACCCGGTACCTCTCTCCAGCCTGGTCCCGCCTTCTCCTGTGTGCTCCTTAGGTGCGCTCCTTGGGGCTGCTCCGGCCGCAAAGGCCCGAACTTTAACCTTGTGTGGCATGTTTGCTTGTTTTCAGCTCTCACCCTCTTCGCTACAAGCGGGTCCGGACTCATTACGCCGTCACCTCTCCACGCTCCTTGCACTCCTCTCCAGCTTCATCAGGTACCAGTTTTCTTGCTTCCACTGTCTTCCGTTGTCTCTCCTATCTTCCCCTCTATGTCTTGCATACCAGTCCACTGGGGTCGCCGCCCAAACTCGTTTCCCTGCTGGCGCTCACGCTCCCCCTCTAATCTTCTCCTTTGCGCCCCCTCCCGTTCTGCCCCCCCCTCGTCCGCAGCTTCTCCCTGCTCTGACTCCCAACCTTCTGCCCTCTCCGCTGCTTCCCCGTCTGCCCTTAAGCTTGGTCTTCTCAACTGCCGTTCCCTCAGGACCAAGTCCCTCCTCGTCCAAGATCTGATCTCTCAGGCCTCCTTTGACCTGACTCTCCTCACCGAGACCTGGTTAAAGGATGGGGAGGACGCCCTTCTGACCCGCTGCCTCCCCGCGGGGTTTTCGGCTGCCTCAGTTTCCCGCACTGGTCGCTCAGGTGGCGGCGTGGCCGCCATCCTCGCTCCCTCTCTCTCTTTCACTCAGATTTTCTCTCCGTCTCTGTCCTACCCCGAGGCTCTTCTTCTCCATCTTCACACCACTCCCCCTACCCATGTTTTCCTCGTCTACGCGCCTCCTGCTCTTCGGTCTGACCTCTGGGATTCCCTCCTTCACTCCCTTTCTGACCTTTCCCTGCTTTTTCCCCACCTCATTATCGCTGGCGACTTTAATCTCCACCTTGACTCCCCTTCATCACCCAGAGAACATGCATTCCTTTCCCTCCTGCATGACCTGGCTTTTCTACAGCACGTTTCCTTCCCCACCCATTCTGCTGGTCACACTCTCGACCTTCTCCTGACTCCCTCCTCTTCTTCACTTTCCCTTTCTAACTTGTCCTCCCTTTCCCTTCCTTGGTCGGATCATTTCTGCATCTCAGCCTCTTGCTCCCATTTGATGCCATCCCTCCCCTCCATCGTCCCTCCCTCCACTCCTCGTCTCTCCCGTTCCATCACCCCGTCACTGGCTCAGCAATTTCCTTCAGCCTCAGATCTGCTCCCTTCCGACTTTGCCTCCTTATCTCCAAACTCTCAGGCCTCTACTTGGTTCTCTTCCCTCTCAGCTGCTCTTGATCACATTGCTCCCCTCCACCCACGCCCCCCCCTCGTCGCCCCTCTCACCCCTGGTATCACCCTGCTCTTCTACTTCGCTCCCAACTTCGCAGAGCCGAAAGACAATGGTGTAAATCCCCCTCTCCGGTTACCTTGTCCCTCTTCAAGGCCCAGCACTCCCACTACCGCTCTCAGGTCCATCTTGCCAAGTCTTCCTTTTTCTCCAATGCCCTTGCTAACGCCCCCAACCAGACCCGTCACCTTTATTCTACCCTTACATTTCTCACCTCTCTACACCCCTCCGCGCCTTCCGCACCTTCCCATCCTATCCCCGCCCCTTCTCTTCTTGCCTCTGCCTTCAGTACCAAAATCTCCACCTTAAGAGCTTCACTGCCCTCTCACCCTCCGCCCATTTCCTCTCCTCCCCCAGTTGCCTCCCCTCCCCCTGTTTCCCAGTTGTCCCACACATGATCTTCCTTTTCCCCGACCACCACTGCCGAACTTCACCACCTTATCTCTGCTTCCAACAAAACTTTCTGCTCCCTTGACCCTATCCCTCCCTCCTGGCTATTGACGCCCTCTCAGTCCTTTCTCCCTTACATTCAAACTATCCTGAACAATAGTCTATCCACTGGAACCTTTCCCTCCCCCTGGAAGCACGCTCTCATTCACCCACTTCTTAAGAAACCTTCTCTTGACCCTCTCGACCCTAACAACTACCGCCCAGTCTCCAACCTTCCCTTTCTGTCTAAACTTCTTGAGAAGGTTGTCTTTGCCCAACTCTCCCATCACCTCGACTCCACCAACTTCCTTCACCCCCGTCAGTCTGGTTTCCGTCCTGGGCACAGTGTTGAGACTATTCTTCTTGCCTTCACTAACGCCCTGCATGTAGCCCATGACTATGGTGAAATCTCGGTGGCGGTGGCCCTTGATCTTTCAGCTGCATTTGACCTTGTTGATCACTCCCTCCTTCTCTCCCGATTGCATGATGCTGGTCTCTGTAGCACTGTTTTCCGGTGGTTCCACTCCTTCCTTTCCTCTCGTTCTGGTGCTGTTCTATCCTCCTCCCCTTCTTGCCCCTCCTCTGATCCCTTTCCCTTCCCTTGTGGGGTCCCCCAGGGTTCTGTGCTGGCTCCCCTCCTCTTCAGTCTCTTCTTGACTCCTCTTACACTCCTTATCCAACAATCTGGTATCTCAGCTTTTTACTACGCAGATGACATCCTCCTTCTCTACCACACCTCCCGTGCCTGTCCCGATCTCACTCCCCTCAACTCTTGTCTGGCCGCTATCTTTGATTGGATGACCCATAATTGTTTGCATCTCAACCTCTCAAAAACCACAGCCATCTGGTTCCCCTATGGTCACCAGCCCCCCTCAATAACCCCCTCGTTCCCTGCCACTCCTATTTCTTTGGTCTCCACCTTTCGATATCTTGGGGTAATTTTCGACTCTGATCTCTCTTTCTCCTCCCATGTTTCTCACGTTTCCAAAACCTCCTTTTTCTATCTTAGGCAGATTCGTGCCGTTCGCCCCTTCCTCTCCCCCTCTGCTCTTGCCACCTTGCTGCTGACCCTTGTCATCTCCCGTATCGATTTCGCTAACTCCGTTCTTTCTGGCCTCTCTAAGCTCCAACTTTCTCGTCTTCAACGAATACAGAACACCGCTGCCTGTCTCGTGTCCTCTTCCTCCCACAGAGATCATGTCACGCCCCTCCTCTTCCGTCTTCACTGGCTTCCCGTTTCTTTCCTTATTCAATTCAAGCTTCTCACGCTCATCCACAAAGTTCTTCACACCACCACTCCGCAGTACCTAGCCGACCTCATTCACTTTCACACACCCCGGCACACCCCTCGCTCCTTCCACCTCAACCGCCTCACACTACCCCCCCTCTCTTGCTCACCTCCAATCCACCCGCTCCTCTGCCTTTTTCTTCATAGGCCCGGCTCTCTGGAACTCCCTTCCCTCCACTCTCCGCCTGGAGCCTCACCACCCTACCTTTAAGCATGCTCTGAAAACCCACCTCTTTTCCCTGGCCTTCAACCCCTCTCCCTCCTAGCCTTCTCCTCTTTCCTCTGCTAACCCTCCTCCCTGTCTCTGTCTCTCCACTTTTATTAAGATGTAATTTTCCTTTCTCCTTCCGGCCTTGTGCCTTCTGTAATGAAGAATTATTTTTTGTAAACCGCTCTGCTTATCAACGAAGGGTGGTCAATCAAGTTAATAAACATAAATATTGGACTTTGACTATGTACACTTGGGATCAGGGACTGTGGTTGTTGGAGTATTCTTATGTGCGTTAAGAGAGGGGTAGTGGACTGGGGGTTTAGAGTGCATGTGAGATGGGCTGAGCGGGTATACATGTGATGGGTATGTGCTGGATGTGTCAGGGAAGAGGATAGAGGAAATGGCTTAGGGATTGTGTGGTGGGGAAGCTGAGGGTAAAGAGAAACTGAAACATGACGACAGAAAAAGACCACATGGCCTATTTAATCTGTCCTTCCATATCAACCACTACAACATTCCCCTTTTTTTCCTTTATAGATGTCACACCTCTATGGTTGGAGAGGCTGGAGGTGGCTTAGTAAGGAGAGTTAGGGGAGGAGGGGGTGGGACAGTGGGACCAGAAGAGGTACTGCTGGAGTAGGTGGCAGCAGTATGGGGGATTTTAGGGTAACCACGTTCCTCTCCCCTTCCCCCTTTCCTCCCTTTCCCCTTTCCTTCCCTCCTTTCCCTCCTTCCCCTTCTCTCCCTTCCTCCTCTTTCCCCCTCTTTCCACCCCTCCCTTCCATTCTCTCCCTCTCCCTCCCCCCCAATTCCCCCTCTCTCCTAGGATGATATGCAGTGTATCTTTCTTTATCTTTTTTGATCTATTTCATATATTATTTCATGTTTTTATGATATGTATAAATTGTTTTATTTTATCTCCCGGAACAAGCAGGAATGAGTCCTCACATATGGGTACGTCGGTACCGACGGAGCCTGCGCGGGAGCGCTCCCCAGCTTCCCAAAAAGGAAAGCTTTTGGGAGCATCCCACAGCGCATTCGCGCTGCCTTCCCGCCTTTCCTAACCAACTCTCCTCAGTTCTTCTTTTCCGCGGAGCCAGCAGATCGTGTTCCTGTCACCGCTGAAGAAGTTCTTTATTTTAATTTATTTCTTTGGTCGCGTGTCTGCCTTCCCCGACGCCGGACCGGTACTGCCGGTCTTTTCTTTTCTTTCTAAAAAAAAAAAAATATATATATTTTTCCTCACTTGGTGTATTTTTCTTCTTAGGCCTCCAGGCCCACAAGAAATTTTTCCCTCATGGAAAAACCAGCCTCCGGGTTCAAAAAATGCACTAAGTGTAGCGGTACAATCTCTGTTACAGATACCCATGAATGGTGTCTTAAATGTTTGGGGCCTGAACACTCCATTCCGGATTGCCAGTCCTGCTCTCTAATGTCTAAACGAGGGTTACAGAACCGAGCAGCCAAGCTCCATGTGCTGTTTCCCACGGATGCACCGGTGGTGGCATCGACATCTTACAGGTCTTCCTCTCCTGATGGGTCTCAGGTAACCAAACATACTCCTAGCAGGTCCTCAAAGGGCAAATCTCCCTCTAAGCATCGAGATGCCTCTGGGCTTGCCCTCGAGGATCCTGTCCCAGCCAAACAACCCCAGCGGGAAGCTCTGGCTTCCAAAGCTCCTCCTATGGGGTTACAGGTTGACATCGATGGCACGGCCTCGACTGATCACCTGTTAGACTGTTCAATCCATGCAGCAGGCTATAATGGCTTTCATTAAGGCTGCGACGCCGACGGTACCGCAACGAGTCCCGTTGTCGGTACCGGTGCCGGTACCGACTGCATCGACATCGGCCAGGATACCGATTCCGGCTCCCTGTCCAGGGCTATTTCTCGGTACCGATCCGGTACCGGGGACGCCCGATGTCGGTACCGATCGATATGCCTATCGATCGTTGGAATCGGACAGACGATACTTAGATTCCTCTGATGATTCTCATTCATCGGATGAGTCTCCTGAAGTATCCATTACCCTTCGTGAGGAGCCCACTTCTCCAAAAAGGAGAATGTCTCCTCCAGAGGATTTGTCCTTTCAAGACTTCATAATAGAAGTAGCTAAAGGACTCTCTATTTCAGTAACCTCTGAAACAGAGCCTAGAGCAAAAAAATTCGATATTTTGGGATACTCTAAGGCTCCCAGAGAGGCAGTCACCTTGCCAATTCATGAAATTCTTCATGAACATATGATTGACTTATGGGAGACTCCTCTCACCCTTTCTCCTCATTCTCGCCGATTGGACACTATGTACCGTGTCCCTCCTTCTCCTGGATTTCAAAAAACTCAGCTTCCTCACCACTCCATTGTGGTGCAGTCAGCTATGAAAAGGATAAAGAGTACCAAAAGACACTCTTCTACTCCTCCAGGAAGAGAATGCAGGACCTTGGATGCTTTTGGTAGGAAAATCGTCCAAGCCAGCATGCTTATTGCCAGAATCAATTCATATAGCCTTTTTATGGGTATGTTTCTGAAGGAAGTTGCACAAAAGCTGCACAACTTTCTCCCTTTTATTCCAGAGGATAAAAGGGATGAGTTCCTCCTTTGGCTTAAGCATACTCAAGACATTTCAAAGTTTTCCAACAGGGCAGCATTTGACTCTTTTGAAGGTGCCAGCAGAGCCTCAGGCATTGCTATAGCTGCTCGCAGGATTGCTTGGCTCCAGGCTTCTGATCTAGAACCCTGGGTTCAGGATGGCTTAGGAAATCTGCCCTGTATGGGTGAAAATCTTTTTGGCAAAGAGTGGCAAATAAAAGCCACTCAAATGGATGCAGAAAATGCTGCTCTGGATAGACTTTCCAAGTCTACCTCCATTCCAGCCAAGAAAAAATCTTTCAAAAAGTCTTTTTACAAAAGGAGCAGATTTCCTTCCACTTCTGGCCAACAATCTTCTACAGGTCGCTTTGCTACTAAGCGCCAGCAACCTAAACAGGCCAGGCCTAAACCTGCAGGGGCTGCTACAACCCAGCAGTCCCAACCCCCTCAGGGTTTTTGACTTGATACTAGAGAACTTAACCTTTCTGGCTCTACAACAGCCAGAGCCTCTCACCATTCCAGGAAGGTTAGCTCATTTTGCTCCCAGATGGAAGCAAATCACATCAGAGCAGTGGACCCTCTCCATCATAAGAGAGGGCTACAAACTTCATTTCTCAGACCTTCCTCCCTACACCATGGTGAGACACTTCAATTCTCCCACATCGCTCCTCGACCTTCTGGATCAGGAGGTGACTACCCTTCTGGCCCAGAGGGCCATAGAAGAAGTTCCTCTTCTTCAACAGGGGTCAGGGTTTTACTCCCCCTATTTTCTCATTCCAAAGAAAACAGGGGGATACAGACCCATTTTAGATCTCAGGGAATTGAACAAATTCCTATGCAAGGAGAAGTTCAAGATGCTTTCTCTAGGCACTCTCCTTCCATACCTGCAGAGTCAGGATTGGCTTTGTTCTCTAGATCTCAAGGATGCGTACACACATATACTCATCCATCCATCTCACAGGAAATTTCTACGTTTTCTGTTCCAGGGAAAACATTACCAATACAGAGTGCTTCCTTTCGGTCTAGCCTCTGCTCCAAGAGTGTTCACCAAATGCATGGCAATAGTTGCTGCATTTCTACGCACTCTGGGAATATTTGTCTTCCCATACCTGGACGACTGGCTCATCCGAGCTCCATCTCAGTCAGAAGCCCAGATTTCCCTGGACCGCACAAGGCGCATTCTGCAGTATCTGGGACTTGTGGTAAACCTCCCAAAGTCTCAGCTCACCCCTACTCAGTCCCTAGAATTCATAGGGGCCTGGTTGGATACCACTACTGCAAGGGCCTACCTTCCTCATGCCCGTTGCCAACGTCTAGTGCAGTTAGCCTCCCAGATTCAGTCAAAGAGTCACTTAACTGCCCGGGAGATGCTACAACTACTAGGCCACATGGCTTCCACAGTGCATGTGGTACCCTATGCTCGCCTACACATGAGAGCAGCTCAATGGACTTTGTCCACACAGTGGATTCAAGCATCAGGGGCTCTCTCAGACCAAATAGCAACCTCCAAACGTCTCTTTTGGTCTCTCCAATGGTGGATGTCCACTCAAAATCTGTTGCTGGGGTCCCCCTTCCAACAGTTGTTGCCCCAAGCAACCCTCACAACAGATGCCTCCCAAACAGGTTGGGGAGCTCATCTACAAGACCTCTCCACCCAAGGCACTTGGTCCCTACAGGAGACCTCTCTTCATATCAACCTCTTGGAACTTCAAGCAGTGTTCCTAGCTCTCAAGGTCTTTCATACGCTCCTCAGCTACAAGACAGTCCTCATTCATACGGACAATCAAATAGCCAAGTTTTACATAAACAAGCAAGGAGGAACTGGCTCTCTGTTGCTTTGCAATGAAGCTCTAAGATTATGGGCCTTCGCCAGAGAGCATCAAATCCATCTCCTGGCAGTATACCTCCCAGGAATCCAAAACTCTTGGGCAGACAGACTCAGTCGAATTCTGCTTCCACACGAATGGTCCCTGCACATGGATCAGGTACTCAGAATCTTCCAGGAATGGGGAACCCCGGACATAGACCTCTTTGCAAGTCCGTGGAATGCCAAACTTCCCCGGTTCTGTTCCAGAATTCCGTGTCAGGGAGCTCAGGCCAAGGATGCCTTCCTCCTTCATTGGGGTCAGGGCTTCCTGTATGCCTTTCCACCCATTCCTTTGATTCCCAAGACTCTGTTCAAACTTCAGAGGGATCAAGGATCTATGATCCTGATAGCTCCACGCTGGCCACGCCAAGTGTGGTACCCTCTACTTCTGCATCTCTCCCAAGCCCCCTCCCTGGACTTGGGAGCTGCTCCAGACCTTCTGTCTCAGGAGGAGGGGACTTTGTGGCACCCAAACCCCAAGTCCCTTCACCTCAGAACTTGGTTACTGAAGGCCTAGACCTTCAAGACTTCAATCTTTCTCAGGAAGTGAAGGATATCCTCCATGCTTCCAGAAAACCTTCCACTAGGCGTTCCTATGCTTTTAAGTGGAAAAGATTTTCCATTCGGTGTGCTCAAAAGGGTCTTGACCCTCTAGCACTACCCTTGAATTCTCTATTGTTATATCTCCTGCATCTCTCCAATGCAGGCCTTAAAACAAATTCAATAAGAGTCCATTTGAGTGCTATTGCAGCATCCCTTAAGCCTATTAATGGACAACCTGTTTCCTCCCATCCTCTTATTGCAAGATTCATGAGATGCCTAACTTTAACTAAACCTCCCAATCGACCTCCTCCGGTGGCATGGGACTTAAACTTGGTTCTTGGTCAGCTTATGAAGCCACCTTTTGAACCCTTAGCCACTACCTCCTTGAAATTTCTTTCCTGGAAGATTGTTTTCCTTATTGCAATCACTTCTGCTCGCCGCATCAGTGAACTGCAGGCCTTAGTGGCTAACCCACCTTATACAAGGTTCCATCATGATAAGGTGGTCCTTAGGACAAATCCTCACTTTATGCCTAAAGTGGTCTCACCTTTTCATCTTAATCAAGAGGTATATTTACCTGTCTTTTTTCCAGCTCCTCATGCATCCAGTGCAGAGAGGAATATGAATATGCATCTAGATTGTAAAAGAGCTCTTGCTTTTTACTTGCACAGGACACAGCAACCTAGAAAGTCTTCCCAGCTTTTTGTTGCTTTTGATCCTTCCCATTTAGGACTTCCAGTCTCCAAAAGAACACTGTCCAATTGGATTGCTCAGTGTATTTCTTTTGCTTAACCAGAGTAAGAACCTTTCTCTGGAGGGCCATGTCACAGCTCACAATGTGAGGGCCATGGCCACCTCTATGGCTCATTTTCATTCTGTGTCCATCGATCAGATCTGTTGAGCAGCCACCTGGGCCTCGGTTCATACCTTCACAGCCCACTACTATTTGGACAAGGACTCCCACTGGGATGCCTTGTTTGGTCAGGCTGTCCTCAGACACCTGTTCCATTCTTGAACAACTCCTGCTCTCCTTCCCTGAATGGATGCCTGAGATCCATAGGAAGACGAGGAACCCTTCAGGGTCTCATACCCTTGGGGATCTCCCAGGCATCTTAGCTAGGGAGTCCCCATATGTGAGGACTCATTCCTGCTTGTTCCTGGAGATAGCACAGTTTACTTACCTGTAACAGGTGATCTCTGGGAACAGTAGGAATTAGTCCTCACAACCCTTCCACCTCCCCTAGGAGTTGTATCTCTCTCTCTCTTTCCTTTCCTCTCTCTCTCTATTGTCTCAGCTTTAAACTCGAACTGAGGAGAGTTGGTTAGGAAAGGCGGGAAGGCAGCGCGCATGCGCTGTGGGATGCTCCCAAAAGCTTTCATTTTTGGGAAGCTGGGGAGCGTTCCCGCGCAGGCTCCGTCGGTACGGACGTACCCATATGTGAGGACTAATTCCTGCTGTTCCCAGAGATCACCTGTTACAGGTAAGTAACTGTGCTTTATTTTCTTGTACTGGTTGCATTGTTTTTTATTTTATCTTTTAACACTAGAAGCCCCAAAGTGCGTCAATTGATGCAAATGCATCTTCGAAGTTGTATACCAGCGCCACTGCTAGAACCATATCAGTTATGTTCCATGACTTTGTTAGCGAGGTCAAGATGTTCAAATATGTGCATCGAAAATTAATGACAGATGCGCCACCTAGCGGGAAAATGACTGTATACCTAGAAGCCCCAAAGTACGGCAATTGACGCAACCAAGAAAATTGAGTGGTCAAGTTTCATACAACGACTAACATAAGAACAGTGTTAACTAAAGGTAAAAAAAGTAACTGCAAATTCAAAAGTAACTGCAAATTCAAAAGTAACTGCAAAGTCCATGTCAGTTAACGAACGAACAGGATAAGCATGTATACCTGCACAAGCTGTAACATGTAGGTCATCATATGAATCTGATTTTGCACCAGCACATCTAGGCACTGCTGTCTTCTTACGAGGTCTCGGCATTTTGTAAATAGAATCTTAGAAAAAAAATGAATAAAATTTCAGGGAGGAAGCGATATGCTAAAAGTTCTGGAGTGTCTGTCTGTTCTAGGGCGTGTTCGAAAGTCACGACATTGTACATACCTGTGTAACAGTAAATTTCGGTTTTAAATCAATCACTGTTTACAGTTTTACTCCGACATTACAAAACAATAAACACACGATGACGTCCTGTAATGACGTCACATACTGCACATATTTAACAAATAAGTAACTTTAAATTAATTCACATCTGACGCACTTTGGGGTTTCTAGGTAAAATGCCTTTTCGGGCTTCTAGTGTTAAATGGATGTGAATGTTTTATGCTATAGAATAGGGAAAAGCTTTAGTAGCACTCCTGCCATTCTCCTTGAGGCGGCCTCCTACAAGTTGTTGGTAATGTACCTGTATTTTTATTTTTTTACCCGATGTGTTATTAAGTGATACTTTCCCTGGTTTATATTTATGTACTGTTCCTTATCGTTCCTCCAGTTCAGTCCTCTACCTCTGGGTTGTCAATCTCCTCCAGCAGCTTGGAGACTGGTATGTCAGCATGATGATAACACTGGATATAGCCTGCTGCACTCCTTCTTCCATCCCAGTGTGACCAGTCTCCATGCAGCAGGAGGACTTGACGAGCCTTGTAGAAGGGCTTTCTGGAGGAATTGATAAGGAGCAGTAAGAAAGGTTAGGTTAGCTAAGTGGGTTACATTTAGATTTGGTTCATTGGCAGTGGTGCTTTAAAAAAAAAAAAAAAAGAAAAGAGGATCCTCCCGGCTTTCTTGTTCCCTGCCTTTGCCTGTTCTTGTTTTTGGGGGTTCCGGCTCATGAAGTCGAGCTGTCCCCCCTGCAGTGGCCCAGAGGTCTCTTCCCCCCTGACTCTACGGGGGAGAGCCCTTCTTATGGAGTAAGCATTGTTCGGGCTGCAGTGCCGGCATTTCTGCGGCTTAGCAGACTGCACTGGCTTAAAATGGCAGATCTTCGGGCCTGGTTTTGGAGGCACAAACACAGCGATTTTAGCAGGGGAGCTGCAGGCCTGATCGGTAAGTGGTATACCAGCGTCAGGCTGCTGTTTTCAGGGGGAAACGTTTTTCGAGAGGGCAGAGGCGCTTGTGTTGCTTTTGGCGCCCTTTTTTCCCCCATCGTCGGCATTCGCGGCGGCCATTTTGGGGCCGCGAAGCAGCCGCGTGGTTGCAAGGAATCTCCCGATCCCGTGGCTGGGCAAGGCAACAGTGATATTTTTAGTGCCCTGTTGTTGATTTCTTTTGTTTCATTTGTTTCTTTGGGTTAATTCTTTTGGGGGGTTTCCTTTGTTTTGTAGTTTTTGGGCCTTTTCAGCCACCCCTATAGAAACATGGGGGGGGGGGCTGAGGGGGGATTTTTTTTCCAGGAGAGCAGTGCGTTTAAAAAAAAACAACAAAAAAAAAACTGCATCTTCGGTTCTGCAAGGCTGCTGTTGATTTGTTCAAAAAAGAAAAAAAAACAAAAACAAAAAAACCCCAAATATACAACAGAGAAGAGAGATTCAGGTAAGCCCCTAGGGTTCTGGCTGGTATGATTTATGGCTGCCAGACCTCAGTGTATCGTGTGTGGCACTAGGAGGGGCACAGTAGCTGATACCGGGGTGTGCCGGGGCTGTGCAGCTCTCTCATCCATGGTGGAGCAGCAGATGGAATTCCAGGAGTCCCCGGAGGCGCAGGGCGCGCCTGCGGGGACAGGGGCCGCATTCCCGTGGCTGCCGGCGCAAGGGCCGGCGTTGGAGGAGCTGGCGGGGCCTTCCGGCGCCCCTTTGACAGCCCAGGCGTCGGGTCTCGGGGAGTTTCGCTCTGCGTTTGTTCTGCTTATGCATCAGGCTTTTTGCCTGCGGCGACAGGGCAAGGGGGCAGGCTCCGGGTCGCTGGCATCCCAACCTCCGCAGCTGGTGGCGGCCGAGGAGATAGGCGAGGAGCCGTCGGTGCCGAAGCGAGCACAAACTAGGGACTCTACGTCGGCGGAGGGCGAGTGGCCTGAAGCCCAAGATCCGGAATGGGATCCTGAAGAGGGTACACAGGACCTGGAAGAAGGTGAGATCCCTGAACCTGAAGATCAAGCGAAGATAATTAGGGTCTTCCGCAGAGAGGAGTTGGTGGCCTTGATTACGGAGACTTTGCAGATGTTGAATCTTACTACGCCGGCTGCGGTGGAGGATGAGGTCGAGGATCCAGTCATCCAGGCGGTTCGACAGACACAGGTGGTGTTTCCGGTGCACAGAGTAGTCGATAAAATGATTCAAGAAGAGTGGGATAAGCCGGAAGCAGGGCTTCGAGGCATATGGATGATGAATCGATTGTATCCTTTGGCCGATAAAGATAAAGAAAGGTTCCGGGCACCGCGGGTAGACGCGGTGGTGTCGGCGGTTACGAAAAAGACCACCATTCCGGTCGAAGGCAGTGCAGCCTTGAAGGATACCCAGGACCGTAAAGTTGACGGTCTGCTAAAGCAGGCCTTTGAAGCGGATTCTATTTCGCTGCAGGCCTCCATATGTGGAGCTTGGGTGGCCAGAGCGTGTCTGCGATGGGCCCAGCATCTGCGCCAGTCTTCGCACATGGATCTCGAGGAGATAAAAGAGCTGGATCGGCTGGAGTCCGGAGCAGCCTACCTAGCAGATGTGCATTACGACTTGATCAGGGCGCTGGCCAATAGCACTGCGTCTGTGGAGGTCGCCCGTAGGTCATTGTGGTTACGAAATTGGGCGGCGGACGGACCTTCTAAATCCCGTCTTAGCAAGCTTCCATTTAAGGGTGGTTTGCTGTTTGGTGAGGATTTGGATAAGTTGGTAAAGGATCTGGGTGAGTCCAAGGCGAGCTGACCTCCCGAGGATAAGCCAAAGCAAGCCAAGTCAGGCCAAAGCTTTCGGGGTTAATTTTGAGATTTCAGAAGATTTCGTCCAACGCGGTTCGGTAATTTCCAGAGGGGACGGTATCAGTCTCGAGCCCTAGGGTTTCGGGGGGCGAATAGAGGGTTCTCCTCCAACCCTACGCCCACATCGCGTAAGTCACAATGAGGCGAGGCGGGTCCCGGCGGAAGGGCCTCCCATAGGCGGGCGGCTTTGGGAGTTCCTTTCCGCTTGGACCCACATCACATCAGACCAGTGGGTGTTGGAGATAATCCAACACGGCTATGCTCTAGAGTTCGCTCGCCCCGTGCGGGATTCCTTCGTCATGTCACCGTGCAGGGGCCCCAAGAAAACGGCGGCGGTTCGTGGGATGTTGGAAAGACTCACTCATTCAGAAGTTCCCAAAAACGATTATGGCATGGGTCGGTACTCTATTTATTTTGTGGTGCCAAAAAAGGGCAGAACGTGGCGGCCCATACTAGACCTGAAAGCCATAAACCGTTGCTTAAAGGTGCCGCATTTCCGGATGGAGACATTGAGATCGGTCATAGTAGCGGTGCTTCGCAGAGAATTCTTGACGTCTCTGGATCTGACGGAGGCGTATTTGCATATTCCCATCTGGAAAGCTCATCAGAGGTTTCTGCGGTTCGCTCTTCCTTGGAGTCACTATCAGTTCCAAGCAATGCCGTTCGGTTTGGCAACGGTGCCGTGGACCTTCACCAAAACTATGGTGGTGGTGGTGGCGGCGGCGTTGTGCAAAGAAGGGATGAAGAAAAGGGATAGGCTGCTTCTCATCAAGAAGGGGAGTGGCTTACCTAAGATGGCAGCGTGAGTGTTTCTGTGTCGAGTATGCCTAAGCGAAAAGGCATGTCTGAGCCTGCCAAATCCGCTGGTCCGATGGATCGGTATGTGCAGTTGACGGAGCAGAAGAGAGGGGAGATCCGAGCGAGCGCTGTAGCACCGGTTGAGGTGGATCCGGAACTACTTGCCCTGGATGTGTCTCTCTCCCCGGATGAGCGTGTGCCACCTCCTCATGTCAGCACTCCAGAGACCCCTCCTGTGAGAGGAGAGGAGGACCTACCAGGAAGTGGTGGACCAGCCTCTCGTGAGCGGGCTCCACTCGAGGAGAGTCCTGGAGTCCAGCCCTCAGTTGTGAGGCCTGTAAAGGAGGATGAAGATGCAGCAGGTCACCGAGCTGTGGGAGCAGACATGCAGGAATTCCCCTTGTTGGTAGAATTTTCTAAAGGTACTCTTTTGAAACGCCCGAAGGTGATCTCATTAGAGTCGATTTGGGAGGCGATTTCGCAGTTATCTTCTGTGGTGTGCCAACATGTGGATTTGGAAACTTCGCGTTTGGAAAAGTTGGAGACTCTGTCTGGTGGAATGCAGGCTGAACTTGCTGACCTTCGTGGGAAGATTCAGGCTGGAGAACAGAAAGTGACTCAGGTTTCTGTATTGTCTGAAACTATTATTAAAGATAATATAGCTATGAGAATGAAGTTGGAAAATTTGGAAAATGTTGTGAGGGCGTCTAACATCCGATTGTTAAATTTTCCTGTGGTTGTGGGGGTTTCTCCGGTTGAATTGTTTAAACAATATATGCATGAAACCTTAGGAGTACCGTCTGATTTAACTCCTCCGGTTGTGAAAGCTTATTTTCTGCCTTCGGGTAAGAAAGAGGGTAAGAAAATTGAAGGTCCTTTGGAAATGGATATCTTAGATGTATCTGCTTTGTTGCAATCACCTAAAGAGGCAGAATTAAAGGTATCTACTATGTTAGTGACTTTTGCTATACCATCAGATAGAGATTGGATTTTGAAGTTATATTTTAAGAAGCTTTCAGTGATGTTTATGGGCAGAAAGATTGCTATATTCCCTGACGTCTCAAGAGAGACCCAGAAAAGGCGTAGAGCTTTCTTGTTATTAAGACCTGCCATTGTTCAGATGGGTGCCTCATTTCTACTTCGTTTTCCCTGTAAATGTATAATTTACTTTAATGAGCATAAATGTGTTTTTTCAACCAAAGGAATTATCTGCATTTGTTAGCTCTCATATTGTGATATCATCTTCTCAGTGATTAGTCTCATTATTGTTAGGATGCTTTGTCTTCTGCCTGCATTCTAGAATTAAATGATCTTCTTTTTTCCTATTTTAAGAGTAGGAGGATTCACCTGTCCTCTTTATCTCCATATTTGTCTTCCCCCTACTGATTTGTGGACTAACTATACTCTTGTGCTCTTTCTTAGTGGTAAATTGTTATTAGTATCTTCAATTCTTGTGGTGCAAGTTGTTTTCTGTACAAGCGTTTTGCTTGATTGTTATTGTAAAATTGCATAAATAAAAAAAAAAAAAAAAAAAAAAAAAGGGATTCTAGTCCACCCTTATCATGACGATTGGTTGATTCGAGCCAAGTCCAAGGAGGAGAGTCTCCGGGTGACAGACAGGGTGGTGACGTTTTTGCAAGGTCTTGGTTGGGTAGTCAACTTGACCAAGAGTCATTGGCAACCCACCCAGGAACGCGAATACCTAGGAGTCCGGTTCGATACAAGGAGGGGGCAAGTGTTTCTGCTGCACAAACGGGCCGAGGACTTGAGGTCCCTGGTACGACAGTTCATGTCGGTGCCAGCGCCATTGGCGTGGGATTATCTCCAGGTACTGGGCACCATGGCGGCAACGTTGGAAGCGGTGCCATGGGCCAAGGTTCGTATGCGGCCTTTCCAAAGAGCGCTGCTCCACCGATGGTCGCATCAGGCCGATTCGTTGAGCAAGCGTCTCCCTTGCCCGAACAAAGTCAGACGGTCTCTGCATTGGTGGCTTCTCAGGTCGTCCTTGACAGCCGGCATGCCGCTGGAACAGCCGGAGTGGCTTCCGTTGTTGACGAATGCCAGCCTAGTAGGATGGGGAGCCCACTGTGGGTCCCAGTTTGTGCAGGGGCTTTGGTCTCCCCTGGAGGCCTCATGGTCGATAAACTGGCTGGAACTTCGAGCTGTTTTCTGGGCCCTTCAGGCGTTCGAGGACGTGGTACGTGGTCAGCCCGTACGAGTGCTCTCCGACAACTCGGCGACGGTGGCGTAATCAACCGTCAGGGCGGCACGGGGAGTGCCACAATGGAGGAAGAGGTAGACGAGTTGTTCGCGTGGGTAGAGATTCGGTTGCCCGCAATCTCGGCGGCACACATTGCAGGAAAAGATAATGTCACAGCGGACTTCCTCAGCAGAGTTCAGGTGGATGCAGGGGCGTGGGAGTTGCATCCCGAGGTTTTCGAACAGATAATCGGTCGTTGGGGGACTCCAGTAATGGATCTCATGGCGACCTTCCAGTCGGCAAAGGTCGGCCGGTTCTTCAGCAGAAGACGAGAACGGATGTCGGAGGGCATAGACGCGCTGTTACGACAGTGGCCGTCGGACGGCCTTCTATGTGTTTTCCCACCTTGGGCGTTGATAGGCCGAGTGATTCAAAAGATCGGAGCGCACGCAGGGAAAGTCCTTCTGGTAGCGCCCGACTGGCCGAGACGTCCTTGGTACACGGACCTAGTGCGTCTCCTGGACGGCGAGCCCTGGCGGCTACCGGTGAGAACGGACCTGTTGCTGCAAGGACCTCTGTTCATGCCTCAGGTGGATCGGTTCTTGCTTACGCTATGGCCATTGAGAGGGCTAAGCTGAAAAAGAAAGGTTATTCGGTGGCGGTCGTGGCAACCTTGCTTAGGGCACGTAAGCACTCAACATCTTTGGCGTAGGTGCGGGTCTGGCGTATTTTTGAGGATTGGTGTGCGCGATGTCAGGTTCGGGCGACTACTGCTTCCATTCCGTTGGTCTTGGAGTTTCTACAGGGCAGATTTGATAAAGGCCTTGTGGCCAGTTCCTTGCGCGTCCAGTTGGCAGCCCTTTCCTGTTATCGGGGCAAGGTCAATGGAGTGCCGTTAGGGGCTCATCCTGATGTAGGTCGTTTCCTGAAGGCGGTTGCTAGATTGCGGTCGGCGCGTAGAGTGTGCATTCCGCCGTGGGACCTCAATCTCGTTCTCACAGCGTTAACCAAGCCTCCCTTTGAGCCATTGCGTCATGCGGCAGTGAAGGATTTGACGTTAAAGACGGTATTTCTGGTGGCGATTTGTTCGACTTGGCGAGTTTCGGAATTGCAAGCGTTGTCGTGCCGAGAGCCATTCTTATCTTTTTCCAGGGAGAAGGTGGTTTTACGTCCGGTCCCGTCCTTTTTGCCTAAAGTGGTCTCTCCCTTTCATTTGAATCAGACGGTGTGTTTGCCCGTTCTGGGGTCATTGGGGGGAGGCGAATTGGATCGCAGTCTTCGTCGTCTCGACGTGAAGAGAGCATTGCGTCAGTATTTGAAGGTGACGGAATCCTTCCGCAGGTCTGAGCGGTTGTTTGTATTGTTCGGCGGAGTGCGCAAAGGTGGCTAAAGCGTCCATCGCCCGCTGGCTTAGAGAGGCGATTGCTTCCGCTTATTTGCTTCAAGGTTGGGTTGTGCCTGTGGGGTTGCGGGCGCATTCCACCAGAGCGCAGGCGTCTTCCTGGGCAGAGCACAGTTTGGTTCCACCAAGGGACATTTGTAGGGCGGCGACTTGGTCGTCTCTACATACATTCAGCAAGCATTACAGGCTAGATGTTGCAGCTGCTTCGGATGCTCGTTTCGGGTCAGCGGTCTTGTCTGCCGGCTGGAAGGGTCCCTCCCAATGATTACTGCTCTGGTACATCCCAGAGTTAGAGGACTGAACTGGAGGAACGATAAGGAAATGATAATTGCACTTGCCTGGTAATTGTGGTTCCTTGAGTGACGACAGTTCAGTCCTCCTTCCCACCCAGATGATTCGAGGGGGATCCCGATTTGGTAGCGTGCAGCAGAGGGTTACAGGTAAGTCGGGATTACTTCCTTTGGTTCTGTTGTTCACTTCTCTGTGGCAGGCAAGGGTATAATAAAGTCTTGCCGGAGGGGGTGGATGGTTTGTACTTAGTAAAAGTTATATTATGATTAGCTACTTATTTATTGCTCCTTTGAGTCTGCTTTGTTAATAGTTCACACTGGGATGGAAGTAGGAGTGCAGCAGGCTATATCCAGTGATGTCATCATTCTGACATACCAGTCTCCCAAGCTGCAGAAGGAGATTGACAACCTAGAGGTAGAGGACTGAACTGTCGTCACTCAAGGAACCACAATTACCAGGCAAGTGTAATTATCATTTTTATAATTTGCTTTTGGTTTTATCTGTTTTTAGACCCCTGATGAAAACCTAGTGCCGAAACATTTTAAAGTTGGGTCCTTAATAAAGGCTTTTTAAGTTTTCTCCCAGTATGCCTGGTCCTTCTTCTCCTGCCCTCACTCAGCAGCACAGCCACTGCTTCAACCCTGTATTCTTTTCAAATTGCTTACCCTCATACCTCTGTACCTCAGTTCTTCCCTTATCGGACTATCACCCGCTAAGCTTCACTGTACATCACCCACGGCCTCAAACTCGCCCTGTCTCCTCCAAACCCCTTTAGAAATCTTTATGCTGTTGACCCTTTGACTCTCTCTGCCACTGTCTCATCACCTCTTTCCTCCACTATGTCATCTGAATTTGTTGATGAGGCTGTAGCTTCCTATAACACTGCACTCTCCTCTGCTCTGGATGCTTTTACTTCACCCATGCCACGTCCTGCATACTATACTCCAGCCCTGGCTGTCTTCCACTATCTACTATCTACATCCCGCACGCTTGCAAACTTTCTACACTTCAAATTCATGATTATCTCTTTTGATTCAGCCATAGCACTTGCCAGACAAGACTCTCTTGCCTCTGATTCTCGCCATCTCTTTCAAACTCACAACTCTCAATTCCCTCCTCAAGGTGCCTCCGCCTCCAACCCCTCCTTCCCTTTCTGCCTAAACTCTGGCTGACTACTTCCATGACAAATACACAAGATCACTCTCCAATTCCCCATAATGTCAGCTACTTCCTCTCCTCCCCCACCTCATTCCCAAATTCCCCCTCTACCTCTGCTACCCTTTTTTCCTTTTCTATGATCTCTGAGGAGCAAACAACACATCTTCTTTCCTCCTCCAAATTCACTACCTTCCCCCTCTAATCCTATTCCCTTCCGTATCCTAAGCCCCCTCCACTGTTGTCCCTTCCATCTCTCGTATTCTCAAGCTATCACTCTCCACTGCAACTGTCCCTGCAGCCTTCAAGCATGCTGTGGTTACACCTTTCTTCAAGAAACCCTCAATAGATCCTACGTGTCCCTAACTATTGACCCATCTCCCTCCTTCCCTTCATTTCTAAACTACTTGAACGTGCGGTTCACTGCTGTTGCCTCGACTTTCACTCCTCTCAAGCCCTCTTGGATCCTTTACTATCTGACTTTTGTCCTTTACATTCTACGGAAATGGCTCTTGCCAAAGTCTCCAGTGACTTGTTCTGGCAAAATCTGAGGGCCTTTATTCAATCCTCATCCTTCTTGACCTTTCTGCTGCTTTTGACGCTGTTGACCACAACCTTCTCCTCGATACCTTGTCCTTGCTTGGTTTTAAGGGCTCTGTACTATTCTGGTTCTCTTCTTAACTCTCTCACATTGCTCTTTTGGTGTTTGTTCTGGTGGATCCTCCTTTGCTGCTGTCCTGCTCTGTTTGTGTACCCCAAGGATCTGTCTTGGGTCCACTTCTTTTCTCTCTCTTTACCTGGTCCCTTAGTGCACTCATCTCTTCCCATTGCTTTCAGTACCATCTTTACGCTGATGACTTCCACATCTACCTTTGCTACACTTGAAATCTCTCTGGCAGTCCAGACCCTGATTTCTGCCTGCCTTTCTGACATTGCTGCTTGAATATCTCACCACTGCTTGAAATTGAACATGGCCAAAACTGAGTTGCTTATTTTTCCCCCTAAACCCTCCTCTCCCCTTAGTCCTTTCTCACTCTTTGTGGATAACTCTCTCCTCAGCTTGCAACCTTGAGGCCATCTTTGACGCCTCTCTCTCCTTTCCACATACATCCATTTGATAGCTAAAACCTGCTGTTTCTTTCTCTATAACATCAAGAGAATTTGCCCATTCCTTTCTGAACACATTACTAAAACACTTATCCACTCCTTAGTCACCTTCCATCTAGACTATTGTAACCTACTCCTTGCTGGTCTCCCTCTGAATCATCTCTCTCCCCTTCAATCAGCTCAACACTCTGCTGCATGGCTAATCTTCTGCCAGCCTCGTCATGCTCATATTGCCCCTCTTCTCGAGTCACTTTATTGGCTCCCTATCCGTTTACACATCCAGTTCACACTTCTCCTGCTAAGTGCATTGACTCTGTAGCTCCTCACTACCTTTCCTCTCTTATCTCTCCCTACAGCCCTCCTCAGGAATTCTGCTGATCTCCAGGAACAAGCAGGAATGAGTCTTCACATATGGGTACGTCGGTACCGACAGAGCCTGCACGGGAACGCTGCCCAGCTTCCAATCAGAAAGCTTTTGGCAGCATCCCTCGCGCCTGCGCGCTGACTTCCCGCCTTCTCCAGAGCCTCTCCTCAGTTTTCGTTTTTCCGCGGAGCCGGCAGGACGTCCTCCTGTCACCGCAGAAATTTTTCTTTTTACTTACTTTAATTACTTTAGTTTGTGTTTTCTTGTGGTCGCGGCTGTATTCCCCGCTGCCACCGGTATCGCCGGTGGATTTTTGACTAAATTCTGAGAAACGTTTTCTTCAGTTTTTTGCCTTAACTTGTTGGGCCTACCAGGCCTCTTCATTATGGAGCCTTCTTTTCCTAAGAAGTGCTTTCGATGTGGAAACACCTGTTTCTTTTTAGACACCAATAGTTGGTGTCTCAACTGTGTGGGTCCTGACCCTTTTTCCCCTGACTTGTCAGGGGATAATTTTGTGAGGAAACCTTCAGTTTTTAGAGTTTCCCTCGATACCGTTTTTTCCTTGGCAGTGAGGGTACCCGGTTTCTCCACTTCACAGGATCAGGTAACCCACAAACAGTCTGTTAAGACTAGTCAATGCTTGAGTGGTATGTCCCATGCCCAGCATGGTGACGGCTCCGGCCTTACCCTCAAGAATCCATTGGCATTACCCTGCGGGAGTCTTCGGGCTCCAAAGCGTTAAAGGGGTTTCAGGTTGTTCCTGGGGCTCACCCCTCACAGAACATACCTGAGCCATGCTCGGGGGTGGTATCCGCTTCGAGCGGTACCGAGCCTCCAGCATCGGCACCGGTGTCGAGTGTTCCACTCTTCACCAGGGATCGTCATCGGGCATCCTCGGTACCTTCGGGACCGATCGATACGCACCGGATTGACTTCCTTCGATCCCAGCCGTGTACGGTGCGGATATCCGCTTCGAGCGGTACCGATGCATCGGCTTCGGTGTCGAGTGTTCCACTCTTCACCAGGAATCGTCCTCTACCATCCTCGGCGCCTTTGGGGCCGGTCGATACGATACCGATGGACATTTCCATATCTCAGCCATGCTCCGGGACGGTACCGGCGTCGATCGGTTCCGATACCATGGCATCGGCATCGAGGTGGACCGCCTTACCCTTTGCAAGGGGTGGTCATCTGGTATCCTCGGTACCGTCGGTACCAATCGATGTAACCCAGGCTGCCTTAGTGGTATCGGCATCGCCGATACTGCCACCGGCGTCGGAACCCTCGCGACATGCATCGATAGCCTCGCTTTCTTCGATGCCGAGTCTTGAACCGATATCTAGTCTCGAGGACTGGGTACCGACGCGTCCCGGAACCGACTCCTGTCGTTTCCAGATAGGCAGTTCCGAAGATCCTAGCCCTTCAACTGCTGGTCCTGTATCAGTATCGATGTCGATGCCTGTTCTTGCACCGATTCCACCGATGCCTAGTTTGGAACCGATACCTGGCATTGATGCAGTACCCACTGCCTCTAAGTTAACATGCCAGTATCCCTGTCCATCTACTAGGTTTCTCTCTTCACACCACTGTACGTCCTCTGGTGCTCAGTCTCTTTCTTTAGCCTTACCAGGGATGGTTCCCATAGGAGATCAGTCTTTTCAGGCTTTTCTCCTGGATATGGCAACCTTTCTTAATATCTCTATCCCTGGTTGTGATGCTACTCATGGCTCACCGGCACAAATAGAAAATATGATGCTTCCTTTACATCCTGCTCTGCAGGATCTCCTTCTGAGGGTCTGGAAATCGCCCTTACGACTTCCTCTAGTTTCTACAGCCACTGAGGTTCGGTACCGGGTGCCACCCTCTCCAGGGTTTCAAAAGCCTCAACTTTCTCATCGTTCCCTTGTAGTGGAATCAGCACTAAGGAAAGTTAAGAGCAAGAAGAAGCATTCTTCTTATCCGCCAGGTCGTTCTTCAAGAACACTCGATGCTTTTGGTCGTCAGGCCTTCCAAACCTCTATGCTGGCCTCCAGAATTCTTTCATATATTTTTCACATGAGTCTAACACTCCAGGAAGTCACAGAGAAATTGTCTCTTTTGACCCCTTTTTTACTAGAGCCCAAGGCTACTGATTATTCCTTGCTCATCAATCACAGCCGGAATATATCCTGGTTCCTGTCTCGTGCTTCTATAGACTCTTTTGAGTCCGTTAGCAGATCCTCTGCTATTGCCATTGCAGCACGTCGCAGAGCCTGGCTTGAAGCTTCAGACTTGAGCAGATGGGCACAAACTATACTGGCTCATTCTCCTTGTACGGGAGAAGGTCTCTTCAATAAGGAGGCTTTACGTCAGGTTGCTCAATGCTCCACTGACTCCTTCCACTAAAGACCATTCTAAGCCACCCCCTTCTTCAAGGGGTAGGAAATGTCCTACCAAACCTTCTTTCCCTAAGAAAAGAAAGTTTCATTCATCTCCTGCCCATCATTCGGCTGTACCTAAACAAGGGACGCCTCAGCCTAGCCTGAAGTCCTCCAGCTCTGGCCAGTCTCAGCATTCCCAGCAACCATAGGGACCGGGAATTGTAATCTACAGTTCACTTCTACCCATTAGAAGTTTATTCACTGTGCTTTTCTTTTTCAGTGTACTAACCTGTCGGAAAAGTTTTGTTCAGGGACTACAGACTTCTCCTCTTCTTACTCTCTAGAAGAGCAGTTGCAACTATCCCCTGATAGTTCTGTCCCAACTGAACATTTTTTCCTTCAGTTGACTTCCCCTATGGGTACGTCACCCTCCAATTACTTACTCTATCCTCTCAACCGGGTTTTTTTCCCTGACTGAGGGGTACCATACTGAAAAGCTTCTCTAGCAAGCTCGTTCCTCAGACAGGGAGAAGGGATATCTCCTCTCTTTTCTTGTCTGTTTTTCTTTATTGGGCACAGGACAATCTCTCTGCTGTTTCCGTCAGCAGTTGTGCCTGCAGGAGTTACAGTAATTGTATTACTGGTACTTTTTCCAAGTTCCAGTCCCTTGTTCAAAATTTTGTCTAGCCTCAGTAGTGATTCCAAGCTATTCGTCATCTATCTTATTTATTTATTTATTTAAGGTTTTTCTATACCGCACTATTCGGCATCAGCACGGTTTACAATAAACAAGTTTGTACAATGAGGAACAGCCATACATTGAACTTACATAGAACAGGGAGTTTAAACATGGATAACAGGTGAACTTTATACATAGCAAACAAGGGAGATTTAAACAAGGGTAACAGGTGAACTTTATACATTATATACACAGGGATTGCATCACATCTAAGTTTATGATACAGGCCCTAAGGGGGATAGATGGGGGAGGTGACGAGTTTTCATCGGAAATTGGTTAGACAGCGTTGGCTTGTTAGACTATAAGATCATGTGGTACTGTCTAGGTGATGCTGTCGGAGTTACCAAAGTGTTGTATAAATAATTGCAGTTTGAGGGCTTTTCTGAACTGGGGGAGGTTATTTATGCTGCGGATTTCTGTTGGGAGGGAGTTCCAGCAAGAAGGGGCGAATAAGGCAAAGGCACGCTTTCTAGTGGATTTGTTGCATTTTGTGATGGCTTTTGGAAGGAGGATGGTATTGCAGGATGTGGTTCTTCTTAATCTGTTGTTTGGAGTAAGTTGGATCATATCTGACAATATATTTGCGGTGATACAGTTGACTGCTTTGAAGGTCAAAGTGAGGATCTTAAATGTGATCCTGTACTGGACGGGGAGCCAGTGCAAGCTCTTCAGGATAGGGGTGATATGTTCTCTGCGAGATGCGCCATAGAGGGTTCTTGCTGCGGTATTCATCGCAAGCTGTAAGGGGTTTATCGAGCTCTTTGGGAGTCCAAGTAGGATGGGGTTGGCGTAATCGAAGTGGGGCATGATTATGGCCTGGAAGACTGTTCTGAAGTCGTTTGGTTCAAGGGTGTTCTTTATGAGGCGTAGTGTCCGTAATTTGTGGTATATTGTTCTGATTGTATTGTCTATATGAGCATGCATGTCCAGGTGCTGGTCCAGTGTTACGCCTAAGTATTTGATCGTTGTCTTGGAGAGGAGTTCTGCGTTGTTCACTTTGATTGAAGATGGGGGAGTGAATGACTGGTTTCTTCCGATGAATAGAACTTCTGTCTTTTTCAGATTTATTCTGAGCATTTGGTTGTGTAGCCAATCTGTGACGGCATTGAAGCAAGAGGAGAGCTGGTCGAGATTTGGATGATCTGTGTCTATTGGGGTGAACATTAGGACATCATCAGCATATACTAGGCAGTTGATGTTAAAGGACCGGATAAGATTGCAGATGGGCTGCATATAGATATTGAATAAAAGTGCTGAGAGGGATGAGCCCTGGGGAACGCCTTTTTCTAGTGGGAAAGGGTCCGATAAAGAGGATCCGGAGCGGACATGTTGCCATCTGTTATTCAGATATGAGGCGCACCAAGCTAGAGCGTTGCCACGAAGACCCTTCTCAGTGAGGCGTGATAGGAGTATCTTGTGGTCCACCGAGTCAAAGGCGGCTGCGATGTCCAGAAAGATAAGGGCAAAACCCTTCCTGATGTTATCGAGCCCAATGGTAAGGGAGTTGAATAATGTAGTCAGAAGGGTATCGACTCCATGGGACTCTCTGAATCCATGCTGGCAGTAATCAAGAGGCGCGTTGTTTTCAATGTGATGGGTTAGTTGCTGTTGGACTGTTTTTTCGATGATTTTAGCTAGAAGCGGAATGCTCGATATGGGCCTGTAAGAGTCCATCTTTGTGGGGTCGAGCTTTTTGTTCTTCAGTAGGGGTCTTATTGAAGTTTGCTTCAGGTTCTGTGGGAAAATCCCCGAAGTGAAGGATGATCCTATTAGTTTGGCGAGGAAAGGGCTGAGGTCTGATTTTAGCGCTTTTATCCATTGTGCCGGGCATGGGTCGCTCGGAGCTGTGGTGGTATTGATGCATGTGATGGTATCTTGGATCTCCCTTGCTGTTGGGGGGGAGAAGGAGTTAAGAATGTGGTGGTTATCTGCTGTCTCATTTAGAGGGAGGGAGTCGGGAGGTAGCGGGCTTGTATGTTTCAGAGGGTGGTGATTTGCAGGAGCAATGTGTTGGCTTGTCTTTGAGCGAAGGTAGTCCGCATATTCCTGAGCGTCAGGTAGATTTGTTTGGTTGGAGGTGGGCTCCTTAGCCAGATTTTTGACCAGATTGAATAGCTCACGTGGTTTGTTTATGGCTCTCAGTAGGACGTCTGAATGGTATTGTTTCATTCTTGATGATACTGCTGTTCTATGGTCGTCAAGGTGGGTGTTATAGGCTTCATGGCTCTCGGTTGTCCTTGATCTGCGCCATCGTTTTTCGAGTTGACGTAACCGCCGGAGGGATGCTGTTAGTTCAGGTGAATACCAAGGTGCTTTTTTCTTACCTCTGAGGTTTTTCTTGGTAGTTGGGGCGTCTATTACTGCGTTGAGGGACTTGTTCCATAATGTTAACATGTCGTCAAGGTTGAGTTCAGGTGTTTCCAGGAGAGGGTGTATTCTCCCAATGATCTCCTGCTCATTGAATGGGAGATAACGTTTCCGAGTAGTGATGGTATTGTCAATTGTGGTGGGGAGGTAGTTAGATCCGCGAAGGGAAGGCAGTGAGAATCTCACAAGACTGTGGTCAGACCATGGTACTGGGCTCAGTGAGAGATTGAATTTGTGAAAGGGGTAGTTGTCTATTTGAGGTGCAAATACCAAGTCGAGGGTGTTTCCCTTAATATGAGTGGGGGAGTTAACTAGTTGGGTGTATCCTAATGCTTTGAGGGCATCAAGGAAGGCATTAGCTTGTGTGTCTTGCAGTACAGGGAGGTTAAAGTCTCCTAACACCCAGTTTGCTGTACGGGGATTGCTGGGGTTGCATGCAAGGTCAACAATCACTGAAAGGTCATCAGCTATTGGGGAGGGTGCTCTATATATCAGGTTGATGGTGTGGTTCTTATTTGCTATGGATAAATAATCAAGGTGAGTGGAACTGTTAGAGGAGATAGGCTGGAATTGTAGGCTTTCCTTAGAGAGGATGATTACTCCACCTCCAGTTCGGTCTGTCCTATGACAGGAGTGTATGGCAAAATAGGGAGGGACATGTTGGTGGAGGAGGACAGAGTCTGAGGTAGACATCCACGTCTCTGTGATGCATAGGATGTCGAGATCGTGGTCTGCTAGCATGGCGGTAATGGCAGGCCATTTCTTGCGGATGGAGCGGGCGTTAATGAGTGCGCACTTCAGGTTATGGGGGGGGGACTCAGATTTGGGTGGGAGGGACTGTTGGATGGATATGTAGAGAAGGTGGGAGTGTAGGGGTTGCCCATGTCTTTGAGGTTGTATGTTTGGAGGTGTGTGATGTCTCTTCCATGCATTATGTAGAACAGGGATAGAGTTATAGGTGAGGGCTTGAGAGTGGTGAATGAGGGTGAAAATCATGCAGTAAGCTGCAAGGATATGTAGTGAAGTTAATGCTATGGGTGAAATCATGGTGTGAGTGTGAAAACAGATACAGCTAGATAGAACAGAAACAAGTTGCAATGTAATTGTATTTAATGCCCTTAGTAAAAGTTACTGGTAACAGTATAGTACTTAAGTAGCAGTCTGGCAAGTGGCGATAATAAAATAACACTGGAAAGGCTGTTGGTAACAAAATAGTAGTTAGCTATAAAGCAGGCTACTGACCATAGTATTAAAGCAGCTGACGAAAGTATAACAGCAACAGTGTAGAAAATAAGTATCAGTTAGGCTATTGACAAAATATAATTGCAATATAGGTACTGGTAGCAAGACAAAGGTGGTTATTAAAGCTACAGGCAGTAGTGTAATGACAATGTAGCAGTGCTGTTGCGGGGTTATACTTGCACGGAAAGCATCATCTGGGCAGCTCTATAGGTTCAGGTCTTTGCGGCGCGTTGAATAGTTGCTGGTGCTTTGTTTTCGTCTTTTTCTGATACGGACGGCTGGCTCTGTTCTGGGTGAGAGTTCTGCCTTTATTTGTAGAATTGCTGAGGTGCCACTGCCTAAGGGCCACGCCAAAGGGCCCTCTGGCGAGGCCCTCCGGGGCGGGCGCGCCAGGCTCCTGCACGCCTGCCGGCGCGCTGAAAATTTAAAGCCCCTGCTGCACGTGGCTGCCCCGACTGGGCAGGGTTAGATGGCCGCAGCTCCTCCGGTGCAGGAGGCTCGATCCTCCGAAGAGGAGAGCTGATGATGGTGCCGGGGGAGTCTGTGAGATGAGCGCCTGCCGGCGCGCTGAAAATTTAAAGCCCCTGCTGCACGTGGCTGCCCCGACTGGGCAGGGTTAGATGGCCGCAGCTCCTCCGGTGCAGGAGGCTCGATCCTCCGAAGAGGAGAGCTGATGATGGTGCCGGGGGAGTCTGTGAGATGAGCGCCTGCCGGCGCGCTGAAAATTTAAAGCCCCCGTTGCACGTGGCTGCCCCGACTGGGCAGGGTTAGATGGCCGCAGCTCCTCCGGTGCAGGAGGCTCGATCCTCCGAAGAGGAGAGCTGATGATGGTGCCGGGGGAGTCTGTGAGATGAGCGCCTACCGGCGCGCTGAAAATTTAAAGCCCCTGCTGCACGTGGCTGCCCCGACTGGGCAGGGTTAGATGGCCGCAGCTCCTCCGGTGCAGGAGGCTCGATCTTGGATCCTCCTACTCGTTTAGGCTTTCTCACATTATTCCAACCATCTCCTCTCCTAGGATATGGCAACACACCTGACTTCAGTCAGTTTGTCTCATATCTCTCCTG